>OY728167.1:310556189-311756189 GCA_963277665.1 Viscum album | reverse complement strand
TATACACAACAATTATGACCCACTCACCTATCTATTTTTTAAATATAAAATTGTGTTATATTATATATATATATATATATATATAATTAAATTAGACTACTTAATAAATTAATGTATTATATGTATATATATATATATTTTTTATATTAATATACATATATTAATATATATATGTATGTATGTATGTATGTTTTTTATATTTAATGTTTATATATATAAGTTTATAGTATATTTATATATATATATATATATGTGTGTATGTATGTATGTTTATATTTTATATTATATATATATATATGTTTATATATTTAACTATTTAAAAAATGAATATGTTATATATATATATATATATAATTTTATATATTAATATACACATATTAATATATATGTGTGTGTGTGTGTTTATATTTTATGTTTTATGTTTATATATATATATATATATATATATAAGTTTATATTATATATATGTCTGTGTGTGTGTGTTTATATTTTGCATTATGTTTATATTTTATATTATATATATGTGTGTGTGTGTGTTTATATATCCATATGTTCACATTTTATATTATATATGTGTGTGTGTGTTTATATTTTATATATATTATATGTTTATATTTTATATATATCATATGTTTATATTAATATATGTGTGTGTGTGTGTTTCTATTTTAAACTATTTAAAAAATAAATATACTATATATATATGTAATTTTATATATTAATATGCATATATTAATATATATATATATATGTTTATATGTTTATATTATATGTTTATATATATATGTTTATATTATATTATATATATATATATGTTTAAATTTTACATAAATGTTTAAATTTTATATTATATATGTGTGTGTGATTATATTATATATATGTGTGTCTATAACATCCTCCTTTTCTTACAATAAAAATAAAGCTCTCTTTTGATAAATTATTAATACCTTAAGTGGAAAAAATGATTTTTCAGTGAAAAATATTAAAATTTATTAAACGCATCGTGGAAGGGTAAAAAGCCCAGTTAACACTCTGAAATAATCAATTAAATATTTTCAAAGTTAGACATTGAGTTAGTGTGAGTTTTTGAGGCCCTCAAAGCCTCAGCGAAGATAGAATAAAAAAATATTAAATATATTATTTTAAGCACACACATTTATTTTCAAAAAAAATGTATAACTCTAAAACGGTGTGTCGTTGTTTACCTTAGATGGGGTATAACATTTATAATCGTAGGACATTTGGATGGATCGATCCAGAATAAAACCTTTTTATTTTAAATTAATTATTTATTCTGTTTTTTAATTAATAATTAATCAATATATCTCAAACGGTGTATCGTATGAGAAATTTGAGACCACTGTTATGTCCGGAACGGGGGGTTTACCCTAGGAAGGGTATAATTTTTATATGCAACATGCATTTTGGTTAGATAACCAATTAAATTAATTTATTTGATAATGAAATTAAATAAATAATTTATTTATTTATTTAATAAATTGTTACTGTTCATCCTTCTTCCCAATTGACGTGTTCCACCATTGTTGATAGTGGGATGAAATTGAAAGCTTGTTTTTCAACCGTTTTTTGAATTTTAAATATTAGAAACATGTTACGAAGATGAAATTAAGGACTCTGTTTTCAAAATCTGGTCAAGTTGTGCATTAAATCGGTGGTTTAAATTGAGGGTTTCAATTTGCGTTTGATGAACATGTGGTTTTTGGGTTTTATTTATAACCGAACCAATTATTGTGGTGCATGGTGGATCTGCTCGAGTGCAAACCACCTCAGGTGTTCTTTTCTTAAGATTGGTGAAGATCTCTCCAAATCCAGTATTGTCCTCGGCGTGGAGAAGTCCTCCTCCATCTTCTTGGTGGGGCGCCTCATGCGACAGGTTCTAATTTTTATTTTTATCTTTTCCCCCCTCTTTTCACATACACATTTGGGGGGGAAGTTAAATGATTAATCATTAAATCCTAGTTTTATATTGGGATTATTTTTCCCACAAATTATAAGGTATAATTCATAAAAAAAAATTGAATGACAATTTAATATAAATTTTCAGAATGTAATTTTTTACGTTTCTCCAATGAATGTTACCAAAATATTATAAAGAATAATTGTTTAAATTATCAAGGATAATTTCACTAGTAATTTATTTTGAGGATATAATGTATATAATTATCAAAAGTTAATCTTGTTAAAAATTAATGATAATCAAAAAGAATTATCATGTAATGAATAGTTATATGAAGTTTTCAAATAATAACTATAAATAAATTATCAAAAGATGAATATTGTGAATTTATCAAAAGATCATTGTTAAGAATTATCGAATGAATGAGTTATCGAAGATAAATTGTATAGAAATATCAAAGATATTTTTTATAAAAATTATCAAAGAATAATGATGAAGAATTATCTAGCGATAATTTCAACCAATTATCAAAGAATAATTGCATAAAATTATAGAAAATAATTTTACCAAAATTATTAGATTATAATTATAATAGAATTTATCACGTGACAAATATTATCGAAATTATCATAGGATAATTACATATATTATCAAAGGATAATTAATATAATTATCAAATGATAATTTTGAGATTATCAAAGGTTAATTATTAATATTATTAAAATGATAATTGTGGGTTTATCAAAGATAATTATTCTTATGGAGAATATTATGTGTGAATGAAATGGCCAATAATGGTAATTTAGGAATTATCCAGGAGAGAGAAAGTATTATTGCATTTTATATTTTATTTCTTTTTTAAATAAAATATATGGTTTTGGTTTTAGGAATCCTTGGTGTGTGATTGTTTTTCTAGTTGGTGGTCGAACGTGGTTCGGGTATCAACGCCTTTGACGGACCTTGCCGTTGATGTTGACGAATTTTGAGGTAGGAATTTCCTTAAACTTTTGGGCTTCTTTACAAATGATTTCCATTAATATGATTATGTCCAGACATGTTTAATGATCATGCTAGATGGTGAATGCATGTGGGTATGTGTGTAGCCCCAGAAACTCTATATTACACTTGATGACATGAGTACTTATAACTGTATATTCACATTGCTCTGTGATTACATTTACATCGTGTGCTACTTTACTCATGATGATGTGTTATTCTGCATATATATATATATATATATATATATATCCTGCCATGTTATGTATACCTTGTGGTTTTGTTCTTGGAGAGAAGATAGGTGGACTTCCAACTTGCGTTATCCTTTAGAGGAGGGATGTGCATGACTGACGGCGAGGGTTTGATGCCTGGAGTAGGCACATGACAATGCCTAGGGGATTCCATGTATTGGACCACCGCGACTTGTGATTCCTTTGGAGGAGGGATGCGCATGACTAGGGTACAATACATGTGGAAGGCACATGTTGATGCCTTGGGATACACTCAATAAAGAAGGGATGTTGATTAGTTCTCAGTCCCTAGTATGTTACTCGATGATGTGCTTTGATGACTAAAGGACACCGATTAGCACTCAGTCCTCAGTATGTCAACTCGACAATTAGAGGAAGCTGATTATCTCTAGTTTCCCTTGCACACATAAATTACATATCTTCTTACAGAGCTCTGATATTGTGTCGCGTGATGACTCCAAGAATCATGATTCATTATCCTAGTGCCTGATCATTGATTCATCTGAAACCTTGGTTATCTATCTGGCATAGAGCCGAAGTAGGTACAACTGGGGGTTGTGGTATCCTGGTTAGTGCACAACTTCTCGGTTTTGGATTGTTTGTTTACTTTTCATTATTTATTATGGAATACACTTTTATTTTGAGCACATCACGTTTAGGATGCATTGGTGGTGTCCTGCTGAGTCTTGTACTCACACCCTACTTGGGAATTTCAGTGCGCTTGTAGATTTCATGACCAGAGATCCGATGAAGGGAAAGGACCCTATGGAGGATGGTTGAGCAGTGGAGCATGGAGTGGGTGAAAACTGGGACAGGCACCGAAGCACTCTGCAGATGATTGTTTAATTAATTTCTCGTTTTCCTTCTACTACTTTCTTGGTTTTCTTTCCAATTTGGGAGCCATTACATTATATGTATTTCATCTTTACATCTCCACATTTTATTATATTTTTTTATATTTTTGTTGTTGATTATTGATCTTATGACTCGGTATAGAGGGTATAGTCTCCCCAAAGTTCCACTTGAGACCCTCACTGCTAGTTGGCAGCCTCTTGTGTATGGGGAGGCGTGCATAAGGCCATGTAAAATTCCAACTCTAACCTAGTGATCTGAGTCGTAATGTTACAAAATGGTATCATAGGATCAAGTTTTTACTAACTTGTTTCTTCTCTTTGATTGGGGTTGGGAAAGGTTAGATAGGAGCTAGGATGGCTGGGACTCGGGCGGGGGAAACTATGTTAGTGTTTGGCTAGCACTATATAGTGGACCTCCTAGTTACCATTAAATGGGAAAATTTTGTCTTCTTTATAGTTGATTAAATTCACCTTGGGTGATGCACATGATATTATATATGATTTATAAGATTTCATGTATGATCATGCATCATGACTAGGCACGTAGGTTCACATGCCATATATATATACCTGTTGTGGTGTTGTATAGTAGTTTCTAAATTAAATGCCTTGATTTGTGCTATCTGTTCGGGATAGTTTGTTTTGTGTGATATATATATGTTTTCATGTTGTGTGATATATCTTTATTGGAATTAATTAGTTGAACTGAGCATTTTGTTGTTTTAGTATATATGTAATGACTATGACTAAAGTGTAGGGATGAAAACATGGGTTAGTGTTAGGAGGGGTATACCTTGGGTTAAGGGTAGACTCTTAGGAAACCCTTATTTCATCCCATAGACTGGTTAGGTGAAACCTTGCGTGATCCCATAAACTGATTAGGATTTATCCTAACAATTCTGTTTCTTTTTTGAAGTGTTTTCCTTCAAGTTACAGAATATGTCACCTCTACAAATTCTTATGTGAATACTTGGTATTCATGCCGGAATGATTTCGCAAGGGAGCGTGTGTCTACATTACCATGATATGTGCAGGAGAATGCAGTTGAGCATGCTCCAGCACTTTCTCTGTGGTTTAGGTAGTAGGGTTTCTTCAATCGAATGATTTTCGTTAGTTCTTTTCTAGGCATAGGAGTTTAGAACTATGGTCTAGTTTTCCAGGATTTTCAACTCCAACATTCTTTATCCTTCCATAGCACTGAAGGATCTCAGTATGCGAAATAATGGGTTGAAATATTTTTGGAAATCTCCGACCTAGTAGAGTCTCTAAAGGATTGAAACGTTAAGTTGGGAGTGAAACCATTTTGATACCCCATATTGTATAGTTCCAACTGAGAATAAGGAGCTCAAGGTTCAGCTAGATAACTTGGAGAGGAAGTAATTCATAAGGCCATATACTTCACTATGGGATTCACCTGTGGTTCTCATAGAAGGTGAACAATAGTATTTTTCTATATATTGATTACGAGAAGCTAAACTAGGTGTGGTAAAGAACCAATATCTATTACATGGATCGGTGATATTTTCAATCAGTTATGTGGATCTGGTGGTTCTCTAAGATTTAACTTGGATCGGGCTATCACTAGTTATTAGTTAGAGTGGAGGACTTTCCAAGGATGGCGTTTTGGAATACGTATCGATTGTATGAGTACTTAGTGGTGTCGTTCGGGCTAATGAATGCCCCATATATGTTCATGGTCCTCATAAAAAAAATTCATCCATACTTAGACTCTTTCATCATAGTATTCGTTGATTATATCCTCATCTACTCGCTGACATTGGATCAACATGATAGGCACCTAGAGATAGGCCTGAGTATGCTTCGAGCACATAGGTGTTATGCCAAGATGTCAAAATGTGACTTTTGGATTACAGAGGTGAAGTTTCTAGGACATGTGGTTTCTGAGACTGGCATATCAGTAAACCCAAAGAAGGTCAAAGCAGTCATATCTTAGACACATCCCCAAAATGTGTTTGAGATTATGAGCTTTCTGGGGTTGGAAGGATATTACCAGAGGTTTATCCAGGACTTCTCTCAAATTTCATCACCCATTAAAGCACTGACCAAGATGAGAGTAAAGTCCCAGTGGTCAGACCAGTGTAAAGAGGCCTTCCTTGAGCTAAATAAAAGGCTTACTATAGCTCCAGTACTAACACTCCCAGAGCATGGGAATGGTTAGGCAGTGTTTTGTGATGCATCAGGAGTTGGTTTGAGAGAAGTACTAATGTAATGAGAAAAGGTATTATCCTATGGGTCTCATCATTTGTGACCCCATGAGAATAACTACCCTACGCATGACTTGGAACTGTCAGTAGTGGACCATGCACTGAAATGTTGGATACATTATCTCTTTGGTGAGAGACTTATTGTTTACACGGATCACAAGAGCCTCATTATATCTTCATTCAGAAGGATCTAAATTTGAGGCAGAGAATTTGGGTCAAGTATCTACACAAATTTGACTTCGAGATGACATATTTCCCTAGAAAGGGAAATTTCATAGCAGATTCCCTTATCCGTAGGACCCATGATGTTCGAGAACTTAGTGAGAAGTCCTCAGAGGAGCAATGGCGTTTGATGTGATTATTGGATTACTGGAGATTTGATGTTTTAGAGGATCAAGGATCTATAATTTTCTATCCCTTTATGATTACATATTACCTTGTGTAAAGGATGAAGAATGGTTAGGATTCAGACATGAAGTGTACTATGATGAGAGAACGGCTCGCTAAAGGTGTCTTGATACCTGGATGGTCGATGGAAAATAATGGTATGATCTTAGTCCATGTAAGAGTAGTAGTTCCTACTTCCACTATAGAGTAACTAATGAGGGATTACCATACCTATAGGTGGATGGTACATCCTGGTGCGATAAATATGTGCCATGACTTCAGACAATAGTTCTGGTGGCCTGGGATGAAGAGGGACATTTCAGGTTTTGTCTCTCAATGCCTCACCTATCATAGGGTGAAGGTTGGGCACCAGCATCCTGGAGGGTTGTTTCATCCACTCCTAATACCTATGTGAAGTGGGAGGACATTACTATGGAATTTGTGACATGATTACCCAAGACCCTAAGGAGTTGTGATGCAGTTTGGGTGATCGTCGATTGGTTAATGAATTCTTCCCACTTCTTACCGATCAAAGAGACTCACTCGGTGGAGGAGTTGGGAAAATATTATGTTCGAGAGATTGCACACTTACATGGAGTTCCCTTGAGCATTGTGTATGATAGAGATTCATGTTTCACATCTCACTTTTGGAATGGATTGCAAAGATCCCTAGGGACTCATCTAATATTGAGCACGACATACCACCCTCAGATCGATGGACAATTTGAGAGGACTATACGCATATTGGAGGATATGCTATGAGCTTTCATGCTAGACCTTATCGGAGCATGTAATGATCACCTGTCATTGATTGAGTTTGTATATAATAATATTTAGCAAGCTTCGATTCACGTGGCACCTTAAAAGGATCTTTATGGGAGGTTGTGTCACTTACCACTTTGTTGGCATGAAGTGGGAGAGGCAATAGTTGTTGGCCCCAGCATGGTTCAGGAGACCTCTGAGAGAGTGTAGCTAATACAGAAGAGATTGATCACTGCTCAGAGTAGACAGAGATCTTATGCCGACTTTAGGAGGAGACCCTTGGATTTTTCTATAGGAGACCGGGTTTTCTTGAGAGTGAATCCACAGTTAGGGCATAAACGTCTAAGGAATCGGGGCAAGATAGCACCATGTTTTTTTGGACCCTTTGATGTCACTGAACAGATAGGGGAAGTGGTGTATCGTCTAGACCTCCCTTCATGCTATCGTGGTAAACACAACATTTTCCATGGGTCACTGCTTCAGAGGTATATACCTAATCCTACACATTTTATTGATTGCGAGGATGTTGAGATGGAGACTGATGCATCTTATGAGGAGTGTCTGATACAGATCATGGACCGAAGAGAGAAGGTTTTATAATGAAATATGGTACCACTAGTCTAGGTTCAGTGGCATCATGGATAGATCCTAGAAGAGATGTGGGAATGTGAGTCTGATGTTCGAGCTCATTGGCCTGAGTTGTTCAAGAAAGACCACTAGAGATGTTTCTTGAGGATGAGAAGTCGATATGGGGGGATAATTGTAACATCTTTTTTTTTCTTACAATAAAAATAAATCTACATTTTGAAAAATTATTAATACCTTAAGTTGAAAAAATAATTTATCAGCGAAAAATCTTGAAATTTTTTAAATGCATCACAGAAGGGTAAAAATCCCAGTTAACACTTTGGAATATTCAATCAAATATTTTCAGAGTTAGGTACTGAGTTAGTGAGAGTTTATAAGGCCCTAAAAACCTAGAAGAAGATAGAATAATAAAATATTAAATATATTATTTTAAGTGTGCACATTTTTTTTCAAAAAAAAATGTATAACTCCAAAACAGTGTGTCGTATGAGAAATATGAGACCATCGATAGGTCTGGGGTGTGGTGTTTACCCTATGAAGGCTAAAAAATTTGTACGCAACGGAAGTTTGGATGGATCGCTCATGAAAATAATTTATTTAATAATTTTTATTATATTATTTTTGAAAATAATTTAATATCTCCAAAACGGTGATTCATATGGGAAATATGAGACAACCAATAGGTCTTGGACGTGGTTTTTACCCTAGATGGGGTATAACATTTGTAACTGTAGGAAGTTTAGATGGCCTGCTCTTGAATAAAACCTTTTTATTGTTAATCAATTAATTAATACATTTTTTAATTAATAATTAATTAATATCTCTCAAATGGTGTGTCGTACAAGAAATATGAGACCACCATTGTGTCGGAAACAGAGGTTTTACCCTAGGAAGGGTATAATTTTTATATGAAACATGTTTTTTTTCAGGTCACCAATTAAATTAATTTATTTGATGATTAAATTAAATAATTTATTTATTTATTTATTTAATAAATAGTTACTATTCATCCTTCTTCCCAATTGATGTGTTCCACCACTGTTGATGGTGGGATGAAATTGAAAGTTTTTTTTCAACCGTTTTTTAATTTTAAAAATTAGAAATACGTTACGAATATGAAATTAAGGACTCCATATTCAAAATCCGGTCAAGATGTGCATTAAATCAGTGGTTTAAATTGAGTGTTTAAATTTTAAGTTGATGAACATGCAGGTTTGGGTTTTATTTATAACTGAATCGATTATTATGGTGTGTGGTGGATCTACTCCAGTGCAAACCACCTTAGGTGTTCTTTTCATAATGTTGGTGAAGATCTGTCCAAATCTGGTGTTGTCCTTGGTGTGGAGAAGACCTCCTGTGTCTTCTTGGTGGGGTTCCTCACTTCAGGTTCTTCTTTTTATTTTTATATTTTTTTATTCTCTTTTCACATACATGTTTTTTTGGGAAAAAATTTAAATGATTAATCATTAAATCATAGTTTTATATAGGGATTATTTTTCCCACAAATTATAAGGTATAATTCATAAAAAAATTATCAAATGATAATTTATTATAAATTTTCATAATGTAATTTTGTACGTTTCTCCAAAGAATGTTACTTCAATATTATTAGGAATAATTGTTTAAATTATCAATGATAATTTCATAGGTAATTTATTATGAGAATATAATTTATATAATTATAAAAATTTAATATTGTTAAAAATTAATAATAATCCCAAAGAATTATCATGAAATGAATAGTTATATGAAGTTGTCAAATAATAACTATAAAAAAATTATCCAAAGATAAATATTGTGAATTTATCAAAAGATAATTGTTAAGAATTATCGAATGAATGGGTTATCAAAGATAAATTGCATGGAAATATCAAAGATATTTTTTACACAAATTATCAAAGGATAATGTTGAAGAATTATCATGTAGTAATTTCAACCAATTATCAGAGAATAATTAGATAAAATTATAAAAAATAATTTTACTAAAATTATTAGATGACAATTATAAGAGAATTTATCACGTGAAAAATATTATTGAAATTATCATAGGATAATTTCATATATTATCAAAGGATAATTAATATAATTATAGAATGATAATTTTGAGGTTATCAAAGGTGAATTATTAATATTATTAAAATGATAATTGTGAGTTTATCAAAGATAATTATTCTTATGGAGAATATTATGTGTGAATGTGATTGTCTAGAATGGTGATTTAGGAATTATCCAGGAGAGAGAAAGTATTATCGCATGATATATTTTATTTCTTTTTGAAATAAAATACATGGTTTTGGTTTTAGGAATCCTTCACATGAGATCATTTTTCCGGTTGGTGTGCGAACGTGGTTCGGGTAACGACGCCTTTGACGGACCTTGTCGTTGATCTTGACGACTTTTTAGGTAGTAAGTTCCTTAACCTTTTGGTTTTGTTTACAAATGATTTTCATTAATATGATTATGCACAGACATGTTTAATGACCATGCTAGATAGTGAATTCATGTGGGTATGTGTGTAGCCCCAGAAACTCTATATTATACTTGATGTCATGAGTACTTGTAATTGTTTATTCACATTGTTGTGTGATTACATGTACATTGTGTGATACTTTACTCATGATGATGTGTTATTCTTGAATATATATATATCCTCCCATGCTATGTATACCTCATGGTTTTGTTCCTGGAGACAAGACAGGTGGGCCGTCAACTTGCGTTATCCATTGGAGGAGGGATGCACATTACTGACGATGAGGGTCTGATGCATGGGGTAGGTACATGAATATTCCAAGGGGATGACATGTATTGGACCATTGTGACTTGTAATTCCTTTGGAGGAGGGATTTTCATGAATAAGGATGAGGTTCCAATACATGAGGAAGGCACACAACTTGTGATTCCTTTGGATGCATGGGGTAGGCACACGATGATGCCTTGGGATGCACTCAATGAAGAGGGGACATTGATTAGCTCTCAGTCCCTAGTATGTTACTCAATGGTGTGCTTTGATGACTAAAGGATGTTGATTAGCTCTCAATACTCAATATGTCAACTCGACGATTATGGGAAGTTGATTAGCTCTCATTTCCCTTGCACACACAGAGTACATATCTTCTTGCAGATCTTTGATATTTTGTCACACATCGAAGCCAAGGATTATGATTCGTTAGCCTAGTGGCTAATCGTTGATTCATCCAACACCTTGGCTATCCAACCAGCATAGAGCCGAAGCAGGTACAGTCAAGGTTTGTGGAAACTTGGTTAGTACACAACTGCTCAGTTTTGGATTGTGTGTTTACTTCACATTATTTATTATGGCATACACTTGTATTTTGATCACATCAGGTTTAGGACGCATTGGTGGTGTCCTACTGAGTCTTTTACTCACGCCCTACTTGGGAATTTCAGTGCACTTGTAGATTTCATGACCAGAGATCTGATGAAGGGCAAGGACCCTATGGTGGACGGTTGAGCGGTGGAGCATGGAGTGGGAGCAGACTAGGATAGGAAATGGAGCACTCTGCAGATGATTGTTTATTTACTTTCTAGTTTTCCTTCTACTACTTACTTGGTTTTCTTACCACTTTGGGAGTCATTACATTATATGTATGACATCTTTACATCTCCACATTTTATTCTGATTTTTTATATTATTGTTGTTGATTATTGATCATATGACTCGGTACAGAGGGTATAGTCTCCCCAAAGTTCCACTTGAGACTCTCACTATTATTTGGTAGCCTCTTGCGTATGGGGAGGCGCGCATGAGGCCATGTAGCATTCCTACTCGAACCTAGTTATTCGGGTCGGGATGTTACAGTGTGTGTTTATATATCTATATGTTTATATTCTATATTATATATATATATATGTGTGTTTATATTATATATATATTATATGTTTATGTTTTATATATATCATATGTTTATATATATATATATATATATATGTATGTTTTATATTTTAAACTATTTAAAAAAAATTAATATTATATATATATAATTTTATATATTAATATAAATATATTAACATATATATATATATGTTTATATTTTATATTTTATGTGTATATATATAAGTTTATATTATATTATATATATCTATATGTTTATATTTTATATTATATATATGTGTGTGTTTATATTTTATATATATTATATGTTTATATTTTATATATATCATATGTGTATATTTTATATATATTATATGTTTATATTTTATATACATCATATGTTTATATTAATATATATGTGTTTATATTATTTATATGTGTGTGTGTGTTTATATTTTATATATATATATATATGTTTATATATATATATATATTTGTTTATATGTGTGTGTGTGTGTTTATATATATGGGTGTGTGTGTATAAATATATATTTTTACGTATACATATATATAATTATATATATATATATATAATTAGTAACGTTTTAAAACACTGGTAAAAATGTCACTAAAATAGCCACGATTTCTTAAAAATGTGACTAAATTTAAAATATATATGTGTTTTTATATAAAAATGTGTGTGTGTGTGTGTGTATTTATATATATGTGTGTGTGTTTATATATATTAATATATATATTTCTAAATATATATTTACATCAATGTGGGAAGATGAGCTATATAAATATATATATTTTTTAGTAATTTTTCCTAAAAAGCAATGATAAATTAGCGATGTTTCCTAAAAAGTGACACTAAATTAAAGATGTTTCCTAAAAATCATAGCTAAATTATCAATTTTTCCTGAAAAGTATCTTTAAATTAGCGACATTTCCTTAAAAGCATCACTAAATTAGTGACATTTATTGAAAAGTGTTGCTAAACTAGTGATGTTTCTTTAAATATGTCACTAAATTAGTAACGTTTCTTTAAAAACATTACAAAATTAGTGATTTTTCCTAAAAATGTCATTAAACATCGCTAAATTATAGTTTTTTGTAGTGAATTTCCTCGCTTCTATAGTTGATCTTAACATTATACTTTGAGATTCAATCAATCCTAGGTATTATGTAAAATTTCACCATTGGAATGACCACCAAGTTTGTGATGAGATTATACTCACCAAAGTTAATATAAGAATCTCTATATATCCTTTATTCTTGAATGGATCCTCCCGAATTTTTAACTGATAGAATCTTAGGGTTCAACCTTATGTTCATTGCAAACTTGAATGAAATAAAGGAATGTGTATAACCGGAATCAAACAATGTGCTTGTTAACTTTGAGTGTATGTGGTAATACATGTTTTTGTTGAATATTTTTTTGATATTAATTGATATAATTTCCCCCACATTAATCTTATTTTGATGATTTAATGGAAAATGTGTTTTGGGATCAAATTTGAAAATTGCTTAGAAATTCTATTTTACCTTTTTAATATCACCTTTGTATTTTTGTGATAACATTTTCTGTGTGCCAAATTTTGACTTGAAATTTTACAGTTATATTTAGAACGAAATTGTCTAAATTTTTTTATGCAGACCATGGTAGCTGGATCACGCATTTGGTGGGCCTAAAATGGGCATTAATGAAGGGATGGATAGAATTCGGTAGACTGGCCTCCACATTACTAAATTGGAAATAACGTCTTCATTAATGCTTGGATGCGGATGAAATTTTGGGAGGTGTTAAAGGAATAAATTTAGAGAATTTAATTCAACTGGAGTGACACTTGGTTCGCATGGTATGGTGGTTGAAATCGCGGATCAATATGAATTAATTTTTGGAGACCAAATGACGCATGTACCCTTTTTGGCATTTGAAACCCTAGCTCTCCCAATCTCTATTTAAATGAGATTTTCACTCTTTAGGATGGTTGGTTGAGACTTTTTTAAGGTTTTGATAAGAGGTTGGCTCCTGAAAACATCTCAAAACTCTTTGAAGAAGTAAGGATTTGTGAAAAGATCTCTTCTAAGAAGGCTCTCCTCTCCCACCTCCACTTTGTGTTTCTTTGTTTTCATGCTTATAACTTGACATTTTCTCAAATAAATCTTTTGTGTTATTCTATTTTAATCTTCATATTTTTATTCTTGGTGCTAGAATATAATAGTGGATATGAGATTGGGTGTTTCCCTTTCAATCCATTGCTTATACTAAACATCTCCACAATGAAAACTCCGCCCATGGAAGAGTGATTTCATTCATAGTTTATATAATCCCTTATCCCTTAATTTATTTATTTTGAATCCATAAGAATATTTTAACTCAAAATTTTTGATCAATTAATTGAGTTTTATTTTCTAAGGAACATGATTGACTTGCACTTGACCGCGAGGTCAGACTTGTTTAAATCGTATGAGTGAAACTTTAATTGCAAGATCTAATCAACATTGGATAGAATTTTAGGGTTCAAGTATCATCCCCAACTCAATTAATTCTCAACTATAGGGATGAGATGTTTCCCTAATTTTCCATTGACCATAAGTTGGATTTTGGATCACAATCAAAGTAGGGTGCTGCAATTGGATGTCCCAAAGTTAACCTAGGGATCAATTTTTCAATTTTTTTGGTCGTGTTAATTTCCATAGGGTTTAGGGGTTGACAATATTAGAGTATCACAATTTAATGAATTATAATCATATGGTATAATTATAAATTAATGGTGAAGGGGTTAATTATTGACTATGTCTTCTCATATTAGTGTTTTTAAAAAAAATTTGTTCTTGGTTGTTCCTTCTCTGCTGTTCGTTTATTGTCTAAAAGTCATACTCAAAACCCCAAAAAAAATTTGCATTTATTTTCACTTATTTTATTGTTTTATTCAATCCTATTAAGGGTGGTTTAATTCACTTCATCCTCAAGATAATGACCTAGTTCGTCCACTGTGCTTCACTTAGTTTAATCACAAATATTTTTGAGAGTGTGTGCGATGACGCTCATCAAATTTGGGCCATTGTCGGGGAGGAAAGTGTTTTATTCAACCTATTTTAGGTAAGTTATTTAGTCTTTTTTATTCCTTTGTTTCTTTTCTTCTACTCCATTTTATTTTATATTCTTTATTCCCCACCTCTTCTTTTTTGGTACATCAATTGAAACCTCATTTAATGATATTGGTGTCTGCTGCTTTTTGTTTCTCTCTTTTCTATGATTTATGACATGATCCCACCCTGAGGATCTCTTTGATCTAAACCCTGATATTGAATGTAGCCTTTGGGCTCAAATCATACAATCTCGGTCTACAGGAAGTGTCAAAATTTACCCAACTGAGGAACTCTTCCACTCTAGAAATTTTGAAATAGGAAACCCATCTGAAATAAAAATTAAACCAGATCCAATGGCTGAAAACAATAATAATGAACATAATCAAACCACTCGAGAGTTGGCAGTACCAGATGATAATTATCAACCAACATGCATTGCATACCCAAATCTTGAATCAAACTTTGAATTAAAATCTAGATTGATACACCTACTTCTAAAATTCCATGGCCTCTATGGAGAGGATCCAAAAAAAAATTAAAATAATTCAATGTAGTTTTCTCAACACTAAAACAAAGAAATGTCTCTGAAGATCAAATCAAATTATAGGAATTCCCATTCTCACTTGATGGAACTGAAAAAGATTAGATTTATTACCTATAGCCTAAAGATGTTACATCTTGGAATTATTTGAAACATATTTTTTGCAGAGATTCTTTCCAGCATCAAAGACCACAATAATTCGAAAATAGATCTCTTAAATCAAGAAATCACAAGGAGATTCATTGTATGAGTACTCAGAACAGTTCAAGAAGTTATGTGAAAGTTTTACACATCACCAAATTAGTGAGAAACTCATAATCCAATACTTCTATGAAGGTATCACTCCCATGGAGAGGAGTATGGTGGATGCGGCAGTAGGAGGAGCATTAGTTGACAAAACCCTAATGGCTTCTCGAGCATTGATCCACAATATGGCACAAAATTCTCAATAATTCAGTGATCAAGGTAAATTATATTTAAGGGGAGTACATCAGGTAACTCCCTATACTCTTGAGAATCATTTAACTAATACTAAGTTGGATGAGTTAACCTCTATGGTTAGATAGATAGGATTATCCCAAAAAGGTTTTCCCCCCACTCTAGTGAAGCTTTGTGGCATTTTTACTACACCAGACCTTCCAATAGATTGTTTCCCATAACTACAAGAGACAGAGGATTATGCAGTAGTGTTCCTAGGGAGACCATTTAAACAACATGAACCCCCACAAAATAACTATGATTCCTTCTCACCAAATTAAAATCAAGGATGGAAGGATCACTCTAAAATGAGGTATAGATGTGAACAACAGTAAAGGGATCCTTTTCAATAAAACTTCCAACAACCTCCACCTTACCAGTAAGGTTTTCAATAACCACAGAGTATATTTGAATCCCAAGCATCAACAAGTCAACAAAAATGGAATCCACAACCAAAGGTTGATTCTAACATTGATGATATTTTGAAACAAATTGTTCTTAATCAGCAGAATGAGATGAAGAGTCAAGGCACAGAGTTGATGGAGATGACGATCCAAATGAGTCAGATTGCCACCACCCTCCATGAAATGGAGAATAAGAACTCTAGAAACCTTCCCTTACAACCCACTCTTAATCCAAATGGGAATTTTAGTTCCATCACATTAATGAGTGGGAAGCAAACAAGTGAGGAAATTGTTCCTAGCAGTCCATTGGGATTCACCCAACTAGAGAAGATTACCCATCATCACCAGTTATTGAGCAACCAAAGGAGAAAGAAAAAGGTAAGGTGAAAATTTATGATATTCCTCATAAACCTCTTCCCTTTACAAATAGAGTTGTGCAAACAAAAAATATGGATGAAGAGGAAATGAAAAAAAGAGGTTTTGGACACATTCAAGCATGATGAGATAAACACCCCCCTTCTTGAGGTCATTAAGAAAATCCCAAGGTATGTCAAATTCTTAAAATAACTTTGTACCAATCCAAGAGGGATCAAGGTAAATGAAAGGATCAATCTTTTAAGGAATGTGTCAGCATTCATTACACCAACTCAAGCAATGACAACAAAGTTCAAGGATCTTAGGACATTCACCCTCCCATGTACCGTAGTGGATTTACACTTTTCTAATGCTTTATGTGACTTAGGAGATTCCATAAATGTGATTCCTTACTCTGTGTTCTCTTCTTTATAGGTTGGTGAGTTGAATATGATGAGAGTAGTGGTAAAATTGGTGAATAGATCTATAGCCTATCCAGTAGGATTCCTTGAAGATGTACTTGTTCAGATAAGAGACATGATCTTTCTAGTAGATTTCTATGTTCTTAACATGGAGGATGATCATGTAAGTTCTAGTGCTCCCATTTTGAACCACCATGTAAATACCCCATGGATTTTTATTGTCCTATTCTTAGGGAGATTATGAGTATTGGTTCTAGTTTGATGTAAAAGGGAACTTCCACACCTATTTCTAATGCACAAACCTCTCTTGAATGTTATTTTTATCATTTCCACTCTAATTATGACTTGGTTGTTAAGTATGCTAACGGATTTGATGAATTATTCTCTGATTTTGATAATTTATATTTTTATACTGATGTCCACTGTGAAAATATCTCAGTTCATTCATTGTATTCATCCATAAATCACCCCCTACATTGGAACTCAAGTCATTTCCACCAGATCTCAAATACTCATACTTGTTGAGCGGTGAGATATTACCTATAATAATTGCAAACAATATCTCTTTTGAACATGAAGAAAAAAATTTGAATCTATTTAGGGAGAACATTAGGGAAATTGGGTGGACCTTGGTTGGCATATCAGGAATTAACCCCTCCATTTTCATGCATAGAATTCTTTTGGAGGATTGGGATAAACTGGTAAGGCATCCAAAAAGGAGACTTAATCCAACTCTTCTGGAAGTTGTGAAAAAAGAAGTTGAAAAATTGCTCGAGGTGGGTATCATTTATCCCATTTCAGATTCCTAATGGGTGAGCCCTGTCCAGGTTGTGCCTAAGAAAAGTGTTGTTACTGTTGTTAGAAATGATAGGGAGGAGTTAGTTTCAATGAGGGTGAAAATCAGTTGGCATGTGTGTATTGATTACAGAAAACTAAATCAAACCACTCGTAAGGATCATTTCCCCCTCCCATTTATTGATCAAATGCTTGAGAGACTTGTTGGGAGGACATGCTATTGTTTTTTGGGATGGATTTTTTGGTTATTTTTAGGTACCTATTGCTTTGGAGGATCAAGATAAGACTACATTCACTTGTCTATTCAGTACATTTTCCTACCAAAGGATGCCATTTGGACTCTGCAACACCCCAGGTGCCTTCCAGAGATGGATGGTGGGTATTTTTTCATATTTTCTTGATACATTCATGGAGTTATTTATGGATGATTTTATAGTGTATAGATCCCCATTTGATGACTGTCTCTTTAGTTTGGGAAAGATGTTGAATCATTGTATTGAGAATAATCTGGTCTTGAACTTTGAAAAGTGTCATTTTATGATAGATCATGGAATTGTCTTAGGGAATGTAGTGTCAAAACAAGGGATAGAGGTTGATAGATCCAAGGTAGATATTATTTCATCCTTACCCTATCCTTCATGTGTTCATGATGTTAGATCTTTCCTATGTAATAAAAGCTTTTATCAGCACTTCATCAAATATTTTAGTAATATTTCTATTATTTTTTCATGATTACTTCAAAATGATTCTGATTTAGTGTTTGATGATTATTGTAGGGATTCCTTTTATAAGATAAAGAAGTTTCTAACCACTGCACTGATCATACTGTCCCCACAGTGAGACATTCCATTTGAGCTTATGTGTGACACTTAAAACTTTGCAGTTGGAGTTGTCTTATCACAAAAGGTGGAAGGACATTCAAATGTGATTTCATATGCTTTGAGGACATTTGATTCATCTCAATAAAACTACACAACCATGGAAAAGAAGTTTCTTACTATCATATTTTCTTTGGATAAATTATGTTCATATTTATTAGGCTCTAAAGTAGTTGTTTTTTATGACCATGAAACTCTAAGGTACCTCTTGAAGAAGTCAGATGAAAATACTATAATTACCCAATGGATGCTCCTTCTTCAAGAATTTGATATTGAGGTAAAGGACAACAAGGGTTTGGAGAACTTGGTGGCAGATCACTTGAGTAGGATTACTCACACACTAGAGCCTGACACCTTGGACCAGGTACTACTTCAGGACACATTTCCTGATGAGAATATTTATTCACTCTTAGGTATGCATCCTTGGTATGTGTATTTGGTGAACTACCATATTGCCTCTGAAATTATTTAAAATTTAAAGAAACATCAAGTCCAAAAATTAAAAAGTGAGTCTCGATTTTATGTGCGGGAGGATTCCTACCTCTAGCACATCTATAGTGATAAATTTATTAGGAGGTGTGTTCCTGATCATGAGTTTGAGTATGTTATAAATTTTTGTCATACGCTTTCATGTGGAGGAAACTTTGGACCACAACGAATAGCTAGGAAAGTCTTAGACTCTATATTATATTGGACCATCTTATTCCATGATGCTCATGTGTTTTGTAAGTATTGCTCACGTTTCCAACACACTGGCAATATCTCTAGGAGACATGAGATGCCTCAACGGCCCATATTATTTTGCAAGATTTTTTATGTATGGGGAATTGATTTTATGGGTCCTTTTCCTAGTTCATTTTTTTTGTATATTCTGGTTTTTATTGATTATTTTAGCAAGTGGGTAGAGGCCAAGGCCACCAGGACTGATGATTCTTGTGTTATAGTTAATTTTGTAAAGGAACATATTTTTTTGTAGATTTGGAGTACTGAAGGCCATAATCAGTGACCAAGGGATACACTTTTGGAATCATAATTGGGCTTCCCTCCTTCTGAAGTATGGGGTGACACACAAAACTTCAACACCATACCACCCACAGACAAATGGCCAGGCTGAGGTCTCAAGTCGGGAGTTGAAACAAATTTTGTAGAAAATTGTGAAACCGAATATGAAGGATTGGAGCAAGCACTTGGATGATGCACTCTAGGATTATAGGATGACAAATAAGACTCCTATTGGTATGTCCCCATTTCGGCTTGTTTTTGGGAAAGCCTATCATCTCCCCTTGGAGGTCGAGCATCGGTCATATTGGGATATAAAGAAGTAAAACATGGATTTATCCCAAGCTGGAGATCAAAGAAAGCTGCAAATTCAAGAGCTTGAGAAGATCTGGTTGTCATCATATGAGAACTCAAGGCTCTATAAGGAAAGATTAAAAGCAACTCATGCTAAAATTATCCAAAAAAGAGAGTTTCTTTAAGGAGAAAATGTGTTTCTCTATATTTCACGATTAAAGTTGATGCCTGGTAAGTTTCATTCTTGATGGTTGGTCCCTTATGTTGTATCTAATGTATTTACTTATGGTGCAGTGGAGATAACTCAAGAGGAAACATGATGGAGCTTTACAATCAATGGGTAGTGGTTGAAGCAATACCTTGAGGGATTCCCAACACATGTAGTTGATATCATCACACTACATGAGCCCATCATCACTTAAAAACATCTGGTTTTCCCTTACCCTTTCACTTTTATATTACTTTTCCTAATTTTAATTCTGGATTTCATGGGAATTTTATCAATTCATAGAGTCGTATTAGGGACAATGTAACATTTTAAGTGTGGGGGAGGGGATGGTATTTTGGGTAGATTCCTTAGGATTTTTTTGAGTGCTTCTTATTTTTATTGTTTAAAAAAAACAAACAAAAACAAATAAAAAACACTAAAATAACAAAAAAAACACAAAAAAATATTTCACATGCCCATTACATCCATGGATTTGATTAACATTTCATGTTATATTTTTCAACCCTCATAGGAAGCATGTTGGGCATGGGAAAGTTTTCATCATTGTTTGTTGATTTTTTTGAAAATGGAAGTTGGTCAATGATATGTTTGATTGTGTCTTTATGAAGCCTTTGATATTTTTGACATCATTAATTATGGGACATTTGTGGGAAAACTATGTTATTTAATCTCTCTATTCACATCACACACAATCATGAATTGTGAGTTTCTCTTACCCAATTGAAGGTATAGTTAGGGTAAGTAATCCTTTTCAGCTTATAACATGGTCTTTCCATATATTATTTTCTCTTACGATCATTTTCATTACTATACCAAATTAACATATGAATGTGTACCTAATATACGACTATTTTATGCCCTCAAAAAAATAATCAAAAAAATAAAAAAAAAATCAAAAAAAAAAACAAAAAAAAACAATCAATAAAGAGGGGAGTAAAGAAATGTACAACGTGTGGGGATATTTAGGTCGGGAGCTCAAGGTTTGACTTCTGGGAAAGCATAAATGAGTGGGTTTTGGAATTTGGTTACAAAGGATGCTGAAAAGACTCAGTGGAGTAGAATCAAGTAAGAAGAAAAGTTTTTTTTACCTGAATATACTAGATAAATGGTGGAGATACAAGCTTGAAATGATTGGCACACACACACACATGGGGAATTTGTGGCACGGTTAACTCGTATGATGTTTTCACCTGATTAGTGTCATTGATTTCATTGGATTTTGTTTTGATACAATTTTTGAGATAATTAATTTTGGATTTATTGAGATTGATTTATTTTTGTTCAATATTCCTATACTAATATTTCCATCATGGATTGAGAAATTTCAACATGCATTATTTTCTAGATTACATGACATGAGGTTTTTCCCTGGAGTGAAAAAGGATATGTGTGGGGAAGTTTATAATACATGTTTTTGTTGAATATTTTGTTGATATTAATTGATATAATTTCCCCACATTAATCTTATCTTGATGATTTAATGTAAAAATGTGTTTTGGGCTAGAATTTGGAAATTGCTTGGAAATTTTGTTTTTACCTTTTTAATATCACCTTTGTATTTTTGTGATAAAATTTTTTCTATGCCGAATTTTGACTTGAAATTTTACATTGATATTCATAACTAAATTTTATAAATTTTTTATTCATACCATGGTAGCTATATCTCACATTTGGTGGGCCAAAAATGGACATTAATGAAGGTATGGACATAATTCGGCAGACTGGACCACACATCACAAAAGTGGCCATAACATCTTAGTTAATGCTTGTATGCGGCTGAAATTTTGGGAGGTGTTAAAGGAATAAATTTAGAGAATTTAATTAAACTATATTGACACTAGTTTCTCATGGTATGGTAGTATAACTCTCGTATAAATATGAAGTAATTTTTAGAGACCAAATAACGCATGTACCCTTTTGGAATTTGAAACCCTACCCCTACCAATATCTATTTAAATGAGATTTTCACTCTTTTAGAGGGTTGGTAGAGTATTTGGTAAGGTTTTTATGAGAGTTTTTATCCTTTAAACATCTCAAAACTCTTGTAATAAGTAATTATTTGTGCAAAGATCTCTTTCAAGAAGGCTCTCCTCTCCCACCTCCACTTTGTGTTTCTTTGTTTTCATGATTATAACTTGACTCTTTCTCAAATAAATATTCTATTTTCTTATCTTTTAATCTTCATATTTTTATTATTGGTTCTATAATGTAATATTGGAGATGGGATTGGGTTTTTTCCTTCCAATCCATTTCTTATGCAAAATGTCTCCACGATGACAACTCCACCCATGGAAGAGTGATTTCATTTGTAGTTGATCTAATCCCTTATCCCTTAATTTATTTATTTTGAATCCTTAAAAATACTTTAAATAATAAATTTTGATCAATTAATTTATTTTTATTTTCTAAGAAACTTGATTGACTTGTACTTGGTCGCGAGGTTGGACTTGTGTAAATCGTATGAGTGAAACTTCAATCGCAAGATCTAATAAACTTTGAATAGAATTGTAGGGTTAAATTCTCATACCAAACTCAATTAATTATCAAATATAGTGAGGATATTATTCCATAATTTTCCATTAACCATAAGTTGGATTTTGGATCACAATCAAAGTAGGGTGCTGCGATTGGATGTCCCGAAGTTAACCTAGGTCTCATTTTTATAATTTTTTTGGTCGTGTTAATTTCCATAGGGTTCGGGGGTTGAAAATATTAGGGGATCACAATTGAATGAATTATAATAATATTGGATAATGATAAATTAATGGTGAAGGGGGTGGATTAGATTTACTATGTCTTCTCATATTAGTGTTTTTAAAGAAATTTTGTTCTTGGTTGTTCCTTCTCCTTTATTTGTTTATTGTCTGAAAGTCATACTCAAAACACCCCAAGATTTCTTCATTTGTTTTAACTTATTTTATTGTTTTATTCAAGCCTATTAAGGGTTGTTTAATTCACTTCCTCCTCATGAGAACAACCTAGGTCAACCACTATGTTGCGTTTAGTTTAATCACAAATATTTTTGAGAGTGTGTGTGACAACGCTCATCAGTATGATGAGTATACCTACTACCACTTCATTCAAAGCCTCAACTTAAGATGTCATGATTTAAAAATAAAAACCTTTATCCCTATGCATATAATGGTGTTGATATCAATATCCCTCCATTATTCTGATTTATACATTGATTCATAAAGTTTCATTGCTCCCCACACTTGAAGCATTGTACTTTAGGTTGCGTTTTCACCATCTTTATTTTTTCATTTTCATTTAGATATTGAGACTCTACGTTTCCATAAAAATTTCAATATATATAGAAATAATTTCCACACTTGTAATACTTTCCACTTCTTTGAAAAAAATTCCTTTAATTTTTCTTCCCACACTTATTTCATAGGGGTAATTGTAATTTCTTCCCT
This sequence comes from Viscum album, assembly GCA_963277665.1. Lineage (NCBI taxonomy): Eukaryota > Viridiplantae > Streptophyta > Magnoliopsida > Santalales > Viscaceae > Viscum > Viscum album. The sequence goes on along the minus strand of OY728167.1, from coordinate 311,732,465 downwards.
TCTCTTTCTTGATCAAAATTCTTCCCAAAATTTGGCCACATCCTTATCTTCTTATCATTCAGTCCATGAGAACATTGAATATCTACAAACTCCATTTCCACTTTGATATCACATCGAAATATCTCTTCATAACTCCCAAAGTCACAAATTTTTAGAGCCTTCCATATATGAGGTCTTAGTACACCACAGAATCGATGAATCATCCCATCATATTTGATGACTGTTGGTGCAAAAAAGATTAGAAGAAAGGAGAAAAGGAAAAGAGGCTTTGTGCCCGTCCTTGCGAAGCCCCGACGCAAATTCCCCCTAGCTCCACGCCCGCCACGAAGCACCAGAGGTGGTAAAGCTCTGCAAACATCCTGATGTTCGTGACCTGCCGTGAAGCAGAGGAAGCGGTACCCCTCCGCGAATCCGGTCGACGTTTGCGACCTGCCGCGAAGCCACTGAGGCCCCCTTCGCGCCACGTGAGTTCTGCTCTGTGGTGCCCCATGCCTATAAATACCGAGCTCCCCCTAAGCTCTATGGATGGACAATCCGACCTTTCGGCTTCTCAGCTCCTGAATCGCGAAGCACCCTTCTACCCAAGAATCATGAGCTCCGCGAGGTATTTTTTCTTCGTGAGATGCCTTCGCCTTGTCTCATTTTGAACCCCTCTTCCGATAGGGATGCCCTTCGTGAAGCCTAAGGGCATTCGCGAAGGAAGGGGATTCCCAAGGGAACCCGAGCAGTCGCGGAGTGCTTATGCTTCGCGAAACACCCATCCTGTACATGTGATCCATATGCCAAGGCAGGATCACTGTACTTCACGAAGCACATTGCTGAGCAACACCATGCTTCGCGAGGCACCTCAGCTTCACGAGGCAGTGCTCCATGAATACTATTCTACTTCGCGAAGCACCTCCCATTCACACCCCTGCCCCATGCTAAGGCCAAGGCACTCCACTTCGCGAAGCACACCCCTTTGAAAGTGCTCTCCACTATGCAAAGAAACCGAGCTCCGTAAGGTCCCTTCCTGTGGACCCCTTTTCTTGGCAATTCCTCTTCCCGTGCGACCCTCCAGGTTTGCACGATGTGATTTCAAAGTCCCCTCGATGATACCACCCATAGCGTTGCTTCGCCTAATGCTTCTCCGCATAGGCACGCTAATGGATATTTCTTCTTTGCATAGCCATGCTAACGTGTACCCCTCGATGGTTCGCTCTGTGACACCCCTTTTCCACAGCATTGCTGGTACCTTTCCTCCCCCAAGGGACAGAGGGTACCATTCATGTAAGTCCTAGGGGTGCGGAGTAAATCCACCTCATCAGAGCTTCAAGACGTTAAAGTTCCAAGCACCTTGTCCTCAACACATGATATTAAACTGTGACCTGACCCCATGCCTCGCACTCAGGGCCCCCCAGCTCGGACATTCATTACGCCGCTCGTCTCCATGGGAATGGAATCACCCACACATGGGATGATATCATCTTTATCGGAGTGGCGTATATCCACAGGGGAAGGGCAACCACCTTGGTGTAAGCCCCCTAGCCCCTCTTGCGGAAGGTAGCACCCATCCACCTCCGTACTTCCCCACTTCCAAGGCCAGTGGAGGGCACGATATGGAATGAGGTACCTTCCATATGTGGTCCCAAATCCCTCTCCCGCTGCACTTTGCCACACTTTGGGCCTCCATCATGGAGTAATTCCCAGCACCATGGGCCACCTAACGCGTAAGCCCCTCTTCGCTTCTCACGGATGCACCCTTCGTGACGTGATAGTCTGGTCTCTGCTGGCTCTTGCTTCTCACACCGAGCATGACTCACGTGGGCTTAGAGTAAGCATCGACCATGACAATGCCCTCATCCAGCATGACGATTAAACTGTATGCCCTCGTCCAGCATGATGTTAAACTGTATGCCCCTGTCCAGCATGACGTTAAACTGTATGCCCCCGTCCAGCATGATGTTAAACTGTAAATCCATTTGAATTATGCGGTCTTTGACCCATGTCAGGGCATGGTACATAGGAAGCCTCACGAGGTTCATGCCCATCACCCATCGGACCAAGGTCCTTCTTCATGTCGGTTTGTCGACACCCACATCTCTTTTTAACTACGAAGTCTTTGATCCATGTCAAGGCATGGTACGTAGGAAGCCTCCACGAGGTTCAAGCCCACCACCCATAGTTTATTCATGTCAGATTCCACCCTCTTCCTGCATGACGTTAAACTGCATTCCAGTCTAGCGGTAAGCCGTTGTGACTATCCCGAACTACGAGGACTTTGATCCATGTTAAGGAATGATACGTAGGAAGCCTCACGAGGTTCAAGCCCACCACCAGTGGACCCACGGGTTCACCTTCATGTCAGTTCGCTGACGAAAACCACCACCTGAACGACGTGGTCTTTGATCCATGTCAAGGCATGGTATGTAGGAAGCCTCCCTGAGGTGCAATCCCACCATCCACCTGGGCCAAGGTCCTTCTTCATGTCGGTTCTACGACACGTCCTCGTCCCGCATGACGTTAAACTACATCCCAATCCAGCGGTAAGCCATTGTGACCCTACCATCCAGTTGTTCTGACACCCCTTCGTGTCAGTATAACACCCCTCTTCCTGAACTACGCAGACTTTGATCATTTCCAAGGCATGGTACATAGGAAGCCTCACGAGGTTCAAGCCCACCACTTGGTCATTTCGACCGCATTCATGTCAGTTCTTCCATCAACTTGGGCGGTCTAGAGTGTAAGCCCTACCCATTCACTCTGAACTATGTAGACTTTGATTCCCTACCACGGGTATACGTAGGAAGTCTCTTCAAGACTCAAGCCCATCACCACCGCCATCTACACAACGGCACATTTCATTCCCCCTCCACTCTATGCAATTCTCCATCATCCACCCTGATTCTTACCCAGGCCGCCACATCCCGGTGAGATCATGTCACCCCATTCCCCTCCACAGCATTTGGGAAGCCGCCCATGGGCTAGCCCCGATATCGGCATTCCCTCAAGGTGGATTCCTCAATCTGATCCACTCCAGCTAGTGTTCTGATCAGGCTGATCTGTCTCTGTTGGAAGTTAAACTTGAGGCATACCCTGTGTTAAACATAGGAAGATGAGGAAAACCTCAGATACGTGCCTATGGCATACGATTCCCCATGCTCGATGTGGGATGTCTCGGGATTCCATGCCCTCGATAAGCCCTATAATAAGGGACAAAATATAGACATGCCAATTCCCCAGTGTTCAGACACGTTACTGATGCCCCGACGTGACTACTCCCCCGACTAAAGGTTGCTGCCCTGACCGGACGCTTTGGAATGTCCTGACAGAAGCAGTGTAATTAACTGGAATCCATAAAAACATGGCACTGGGAAGAGTTTCATGAACAATGTATTAAATCTATGAGGGATACCCGGACTAGGTGACGAGTTCCGAGGAGGAATCCACGGAAGGAAGAACCGACATCCCATCATCCCGGTTTCGATCAAGGAGCAGACATCCCTGAATAAGGAGCGAATGCCGCCCGCATTTGGAAAGTGGGAATGCGGGGAAACAAAAAATCCGTGCCTATCACATCCATGCAGATGGATGCGCACGCCCCGGCGAAAGCGTCGGAAACAAAAATGGTGAACCCGATGTGAAGGTCTTCTCCTCAATGTGGAGATTAGTAGCGTTCGAAACACCAGTAGATTGATGTGTCACCAAATCCAGATATCTGGTGTCGGGTCCCGCCAAGAAAATAGTGGGCCTGGCATGAAACTCACTAGAAGTTGGGGCAGTAGAACATGGGGCATTCCGTTCTGCAACGTTGTCGGCATGGATCCCTCTTACCGGCCACGGAAGACGGAATGACGCTGGGGCACTGGTTGTCAATTCTTTTCCTCGCAGTGCTGACGAGTTAATCTCCCTGCTTCCCAGGAACCAGGTTGCTCCAATGGAGACACGATCACCACCCGCTCGCCTACACAGGGGCGGGGGCAACACCAGCACAGCCACTCCGCGTGGCTCCACTGCCGCCACAACGTCCTCTACATCCGTGAATGCAGGACACCCACATCCTCTCTCCCCGTCAGAGATCATCCAACGAAGGGTGATCAACGAACTTGTGCATAGGTACGAGGAAGAAGGGGTCATCCCAACCCGGGATGTGGCCCGCCTGGACCTGGAGGCATCCAGGCCCCGCCGTCAACACCGCCCTCGAGGGCCGCGCAGGGAGCCCCTGCTCCCCACCCCAAAGTTCAATTGTTTCGGGATCCTGTCCCCGAAACGCCTCGACGACTCCTCGCCATACGCTGATGAGATGGGTGATGTCCAGCTCAGCCCAGTCAGAGTCCCAATTCAAGGACTCCAGGCAAGGGCCCCTACCTGGCCGCGTCAGCGCCGCCATCCGGCTTTGCCAGAGGAGCAGGGAGGCTATGCCCCTGCACCACCTGCACCAGCTCGCCTGACCCAACGCCAGCGTTGGGCCTGAGCGGAGGGCGCCCGTCAAGGGGAGTCGACGTCGACAGCTATTATGGCTCGATCCACCGCCGACGTGCATAATGAAGCCCCCACATACATTGAGCAGGGGTACTCCTATGCCCGACCAGGATCGAGGCTCCAACCACCCCATGGGTAGGCTGGGTTGACTCTCCGGGTCGCAGGCCCGAGTGGTGATTGTTGCGAACCAATCCGCGGTAACATCACTCCGTACGGAGGTCCTCCCTGTACCACGACTCCACAGAGCATGGGCCTTCCCCGCTCTGAAGTTTTTCATGGAGGTATGCCCTGTGCTACCCCCAACCCAAATGAAGACCTACCTCGCGGTAGTGACACTCGGCGTGGAAGACTTTCCCATGCCCATCACACTGGGTATGGAATTCCTCCTCCTACCCCCGACCATCGATGTGAAGGCATTTCCCATCCGGTCCCTCTCCAACGTGGGGATCCTCCCTACGTTCTTTCCAGAACTGGCGAAGGTCCTCCTCGCCCTGGCAACCAGAGGGGTGAAGGTCAACCTCGCTCCACCCGCATCAAGCATGGAGGTCCTCCCCATGCTCCTACCAGTTCCAACAGAGGTTTCGCCCACTCAGGTGCTGTCCATGGAGGTCCTCCCCATGTACCCTTCGACATTTTCCCCAGTGCCCCTCGCACCCCGGTTGTCTCAAGCGGAAGTCCCTCCGCCAAGGTGTCAGCATGGCCCCGAAACTACATGTAGGGAATCAGCCTAGTTCTGAAGATCCATATGAGGGTAGGAGAGCGGGTCGCTGCCTCCATAAGAAGAATCCTGGGAAGGCTCGGGCGAAGATAAAACTGGCCCGCTTCTCAAATTCTGAAGCAGAATGCAACTCAACGATGGAACCTTACCCTCACTCCTTCGTGTCAAGGATCGGGGCAGGAACAAGGCGTGTCAGCCTCATTCTCCCAGAATGCAAAGTCCACCGGATTCCCGCCTCTCTTTATAGGTACATCCAGGAGGAGGAAATTGTGGGGATCTCGCAGGTTCTGACCGTGCAGTCACCACCATCGTCACAAGAAGCGCCCTCTACCTCTACCAGAGATCACAGAGAGCTATTTTGGGGAACGATGGCGGTTGAGAGACAAGGGGACCCATCACCGGTAACCGCAATTTCTGCACTAGAGGCTGTGGATATCAGGCCATCGTATTGTGAAATTGTGGTCAGGTCACCTCACTCTTCGGAGGATGGCCCGGAATTCGGTGGCCAGTCATCTCGTTCTCCGTATTCTCCGCCGCCCAGTTTACTGTCCCAGCGGTCCTCCTCAGTACTGCTCCCGGTCCCTCAGCCACCCCCGGTTGACGAGTGGGGAAATATGAGGCCATACCCTAAATCCGAGCCCAGGAGTATCTGGAACATTCTCACAGAGGACCACTTCCCAGATAAGTTCTGGCCGGTAGTAACACCGAACTTATGTGCGTCAGAATCCCTCACCCTGGGGGAAGTCGAGTGCTTCCGTCAAACCTTATGGGCGACACACTTTCGTCTTCGCTATCAGCGAGTAATGTACCCTAGGATCCAAGTGCACTTCGAAGAAATCGGCGATCAATGCCATCTGGTCGATTTGGTTGCACTCCCTGAGGCCCAGTGCCCTAAGTCACCAGGTCGCTAGAGCGCCCTCCAACAAAAATGCGTTCAGAGTTTCAAGGTACTCCGCAAAATCATCAGGTAAGCTACCCCACATGTGCAAGTCCGTGGCTGGGGACAGTATGCCACCCTCCTCTTCAGTTCTATCCGGCGGTAGCCCGATTCGTTATGTGACATTGAGGACATGCCCCCGAGAGGGGTCATGGTCCATATGGCTGAAATAGTGGACAAAGAGGATGAGGTGGAGTTTTTCTATGGAGACTTACCCCTTGAGGGTGTACCACCACTACTGGACCCATCAGGGAGGATTACTCTTCAGCAGAGGAACCTTCTAGGCCTCCCTGTACCCACCGAGTCGCTGGTACTCAGTAGGATTGCCAGTAAGGGTAAAGAGCTTGTCAGAACCATCAAGCACTCCAACCCGTCCGCCTCTGTACAGAAGACGGACGAAGACCCTGAGAAGGTCGTGTTGTTCCAGCAGCTTGCTAAGCAGAAGAAGCTGGTTGAAGAACTCTTAGTCGAACGCGCTATCGAGAGGCAACCCGACTATGGTGATCCTAAGCCAGGGCAGCAGGGGTAGGAACAACTCCCCCCGGCGAGATGCCTCCAGGAAACCCTGATCATGCTACTCCTGCAGACAGGGCAGAGGCCAGAACTCATGGCAAGAGGGCGCGATATGTCTCGCCAAACCCTTCTGAACGGCGAGGAAATCCGAGGAATCCATCCCGGGTTCCCCCAGTCGCCCCAAGGGCTATTCCTCGAGTCGTTCCATGAGCCATTGAAGCCGTTTACCATGTCGAAGAGCCTGGAAACACACTTGTAGTTAGAGATCCTCGTCAAGATAGGGACCCCCACCCGGATGATCCTATGGCGGCACTCATCGCCCGCCTCGAGGCGTTGGAAACGCGGAAGGTGGCAGTCCCACCGGATGGTAAGCCATATCCCGCGTGGGTGGATGATATGCCCGCACCCCTGGGTTTTGGGAATCCCACTTTCTCACCCTTTAACGGGACTGGGGACCCACCGAATCACTTGGCCCATTTTTCCTCCAGGTGTGGCCCCATGTTGGGGACCCCAGCACAGCAAGAAGCCGCCAAGCTCTGATGTTTTGTGCAGACATTGGAGGGCCCTACATTCGTCTGGTATAGCCAGCTCCCCATTGGATCGGTGACCGGCTGGGAGGAAAATGCTAGAAGTTCTTATACCAGTTCATCTCCACCATGCGAAAGACCAGCATCGCAGACCTCTTCAAGTGTAAACAAAGGCCTGATGAGCAAGTCGCGGACTTCATCGCCCAGTGGAAGGGGCTTACATACTCTCTCAACATTCCACTGACTCAAGAGAAATTACTGACGATGTGTGTAGGGAATGTTAAAACAGAACTGGTTCCTTCCCTGATCACCCAGAACTACCCCGGAGGGTTCCAAGATTTCTCAGATAAGGCTCAGCGCCTCGAGGAAGCTCTGCAACAGGATAGTCAGGCACGTCTGCTTCCCCCTGTGATCCCAGCCAGGAGGGATGCCAGAGCCGAACCCGCCGCGGTGGCCCAAATAGAAGCCCCCAGGCAGCTAGAATTACTGCCAGTGGCACTGGCCCCGCAACCCCCGCAGAGGACCTATACCTCAAGCGTAGGATCCCTCCTAGTAGTGACCGCCTCAGAATCGACAGGTTCCCCCGCACAATGCGCCACAACCACCAAGGAGGGACAATCAGGCTCCGCCTCCTCGGCAGGCCCCTCCGGCCCCTCGTCAGGGCCAGGATCCCAGGGCCCCCTATCCAGAAAAAAGGCACCAGACTTACTCGTTCAACAAGAATCAGGTCCCTGGATACTTCCAAAGTGCTCTAGAGCAAGGGATTGTGCGCTTACCCGAGTGTAGAAGGCCGGCAGAGGCGAATCTCACCGATCTCCCCAACTACTGCCCTTATCATCGGATTCTGGGGCACACCCTCAAGAAGTGCTATGTGTTTAAAGACTGGCTTCAAGACCAGGTCGACAACAACATAGTCAGGTTGGGCCCAGCCCTGACATAAGTGGCGGGTGTCTTCGTAGGGTCAGAAATCAGTAGCGAAAATGAAGGCGAGTGGCAGCAGGTTCCCAGCCGTGGGTCCCAGAAGTACGAAAACTGGATGGCTCGTAAAACCGTTGCCCGCACCCATAGAATCATTCAGGCACGCCTAAATCAGCTAGAGCCTTCAGAAGATGCGACCAGTATCACTTCATCGTCATCACAGTTGACCTCTTCCCAAAAGGGCAACCAACGACGATGCAAGAAGAAGCAACGCGCTCCACCACTGCCGTCGCCATCCCGTACTCTTCGTGATTTCATGCCCCCTGAGATGGGGATTTCTCCCAGAATCCGCCCAGTGGTGGATGATTCTTTGAGAGATAGTCAGGGGTATGCTTTAGTTAATACCGTGGAGCTGGTAAACCCCTATATGACTCCCGACGAGGGGGAGCGCCAGGCGAATCTCCCCAACGTACCTAGCCGACGTCAACGTCAGCGGAATCTCAACCACATGGGTCGTCGAGGAACTTCAGTGGGCACTTTTAGTCAGGCCGTGCACACTACTGAAACTAGACAGTAGGCCCAGTGCAGAGCTCAGCACGCGCAACCTCATCTGGTGCCCTCAGATCTACCTCCAACGCCGTTTGTGCTACTAGATCAGGCAGAGCTGCCTCGTCCGTACCGCGGTCAGTCTTGCCCGGCTACAGGACAATATCCATTGTCCGATCTTAATCCAGAAGCTACTCTTCAAGCATCAACTAGCGGGCAGCGGGATATACCCAGTACCAGCCAGCCGTCGATCTAGCTGGTAGGGCCCGCTATTCCTCCAACTGCAGAATGACCTCCTGTAAGCAGAGGCTCACGTTTGGCACGAAATTATGATGTCCTGAAGCACCTGGCTAGAATTCCATCAAGGATTTCTATCCTTTAGGCTCTTTGCCTATCGTCTGAAATGCGTGAAGCACTTGCTGAGGCCCTAAGGAGCCCCCTCCAGTTTGAGATGGAGGTAGCAGCTGCAGAAGCCTCCCATGCTGAGGCAATTGAGAACACTGAAATCCAGGCAGTTATCTCTTTCTCCGGTGGAGACGAAGACCCTCCCATACATGGGTATATTCTCCCACTGTACGTCACTGGCCAGTTCAATGGGGTGGAAGTCCACCATTGTCTTGTTAACATGGGTTCTGGGATTAACCTAATCCCGACTCGGACACTATGAAAGCTGGGTTTGTCTGAGGATGATTTAACTCCCTCCGACCTCAGAATATAGGGATACGACAGGACCGACCAATCCCCAGTCGGCAAGATCCGCTTGAAGACCCAGTTCGGTGGCCTAATTGCTATCACCGAGTTCATGGTTATCTCCCAGGACACCGCATACAACGCATTAATGGGTGGGCCATGGATCCATCTACATGCAGCGGTCCCTTCGTCATATCACCAATGACTCAAGTTCTCCCTCAATGGTCGAGTAGGCGTTCTCCAAGGAGATGCGTCTCCTTTCGCCTCTTGTGAAGCCCGCTATCTGGACGCCGACTATTACAATAGAAAGGATAAGAAAATCCTAGCAAGTGAGGATGAACCCTCCCCGATCACAAGTGATCCCTAGGCAGGCCTGGATGACGCCTACATCTTCCCGATCCATCGGTTGGAGGCCACGACCCCCGACATGGGGCAGTGTTTTGTTGTTTTGGGTACAAGAGGAAGGCATGTTCCCATGTCCAAGCAACGGCGGAAAATCACCTCGTACTCCTACACCAACCAGGATCAGGTGATCCCGGAACCTCCTACCCCTGTGCGGTATTGGAATGTCAGGCTTATAGCAATGGCGGTACGTCATACGTGTCTCTTTTGCCGGGCTGGAATCAACCGACTCAGGCCGACGCGTCACTACTGCTTTGATGTCATCAAACATGGCCCCTTGGGCCGAAGGCCAGATGGGATAGGATCGACTGCCTTCATCGCTATGGTCTCAATGGCGCATGGGTCTCATGATATGATGGCCACTGCTACCCAGGCCGGTACCAACTTCCCATCAGGGTTTGATAACTCAGAAGCAGCTCCCCCTGCGGGAAATCCCTCCATGGGTGGAGAGGAGGATCTGGAGGATGCTCCCCCCACATTTGAAGAAGGCGTCTCTACCACGGTTGATGAACTGGTACAGGTGAACCTTGGTAGAGAGGCAAATCCGAGACCCACATTGATCAGTGCCGCCATGTCCCCTGAGGAGCAGCAGCGGTACGTGGACTTTCTCAAATAGCACCGTGATGTGTTTTCCTGGAGTTATAGTGAGATGCCAGGACTAGATCCTCAGGTATCCGTTCACCACCTTGGTCTCCCAACAAACCATCGTGGGTTCAAGCAGCCTCCCAGAAAGATGCACCCTTCTCACGGTGCCATGGTTGAGGCCGAATTTGAAAAGCTTATCAAATCCAGCTTCGTCAAGGAAGTCCAGTACCCCAAGTGGCTTTCCAACATTGTGCCAGTCAGGAAGAAGAACGGGCAGATCAGAGTCTGCATCAACTTCTGCGATCTCAATCGCCACTGCCCGAAGGATGATTTCCCCCTCTCAGTGACCGAGTTGTTGATTGATGCCACGACCGGGTTCTAAGCCCTCTCCTTCATGGATGGGTATTCCGGGTACAACAAGATCTGGATGGCCCCCGAGGCCGAGGAGTCCACTACCTTCAGGGCTCCCCAAGGTACTTTTTGTTACCAGGTTATACCCTTCGGCCTGAAAAATGCAGGTTCCACCTATCAACGGGACATGCATCGCATATTCAAGCCGATTCTTGGGACTCTAGTGGAATGCTATGTGGATGATCTAGTGGTCAAATCTCGCCAGCACCAAGACCATCTCAAGGACCTTGAGAAAGTGTTCGTATTCCTCCGTTCCTGCCACCTGAAGATGAACCCGTTAAAGTGTGCCTTCGGGGTCACCTCCGGGAAGTTTCTTGGCTTTGTTGTTAGATACTGGGGTATTGAGATCAACCCAGAGAAGATCAAGGCCATCATCCAAATGCCTCCCCCGAGCAATATTCGGGAGCTTCGAGGTCTCCAAGGCCACTTATCCTATATACGCCGATTCATTGCGAATATGGCTGGAAAGTGTAAGCCCTTTTCCCGGCTCATGAAGAAAGGAACCGCCTGTGAATGGGATGAAGAGTGTCAGACCGCCTTCAAGGAAATCAAGAAGTATCTTCTCCAACCTCTGGTCTTGATGCCACCCGTCTCCGGAAAGCCACTGGTCCTTTACGTGACCGCCCTGGAATGGTCCCTCGGTGCGCTTCTCGCCCAGAAGAACAATGAGGGGACAGAGGACAACCTCTGCTATCTCAGCCGCATGCTCCCTGATACGGAGATCAGATACTCCCCTATTGAAAAGAGCTTCCTTACGCTCGTGTTCACTGTACAGAAGTTGCGACATTACCTGCAACACCATGAGGCACAGTTGGTCTCTCGGGTAGACCCACTGAAGTACATCCTGAACCGCCCTATGTTAACTGGCTGACTAGCGCGGTGGTCGGTGATCCTCCAGTAGTTCGACATCAGGTTCGTGCCTCATAAGTCCATCAAGGGACAGGCATTGGCAGACTTCTTAGATACTCATCCAACCTCTGTAGATCAATCCCTGGATCTGGATTTTCCTAATGAGGCGATCCTCTCAGTCGATCATGTCGTCTCATGTTGGCAAATTCACTTCAACGGTGCCTCCCAGAGCCCCACCGGTAGGAGGCTCAATGATACTAAGCTCAACAGAGTGGGTCTGGGTATCATCTTCATCACCCCGGAACAAGTCATCCTGCCATACTCATTCTTGTTGTCAGAAGGCTGCACCAACAACGAGGCAGAATATCAGGCTCTCATCACCGGCCTCGAGCTAGCCCTTGAGATCGATCTGCCCCATCTACATGTGAAAGGGGATTCCAAACTGGTCATCAATTAGGTAAATGGAGACTATGTCATCAGGAAGCCGGAGCTTGTGCCATTGCTGGAGTGCACCCTCCGTCTAATGGCCCAGTTCTCTTCTCGACCAGAGGTTACCCATATCCTTCGGTCATAGAACGGTCGAGCAGACGCTTTGGATGGATTATCTACGTCGCTCGCAGAACCCGAGCAAGAAGATTTTATCATACATGTGGCACACCGGAGAGTCATTTCCCCTGTCACCCTAGAGGACAACGACGACCTGCGGGTAAGTCATCTTACCGCCAGACCTTCTACGTCAGGGGTCCCAGGTTCGTCAGACACAGTGGTTGAGGCCACTCCCGACTAGAGAGAACCTTTTGTCGAGTATCTCCAAAATGGTTTCCTCCCAGATGATCGGGCCAAGAGCGAGTGAATCCGACGCCGCGCACTGTAATTTACCCTCCAGAGTGGTCCCAGTCTTGAGCAGATCCTCTATAAGCGGAGCTTCGATGGTGTTCTCCTCCGTTGCATTCAAGGAGTCAAGATTTCTCAGATCATGCAAGAGGTTCATGCTGGTTCCTGTGGTTCCCACCAGGCTGGGCCCAAGCTGTCCCATCAGATCCGGAGGTTGGGGTATTTCTGGCCCTCTATGATCCATGATTGTATCAAGTTTTCCAAGAGATGCCACGCGTTCCAAGTTCACGCTAACTTCCTACATCGGATAAGTGGAGGTCTATAATTCTCTCATATAATCATTTAAAGAAAAAATTTATGATATTTTAGGTCATTACACCATAATTAAACCCTTTTAACTCATTTTAGATTTAACTGTACTGACCAACTTTTATCATGCTAACTTATTTTTATGATTAAAAATTAAACTAACTTAATAAATAATTTTGAAATGATGAGTAAAAATATAAAATCCATTTTATTTTACATAATTTAAAAAATTAAAAAATAATAATAAGAAAGAATGTGTAATTCAAAAAAATAATTTTATCAAATTCATTTTTGTTATATTTCCATAATTCCACTTTGAGGTTAAGTAGAAACCAAGTACATAAAAGCTATCATAAAAATATTAAAATATAGTAAACACATAATGAAACTTAATACAATAGATCATGAAAATATAGGAATAAAAACAAGTTTAGGCCAACCCAAGGCCATCCCGAGCCCATACCACCATTGCAACAGGATGCAGGATCCATCTCAAGACAGAGGATTTAATGAGAATTTTTTCTTGATCAACACCCCTGAATTGAAAAAAATATTCTATATTATAATTTAATACCATAATAATAATAAATTAATATAAATCCCACCTTAATCCATGATCCTTTCACAAAGAAAAATATTTCTCCTCCCAAAGTCACAACCATCCACTATAGCTCCATGAATGCACCTCTATCGTCGTTGGAACCTCTAACCTAGAACCATTTCATAATCATCAATGTTTATGAGATTTAATGATCAATAAAACCCATAAAAACAATAATCAAAATACCATTGGACATATCCAACATCAATAAAATGAAAATAAACTTCATCCGAAATAAGAAACTCAAATTTTTATCTTTTATCATCCAGGATGAATCATGTAGATGAATCATCAAACATCAAAACTACAGAAAATAAATGAATTCCAATGAGAGGAAGAGAAATTATAAACTAATTAAGAGAAAAAATTATATAAAACTAACCAGAATACCTATATAATGATTAAAATGAATCCATTTATGAAAAAATTTTGACCAAGGAAGCTTTCACTACCACTATTCCAGCCACCACAGTCCCAGACCACACTGAAAAACCAATGCACCCGATCAAAAAGAGGTATTGTATGTTAGAATAAGATAGAATAAAAGAGGTTATAAATAAATATATAGGATTAATATATATATATATATATATATATATATACATAACTAAAAAAACTTTAATGGAAGAAGTCGATGATGAAATGGCTCAATGGGTCCACCACTGAACACTTCCGCTAACAGATCCTAAGTGGGCCAACTCACCATCACACCTGAACAATAATGCAGTCAAGTAGAGTGGGATATAAAGTAAGATAATATCTCTAAAACCCCATGATTGAGAACACCAAATAAATGGGAAACCGAAAGGAATCAAATAAACAAAACCCTTTAATAAATGATAGAAAAAAAGAAACCACTGAGAAAAATGTCTAAAACATCCCAAACCCTTATGAACAACATTGAGTAGGACCAAATATGGGATGTGGTATCAACATGTTAGAAAAATGGGAATTAGTGATTTTTTAAATGATTACTAACATCAAGAAACTGCAAAACCAAATAGAAGGTGAGAAAAATTGGAAACCATAGAATAAGAAACCAAACATGAGCTATTGGGAAGAAGGGAAACAAGTAAGAAGAGAAAATAAACCATGATGGGGAATACAAGATGGGAAATTGTTAAGAAGAGGAGTTCCATAACTACTAAATAGATAATTTTATGTCCTAATAACGGTAAATATGGCACCAAGTGTGAAAGAGAGAGTCAGTAAAATGAGGTTCCATCCTCTGCCCCTATAAAACAATTTTTTGAAAAATGTATTTTTTAAGCATAAAAATTAATTTAAATGTATTCCTTACCATGTAATAATCAATATATGATTGATAATTTGTTTTAATATATATATATATATATTATATCATTAAAATTTTTATTTAATAAATACCAGTTTAATTTATTAAAATAGAATTACAAAACATATAGAAAATAAGAATTATTTTAAAAAATATCCTTTTACATAATTTTTTTATCTTTATTACTTACTCTTTAATAAAAAATTAATTAATTTTTATTTATTTATTTTTATATATAAATAATACATTTCATTAAATTTATACTAAAAAATATTATAAATTTTACATTTAAATAAAAATAGATAATATATAATAAAAATATTATATTTAAAAAAATTCCAGGAATAATTAAAATTGTAATCCTTATAGTTACTAAATTATTTCAAGGATTTTATTAATTTATTTTATTAATTATTCCTTACATTTTTTAAATAATTTTTTTATATATTTCTTTAAATGTAATAAAATTACCAAAAATGCGTAATTCATAAAAATATTTTCTTTAAAATCAATGGTATTTTTCCCAAGTGAATTAGTAACTTTAAATTTCAATTAAAAATAATTCATTTTATTTCAAATAAATTATTTATAATGAAAATTTATGTTTTTTGACATAAATATTAAATTCATACTGGTAATTCAAAACCTATAACATGTTTATTTATATTATACCCAAAAGTTTTATAGATTTTTATAATGGTGAAATAACAACTATATTACCTCGTTTTCATTCTAAAAATTCCTTCCATTATAACTTCACAAATCACACTTCCAATTCCTTAAATTTTCAATTAGAATTATAGAAAATGATTTCTTTATTCATTATTTTTTTCTTATTATAATTTTAGTTTCCCTGATAATTATTCTCAAGGGAGAACATGATCTAGAGGATTTTCTAGTTATAAAGATGTTATTATTTTCTATTTCTTGTCTCACTCTAATTTATAAACCTTTAAGGGATATAATCATCCATGTTAAGTAATAATCCATAGTGTATAATTCATGGTTTTAGGTACTTTTACTATAATTATCTATAATGAGTGAATAAATTGATAAATTGATTCATTTATTATATAATTTATTTTATACTTATAATTAGATTCATTATAAATAATAAAAAATAAACATAGCTAAATAAAATGCATACATAAATCTAGGATATTTAATTGTCTTATGAAGCTTTCTCACTTAATTTAAATTCAATAAGATATATCACTCGATCAAGTTTCTAATATATAGATCGATGAATTAGTGAAGTTTCATGGGCAACCAATTTCAATTCTATTCAATTGAGATATATTCTTTACAATGATTTTATATATAATAATTTAACATGAATTAAATCTATAGTTGAACTTTATCATGACCTATCACTTTAAAATGGATGGTTTGTATAAAAAACTATCTATATTTCATAATATATGCATAGAGCATGCTCTATGGATCTTAAAAGAGGTGGGAATCATGATCTTCCACTAGTCAATTTCTCATATAACAACAAATACCACTCCAAAACACATATAGATTCATATGATTATTTTTATTGGAAGATAATTAAAACTCCAAATTATTAGTATTAATTTGGATGAAAGAAAATTTGGGAATAGAACAAGTGTATGAAATGAAATAAAAGATAAAATTAATTCAATAACATATTAAAACATCATATAGTTATAAGAAAATATATGTTGAAAATCATAAATGAAACATAATGTTTGATGAACAGAAAAAATTATTCATTCAAATATCTCTTTGTATAAGGGTTATGAGGTTGATAATAAAGGAAAGTTACACCTTATGCAAATTATCTCCTTTTGGATTATTAAACAAATCATGACCCTATTGACTAACACTTCCACCAAACTTGTTATAAGTACACAATGTATTCCATGTATCCCTTCTAAAGAATAAAATACAATATCCATCCCATTATTGAATAAATAAGTGCTAAAATTACAACATGACCTATTATACAAGGAATAACTAATGAAGATCATGGATTTATATATAATTTACTATAAAACAAGATCAATAACATTATTAGAGTGTTATGGAAATACATAAAATATGATGAGTGACATGGGAACCTAGACAGGTAATGAAATGAAAGTTATATCATCAACTATAATTTGAGGGACAAAATTAAAATTTTGGATAAAATGTATATAGATAAGAATAATGTAATAACCAAGATTTAGTGTGCATTTTTCTAATTTATATGTATGTAATAATTAGATAGTTTTTTTTCTTTTTATAGATTAAGAGTTTAGTTTCGAATAGATAATATGCATCCGATAACAAATAAATGTTATTTTATTACATCACAATATAATATCACAAGATAAATATATTATTTAAAAATATTAAAAATTAAATAGTACATTGAATCCTAATAAATATAATAACCATAAGCTTTAAATTTGATGGCTTATAGTACCTTATAAAACCATAGTTTTAAGAATAAATCTATAAATAAATCAAAATATTATGAATATGATTGATCTATTATATAAGGAATATAAATTTTTGAATATTAATGAATTATAGATGTGGTTCAGAAAGTGTTTATATATATAGGAATAAAATAAGGGTAATATGATCATTGGGATAAGGAAGTTATTGGGTGTGTATAAGCATTAGTATAATGTATTTATTAAGTTTATTTATATTGGGAATATAAAAAATATAGTATAACTTATATGTATTCATTATGGACACCCATTATATAAAAGTAAAAAAGATATATTAAACATTATAAATAATATATTAAATATATAAAAATAAATAAATATCATCTAAGAAATAATAATTAAATTATATGAAATAAGAAAAATTATTTTATGGATAAAGAAATTTTTTTATTCTTGGAAATTTTTTTAATACATTATTTAATTTTATTTAAAAGTTATATTTCCCATATTTAGATATATTTTTTAATAAAATAGGCCTCGTTTATGGAATTAGGATGATAAATTTAGCTAAGGAAATAAAAATGAAACAATGTAGTAAAAAATGGTGAAATGAAATAAAATAGAATATTTATTACATTACCCACTATATATGAAAGGCCTTATATCTCCCCAAAATTATTTTTTTTGGCCGATTATAGCACTAAATTGATATAAATAATCAATAAATAAAACCCACAACATGGTTCTGTTAACCATGTTGTGGTTTGTGCTGAAGTAAACTATGATAATGAGGATCACTATTGCATAGTTTTGTGTAAGGAAATTTATGTGTTATACAATAATGAATGTTGATTTATTGTTTCTTCTACTAAAATATATTATAATTGGATTAAAATATCATATGATTATATTCAAAATATTTTAACAGAACATTTAACAGTTAAATTTTTCATATTTTAATTGGTTGAATGTTACGAAGAGTTTATATCAATCTTTGCTAGTTCAATTTTTTTTGACATTTAATGATTAAATATCAAGTGTTTATTGAACGATGAAAATTTATAAAACATTCAATGATATGGATCCTTCAAGAATCATTCTTAAATCCTATAAATTAAGGAAAAACTATAATATTTTGTAAAAAAATCATGCTTTGAAAACTCTTTGAACTAAATATTTAATTCTTTCTCTTTAACTAAGGTTTTAGAAAACCATTAGTAAGGGAGAGTTTTCTTTAGGGATTGGTATTTTTCACAACTCGCTGATTAACCTTATTATAGGGATACTTTTTCCTCTCAATGATCTTTATCATGATTGTGTGAATAAGGATGAAAGGATTTAAAAGTGTAAATGGTATATTAATCATTTATGTAATAATCAATTCAAATGAATGGTTATATCTTATAGTAAATTTGGTTTCATTTATTAAGTTTGTATTTATTTAGAAAAAAATTCCCCCATAAAAAATAATTATATTTGATCCACTTCCATTATATTTTGATTGAAATTTGAATAGATAAAAATTTAGAAAATTACGTTTTTCCATAACTATAATTTAATATAAAAATTGGTTTATGGAAATTCATCAAACCATACCATAGTTCATGAACCAAACCATGGTTTATATTTATATTTATAAAATAAAATCATGGTTCAAGAAAAATAGGTCAAGGAAATAGTTTCTTGAAAATAAAGCATACAAAAATATGATTTATCAGACTTTTATTTTTTTAAAGAGATGCTGGTTTGAATGGAGAGGATATTTCTATATTAAAACTAGGATGTAAATTAATAGAACCAAAATTTTGTTTTGAAATTATATATTTTTTAAGGAACTTATTGAAACTGACAAGACCTGGCCCACCGAGACCCCTCCTAGGATGTAATCAAGTGTGTTTCCCCAAGAACACCTCTAATAGGCCAAGGGATGGTGAAAAGTACTAAGAAATCATACCATAAAGTGGATTTTTGAAAATAGAAAAAAATGGTTCGCAGCAATAAAATACACATAACAAAAAAAATACTGTGTTAGTAACCAAGATAAAGTATAAAGCCAAACATCCCATAATAAAGACTAATCATGGTCAACTGTGATAGATAAACTTCACAAAACATACACACTAACATAATCTCCACCAGTATTGGATGCCACTATGTTTCTCTATACTCAAACTCTTCTAGTTCCGCAACCTCCAAGATCACCTCCATTTTTGAATCATCTGCACAAAAACAACACCTGTGGGAATAAAGCCCATGTAAGGGTGAGTATAAATAAACCCAATAGGATATCCCAAAAACAAAATTTAAAAATAGGACAGATAGTCAACTTAATTGGATAAACCCAGATAATATTATGTTACCAAGGTCAAGTGGGCCAATGATCATTATAAGAAAAATATATAGAAGTATAACTATAAAAGGCATTATAGATACCCAAAGAACCGAAGATCTCATAGTACCTGAGCTGCCTCACATCTATCAGTTACACATAATACCTCATTATTGGAAATATTAGAGGTAATTACTCACTAAAAAGAGTACATTAGTAGATGGAGTATCAAAACTTATGTAGGACCCTTGTCTTAGTGTATGTAATGTGAATAAGCCAATAGTTTTTCCTATACCATAAGTGGTTAAAGCATGCCCCATTATTGTGGTTGGGTTACCTATTCCACTAGTAATATGGATGACCCATTCATTGGATAATGTATAATGTTAGGGGATTACTGACACTATATTTTTTCCAATAATATTTATCACACCCATCATTATATCTACAAATATATGAAACTCCAAATGCTCATGAACATTTAAAATAAACATTATATTATTAAGTGTTATATAAAATAGTGTTAAATATGAAATAATTCTTAGAATAGACTACACATATATCCAAAACTGACACTGAGTGAAGGAAATATGATGAATTAAAAGAATTTCCCATTACACAGTAATTACTATAGGATATCAGGTGAGTCGACCTCTACAATATCTAGAAAAAATATTTCACAGAATAGTTCATAACAATTATACCTATATGATGTTTTCCAATGGGTACAAACTATTTATAGATATTTGGAGTGTTCAACATCTAATTTCATGTATTTTCTTATTGCGTATCAAAGAAAATAGAAAGTAATTATTGTACACAGTGTGTGGAACCACATGGGCTCATCAACACATACAATGGATACATGAAGCGTCATCTCAAAAGATTTACTCGGCTAAAACAAGATACAAGGTTTGTGGGTCCACATGAATAATTGGAATGTACTCAAAGAAAACATCGAGCTACCTCCTCCAATATAAATAACAAGTTTACTAGATTATATGTCATGTGGGGGTGAAGCAACGACCAACATATACTTAGGTATAAGATAAGAAACATAGACCCAAAATATAGGGAATGTGGCCCAATTTTATAACCAATTAAAAATTATAGAAATTAATAAACCTTTGTGCCAAATGAAAATATCCATACCTTTATAGGTTGTGAAATTCATATGGAATTTGAATTGTTGGTCCCTAAATCGTGGATGTTCTAAGAACTGATATTTGAATCAAAATTCCATGTTTTAAAAAATCACAAGGAGATGTTTTTAGATGTTAATTGATTTAAAATCCATTATTTCATTTAATATATATGATTTCATTTTTATAAATTTCCCTCTTTCTTTTATTTATTTCCTATTATGGGTTATTTAGATGTCATTTCTAAGTTTCTAAGGGTATATGTTGCGAAGGTGGAACATGTTGAGGAAGGTCTTCGAAATTGGTGGTTTAAAGGCCACCCCGGTTAGCTAGTGGAAACCACCAAGCATCTAGTGGTCTTTTAGTAGGTCAAATGGGTTCTTCATACCCCAATGGCTAGCTAATGGGGTGCCATAGGTTCACCGGTGGCACGTGAAGAACCTAGGTGGTTTTGTCAAAACCACTGACCAACCGGTGAGGCCCACTACATCATTGGTGCACCCAATATAATTGTGAAATTAATGAAACCCATGGGTTTTAATTTTATTGTATTTAACCCCTATTTATTATCCAATTCTAATCCCAGTGGAACTAATCCTAATTTTAGAGGTCTCCCCTTCCATCAAGAGTCTCCCATTATTCTCCCCTTTCCTCATAAATCATTAACTGATCTTGTAATAAATAAATAGTTAGTTTTTATTAGATCCATGCTAAATTATTTATACTTCATGAGAAATGAACATGGTTATATTATAGATCTATGTTTCCTATCTTTATCTGATGATAATTTCTCCCTTTCTTCTTATATTTTTGATAGACCTAGTGTGTTGATGTAATTACCATGATAAAATAAATATCTAAAAAGAAATATAGATCTTCTATGGGTTAGTGTTTATGGATCATCGTCCTATACCTCTTCTTGATGATGTATTGATGATAGAACCTTATTACATTGAATATTCATTAATATATTGGTGTAGTTATCGACATGTCAATGACATTTACCTTAATAGAATATAGAATTTTCAATAATGGTGAATGTTTCAAGGTAATTTTCTTTAGAATAATCATCATGAGACCTTCCCCTTATTGAATATCATCTTGAATATATTTTATATTGATAGATTGATGATGGACCAATTATCATTGGATAGACTCAAGGATCTATTTTGGAATTGGTGGGGGAATTTATGATCTCTTCTTGAATTAATAATGGATCTAGTAAATTGGAAACCCCTCCTACAACATACCTTATTACTATTTCTGTTGATAGAATCCTTAAGGTTTGTAATTCTAGAATAAAATTCTTGAATTGAAATATTATTTATTCTATATTATAAAGCTCTTTCATGATGAACCAAAACCCAATTCAAGAATCCTTGATATATGATATAATTATATGTGGGTGTGCGATGTGGTTTGGTATTTGATCCTTTGAAAAACCTTGGATTAATTCATCAATAAAATTGTGGTATGAAGTTATTTACAATTTGGTTCTCTTGTATACTCATGTAAAATTGGTTTGATTGATGTGATGGTATGTCTTATTTTTCTTGATTGATAATGATTTATTTTGGGTGCATGTGTAGCTATGATACACATATATGATCTTGGTTCAATGTGTATTGTTAGAGTAGAATGATATCATGATTGATGTTTATCAAATTATATTTTATGTTTTATATAATAAAATCATGGTGATAGGGGAATATTATCATATTATTCTCCATCTATTTGTGTGTTACCATGTTGTTGGAGGTTTATTCTTGGTATTTGTGATAGGTGGAACATCACGGTATGTTTATCCCTTGGAAAGGGAGTGTACATTACATGAGATGATGATGATAGTGGACCCATTCATAGGGTAGGAGCATTATCCATGTGGTCTAGATATAACTGCATTCTTTGAGGATACCATGGAATATACCGGAACTTAATGCATTATAGAAACTGAGTATCATGTCCACTCAATACCTTGAGGGTGTCTAGTGATATGCCCCCAACCTTGTGGAAGGTGCATGATTATTTCTTTCATCTTGACCATCTTATAGTATAGAGATAAAGTAGGTATGGTTGGGGCACATGGTGGATTGGTTAGAACATGGTTCATTGGCGTGTGATTTTTATGCTTTCTTTCACATTTATTATTATCATGGAATAATCGTACTATAAATGTGCACATTTTTTAAGGATTAAATAGTGGTTTCCTACTAAGCTTTATTACTCACTCCATTCACATACTTCTCAATATGCATGAACAATTCATGTATTAGGATATATGTAAGGTAATGGGGCCCATGGTTGATGGTTGAGCTGTGGAGCATAGATTTGGTGCTAAGATCATGATAGAATCTATAGGATTATTTAGTTTTATTTATTTATATGTTTCACTTATACTCTATTTTAGATTTCCACTTTGGGAGCCCGTTTATTTATCTTTATGAAATATGTTCCATTTGATATTCAAGATTCTAGTTGATATTCTAATTGATATATTTTTGTAAAATTTATATTATATATAAAAATATATGACACTAAGGCTATAGTATCCCCAATGACGATGTTTTGACCCTCACTTATAGTCTGAAGCCTCTTTTATATAGGGAGGAGAGCATGGGTTCATGTGAATATCTAGATTAGATATGGTGGTTTGAATCAGGGTGATATAATTGAGTCATAGAAGATAATTATAGTGAGATGGTAAGAATTGGAGTGGGTTTGAGGTGCCTCGAGCCTTTTTTGTTTTGGGTTGTAAGCCAGGCCACGTCATGGACCTTTGGTCATTCCATGACAAATTGAAGTGAGGGATACATCATTCCATGAGGTCCGAGGGTTTATTCAAGAGTTCCATATGTGATATAGTGTGGTTATTAATGTTATTGAACCATTTTATGACCCATGGTGGTAGCGTCGAGCCAATGGCAGGCCGAGGGGAAGGCCCCTTTCCTAGGTTAGTCACATTGTGAACTGTGGAGGACAAAAAATGATTTATTTAGGCAAAGATAAAGTCAAACTATAACACCTATATTCACACATTTATTTAACTATACATTTTATATTTTAAATGGGGGTAAAATGGGGTATTTCCATTCGATCCCCACTAGTTTTAAAGAATAATGGGAATCAAGAGCTGTATATTTTAGTGAAAACTCAACCTCCTCTTCCGCCTTTGAATCCCATTTTGAGGGGTTGTTTTTTTTTGTGATTATATGGAATTTAAGGTGATTTATTACCCCCATTTTATTCAATTTATTTATATTATAAAACCAATGATCTCATTATAATTTCAACTAGGGTTCTAATATCAATTCCACCAGAGCATGGTGGAATCAGGCATGTATGATGGGGATTTTATATTATGTACTTAGAGGATGTATCAAGAGTATTGTTGCTCATCATTACTAAAAAATTTGGCATATTTATGTTTCCCTACAAAATTTTCAATGGTTTTTGGTGAAATTTTGTTAAATTTGGAAATAAACTTGGTAATTAATTGGTGATTTTGTGTGGTTTAGGTACGGGTGCTTGTTAGAAGAGGACCTCACCCCATTTTTCTTATTTTCAGTACTATTAAGTCTCATTGGTAGTTTATGGTGATTATACCTAATTGAATTAAAATTTAATATTAATTATAAATTGTAATAATTAATTAATTTTTATATTGTGGCATGAGATAGGAGATCGAGAGTTCATATGAGATGATGTGAGTCTTGGATGGGATTGGGTGCAAGTCATGACTAATGAAAGTAAGTAACTATGTATAAGGTTATTGGTTCCTTGAACATCTGCCTATGTTTAGGGATTTTATATAAAATGTGATATATGGTCTTTACACTATGGTCGATCAATATTTTTGTTACAGAATATTTTTTATTAAAATAAATTTCCTACAGATAGACACAAGTTTCAAGGGCCATGATAGAACCCTTCTCATTGTCTTTATATCCCAAGCAATGACAGTCAAGTTCTTGATCATAAAACTCATGACTCATAATGTACGGGCCTTTGATATGAATTAAATGAAATGAGTGGATATGGACGACCTTAGTATAGGTTCCTTAGAAACCCTGAGAAGGGGTGATTGATGGATAGAGAAATGGTTATCCTAGGGATAGGTTGTGTATAGGACTTGACATACCTTATATCCATTAGGATACTCAAGATTACCATAAGGTGAGTGTTCTTGAAATGAACTAGTATTTGCATACATAAAAATCACAACTTTTTACATGAATATTCAACACATTTCACAAAAAAACACTCAAGTACCATAATAGTTTAGTGTATTTAGAGACTATAAATACAATCTTCTTATTTTGTGAAATGTCTTCAACATATCCCACAAATATATTCTCATATAGTTATCCTATTAGGAATACCCTACCTAAAACATTCTTCATAACCTAGGGAATGAAACATAATAAAGGGTGATCTCATATTCTTAGTAAGGGTACATAAGAGATATCAATATATGATCATATAAAATCATAACATAATAATAAGGGTATGTGATCATGAAAAAAACATAAAAAGATCATACATAACCTGTCATAGATCATAAACATGAGTCATAGAAAAAAGCAGTATCATTTCAAAAAACATGGTCCGTCAGAGTGATAAATCATCACTAATCAATCATGAACTATACGTTCATGTCATAAAAGTGTGGCACCATCATAAATATATAAAATAAATTTATATTTCAAATTAAACTACCAAAAAGGCTAACATTGTAGATTAGAACATATCAAATATTTTCCATTTTGGATCAAGACACACAAATTTCCTAGAATATATTTGGATGCACCTATTTACCATAGTAGATAAAGAATCACCTATTTCGCATAGTATATCAGGATGCACTTATTTCCCATAGTGGATCGGGACTCACCTATTTCCCATAATAAGATCAAGCCCATCATCTTATTTCACATTGTTATCTCATGAGATATTAAGATTTACCTGATGAATTGGAGGGAGATATAGGTCTCACCCATCAAATAAATAAAATAATACATATGTTTTCCATAATATTATAAAAAATTTATCATTAAAAAACTCATGAAATGAAATCGATTTCATAAAAATTTCATCAAAGTATAAACCGTGGAAAATGGGATCATTTTCACAAAAATCTTGTTATTATAATCATAAACCATCCATAGAAATAATAAGTATGGTATCCTTGGATCATATCCCCATTAAAGATTAAGTAACATAAAAGGATTACATATTACATGGAAAATGGTTTTTAATTATCTTTGGGAATATTTCATGAGGAAAAAAACTTTTCCATTTTGAAAGAACTTCTTTTTAAAAAAAATAAATTATTAATGAAAAACATTTATTTGAAATATTTTAAAATTGAAAACAATTATTTAAATCATTTAGGAATCATGAATGTGGGAAAAATATTCTCATTTTATATAAGTTAAAAAAACAAAATTACTTCTATATTTTTTTGAAAAGTCACAAAGTACCTTTTTTGGAGAATGATAAAAATATTCATTTAAAACCATTTAGTATAAAGTTAAAAATGGGTAAAAATGTCTTTAAAAAAATTTAGGATAATAGTAAATACCGTTATGAAAATATTATTATAAAACATGGATATAGAATTAAAATATTCCCTATTAGAAACTTAAACATAAACAATCCTGAATAATGATAAGATTTTGAAATGAAGCCTTACCTCAAATCTCACTATAATGACCCTATATTGACTTAAATGGAAATTACATTACTTTTATGGAATACTTGATACAAGACAAAAACAGATTCTAAAATACTGTATTAGTTTAGGGTCTTTGAAAACTTGGAACATAATCCTATAACTTGGTGAACAATATTCAACATCTCACATAAAGATCTTCCTCATTTTTTTCCTACCAAAAAACCATTCTTTATATCCCTGGGAAAAGAAAATATAAAAAGGGTGAGATAAAATTATCAATAAGGGTAAACATTGAGAACATAAAAAAACCATAAACATAAGAATCTAAATACACGAACATAATGATTAATGATCAAAATAATGAGTTTTTAAATAAATCTTGGCAGTTCGTAAGGCATAGATCATAAAGTAACATTAACCATGATAAAAGAGCATTTTCATAAAACATTTAATTGTAGAAAACAAATAATCTCCTAATATGATTTCTATAGTAGCCAAGGAATTTCTTCTAAGACCATCATAGTGGACAAATTCCTTTACTGAATTGGGTTTACTTACCATTCCAACCATGTATTAATGAACCAGATTTACTTGTCATTCCAGCCCTGTATTACTAAACCATATTTACTTGTTGTTCCAATCATGTTTATCTCATGAGATATAAATCTTTTCCCAATGTATTGGGGGTAGATATAGGTCCCACCCATCTCATAATTAAATCATTCAGACATGTTCCCAAAAAACATTAATCATTTATCATAGCATAACCTTTCTAATAAAATGAGTTTCTTAAACACCATTCCATCATAATCCATTTAAAATAAATGGGTTTCATAAAAATAATTCCATCATAAATAAGATCAAATCATAGTAATAATAGGGATATAACCATAACCCTAAGTCATAATAGATGGAAAATAATTTTGATAAAACATTTGAACTTAATTACTGAGGAAAATATCCTTTCTTTTTCAAAAATGTTTTCTTTTCTCAAAATGCAAAGAAATTTTAAAAGGAAAAAATTTAGTTGAAAAATAATATTGAAATAGTGTAGAGGAAGCTTCATGGAAATAAGGTTTCATGAAGTCGTAAAAATATATTCATGCTGTATAAGTTAGAAAAACATTCTCCTTGTACATTTTCTGTAAAATTTAAAAAGTACCTCATATGGAAACAAAATAACGATTCTTTCCATACCATGTTGTAAAAGTAAAAAATTGGTTAAAATGACTTTAACCATACATAGTAGAATAATAAACATTTTATTAAAACAATTTAGAAAAAATTTATATGTAGAATGATTTTATTAACTTATTCTAGAACCATGTTCATCATATATGGTCATATTCTTCTTCGTTTGTTTGTAACAATTCATTGTTACTTGTTATTCGGGTTTTAACTACTTTATGATCGTATGCATGTTTTGTCGAATAAGTTCCATTTATCTTTATTAGGTCATATTTATATCATTATAAAATTATATTAACATAATAAATACAATTTTTATTCTTTCTTTATATTTATATAATCATTATTTATTGGGTATCATGTAGAATGAATCACATCGCATCATAGAGACAGTAGGCCATATGTACGCACGAGCGATGATATCATTTCCATAATTGTTGAATCGTATTTATTTGAATGGTTTAATATATTTTATAATTAATATAATTTTACAATAACCATATATAGTTATTACAACTATTTTTATACCTATCAAAGTATTGTGGTGGTGAAAAAACATATTACACCATGATGTGGAGACGGTAAGCTGTAGGTACATACATGCAGTGATTTCTCCTTTCTTAGGATGGATAGAAAGGTGAATATAGTTGTTTCATAATTATAATAACATATCAGTTTATAATTTCTACTGTATTTATTATTCTATAATGAAACAACTCATGAAGTAGAAGTAGAAGTTGAGAGAAATATAAAAGAATCGGTAGAGGACATCACCTCTTCTTTGATGTGCTCTTTTTAGATCTCCTATTAATGGAACTAGAGTTGGTCTTTTGAAAAGAAATTCACATATAAAATGTTACTAGGGAAGAAAAGAAGATAAATGGGAAGGGGGTGGACGAACATGAAGGCTTAATTAGTTGTGGATAAGTGAGGGAGGAGCTTCCCTTTAATAATTGAGGTGAGGGAGACTTTTGGAAACCTCAAAAATATTAATTTATAATAAACTCAAGACATAATAAAAAACCTCAAAAAATGTCCCAATTTAGAAGATGAGATGATATAGGGTTGTAATTTTATCAACCAATAAATTTTAGACAAGTTTCTATTTCCATTAAAACCTTATCTTTTAAATTTAACACTTAGTTATTCTATTTCATTTTAACAAGGGTAACAAATATTTGAATATTAAAAGGGTAAAATATTTACTTATTTGATATCAATTAGATAATAAATAAATAATTTAGAACATTTTTTTCCATATTATAACTATTATATATTTCTAAAAAATGTTTTATGATTTTTAAATAATTTAATAAAACACTATTTTGATAAACAATCAATACTGTCAATTTTGACATTATTCCATTTATTGATTTCTAAAAATATAAATATAACAAGTTAAATTAGAACCAACTATTTTATTATATTCCTATGAGTTATATATTTTCTAGAAAATTCATTTCACATATTAATTATCCAAAAATATATTTATTTTAATATTATTAATTACATTTATTTGATATCTGCATTAATAAAATAATTACCACAATGTTTTTGTGTTGTTATTTAATATACTTATTTTTTGAGAAAAAAATTAAAAATTTAATGCTATGATGAAGATAAATTTAATATATTTCACAAGAATATATTTAGTAGAATTTTTGTGCAATTAAATCAATCATTATAAATTTTATACTTATTAAAGTATGAATGTGAAAACTTTAACATTACTTTAAATAAAATAATATAAATGTCATAATCTATTATATAAGGCTCCAAATGGTCACTATATTGACCCTTGGATGATTATGGTGGAGATATAATCGACCAATAATATTTTTTCATGTGTTTTCTACTTTTTATGGTTATTAAGAGTTTAATAAAAATTGTTTTATTGATTTCTCATCAATTAATTTTTTACATCATTAATGTATAAGACTTTAAGTATTTATTTGTTTCCTAAAAATTAAAAATAAATTACCATGATTTAGTTAATTATTTTTTATTTCCATGTACTATTTATGTTTGAATATATCACCTGGTTATCCCTATATTAAGATTATTATACTTATATGAAATGTGAGTTTGACATTTTGTCACTTTCATTGGTTTTATTAATATATATGTCATATTCATTGTCAAGTGGTCATTAAATGACTAAGTTTAGAACCAAAGATGTTAAGGACCTAATTTTATTCATCTAATTGTATTTTTTAATTTTTTAGATTATTTTTATTTCCTTATCATATTATTTGTTACCCTAATTTACCTGATTTACCTTTAACTATGGCAAATAAAAAATTTCGTAATTACTATTCCTATTAAGAAAAAACTAAAGGGACCTATTTAAATAATTTAGAACTTATGATTCTAAATATGTAATCCATTTTTCTAAATTAAAATTACATAATTGGAAGAAATTAATTTAAAATTAATTCCCGTTTAAAAAACCAGAAAGCGAGTTTTTAAGAAGTAAAAACTATCAAAAGATCGACATGTGTTTATATCCAATTTAAATGTGAAATTACATCTAATGACCAAAATTGTATTAAATGATAAAAACCTAGTCCAATTAAACTTTAAAACCAATTAAAAATATAATCTAACTATATAAGTAAATTTGATGAATATGCAGTTTTGAATTAAAATGCAGTATTTTTTACTATTCATTAAAATATGAATTTTATCAAAAAAATACCAAAAAATCCAAAAAAGTAAATTTTGATATCCCTATTCCAAATAATATGTTTATTTTGTCCAATATAATATATAAACGTGTTAAAACTAGATTTGAAATGGGTGCACCATCAAAAGGTGGCAAAGTTTCATTTTTTGAAAAATACTTCTTTTATCTGAAAAAGTGAATTTGTTCTTATATAATGCTCTATAAAATAAATAATATTAATGTTAATGTTATATGAAAATAAAAAATGTGGTTAATATTATTAATAGTGGCTAGTTTATATCCCATTAAATAATAATATTTTAATAATTTATCATTATTTAGTGAAACTCGATATTGTGTACAACACAAGCTATTGAGGAAGGTCGATCTTTCTTGTAATGAAAGCCAATTCAGTGTTATGATTAGTGCAAGCTTCCTTTAGTGATGCGTATAACATAATACAAACAGAGTTCTTTTATACATTGAACAAAATCTATACTCGGTGTTACGTTAAATGAATTATATCAAAAGAACTTGAAATTGTATGTAACAGAAGCCAAGAATAGTTTTTTGTATACTGAAAGATAATATGGTGTTACATATAGATCAATCTAATCTTGGTGTAGCGTATAACACAATACATCAATGAAATTAAAAATAATCAATCTCAAAAAATCTTGGGGTGTCACACTCACCTTTTATTTTTCATGTTCAGAAATCTTATATAATAAATATGGATTAATTATAAAAGGATTTCAAACCATATATATTTCAAACCATGTATGATTTATTTATAATATCCTATCACTCATTTATTAATAATTTTTTATTAAAATAAATTTTATGGGTGATAAATGCTTTGTTTTCCAAGAATATTTTGGTTTGGAAGTCTCGAGGCTTATACTATGATCATATTACCACAATTTAAAGAATTTTATTCATGGTATAATAATCCTATATATTAATTATATAAATATTTATAATAATTCATAAAACTTTATGATTGAAAAACAAATTACACCATTTATAGAGACGGTAGGCCGTACATATGCATGGACACTATTTTCATTTTTCAATTGATGTCACAAAATAAAGGTAAATAATAATTCACCTTTATAAAATTATTATTAAATAACTTATAAAATATACATTCATCAAATTAATCCTTATTACGATCAATGTGAAATATAAATGACAAAAATAATCACATCACATCATGGAGATGGTAGACCATGCATACACATGAGAGACGTTATTGTTTCCCAAAAGATTGGATGATAAGAACGTAGACAAGATATTGTCATTACATAAGTATAATAAAGTTATAAATATAATATATAAATATTAAACCCATCATAATTACCATAAATAAAATATGGTGATGAAAAATTAATTGAATCATTACATGGAGATGGTAATTATTACATATGTACGAGTGATACTTTCACTTCTTATTTGATAGGAAAGAGGGTGTATAATGGTTTTTTCATAATCGTAATAAAATTTAATAGTATTTATTATAATAAATTTATTATTTTATAATGAATATTATAGATACCCAATATTTACATACATGAACATTACATTTCTTTTGCAAAATACTTAATACATGACACAAACAAAAGCCCAACAGACATATTAGTTTAATGCCTTTGAAAACTCAGAACATAATATTCTAATTAGGGTGAAAGATCTTCAACATCTCCTATAAAGATCTTACCCTTTTTTTCCTACCTAAAACATTTCTATATATCCTGGGGAAAAGAAAACATAGAAAGGGTGAGCTCAAATTCTCCGTAAGGAAAAAAATGGGGAACATAAAACAAACCATAAAAATATCAACATAAAAACATGAACATAAAGTTTAAATATCAAAATCTTGAGTTGTGAAATAAATCTTGGTAGTACGTAAGTCATAGATCATAAAAGAACATTAACCATGATATAATAGCATGGGAATAAAACATAGAATTGTGGAAAACCATTAAGCACATAATTTGATTTCCATAGTATCCAAGGAATTTTTGCCAATACCATCATAGTGGACTAAAAGTCCATTACTAAATCTAGTTTACATGTCGTTCTAGCCCTATATTACTAAATCTAATTTACTTTCCATTCTATCCATGTCTATCGCATGAGATATAAATCTTTACCCAATTCATTGGAGGGAGATATAAGTCCCACCCATCTCATAATGAAATCATTCTTACATGTGCCACAAAACATAAATCATTCATCATGGCATAACCCATGAAATAAAATGGGTTTTCTTAAACATCATTCCACCATAACATAATCCATAT
The DNA here is from genome assembly GCA_963277665.1 of Viscum album. Classification (NCBI taxonomy): domain Eukaryota; kingdom Viridiplantae; phylum Streptophyta; class Magnoliopsida; order Santalales; family Viscaceae; genus Viscum; species Viscum album. The sequence goes on along the minus strand of OY728167.1, from coordinate 311,700,155 downwards.
GAGATAAATGGACTTCAAAAAAATAATTACAAAGGTTTCAAATAAAATTAATAATAGGGATAGAAACATAACCCTATGTCATATTAGATGGAAAATAACTTTGATAAAAACACATGAACTTAATTCCCGAGGAACATATCCTTTCTTCCTCAAAAATGCTTTCTTTTCTCAAAATGACACACAATTTTAAAAGAAAAATAATTAATTTTAAAATAAACTTGAAATCATTTAAAGGGATATTCATTTAAATAATTCCTTATGAAGATGTAATAATCTGTTCATGATATATAAGTTAAAAAAACATTTTTCTCGTACTTTTGCTGGAAAAGTGAAAAAGTAACTTGTATGGTAAAAAAAAGAATGATTCCTTCCATACCATGTAGTAAAAGTAAAAAATGGGTAAAAGTTACTTTAAACATACATGGAATAATAGTAAACATTTTATGAATTTTTTTTATAAAACATGGACATGGATGGTAAAACCCTAATAAATACCTACGTATAAACAATCTTGGATAACAAAGAGATTGTAAAATTATCCCTTACCTTAGGTCTGATTTCTTCTGTATGTGTTTGAAACTCATGTATAGTGGGTTTAAACATATTATTAACTTGTAACAGAACCATAATAATATTGATGATATCTTATATGATTCACTTATGACTTTATATTACCCGTTCATTTGTCAATTCCATGTTAAAACAACATTTTGGGTAATAATCGTTTCATTTATCTTACGTGTTTAGACTTGCTATTCTTTATATGATTACTTAGATCATGATTTACTTAAATACATAATGTAAAAAATTATTCATATATCATATATATTATATATATATATATATATAATATTGATAAATAGAATGGAATGCACCGTTCATGGAGACAGTAGGCCGTACGTATGCATGGACGCTGTTTTGATTTACTTATTAAATTGAATTGAAGTATATAAATGAAATAAATAAATATATATACATAAATCCATTAGCATTATAATGTCATATATTTCATGATTATTTATTATATATACTTTATAATCATTCTGGAATGATTAACATGGAGAATGAATCTAATCGCATCGTGGAGACGGTAAGTTGTACGTACACACGAGAGATGACATCGTTCCAATAGTTTTTGAATGTTATTTAAGTTAATGGTGTATAATATCTCATAATTATTATCATTTTATAATAATCATATATATTTATTGTTTCCACTATTATACCCATCCATGTAAGGTGGTGGTGAAAAACAGATTACACCACAACGTGGAGATGGTAATTCGTACGTACGCACGCGCGGTGATTTCATTTTTCGTAGGATGGATAGAAGGTGAAATAGGGTAGTTTCATATTTATAATAATATATTAGTATTTGAGTGATACTAATGTTATTACTTTATAATGAAAAAATTTAAAAAGAGGAAGTAGAAGAAGAAATAAATTTGAAAGAATCGATAGAAGAGATTACCTCTTCCTCGACATACCTCCTTTAAACATCATCTTAGTGAACTTAGAGTTTGTCTTTTGAGAATACCAAAACCTCAAGAATGTAATTAGGGATGTTTATAAGATAAATTATCAGAGTTTTTATAATCATGAAGGCTCTAAATGGATTGAAGATGAGAGGGAGTAGGTTCCCTTTTATAAGAGAGGAGAGGGTCACTTTAGGAAAGTTCAAAAATATTAATTTATTATAAATTAAATTTCGATTTAAAATGGTCCAAAACATATTTAATTATTGTAATGTCCCAGTTCTGGAAGCCACCCAGAGGTGCCCTATACCTGGTTGGTCACATGGCCTCCAGAACATTTCCCCAAACGCCATAGGCTGCCGAATAGTAGCGAGGGCCTTCGGTGTGATTGTGGGGAAACTATGCCCTCATTGGCAGAGTAAACAGCGGAATAGAAAAAATAGATAACTACAAAAACCATAACCATCCATAAAAGAGTAAGTGATAAACAGCGGAAGAATAACAGTAAACAACTGGAGCACACACACATGTATATACAATGATGCATGATATAGATGTCTAGGAAAGCAGCAAAAAAAGTCAAAATGCTGAACACAATACTAATCCAAAGTGAAAAAGAAAACAGGTAAAATTATTAGAATCGCAATCCATAGCTTGGTCCCATGCTCTCCAGCTCTACAGCAAGTCAAGTACCTGATGTAGAAGGGCGCTTTCCCTTATCTATAACTACAACAACATAATCTGTTTGGGCCCAAAAGCATAACCGAAACAGGGTGTGAGACAAAGTCCCAGTAGGAAAGCACCCAAAGATCTGTTCCTAACAGTCAGTGAATATGTGGCAGGAAAAGTACAGTAAGCAATAAATATTAAGCAGTAAACAGGATAATACACAGTAGTAACAACCCACATTTTCTAACATATAAAGTACATAAGTAATATCCAATCAACAAGAAGAACAACAGGTAACCCCCTGGGTAGTTCTCACAGCCTAACCCTTATAGTTCAACCTAAAAGTACTAGCAAACCTCTGGGAGGCACACACAGTCTCACCCCTCTGGTTCAGCTATAGAATAGACTCTCTGAGGAAGCACTCACCGTCAATTCCCCCTATAGTCTCATATTGTACTAAAGGCTCTATGGGGAAGCACTCAACGTCTCATTCCCCCTATGGCCCGAGTCGAGGAACTACAGACTCTCTGAGGAAGCACTCAACGTAAATTCCCCCTGTGGTCTCACATCGTAATTAAATACACTCTGGAGAAGCCCTTACATCCATTCCCCCCATGGTCCACTACACTAGGTTCTCACATCCCGGTGTAAAACAATATGCATAGCGCTCGTATCGCCCCAAGTAAACCTCAAGAAGTACTTGGATATCATTCTAAGGTACAACAACATAACAGTACAACAGTTCCACTATCCTACAACTAGGCATGACAACTGGAAAAATTCCTGATAAGAAACCAAGCATGAAAAAACATCCAGATTATAGTAAAAACTACCCTATTCACAATCAATTACCTCTACTAAAGCAATCTAGAAAACCAGGCAAACAACAGGGAAAAACAGAAAACACGCAATACCCCGTTCAAGGGTATTGGTGGAATTTGCACAAAATATTCTCAAAAATCCTATAGAAAGGCACAAACCACCTACCTCGATGCTAGGATATCGATATAAGTAAACCATGATGATTGATTCTCTTTAGAATGTCGAGGATCTGAGAAAACATCAAAAACGCTCAACCAACGATATCATGAGAAAAAGGAGGAATTGGAAAACAATGATCTAGGATAAGGGAGAGCTCACTACTGTGGTTCCAATACAATCGACGACAGTCGATTCGGAGCACGGATGGAGGCTCTAGAGCTCGGAGAAGATCCGTGGCCATACGGCTTCTCTCGGACGAATGAAACCTAGACGAAAGGTGTTTTTTACGTCACACGCGACCCCGCTGAGTTTAATAAAAAAAAGAAAATACACGACGTGTACTTCTTGAGTACACAGCGTATACTCCATGTTTTCTTACTCCGCTTTAAGTAGCCTCCACTTCACCCCTACACACTGTGTGTGTGGACCGGACACGGCCATCACACGGCCTGGCGCGGAAAGGGAGTACACGGCCTGTACTCAGAAAGTACACGACGTGTACTTCAAAAATTTCCAGAAACCCCACTTTCTTCAAAAACTCCAGGAAAAGAAAAACATACCTGAAAACGAAGATCCGGGTTCTTACAAAATTCCCCCCTTAAAGAAAAATTTCCCCGAATTTCCCTAGTGAGGCATAGAAGAAGAAACCCAGAATAACTCTGGCCACTACGATCGTACATCGGCCTCCCTTTCCCAGGTCTCGTCCTGTACTCGCCCGTGCTGCTATAGCACCCGTACTAGAGGAACAGACCGCCCACAGAGAACCTTCTTACTGAGATCGAAAATCTGGATAGGATTCTCCTCAAACTATGCATCCGCTTCGATCTCAACCTCCTCGGGCTGAAATTCATGAGATAGGTCTGAAAAGTAACATAGGATCTGAGAGATATGGAAGATGTCGTGCATGGCCTGATACCTCTGAGGTAACTGCAACCGATAGGCAACCAGCCCAACTCTCCCTAATTCCTCAAACGACCCGACGTACCGTGGTGAGAGCTTATCCTGTCTCTGAATCCTCTTGTGTCCCGATCTCAGTGTGACACGCAAGAAAACCTGATCCCCGACCTCGAACTCCAGAGGTCATCTCCGCTGATCAACATAAGACTTCTGTCGAGACTGAGCTGTAGCCATCCTCTTCCGAATCAACTCTATCTGCTCTGAGGTCTCTTGAACAAGACGCGGTCCCAATAAAGATGCCTCTCCTGCCTCCAGCCGGCATAAAGGTGATCGACATGGCCTACCGTACAAAGCCTCGTAAGGTGACATATGAATAGTCACCTCAAAACTGTTGTTATAGGAAAAATCCACCAGAGGGATGTGCTTCTCCCAAGAACCACCAAAGTCTAGAATGTAAGCTCGGAGCATATCCTCAAGCACCTGGATCGTACGTTCGGACCGACCATCCGTCTTGGGATGGTATGTTGTACTCAAGAGTACCTGCATTCCCAAAGCCCTATGAATCCCCTCCCAGAACCGAGAAGTAAAGCATGCATCCCTGTCTGAAATAATGGAGTGTGGAACTCCATGCAGAATTACAATCTCTCAGATATAAAGTCGTCCCAGATCATCGACACTGAAGGTCTCCTTGATCGATAAGAAGTGAGTAAACTTTGTATGTATGTTGACGACAACCCAAACAACATCGTTCCCTTGAGGCGACCTCGACAATCCGGTCATGAAGTCCATCGCGACATCGTTCCACTTCCACTCCGGAATGGGTAACTGTTGTAAAAGGCCTGCTGGTCGTTGATGCTCTGCCTTCACCTGATGACAAGTAGAACACCTCAAGACGAAACCAGCAACATCTCTCTTCACACCTGGCCACCAGTACTGGCGATGAAGATCCTGATACATCTTGGTGACGCCGGGATGAACTGCCCAAACTGAGGAATGAAAGTCCCGCATCAGCTCCTCGCGTATGTCTACTGGCATGCATACGCGTCCCTGGAAAAGAAAGATCTCATCGTCGCCCACTATCCATCTAGGAAGAGGGTCCTCTCCTGACACACTCTCCCGCAGGACCAAGCCTTCTGAGTCTGATAGCTGCCACATTCGTACCTAATCAAGTAGTGTAGAGGTAACAACTACAGAAGATAGGTGAGTCTGTCCCTGTATATCGTGATCCTCCAGATGCATCTCAGAGAACAGAGCCATAAGCTTCCACTCACTGCTGGCCTACTGAACTGCCTGAATCTGAGTTCTCCTACTCGACGCATCTCCCACAACGTTTCCCTTTACCAGTGTATAAGCAAGCTCGAAATCAAAAGACTGAAGATACTCGACCCACCTGCGCTGTCTCAGATTCAGATCATGCTGAGTGAATATGTAATTGAGACTTTTGTAGTCGGTGAAAACCACAAAGTGCTCTCCCATAAGGTAATGTCTCCAATAGCGTAAGGAATGAACAACAGCTTCCAACTCTAGATCGTGCGTTGTTTAGTTCCTCTCATGTGGCCTCAACTGCCGAGACCCATATGCAATGACCCCATCTCCCTGCATAAGCACAATTCCTAGTTCGATAACTGAAGCATCACAATAAACAATTTATCTCTTGCTTGGATCTGGCAAGATGAGTATCGGTGCTTACGTCAACTTTCCCTTTAGATCTTGAAAGGATGACTCACAAGAATCTGACAATAATAACTTCGCCCCCTTCTTGGTCAGACCTGTCAAAGGTGCAGATAGGTGAGAAAAGTCCTGAATGAAGCGTCTTTAGTATCTATCCATCCCTAGGAAACTCTGTACCTCAAAAACGTTTTTCGGATGCTCCCAGGAAACTACATCACTCACTTTCTCTGGGTCCATAGGTACTCTTGCCTCTGAGATGATGTGACCAATGAAGTGAATCTGATCCATCCAAAAGTGGCACTTCGAGAGTTTAGAATAAAGCCGATGCTGTCTCAGTGTACTCAGAATGATCTCAAGATGGGTAGCATGGTCATGTCGAGTGTGAGAGTACACCAAGATATCGTACATGAAGACCACGACGAAGGAATCCAAGTAATGATGGAACACTTGGTTCATCAGTGCCATGAAAACCGTTGGAACATTCATGAGACTAAACGGCATAACCATATACTCTTAGAGACCATACCTGCTCCTAAAGGATTTCAGAGGTATATTTGATGGTCTAACGCACAACTGATGATAACTGGACCTCAAATCGATCCTCGAGAACACGCGGGCTCCTCGAAGATGATCGAAGAGATCATTAATCCTGGGCAAGGGATATTGGTTCTTGACCATCAATTGGTTCAACTTCCGATAATCCACACAGAGCCTAAGGGTACCGTCTGCCTTCTTCACAAACATGACATATGATCCCCAAGGAGAAGTACTGGGTCAGATGAAACCCTTTGCCTGCAACTCCTCCAACTGCTTCTTGAGCTCCTGCAACTCAGGTGTAGCCATCCTATAGGGAGGAATGGATACCGGCGCCTCTCCTAGAATGAGCTCAATAGAGAAGTATACATCACGCTCTAGAGGAAAACCTGAAAAGTCCTCTAGAAAGAAATCCCTGAAACGATCCACCACTGGAGGAAAGTCCAACTGTGAAGTCCCCTGGTCATCCAGATAAAGAATATCAATCTGGGTCATAACCCATTTTAGTCAATGATGCTCGAGTCCTGCTCGACTTGCCTAAACATCCCATTCACCTCTATGAAGAAAAGATTCACCCTCTGGTGAAAAGAAACTCACCCTGCGGTGATAACAATCGATGAATGCCTGGAAGGGAACCAACCAGTCCATCCTAAGAATGAAATCATGGAATGTAATCTCTAGGTCATAGAGATCCCATATGAAACGATACCCTGAAAACTCAAAAGGGAACTATCTACACTGACGTACACTAGATTTCCTCATCCCCAAATGTGTTTCTAGTGTCAAAAAGTCAGCAGAAGAAAGGATACAGAGCCCAAGGCTCTCCACAACAGCAAAAAAGATAAAGCTATGCATAGAACCAGTATCGAAAAGGGCTAAAGATAAAACTGAGGCTACTAAAATCATACCTCAAACTGTAGAAGGTCCAGGATCCTCCTCCTGATAGGTCTTCTCCACTGAAAATGTATGGCCTGCCTGCAGCCCTGTGACCATGCCTGACCACTCAGTGCTAATCCTCCCTACTGACGCTGAAGGAATGGTGACTGATCGCCATGGCCTCGACCTCCACCTCGGCCCGAACGGCCGAAAGAACTCAAGTTCCCCGACTGGTGAGAAACCGGTGGTGCTCCTCCTGGATGAGGAGTTATGGAAGAACCCCCGTCACTAGCTACTGGTGAGAAAACCTAACAGAAACGCTGAAGGTGACCCATCTTGCCGCAATATCGGCACTCCACTGGGTCTCTCTAGCACTGCAGCCTCATGTGCCCTGCCCTTCCACACTGGTAGCATACTACCTGGCTACCTGAAGATGTATCTCACCTCCTCGGATCACCGCACGTAGAATCCCTAAGGTGCTTCCTGCTGTCAACTAGAGGAACACTAGCTCTGGAAGCAGAACCGCCCTGGCTCGTAGCTCCAAAGTCTCTCAGATTACATTCCACAATCAGCGCCTGGTTGACTATGGAAGTGATTGAAGTCAACTAGAAGATATTCACCTACGAGCAGATCTCCTGCCTGAGACCATCCTCAAACTTCCATTCTAAGAACACCCCACTTCCATCCCGGAGGGGTGTGAAATGCTGAATATCGGTGAAACAAGAGGAATACTCCATGACAGAAAGATTACCCTGCTCTCGACTCATGAACTCCCGGGCTCGATCAGCTCTCAGGGTCTCCGGGTAGAAGTAGTCATAAAACACGCACTGGAACTCCTCCCAAGCCATAACCTGCTGATGACCCGCCTGTGAGAACACATCCCACCACCTCTTGGAGGAGTCTCATAGCATATAGGTAGCAAGATTGACCTGCCTATCTGGAGGTGTTTTGAGATGCTCAAAGATAGTTAGCATGGCTTCCAGCCATGAATATGCAGCCGGTGGTCCTCCTTCCCCCAAGAAAGTAGGAGGATGCTGCTGCTGGAAAACCCGTGTCAAGTCTGCCATAGTCGTGGCAGGAGGTGGTGCTCCCTGAAAGGTCTGAATCATCCTCATAAAGCATTCCCTGAACTGTGCATCAGTTCCTACAACTAGTATGATAGCCGGTGCCAAGGCTGGCCCGACTGGAGGATCGGCAGGAAGTCCCTGATCATCCATATCTGGCGTCTGATCACTACCCTGCAACTGATGTAACACCGGAGGATGTCTCGGAGGCATAGCTCTGAAAGATCAAAAGCATAACTTAGATCATGAAAACAAGGATAGAGAACAAAGGAGTACAAAAAGGAAACATGAGAAGGAAACAGGAGAAGGAAACACTCAAGTTTTACAAAATGTGACTACACGGTGTGTATAAACTCTACACGACGTGTACTTAACTCTATTACCCTGCCCGTGTCTCCTTGCATGGCTAACCCACATGGTATTCTTAAATTGAGACTACACGGCATGATCACTATGGACACGACATGTAGTAGACAAGGTTTCAATGACCCATGTTGTTAGTTACATGGCTGGTTACACAGCTGAGACTACACGGCATGTTCCAAACAAACACGGTGTGTACTTGAAGATTTTTATGATCCGTGTTGTTGGAGACATGGAGAAGTACACAGATGACCCTTACACGGCATGTTCTGAACAAACACGACATGTATAGGAGAAGATAACACCGACTCATGTTGTTCATGACACGTCCGGGTACCTGGAACAAGACTACACGACGTGTTCTTTACCAACACGATGTGTTCTACTCGAGCTTCCCTGGCCCGTGTTGTTAGTGACACGACCGAGTACACAGCTTACTACTACATGGCGTGTACCTACCATACACGGCGTGTTCTCAGTGATTCTTCACAACCTGTGTTTTTTCTCACACAGTCAATGACACAGTTTAAAAACTACAAGGCATGTATATATAAAGTACACACCGTGTATTCTGGGTTTTTCCGGGAAGTAGCTCTGAAACTGCACCGAAGACCCGAAAACACTAAAAAACGACCATGAAGGTGCCAAATTACGATTCGTGAGGGCCCATAATCCCCATGAATCAAAGTTTGAAATCCAATACAGTCATATATATGGAAACCATGTCAACAATTCACCGATTTCCTATTCAAGAGGGCCCATAACACCTCAATAACCAAAAGTTGGCGTTCATTTAAGCAACGTACAGTACAAATAGTCCTCTATCAAACAACAGTGATTCTATCAAAACATCTATCACAACAGCATGAATAATCTACACAAAGTCTATCAAAACAACATGAAATTTCTAATGCACCCTAGATGGCATGGAAAGAATGTATGACATTTGATTTATAACAAGTCCCTATATGATGCATGAGATGGCATACTCTCATCGCATTGGGCTGCGGCAGAAATAGAACCGTAATAGAAACAACAATAAAAAAAAATCATGTGAATCACTCTAGGTGAAATCAGACCAACTATAACATAGAAAAACCAGAAAACTATAATAAGCGAGGTAGGTTGGATTTTCCCTGTACACGGGTTAGCTACTCCTGAGCATAGCTTAATACCAAGTACCGAATCTATCCTATCCTTGGATAAAGGCTCCAAACAGTAAATCCAGAGGGAAGAACTTCCCTCTAATACCACTTTGTAATGTCCTGGTTCCAGAAGCCACCGAGAGGCGCCCCGTACCCAGTTGGCCACATGGCCTCAAGTGCATTTCCCCAAACGCCAGAGGCTGCCGACTAGTAGTGAGAGCCTTGGGTGTGATAGTGGGTAAACTATTCTTTCATTGGCAGAGTACACAGCGAAAGAAAAACAAATAAATAATAGCAGAAACCATAACCATCCATACAAGAGTAAGCGATAAACAGTGGAAGACTAACAGTAAAAAACTGGAGCACACACACATGTATATAATATGATGCATGATACATATGTCTAGGAAATCAGCCAAACAAGACACAATGATGAACACAATACTAATCCAAAGTGAAAAAGAAAAGAGGTAAACTCCTCAGCATCGCAAGCCATAGCTTGGTCCCACGCTCTCCAGATCCACAACAAGTCAAGTACCTGATGTAGAAGGGTGCTTGAATTTATCTATACCTGCAACAACATAATCTGTTTGGGCCCAAAAGCATGACTCAAACAAGGAGTGAGACAAAGTCCCAGTAGGCAACCACCCAAAGGTTTGTGCCTAACAGTCAGTGAATATGTGGCAGGTAAAGTACAGTAAGCAGTAAACAGTAAGCAGTAAACAGGATAATACAAAGTAGTAACAACCCACAATTTCTATCATATAAAGTACACAAGTAACATCCAATCAACAAGAATAACAACAGGTGACCACTTAGGTAGTTCTCACAGACTAACCCTTATGGTTCAACCTACAAGTACTAGCAACCCTCTAGGAGGCACACACAGTCTCACCCCTCTGGTTCAACTATAGAATAGACTCTCGGAGGAAGCACTCACCATCAATTACCACTATAGTATCGTATCGTACTAAAGACTCTCTGGGGAAGCACTGAACGTCTCATTCCCCCTGTGGCCCTCGTCGAGGAACTACAGACTCTCTAAGGAAGCACTCAACGTCAATTCCCCCTGTGGTCTTGTATCGTAATTAAAGACACTCTGGAGAATCCCTTACGTCCATTTTCCATATGGTCCACTACAATAGGTTCTCACAAACCTGTGTAAAACAACATGCATAGCGCGCGTATCACCCCAAGTAAACCTCAAGAACTACTTGGCTATCATTCTAAGGCACAACAACATAACCGTACAACAGTTCCACTATCCTACAACTAGGAATAGAAACTGGGAAAACGTTGAACAAGAAACCAAGCATGGAAAAACATCCAGAGTACAATAAAAACTACCCTATTCACAAGCAATTACCCCTACCCAATCAATCAAGAAAATCAGGAAAACAACAGGGAAAAACAGGAAACACGCAATACCCGATTCAAGGGTATTGGTGGAATTTGCACAAATTATTCACAGACTTCCTACAGAAAGGAACAAACCACCTACCTCGATGCTAGGAGATCGATATAAGTTAACCAAAATGATTGATTCTCCTTAGAACGTCGAGGATCCGAGAAAATGTCAAAAACACTCAACCAACGATATCTTGAGAAAAAAGAGGAATTGGAAAATGAAGCTCTAGGATAAGGGAGAACTCATTGCTGCGGTTCCAACACAATAGACGTCGGTTGATTCAGATCACGGACGAAGGCTCTGGAACTCGGAGAAGATCCACGACTGTATGACTTCTCTCAGATGAATGAAACCTAGACAAAAGGTGTTCTGTCCATCAGGCGCGACCTCGGTGCGTTTAAAGAAAAAAAGAAAATACACGGTGTGTGCTTCTTGAGTACACGACGTGTACTCCATTTTTCCGTACTCCACTTTAAGGGGCCTCCACTTCACCCCTACACACCGTGTGTGTGTCCCAGACATAGCCAGCACACAGACTGGCATGGCAAGGGAGTACACTGCATGTACTCAGAAAGACATGGCGTGTACTTCAAAAATTTCCTGAAACACCACTTTCCTCAAAAACTCCAGGAAAAGAAAAACATACCTGAAAACGAAGATCCGAGTTCTTAAAATTATAATATAATATGATTTTTGTTTGAATAAATATCATCAAATAATTTTTTGACAAGTTTAAAATATTTTGTTATCCTTATCTTTTTGGTTTTACCCTTATTTTACCCTTTTTAATCTTACTGTGATATCATGTTATTTAAAAATTTGGGTTAATGTATTTACCATATACTATCAAACGACCCAAAAAAAGTTATCTATGACATATTTGGACTTATATTAACCATTTGGTCAAATATTATATTATTAGGAAATTAATATCATTTAATTAACCATTTTATATTTTATGTTATGAATTGTGTCAATTTTAGACACTATTTATACTTGGATTTTTAAAAAAAATCTTAAAAACCCGTTTCCTAAAAAAATAAGGCATTAAACCAAATATAATATGTCAATATAATCCATAAAATTTGTGGATGACATTAAAATAACCAAATTAAATTTGTTTTAATACTTATAAATTCATTTATTTGAATCCTTTATTGATGAAGCAATCACTGCATCATCATTGTTTCATAATTAAATTTATTTGTCTAATGTCCAAAAATTACAAATAAAATATCATGAGGTAGAAAATCTTTTTATATTTCTAATTACTATTTATAGTTTAAGATATCTCTTATATTACCCCATATAAAAATTTTATTATTAAAAGATTTATGTTTAGGTTATATTTTCCTTAACATTAAATTAAAAGTAATTAAATGTAATTTTCACTTACAAGTGGCTCCATCGGGTCCCAAAAGTGACCCAAGGATTCCCATGGTCGGACATGTATCATAAAATAGGGTTAGGACACATGTTATGGTAATTATAATATTATTGTTTACCCTTATTTACCAGATTTACCCTTTAACCATGGTAAATAAAATATTTACTGAAGTTACTTTTCATAATGTACAAATATAAAAGTTACATATTTACATAATTTTGACCTCCTGATTCCAAATATGGAATCCATTTTTACAAATTCAAAATAAAAAATTTTCAGTAATTAATTTAAAATTAATACTGCAGTTGAGAAAACGGGTTTTAAAAGTTAAAACATTGCAAACGATTAAAATGTTTTTACCTATGAATTTAATGTAAAATTATTGATAATGACAAACATTATATGAAATAGTAAAAATATATTCTATTTATACTTTAAAACCATTCAATATTATAATTTTACAATATATAGTTTCTTGATAAAAAAAGTTGTTTTTAATTAAAAGTTAGCGTATTATTACTATTCATCAAAAAATGAAAGTAATCAGAAAAATGTAAAAAATTTATCAAAAGTAAATTTTTATTCCCTGCTTCCAAAGATTAATTTTATCTTGTCAAATATAACTTATAAAAGTTTCAAAAACTAGATTTAGAATGGGTGCGCCGTCAAAAGGTTGTAAAACTGCATTTTTTGAAAAATACTTCTTTTATCCGAAAAATTGATTTTGTTCTCATATAATTAGTAAGATGAATGATAATGTTATATAAAATTCAAAATGTGTTTAATACTATTTATAAAATCTAGTTTATATAATATTTTAGTAATATATCATTGTTTAGTGAAACTCGGTATTGCGTACCACACAAGCTATCAAGGAAGGTCGCTCTTGCATGTAACACAAGCCATGTCAGTGTTGCGTGTAGTGCAAGCTTCCTTTGGTGTTGCATTTAACAAAATCAAAACATAGTTCATTTATACATAGAATAAAATCTATACTCACTGTTGTGTGAAATGAATTCTGTTAAAAGAACATGAAATTATGTGCAACACAAGCTGAGAATAGTGTTACGTATACAGTAAGATAATACGGTGTTGCGTATAGCGCAATCTAATCTTGGTGTAGCATAAAACACAATATATCAAAGAAATTAAAAAGAATATATCTAATAAAAACTTGGGGTGTTACATTCTACCCCTTAAAATAAATTTCACCCTCGAAATTCATCAGGGTTATAATGGTTTACTACATGAAAGTTTCTTTCATAGAAACCCACATCATAAAAAGGGATACTAAAACATCATTTTAAAAAAGGATTGTTAGAAACATAATGGTTACCCAAAGTAACTCATCACTGGGTATCCACATAGGAGAACATAGGTGGGAAGTGAAAACATGAATATTGAAGAGAAATATAACCATCATTTTTTGATGGATAGTGATAGAGAATAAGGTTTGCAGAAAGTAAACTATCATAAATCCATAAATCTGCGATGATTTAAGGGATCATATGATTCAATAGATAAGTAGGTACTAGGATAAAATTTTTGGTTTCAAGATCTTTTTTCTAAAGTTGATGAATTTTTTCATGAAAATAAATACATACATTATTTCAATACCATCTCATCATTGATCTCTCCTTGAAAAATTCCCACTTTATCTCTTATTTAAAGAAATGAAGTTGAATTTTTCATTCTTGAAGTGTTAGCAGATCATGCGATAGAATGATAGTTCATTCCATCTGTCTTTATCAAAAACATATTAGCACAAGTTTTAAAATATACATAAGTCTATATATGGTGAGATTAATCATATATGGTTCCAAAAATGGACTTATACATCATCTATCAGACCGCTTAAATAAAATAAAACAAAATTATACTAACCTGGGACTTCCCATAGGCCAGTGGTAGGTGATAAAGGCCTATCTCACATCAGTTGAGGGTTCGATTCTCGTAGCCTTGTCCGATGTGATGGGTTGTTTCCCATCCAATGAGTTGTCATCTTTCTAAAACTATACTATTATAACATTCCATAAATAATATAAAAACGTTTTAGCCTTAAACAATACTTTCTGATGTCCAATGTAATCAATTATAACCATTAGGCTTATCCAATATACTTTTTTCCAATTTCACAGTAAAAAAAAAATAATGTTCATATAATAAGAATGTTAATACCAATATTTATCCTTCATATATCATAAGATATATCTTATTGGTCACATTACAAACATGTGAATACCTTAATCATGCATTCTCTTTAAACATAGCATGAATTACTATAGAACCTTAGTAAAAACATGCATGCTGTCAAAAGTTACCTCTTTCCACATACCCAAAATCCCAAAAATATCATATACTCAAACCATTATATCAAGTTTTCCTTATATCAGTCATGAGGTCATTAATACTATCAAACATCTCATTATCTTCTTATCCTTTAATTATTCTCATATTATGTGTGTAACGAACCAAAGTTTCATTAATGGAAATCCCTCTTGATCTAATTAAATGTCTCTTTATGTAAAATGTTTACATTAAATGTCAACTTCTTTGGTTTTATGTTAAGAATTGTGACCATTACTTTTATATCTGTTGAACAGTGATCACATGATTAGTATAAATATAAGGCTTTAACAAACCCAATTTACTCAGACAAAAGATGCGATGGCCTCATCCAGTAGAATTGCTCCATACGAAGCCCATTTGTCAGAGATCAGAAAAGAGGTGGCATCTTTGGGCATAGATCTTGAACAATCCCAAGTTGAGCTTCATCTTGTCAAGCTCGAACGAGACCGTCTATGGGAAAAGTGGAAGTTGATAGAGATTACCACTCGAGCGATGTTATCTGAGCCACCCCAAGAGTCTGTCACCATCACACACCTTACCCTTAGGTATTATGCGGCTATTTTAAGGGGTTATGTAACAAATCACTAGTACTATGTTCATGTACATTAATTTTTTATATAATAATGAATATACTTTCTTGTCATTATTGATACATTGTAAATAGTTTTTAAAGTACAAATAGTGTTTTTAGTTATTATTTAATTAAGAATTCTATTTTATTAAATTAAGGGATTTTTGAATTAAATATTATTTTAATAAAATATTATTATTATTATTATTATTAAATTAATTTTTATTAAATATAAATGATCTTATAATTTTATGAATGCAATTGTAATTTTTATTAAGGTTTGAAAGCCATTTTTGTCAAAACTTGTGAATTTTCGATAAATGTCGGTTTTTATTTTAAAAGTGAAAATTAACATATTTGGAAATTTTTTTAGATAAAATAAATGTTATTTATGGAATCAGGATTTCTAAATTATCCAATGGTGAATTTTTCATAATTTTCTGAGACAGTCAAATTTTTGGGTAAAAATTAAATACCGTTTAAATATATAATGTGTTTTATGACATCATAATGACCCAATAGTGATGTAATAAAATAATATAAGCTTTATTTTCGGCCAATATATGTTTTACCATTAAAATAATGTGATTTTGGGTTTTTTTAGTTATTTTATAAAGCATTAATGGACCCCTCAAGAGTTATTAAACATCTTGTCTTTTTAAATTATTTTCCATGGGAGTGTGACTCACCTCCACATAAGCAACCCCATTATTTTAAGATGTTCGAACTTTGTCCTTATAAAATATTGTTTTCCTATCCCCTTTTCCTAAAACCACGGGCAAAAACCATGATCTGATTTGTGTTTTGGATTAGTTTAATGTAAGGGGTCCCAAACCTAAATAATAAATAATTCACTCAGCTTTCCTATATAAACCCACCCAAGCTCCCACTTGATCCTCACTCATAGCCTTTGGAGTTCGTCCAAACTCTGCCCTACTATCTCTAGAATACTCCCAAGGTGCCCTAATCTCCCAAGAAGCCTCTTTCAAGCCTCTCTCAAGCCTTTGGAAGCACACTTCCAAGTAAGGGTTTTTCTTCCTTTCACTTTTTTGTCCAATTTTCATAATATTGTTATGCCCTTTTAATTTCAATTATAAATGTTGGAGTATGGTTTCACACCTCCCCCATAATGCCCTCTTATTTTTTGAATGATGGGAAACCCCTTTCTCTCTCATTATATGCCTCCCATGTACACCCGTTACTATGCCGAAATTCCGAAAGGAACTTCTCTCTCCTCATTTACATTCAAGCAATACTTTTTTTTATCATGAATCTAAATTCTATTACAATTTTTGGGACATGTATCTATATGAAACCCTTACTGTGCATTTCATTTAGATATTATTAGACACACCTTTCTCTCTCATCAACCATTTTTATGAATTATTATATCACGCCGTTATGCTGCCAAAATTACACCGATTTTCTAAGCCAATGCCATTGTGTAGTGAATACCATGCTCATTTCTCCATCAAGGGTATTCAACTTCATGCACATTTACTTATTGATTATAAAGTTTCATTCCACATTCCCTTTTCGTGGAATAAATGATTATGTTTTATGAATCCATGTTTTATGATCCATGTGGCACACTTATGCATGAAATGAAATGTTTAAGAAGGGTGCACCCTTATAGCGCTCCAATGCATTGGGTAAAGTATAGTATCATGATAAGTCATTTGCAATGAGTGTTTACTCATGCTAATTCAAGTGGAACGAGGGTTTACTAATGATTCATTTGCAATGAGGATTTACTCATGCTCCATGTGCAATGAGTCTTGGCTCAAGCTAATTCCATGTTAAGTGTTGTTGCCACATTTCCATGTTATGATTATCATGCTTTATCATGCCTTTATGTTCATGTTTATATTGTGCTCTATTGATATGCCTATTGTATAACATGTATTTCACTCCTCATGTATTCCATTTTTATTCTCTTATTGAGCTTTATAGATCACCCCTTTTCTAATGCATGTCCTCAGGTTATCCCATGCAATGCTAAGTATGAGGGAATGTAGTGGTCATGTAAAGGAAGTTTTCAATAAGGATGTTGTATTTCATGTTTTAAGTTGTTATGTAATGATACTAATCTCCAAAGACATTATACCTCTCGATCTTCCATGTTGTATCAAGTGAATAGTTTATGTAATAAATCATGTTCATGTCTGTAATAAAATTAGGGTTGTCATAAGGTGCTTTCCAAAAACATCTGAATAAAATTTCATGGTTACCAGTACCATTAAACATATACTTTCAAATAGTTATGAAAAAAAAGTGTAATAATCATTAGATGTTTATTTATTCCATATTACCCTTAAATTACTTATACAACATTATTCTTGATAAACATGAAATCATTCCACTACCTTCATAAACCATTGGCCGAGCTTCATCATTTGGTTCCATAACACTTCTTTCATCTCACATGTCATTTGTAGTCTCTTCATCATCAGAAACATAAATACTACCCATACAACCATGCTGATTCTCTTCATGAGATTTTACCTTAGGGAATCGACTAGCATAATTCCCATAAATTCCACATTTAAAACATTTAACCATCATTGAAGTCTTAGAAATACCATTAACCTTGTCCATTTTGTTAACTGAACCTTTTCCTTTGCAATTACTGGCTTTGTTTCCTTTTTTTCCACACCCAAACCATCTCCCAGTTCCTTTTAAACATTATCCTTGATGCCCTTTCCCACCTAATTTACATGAGTAAAATTTAACTTTATTTCCTATATGATCATCATGAAACTCCATCATTCTCTTATTAGGTGGGTTAGGAAACTTACCAAGTTCAGATTATTAATCATATTATGAGATTACTGATTAGGCCTAATAAAGATGTTTTACCTTCCAAATCCCATTTCATTTGGTTGCTCATTAATATTATCATTCCATTTCCATCATATTCTCCATTAACATGAATCATCCTATTTCCAACCATTTTTTAAAACCCAAAAAGAACAGCGTGTGAGGAAAAAATCATACTAGGAAAACAACATAATTAAGGGGAGTACTTTAAATCTCCAACATTTTAGGTCCAATCCTCAATTATTCATGATTGTTACCATATTTCTAGTACTATAATCTATACTTATACTTACCCTTAGGGACATCCCTAGACATACCTTAGAAATATCTATAGGGATCTCACTAAAGTTTTTGGATCCTATTTTCCAAAGGTTAACTAAACCTTCACACTGATACCAACTGTAGAGACCCAATCTTGACATACATGAACATGACATTTATTTTTCATAATACTTAATACCTGATATAAACAAAATCCCAAAGAGCATATTAGTTTAGTGTCTTTGGAAACTCGGAGCATAATATTTCTAATCACGGTGAAAGATCTTCAACATCTCCCATAAAGATATTCCCCTTTTTTGTTTTCCTACCTAAAAACTTTCTTTAAATCCTATGGAAAATAAAACATAGAAAGGGTGAGATCAAATTCTCAGTATGGGTAAACATGGAGAACAGAAAACAAACCATAAGCATTTGAACATAAAAACATGAACATAAAGTTTAAACATCAAAATCTTGAGTCATGAAATAAATATTTGAAGTACGTAAGTCATAGATCATAAAATAACATTAACCATGATAGAATATAATGGGAATAAAACATAGAATTTTGGAAAACCAATAAGAACATAACATGTTTTTTATAGTAGCCAAGGTATTGCTTCCAATACCATCATAGCGGATGAAGTCCATTACTGAATCAGGTTTACTTACCGTTCCAGCCCTATATTACTAAACTATATTTACTTGTCATTCCATACATGTCTATCTCATGCGATATAAATATTTACCCAATGCATGGGAGGGAGATATATGTCCCACCCATTATATACTAAAATCATTCTTACATGTTCCACAAAAAATAAATCATTCATCATAGTATAACCCATGAAATTAAATGGGTTTTCTTAAACATCATTCCACCATAACATAATCCATATACGATAAATGGACTTTATAAAAATAATTACATCATAGACATAATCAAATAAAAGTAATTATAGGGATAGAAACATAAAAATATATCATCTTATATGGAAAATAACTTTGATAAAAACACATGAACTTAATTCATTAGGAAAATATCCTTTCTTCTTCAAAAATATTTTCTTTTCTCAAAATGACACACAATTTTAAAATAAAATAATTTATTTGAAAAAAATGAAATAATTTAGAGTTATATTCATGGAAATAAGTCTTTACGAATATTTAAAAATCCTTTCATGCCATATAAGTTAAAAAATACTCTTCTCGTACTTTTGCTAGAAAATTCAAAGAGTAACTCGTATGGTAAACCAAAGAAAGATTCCTTCCATACCATGTAGTAAAAGACAAAAATGGGTAAAATTGACATTAAACATACATGGAATAATATTAAACATTTTATGAAAACATTTTTTGAAAACATGGACATGGATGATAAAACCCCAGCAAATACTTATATATAAAGAATCTTAGATAAAAATGAGATTGTAAAATAATCCCTTACCTTAGGTCCGATTTCTTCTGTATGTGTCCAAAACTCTTGTATAGTGGGTTAAAATATATTTTTAACTTATAACAGAACCATAATAATATTTATGATATCATATATGATTCACTTATGACTTTATATTAGCCATTCATTTGTCAATACCATGTTAAAGCAATGTTTTGGTTAATAATCATTTCATTTATCGTACGTGTTTGGACTTTTTATTCTTCATATGATTACTTAGATCATGATTTACTTGCTTCCATAATGTAAAACATGATTTATATATCATATCATATATATAATAATAGATCTATAAATGGAATGGAATACACCATTCCTGGATACGGTAGGTCGTACGTACGCATGAACATTGTTTTCATTTCCTTATTAAATTGAATGGAAGTAAGTAAATGATATATATATATATACATAAATCCAGTAAAACTATTATTTCATATATTTCATTATTATTTATTATATATACTTTATAATCATTCTTGAATGATTATCATGGAGAATGAATCTCATCACATTGTGGAGACGGTAAGTTGTACGTACGCACGAGCGACGATATCATTCCCATAGTTTTTGAATAGTATTGAAGTGGATGGTTTATAAAATATCAGAATTAGTTTCTTGTTATAAAAATCAAATATAGTTATTATTT
Source organism: Viscum album (assembly GCA_963277665.1). Lineage (NCBI taxonomy): Eukaryota > Viridiplantae > Streptophyta > Magnoliopsida > Santalales > Viscaceae > Viscum > Viscum album. The sequence continues at coordinate 311,679,582 of OY728167.1, read as the reverse complement.
CCACCATTATACATATCCAAGTAAGGTGGTGGTGAGGGTGAAATATGGTTGTTTAATATTTATAATAACATATAATTATATGATTGATACTGATGTTATTAATTTATAATGTAACAAGTAAATAATGTGATGTAGAAAAAGAAATAAATTTGGAAGAATCAGTAGAAGAGATTACCTCTTCCTCGACGTGCCTCCTTTAAACCTCCTCTTAGGGAATATAGAGTTGGTCTTTTGAGAATACCAAAACCTCTATAATGTAATTTGTGAAGTTGATAAGAGAAATGGGCAGAGTTTGGATGAGATTGAAGGATAAAAATGGAGTGAATATGAGAGGGAGGAGGTACCCTTTTATAAGAGAGGAGAGGGGTTCTTTAGGAAAGTTCAAAAATATTAATTTATTATAAATAAAGTTTCGATTTAAAATGGTCAAAAAATTATTTAATTACAATATAAGATGTTATTGGTTCTAATATCCATCATCAAATACTTTTTTGGCAAGTTTTGAATATTTTTTTATCCTTATATTTTTGGTTTTACCCTTTTTTTACTCTTTTTAATCTTACCTTGATGTCATGTTATTTACACATCATGGGTTAATGTAATTACCATATAATGTCAAAATACCCAAAAAAAGTTATTTGTGACATATTTGGACTTATATTAACCATTTGGCCTAATCTTAGTTTTTTAGGAATTCAAAATCATTTAATAAACCATTTTATGTTTTAAGTTATGAATTGTGTCAATTTTGGACATTATTCATACTTGGATTTTTAAAAAAATTCATAACAACATAATTACTTCTAAAATAATGAATTAAACCGAATATAATATGCCAATATCATCCATAAAATTAGTGGATAAAATTAAAATAACCAAATCACATTTTTTAATATTTATATATTCATTTATTTGAATCCTTTATTAATGAAGCAATCACTACATCATCCTTGTGTCATAATTAAATTTATTTATTTAATCTCGAAAAATTAAAAATAAAATATCATGATGTATAAAATAATTTTATCATTCCAATTACAATTTATAGTCAAAGAGATAACTTATATAACCCCATATAAAGTTTTTTTAGTAAAAGATATATGTTTCGGTTATATTTTCCTTAACATTAAATTAAAAGTAATTAAATGTCATTTTCACTTACACGTAGCTCCATGGGGTCCCAAAATCGACTCAAATATGACCATGGTTGGTTATGTATCATAAAATAGGCTTAGGACACGTTTTAGGGTAATTATTATATTATTTTTTACCGTTATTTACCAGATTTACCCTTTAACTATGGTAAATAAAATATTTATTGAAGTTACTATTCATAATGTCTAAATATAAAAGTTACCTATTTACACAATTTGGACCTAGTTATTAAAAATATGGAATCAATTTTTCCAAATTAAAAACACATAAGTTGCATTAATTAATTTAAAATTAATCCTCTTGTTGAGAAAACGAATTTTAAATGTTAAAACACTGCAAAAGATTGAAATGTTTTTACCTATGAATTTTATGTAAAATTAATGATAATTACATAAATTATATTAAATGGTAAAAATATATTCTATTTATACTTTAAATCCATTAAATATTATAATTTAACCATATAAATTTTCTCGATGAAAAAAGTTGTTTGTAATTAAAATTTAGCGTATTTTCACTATTCATCAAAATATAAAAGGAATCAGAAAAATATCAAAAATTTATCCAAAGTAATTTTTTATTTCTCACATCCGAAGAAGAAGTTTATCTTTTGAAATATAACTTATAAAAGTGTCAAAAACCAGATTTAAAATGGGTGTGCCATCAAAAGATGGTAAAACTGCATTTTTTTTGAAAAATACTTCTTTTATCCGAAAAATTGATTTCATTCTCATAGCATTTGTAAGATGAATGATAATTTTATATAAAATTAAAAATGCATTTGATAATATTTATAATGGCTAGTTTATATAATATTTTAGTAATATATCATTGTTTAGTGAAAAACTCAGTATTACGTACCACACAAACAATCGAGAAAGGTCGCTCTTCCGTGTAACGAAAGCCATATCAGTGTTGCGTGTAGTGAAAGATTGATTTGGTGTTTCATATAAAAAAAATCCAAACTTATTTCATTTATATATAGAATAAAATCTATACTCAGTGTTGTGTGAAATGAATTCTATTAAAATAACATGAAATTATGTGCAACACAAGCCAAGAATAGTGTTGTGTATACTGTAAGCTAATATGGTGTTGGGTATAGCGCAAGCTAATCTTGGTGTATCATAAAACACAAGACATAAAATAAATTAAAAAGAATATATCTCATAAAATCTCAGGGTGTTACAAATATCATATATTTATAGGATTTAAAGAAGAGTAGAATAGTAAAGAGATCGGTTAGAGAAATTCCATCTTCTTCAAAATGACTTTTTAGATCTACCCTAAAGGGATCTAGGGTTGGTCTTATAAGAATACCAACACCTCTAGAATGTGTATATATATGTGTATAATATAATATCTAAGATTATGGTCATGATAGAAGGCCCAATGTGGTTTACTGAAGTGAGGGATGGTCTGTTCCTTTTATAATTGAGGTGAGGGGCACTTTAAGAATTTCCCAAATTATTAATATATACTAAGACTTTTCTAGAACCAAATTCTTAATAACTGACTATAAATTAACCATGGATGAAATTTTAGATCATGTATTATCATATTTGAGATTATTTAATTTTTTATGATTTTTAAATAATTTAATAAAAAATTAATCCTAAAAATATCATTATTATCAATTTTGATAGTATTCATTACATTGAATTTAAAAACATCAAGAAAACAAGTAAAATTAAAAAATATATTTTATTATATTTAAATTTTTTATTTTAATCTATATAATTTATTTATCACTTTAAATCTCTCAAATTATGCGAGTTTTAATATTTCTAATATCATTTATTTGATTTTTTTCATTAATTGAATAATTACTCTTTCATTGTTGTGTAAGAATTTAAGGTAATTATTTATTCCCTAAAAATTAAAGATAAATTACCATGATGAAGATAAATATTTTATATTTTAAAATAATATCTATATTTGAAAATATCCTTTGGTTAAACCCATATTAAAATATTATAGTTATTAAAAACAAGAGTGTGACATATTTGACTTTTCTAGAAATAAAATACTATAAAGGTCATAATATCATAAAAATGAGCTAAAAAGGTCATAATACCAAAAATTGGATGATTATTCATGAAATTAAATCATCCAGTAAAATATAGGTAAGTTTTGGGGCTATTAATAGCCCTCACCATTTTATTTTGTACCTGAATTACCCAATTTATCCTTACCAAGGTAATAAAATTACTATAGGTATTATTCTTGACTATAAAAAATAGAAGGAAAGTATTTATTAAATTTAAAATAAATGATTAAAAATATTGAATTCATTTTCCAAGATTCATATAATATAAGTGGAATAATTTAATTTAAAATTAATCAAGAAAAACACAACAAAAAACATTTTTCATGAAAAATGTGTTTTAAGACAAAAAATATACTTATACCAAAAGAAGTTATATGGATTCATAAGATTTAATTAATTAAAATATATCAAAATAAATATTAATTAAGTTAATTTCAGATAAAATTAAAATAACAAAGTTACATTTGAGTGCAAAGAAAATGACAATTTTATAAACTTTTTGATTTTTCACTATTCACTAAAAGATTATTATTTTTAGAAAGTTCTCAAAAAAATCTTCCTAAGATAACTTTGAGATTATTAATTCATAAATAAAATTATTTTTTTTCAAATAAATTTTCTAAAACTTTCATAAATTAGTTATAATATTCACTCACAAAAAAAAAACCATTTTTTGGGAAAATGTATTTTTGATGAAAAGAATGACTTTATTGAAAATTGAATGCTTATTTACTAATAATTTATCAAGAAATTTACACCGAGTATAATATTTAAATATATTTTATAAAGTAGTTAATAATATTCATACCCACCAAATTAATGTCTATGTTATAATTGTCACATTAAATAAAAATATTTTAATAGTGTATCACAGTTCGTTTAAACTCAATGTTGCATGAAATGAAATATATCAAAGAAATATATATTTTTAAAGATAATTATTTCATAAAAATATAAAAGTGTTATATTCTACCCCCCTAAAAATGAATTTCTCCATTAAAATTCTTCATTAAAATACAAATAGATGTGGATAGGTATGTACTTCATTAAGAGATATATCTTGCTTCAGCGATATGAACTCTAAGTTTAGTACTTGTGAAAAATTAGGTATATACTTCCTCTATAGAGATACATGAAACACATCATGAACTTGAGAGAGGTTTGGTGGAAGTGAGAAATGATAAGCTACTACCTAAATATGATCAAGTATTTTAGAGGGACTGAAATATGTTTGGCTTAGTTTACCCTTATTTCTTCCATGAAGAAATTCATTGAAATACCTTCTAACCAACTTCAAATTCTATATCATGTCGACAATTATCATAATAACATTTCTTATAATATTCTGTTGTCCTTAAATGTTGTAAAATTGTTCTAAACTTCTTTTCTATCTCATTATTTTTCTCCGGTCCCAAGATATTTCTTTCTACAAATTCATTCTAGTACATTGGTGTTATACAATTATTTCCGTAAAGGTCTTCAAAATGATCCATCTGAATTCAAGAGTAAAATATATTATTGAAATAAAACTAAATAGAGGAAGTTTTTTATCCCAACAACCCTTTAAATCCATAGAATATGATATTAATATATCCTCTAGGTTTTGTGTTGTTCTCTCACACTGACCATCTATCCGAGGATGACACATAGTGCTAAAAATAAACATTGTATCAGGATATTATTGAAGACTTAACCAAAACATCAAGGTAATCGTCAGATCCTAATTATATAAAATTGAAAGTGTTACACCATGAAACCTTACCACTTACATAATATTTATTTTGGAAATAGGATCTAGAGATAAATCTTATCTGATAGAAATGAAGTGTTTTGATTTCATAAGGTGATCAAATAAATCCCTTAATTACCTCAAAATAAAATATAATATAAACCCTAATGGTTACCAATAACATCAAATAATATTTACACAATGTGTAACTATATTTATCCTTAAATAAATTTTTAACATATACAAAACAAAAGGGTTTTATTTCTATAAATTTCTCTTAAAATATACTTAATATTGATAAACTCTAATCACATAATACCTAAAAAGGGGTTTCAATGACATTGAAATTTTGATCAATATTAAACTCATAAATCCATGATGGTATCTATATCTCTTAAGTTAATGGGTACATATATATTGAAAAATGTTAATTCACCATTTATTCCTTATATAATATCTTATCATATACAAAATCATTTTCTTTAGAATATTGGGTTTATCCATTTACCAATAGAATATCTAATATGATATTTTTATTCAAGAATCCATGTAGAGGGAGATAATCACATGAAATTTCACTAAAGGATGACCAATAAGATCTTCACAGGGATTATTCATAGAAAATCAAACATGAAACTCCCAAATAATGAGGGGAGGATAAGTGTTCCCTAATTATCATGATTCAATTAATCTATTTCGATTTAATAATCTTTCCCCTTTTAATTTTTCTTTAGATATTTTTATGTATTATCATCCACATTTTCCCATATATTAGGGCATTGATTGGAATAATTCCCCAACTCCTTTCACTTGAAACACTAGAGTGTGGGTGGTGCACTAGTTGACATCCTATTATCCTCCATTGTATTAACCATTACATTAATCACATTTTGACATTCACAGTCTTTATGACCAACCTTTCCATATTTAAATCACCTCCTTGTTTCATTCATTAAATTCCATTGATTCTTCTTTTCACGATTCTGGCATACAGATGGATGGAATTTATTTATACCATTTGAGTTTTCACGAGTCATGATCTTCCTTTTCTTATCAAACCAATAAGAATGGTGGGAATATCCAATTTTAATTTCTAACTTCAGTTCACTTTGATAAACTTATTCATAACTACTAAAGTATCTTATATCTGAGGCCTTTTGAATACTTGGTTTTGGTCCACCAAATAATTGATCAATTTTTATTTCATGTATGATGATTAAACTTCAAGTTTACCTTAAAAGTATTTTAAAAATAGCTTCATAGGTACAATAGATTCATCATCCTTTTTCTTAAGCCTAAGGAATTACTTCTCCTTATTTGTTCATTGAATATTATGGATGTACTTACTGAGAAATATCCCCTTAAAATATTTCTATTACATGGATTAAAATTATTTATATTACCTTGCGTTATTAATAAGATCCCACCACTAATCTTCTTCACCATCAAAATGATAAATAACTATGATAACTTTCTTCTTATACTGAGTATTGAAGAACAAGAAATATTTTTTGGATGGTGTTGATCCATCACTCAGCCACTAGTGGATCATAAGATCCACTAATAGAAGGTGGATGTTGCCTTAAGAAATATTCAATAGTATGCAGTTACCTCCTTTGATCATTTGGAAGATCAACATTATTCATATCCAAAAATTATTCATAATCATAGTAGCATGATTCTATATTCCAAATCCCATAACATTTGGTTACTCAGGAGGAAAATCATTGCATTTTTTGTCACACTCAGTACTAAAACTATTCATTTTGGTTCCATCCATCGACTAAAATCAAAAATCATAGCATGAGAAACAATAATGATAGTGTAAAACCACATAATCATGAAAAACATTTGTAGGTTGTCTAAATCATGGAACATTCTTTTTTCATCATGACACCTTAGGATTAACCTATATAATTCATGGTAATTATTTAATTCCTTCATTATGGTTCATAAAGGTTTTTTGAATTTACAAAGAATAACCCCTAAGAGTTTTAAACCAGGTATGCAGCAAGGCCCATTTTCATGCACCAGGTGAAAATTGAGTCAATCTCAATGTGCACCTTTTTAGATTTTTTACCAATAGGTTCCTCTGTACTAGAGGCACATCCACCGATAGTATCCATACAAAGTTTAATTTCTTATAAATCCCTTTCTCTATCCTTCCTTGAAATTCCATGATATTCTCTTATACTTGGAATTATCCTTAAACTTTTCCTTAGAATCATCCATATACATATCCCAATACATGTACTTAAGAAAATACTAAGGGATCTGAGTAAAGTTTTTCTAATCTTAATCTCGAAATATTGACTAAACCTTTCCTCAGATACCAACTACAAAGACATAGTATTTTCATACATAAATATCACATCTATATAGATGAATATTCAATTATTTTCATAAACAAACACCAACGGATTATAATAGTTTTGTTTCTTTTAATACAAGATACACAATATTCTTATTTTGTAAAATACCTTCAACATCTCCCATAAATATCTTCTCATATAGTACTCCTCTTAATCATAACATACCCAGACCTTAATTCATGACTTGGGGGAGGAAATATAACAAATGGATATCTTAGATGATCAGTAAGCATAAACATACAAGATATTAATCTATGATCATATTCAAGAATAATATAAGAATAAGGGTGTGTCATCACGAACATAACTTATAGAGTTCATACCCACCTATAATAGATCATAAACATGATCTATGGAATCAAAAATTATAATTTCTGAAAACATGGGCCATAAGAGTGATAAATCATCATAAATCAATCATGATGCATATGTTAATTTCATAAAAGTTTGGGACAACGATAAATATAAAAAACCATATTATATATCAAGGTTAACTACCAAAACATCAATATAGTGGATCAAGAATTATCACCTGTTTCCTATTGTGGATTAAGTAGCACCTATTTAATATAGTTGACAATGATGCACCTATTTCTCATAGTAGATCAGGAAATACCTATTTCACATAGTAGATTAGTATACACATCATCATCAACATTGAATTTTTATTATAAAAGATAAATACCCACATCAAACAGGCCAGGAGGCGAACACAAATAGATTATGGCAGTCTAAAGAAGTGGAGACCAAGCTGGTCTCCCCAAATAAATTCCAACCCTTCCAATTCCATTTGAAGAGAACTAGAAAAACAAAGAATATTGGTACCTTGATCCACCAACTTCAAGGAAGATAAGTAGTCTGCTACTTAGTTACCTTCACACCATGTATGTAAAAAAAATGTATTGCTGATGCCGATGATGCCTCTACATTTCCTGATAATATAATCAATCAAACAAGGAGGTTAAATATTACCATTCATAGAATAATAGATGATCTTTGAGTCAGTTTAAATCTGGTGGAGATATAAGTTCCTTTGAGCACACAATGTGATTATTGTATACATTGCCTTGACTTCAGCCTGGATGGAACTTCCCCTCCCATAAAAAGTAGTAAAATCCATAAGTATACTTCCATACCAGTCCCATACAACACCTCCTCGGATAATTCATCCAATGTATGAGCCTTCAAAATTAATCTTAAGACCCATGCTTGGAGGAATCCAAAGAACCCAATTACCCCTTATCATATGGTCTGAATGAATAAAATCTGAACTGTATATTTGCATGTTCCTCAAAGAAGGGTTATCACTAAAAATCATATAATAACGTACCAAATCAAGAAACAAACATCTTTTCTTCAGGATAAATGATATTTCTATGCAATTAATGCCTTAAAAATGATATTTTTTTCTTACTTTCCAAATGCACCAACACCCTGCACTGAGAATCAAAGCTCTTGTGGGATTTTTAGTACCTGTACCATTCAAACCATAAAAATATTTCTCTAGAAAAGAAGTTCCTGTAGGGAAAGGTTCAATTTTTTTTGAATTCTCCAAAGAACCTCCAAATATCCATGTCCCAATCACTATCAAAGAAAATATAGTTCGAGTCCTATTCCTTACTAAGTATACAATAGTGGCATTTATAAGCCGGGTTAATTCCCCTCCTCTTCATATTTTCATCCGTAGAGATAACTTGGTTTCTAATTCTCCATACAAGGAAATTAGATTTTGTGGGAATATTGTTACACTAAACTGTATATTTCCATATGTCATGATGATCCTGAGGAATAGAAATACTACTAAACTATTTATAAGAAAACATACCAAACTTCAAAGAAGTGAACACATACCTGTCTAAATCCGGATTCAAAACAATAAGATCAAAATTTCTCTTTTGATCCTTATCCAAGACAGCATTGATAAAATCAGGATATCAACTGGCCTCCCTAAAAGAAATCAAAGGAACTAGAAAGCCTGGGAAACCAATAGTCGACCCTATACAATTATGATTCCAAAAGGAAATATCACCCCTTCCTATAATCCATCATGAGTGTTAATGAATGTCAGGCAAAAAACTTCGAATTAAAGACCAGAAAGGAGAAACAGTTCTGTTGTCTACCACATATTTCTCACCTTGTAAGGTCCTGATTTTACCCCAAAGCGTACAACCCTCCAAAAACTACCAAGATAGTTTCTCATGCATGTATTTAACTATATCTATATATTAGTATACACATGTTTCCCATAATGGATTAGGAGTCACATGTTTCCCATAGTAGGATCAAACCCATCAACATGTTTCCCATTGTAATATCATGAGGTATTAATGTTTACCCAATGATTTGGAGGGACAGATATGTATCACCCATTATAGTAATAAAATAATACATATGTGTTCCACAATATCATAAAACTTTCATCATTGTAGAACACATAAAATGAAACAGATTTTATAAACATTTCATAATAGTATAAACCATGGAAAAGGAAACGATTTTCACCAACACCTTATCATTATAAACATAAACCATCTAGATAAAGAATATGGATGGTATCCTTAGATCATATACCTATTATATCTTATGTAACATAACATGATTTTATCATAGATGGAAAGTGATTTTTAAAGATCACATGGAATAATTCATGAGGAAAATAATTTTTCTATTTTGAATTCCCTTATTATTTTAAAGTTTCACAATTTTAAATGTAAAAAAATTATTTGAAAATAAACTTGTAAAATTGAAATGTATGATTCAAATAATTGAGGATTCATGTTAGTGGTAAAGTCTTATCATTCCATATAATTTTAAAAACAACATTACTTTCTTATTTTTTTCATAAAAGTCACAAAGTACCTCATTTGGAAAACCACAAAAAGATTCATTTCAAACTATTTAGTAAAAATTAAAACAGGGGTAAAATAACATTAATAAATTTTATGAGAATATTGAAAAAAACTTTTGAATTTTTTTTATGAAACATATACATAGAATAGAAATATTCCCCGACATAGACTTAAACATAAACAATCCCGAATAATGATAAGATTTTGAAATAAACCCTTATCTTAAGTCTCAAATTTTCATGATCACATTAAAAAATATTGTATAATAAATATATATTTAATATACATGTATTAAATAACCGTATATCTACCATAACATGTATGATTTATTTATAACATCTTATCACTCATTCATTAATAATTTTTTATGAGAATCATTGTTCTGGGTGATAACTGCTTCATTTTCCAAGCATGTTTTAGTTTAGAATTCATTGACATTATAATTTGACCATAGTCCCATAATTTAAAGTATTTTAATAATGTTATAAAAATATTATATATTAATTATATACATATTTATAATCATTCATAAAAAGTATATATAAAAAATGAATTACACCATTCATGGAGACGGTTGGATGTATGTACGCATGATCGTTGTTTTTATTTTTCAATTGATGGAAAAAAGATAAAGAATAATTCACCTATATATATTTATTATTATATCATATATATCATATATTTTCATCAAATTAATCCTTATTAACAACTACTTGGAATATAAATAAAAAATGATTCACATCACATCGTGAAATAGTTGTACATACGTATAGATGAGAGACATTATCGGTTCCCAAAAGATTTAATGATAAGAAGGTATACATGATATTATCATTAAAAAGGTATAATAATATTATAAAAATCTTATATAAACATTAAAAATATTATAATTATCATCTATAAAATATTTTTATGAAAAATGAATTGTATTGCTATGTAGAGACGGTACGACATACATACGCACGAGTGATATTTCAATTCTAATTTAATGGAAAATAGGCTGTATAATTATATTTTCATAATCATAATAACATTTAATAAAATTTATAATACTGAATTTATAATTTATTTATGAATATAATATATTTAGAGGATGTAAAGAAGTGTATAAAAATAAAGTGATCGGTATGAGCAGTTACCTCTTCTTCAAAATGACTCATTTAGATATCCCTTAGAGGGCTCTATGGTTAGTCTTTTGGGAAGACCAGAAACTCTATAATGTGTATATGGAAGTTTGTAATATAATATTTTAGTGTATGTTCAATATATAAATCTCAATGTTTTGTAATTAAGTGAGGTAGGAGGTGTAATTTTATAATTGAGGTGAGGGGCACTTTTGGAATCTCTCAAAATATCAAAATATACTAAGACTATTCTAGAACCAAATGATAAAAAATGGACTATAAATATATTGGGAATGAAATTTAAGACCAAATATTATCCCATTTGTTATTATTAAATATTTTATTATTTTCGAATAATTTAATAAAATATTAATCCCATAAAATATAATTATTTTCAATTTTGATACTATTAATTACTCTCACTTTAAAAACTTCAATAAAATAAGTAAAACTTGATTTTTTTATTATATCCTAAACACATCATAGTAATCTATATAAATTTTTATCACCATAAATATCTCAAATTATATTTATTTTAATATTTTTAAAATCATTTTCCCCATTAATTGAGTAATTATTTCATTAATATTGTGTAAGAATTTAAGGTAATTATTTCATCCCTTAAAATTAAAAATAAATTACCATGATTAAGATAAATATTTTAGATTAAAAAAAAACAATTTATAATCTGACATAACCTATACATAACCCCATATTAAAATATAATGGATTTTAAAAACAAGAGTGTGATTTGTTAGACTTTTTCTCAAAATAAAATATTATAAAGGTCATAATATCTTCCAAATGGCTAAAAAAGGCCATAAAACCAAAAATTGTATGATTATGGAAAAAAATTAACTCATCCAATAAAATTTAGACAAGTTTTGGGGTTACTTAATAGTCCTTATCATTTTCTTTTTTATCTAAATTGCTTGATTTATCCTTGTTGTGGTAATAAAATTACTAAAGTTCCTATTATTAATGAACAATAATAAAAGGAAGCTATTTAAACAAAATTTATGTCTCTTATTCAAAATATGGAATATGGTTTTCAATATTAAACACAAAATTTGGAAGGATACAATATAAAATTAATCCCAAAAATTCAATAAAAACAGTTTTCTTGAAAAAATGTGTTTTATGTCCAAAAATGTACTTATACCAATAGAATATATAATGATTATTGAAATTTAATTTATTAAACTATATATAAATAAAGAGTAATTATGTTAATTTAAGATAAAATTCATATCATAGAGTTATATTTTTAAAAAAATAAAATGAGAGTTTTATAAAAATTGTTTTTTCACTATTCTTTGAAAAATTAATTTTTTTAGAAAATTATCAAAGAAAATCATCATAAGATAATTTTGAAATTTTGAATTAAAAAATGAAATTAATTTTTTGCAGTAAATTTTCTATAAATTTGAGAAATTAATTATAATATTCCCTTAGAATAAAAGCCATTTTTAGATAAAATGTATTTTTGAAGAATATAATGACTTCACTAAAAATTGAATGATTATTTTATAAGTATTTACCAAAACATTAATATTTCAAAGGAAATTGATATATATTTCATAATGTATATTATCATATTCATACCCACAAAATTAATGTCTTGGTTATTATTATCACATTAAATAATAATGTTTTAATAGCGTATCATTGTTCGTCAAGACTTAGTGTTATGTGCAACACAAGCTATCGAATAAATCAAATTATTTAATGAGAAATATTTCATAAAAATATCGGGGTGTTATAGTTCCTCCCCCACTAGGATATGTGTGTACCCAGGTGGGTTAACCCTAGGTATATTTATGATAGGTTTGGTGAGAGGATAAACCTATTTTTGGATTGGGAAGGAAGATGGTCATTTCCCCCACCTCTAGAGTGATTCCTATATGGATTTTCCCATGAGTCTAGTGAGTCCATGATACAAATATGAAAATTGTGTGGGATGATACGCCATATGAGTGTTTGGTTTTATCCCCTATGTTAGGAATGATCTATATGATCCTATGTATGGTGTCTAGATTCACATATGACCTAAGAGACCTTGGTGGGTTCCCTACCTGTATGTTGAGCCTTAAGAGGGGAAGTAGAGAGTGATATGTATCATCAACTTCATGTATCACCTTATAACTTTATGTTAAATGGGGTTGGACTAGAAAATCCATAGTGATCATGGATGGAATGTGAAATTGAGTGTTCAGCCTATGATATGGGTGATGGGTTCTAGTGGGTGGTCGGTTCTTATGAGGAAGATAGTTTATGAGACTACTGTGAGTGTGTGCCCTATAACCAAATCTTTTATGTACTTTTATTTCTATTAAATGTGTAGAATTTTGTATATACATATGTTTATAATTAACATAATACTTTTGATACTTTTTCATCTACTATTTACACGATAATTTCCTTAGATTATGTGGTTTATAAAAAGGTTATTAAAGCTATCTGCTATAATGAGACCCTCAAGATACTATGATAGTAATCTTAAAAAAATTTCATATGGTCTCAATACATCATACTGATAGGAAATATATGATTTATCTATATAAAGTGTTGGGGCCTCATAATGATTGAGACTTCAACTCCTAAAGTTCACACTTGGTGATATCAAGTAGATTAAATCATAAGGATACACCTACCAATAGTAACACCTCATGTTTTGGGTGTCATTGTTTTTTCATATCTATGAACATGTATATTGGTCACCGAAATTGATATATTTTTCAATGTCTATGAGTTGATCACATACTATGGTGTAAGAAAAAAACTATTACATTGAATTCACGGCAAGGTAGATTTTATTGGATACATCATTGGCGGTATAACATTGGTTAAATGATCAAGATAGAATTTACCTCTTTCAAGTTGAGGAAGAGATATATCATGAGACTAGGTGGACTAGGATGGTAATATCTTAATTAAATTCATTTTAATGGTAAAATAAGGTATTTTTTTCTATAATGGTCATGAAATATATAAAGTAACAAAATAATTATGACACAAGTGTCAATCCTATTTTATGAGATATCATGATACTGATATATTATATTACACAGAACGTGTTCATATGAGGTAGTTGTAGAATTAAAATTCCTTATCTCATTTGGGGTCGTGATGGGTTTCTACACTCCACACTTGGATTATGAGTTGGACTCACAATTATCTATATTAGAACCTAGAGGGTTACACACTAAGTGTATCCACATGTTCCACCTACTCAAATGAATGGGAGTTTACGAAAAAGTTTCCCCCACATGTCAGGGTCAGTGAAAATAAAAGAATGATCGATCTGAAGTAAAACTAATTCAATTATATTATTCATGTTTAGAATAACGATGATTGATCTTATTTTTCAAGGTATTCAAAAGTTTTTTTTATCATAAAAGTGAATATGATAAAATTTAATTTTTTAAACAAACGTTGGATGTTCAAGGTTTATTAAATTATTTAGGGCTCTTACCAGCAAATTTAACAGTTCATATTTTATCACGTCACATTTTAAGTGTTACAAGTGAGTGATAAAATATTTTTTATATTCATCACTCGTTTATTAATTCATATTTATTCACAATGGCCTAAAATGGAGGTTATCAAATTCCAAGTACCAAAATGAAATTTTGGAAAGTATAACCTAGGTATTGAAACTTATTTTACCCTCTTGAGTATTAAGATCTGCTATTTGGAATAATTTTGTGATATAATCTATCCTATTATACCATATCAATTTATTATAGATATAATCTAAATAATGAACAAGGTTAGATTGATATAGTCTTCTAGACTGAGTCCATATTTTTCATGGGATCAAAGGGACATCGTAAAGCTATTAGATTTCCATGATAAAACCTATTAAATATAGATCAAGAATCTAGGAGTTTTCTTCACATTTATATGATCTTAAGGATTCCTAGATTGGCACATTTGAGCCATGCCACGTTGATGGTGAGTGAATCAAATTGATGAATTCAAATTAACAAGGTACCATTTAATCTTTCATTCCATTCTATTTTTAATTGTTAAATTGAATTACACATGATCCTAAAAGAATTCCAAGAAATATTTTTTTGTGGATTCAATGATTTTAAAATGAATCCACACCCAAAATATTAATTTTTTTATTATTTATTTTTTAATTACACCCTGATTTCATTTAATTGGTATCAAATATAATGTGTAATTATTTACGTAGAAAATTTTGAAATTTCAATTAAATTTTTAATTTTTATAAAATTTGGTTTTGATACGGTCCCAACACAAATAATGGTTCCTAGATAAGAGTTCATATCTCCAAGATATGGTTGATCGAATATCGATGGGTTTTGTGTAATAATTATGATGAAAATTACAGTTTTATTTTTTCTTCACTTTAATGGCTACCAGTGTGATTGATTTTTAGACGGAGTGTGATGTGAGTACATTGCCTATTAGTCAAATATACTTGAAGATAGTTGGGGGAGTGTGTTGTTAATATAATCTTTTTGTGTAATCTTGATTTAATTTAAAAATAAAATATAAAAGGAACCCATAGCTTCCATGGAAAACATATAAAAACAAAAAAAACAAGATAAAAAGACATGGCATGTTTTGAATTTTTTTATATGTGTGCGTGACTTTAAAAGGATTCCTCCTCTTGGATCAGACCAATTAGGTCTAGGTTTGATTAGCTTGGCCCATTTAACCCTTTACAAGCCCTAAAATTAATTTCTAAGGATCTACATTTCTTATAAATAGACCCAAAAAGATAAGAAAAACATTTAAAAATTAAATTTAATTCTATGAAATTTTATAAAATTATTTTTGGTGTTTTGGAACATATATATAATTAATTAAAATTATTTTAATGCAATTTAATGCATTATAAATACACTCAAGTTGAATTTTAGGAAATTTAATTTTACTTATACAATATAATTTCATGTTGACTGATGATGAGCTGAGACTGACTTATAAATGTTTGGTTTATTATTTATTTAATTTAATAATTTAATTCATATTTTAAAAATTTAAAAATTATTTTATTTTGATGATTTGTGCATCATCCCTCTATATTTAATTTTTATAAGTCCATACATATCCACAATTAAGTGATAAAATTTAATTTTTCACCCTATTTTCCCCTCACCTGTGTGTGAGTATACATTGTAAAGATTAGAGGATTCCATGGTGATGCCGTTTGAGTTGAAAGTTGGTGTAAACCAAACAAGTGAACTGCATAGGAGTAGCGGGTTCTTCAATTCAAGTTAAGTATTGACTTAAAGAATTCCTCTAGCGTCTCAGTTAATCCATTATTCTTTTGATGGATTAACCAATATTTAATGGATAATGATCACATAATTATTTATTTATTTTGTTGTGTTTATGGTTTATTATTCTGTGAAAGTGTGTTTATTATGTGTGATCACATAGTATAATAAAAAAAAGAATTCAAAGATAAAGTGAACCTGTTATGTGAAAATTTTCTATTTAAAGATGGTAAAGTTGTGAGTTTTATCACATATAACATGCATGTTAAATATAAAATGATTTCATTCAGTAAGATTAAATTTACCAATTCCCTAAAATAAAATATTAATTCATTAATTGTCTTCCATCACTTGAATTTTGACACAACCGATTGTTCTAGGTGCTCATCATCTCTAGTTAAGGGTGCCTCTTACTACTAGAGAGTTATTATGAGAGTGGAGGATCGAATTTACTAATGTTGGTAGTAAAGTATTAGTCATATCTATCTTGTTGAAACATTATTAGAAAAGCATTTAGCAATGTAAAGTAATTCTTTATATGATATGGGACTCTACTCAACATATCAAGGATATGAGACATAATACGGTTGGCCAGAAAAACACCTACCATGAAATTATATGAGTAATTGTGTAGGAATAGATTTTAGACTATGAGGAGAGGTTTCAAGGATCCTTTCTACTAGAATAATTATGTGAAAAAGTATTATTAATCTAGTAGTTGAGGGATATTAAAATTTCATAAAATAGTGGGTGACATTTAAGATTAAAAATTTGAAAATTTCTACTGGAAATCAACATAATGTACTAATCAGATATGAAATTTGTTTTAGATTAAAATGTAAACCACTAATAATTCAATTTCACTACAATTGATTTTTGATAAAGAGAATATCATTACCTTCCATAACTTCTAATAGTTGTATAGGATCTTGCATGTAGTACCACACCAAGAGGGGATGTTTTATGTTCTAGAATCCCCACTTCCTACTGAGTCACCTCAAGGAGAAAGCAATAAGGATAAATTTAAATACATTAAGAATATGGATAATTCACTAGATGTTTATTATTTTTGTGATGTCATCTATGTATAGTGATGTGCATAAAATGCATGAGGATAAATATTCATTCCAAATCATATATTATATCTAGTTATACCATGAGAGATCATGATATGAAATATATGATATATCAGGTGCTTTATATAGATATAGGCAAGAACAAGTAAATCATGAATGAAATCATGTACTCAAGATGATCATATACATTTGGAGACATGAGTCCCCTAGGTTCAAACTGAACCAAGATCTAGAAACTGATCCAATTCTTTCCTCTTCACCATGTGTCTTCTTGACTTTCATTATTCATTATAATATGAATTAAATGAATAAGTCACTCCCAGATTTGATTTTGTTAGTTCTCTAAGAATAAATTCATAGGAATAATTCAAACTCTTTAGTCCTTATGGTGAACAAGAGGAAGAAAGGAACGAATAAAGTTTATAGGGCTATGTTTAAGTCAAAGATACACGTGCACCACCCTCTAAAATATCCAATTATACATAGGGAGAGAAATGAGTACGAGGTAGTTTAATTTTCATGTGGAAAGAAAGGTTAATGTAAGAATAAGAAATTTTATGCTTCCACTTCAAGTATATTTGTAATTGAATGAAATATATCTATTTCTACAAGTTAGGTATTGGATAATTAATGTGGATCAAAATTTTGTATTCAAATAAAGGAACCACATATATTTAGGAAACATTCAGAAGACTAATTAGATCTCTGAGTAGTAAATTTTGTGATACTAGCAACATTAGAAGTGGGAGATTATCATCTTAATTTTCTTAGTGGGATGGTTATTGTAAAAAATAATTGTTATTATGTACCATCAGTTACCAGAAACATAATCTTAGTGTCGAGTTTAGATATTATGGGGTTTTATTTCAAATTTGGATATAAATGTCATTTTATGTACAGGGATAACATATTTCATATAATGGAAAATATTAAAAATGGGTTATATTGTTGAACTAGAAAATATAGTATTGGAAATCAATGAAAAATCTTGTGAGAATAACTCATATCCTACCAACTTATGACACTTTTTGATAGGTCATTTAACTGAGAATCATTTATATAAACTAAATCAATAGGGGTATTTAGACTCCCTTGAGTTAAAACCCTTGGATATTTTTTATGTTTTTTTACTAGGTAAAATAACCAAAAGCTCCTTTTCTTGGGATAGGAGAAAGAGCCAAAGAACCACTGGAATTGGTTCATACTGATGTATTTTTTCCATTTTTAGAGTGTCAAGGTGTGTGTGTTTTCATACTTAATAATTTTTACAAATGACTATAGTGGATATAGATATATCTACTTAATGAGGATAAGTCAAATTCATTTATAATGTTTAAGGATTATCAGAATAAAGTAGGGAATAAAATTGGTAGAAAGATTAAGAAACTCTGCTCAGACTGTGGTAGAAAATATCTCAACCAAACTTTCATTAATCATTTAAAGGTGTTTGGGATATTTTTCTAAATCACCCCTTACACACCTCAGTGGAATGGTGTTAGTGAAACAAGGAATCAAACCCTACTTGAAATGATTAGATCGATGATGAGGCATGCAACTTTGCCGTTATTCTATTGGGGATATTCACTATAACATGTGACATATACACTAAAATGTGTACTAACTAAAGCAGCAGATGGGATTATATATGAGTTTTGGTATAAAAGGAAATATAGTCTGTCACACAAGCATGTATGGGGAGGCAATGCTTTCTTCCATACTATACCTAGTGTCAAATTATCATTTCAGAGCATGGAGTGTATCTTCATAGGTTATCCTAAGTATAATAAAGGATACAACCAATATAAACCTTTATATAGAAAAGTTTTTGTATCAATACATGCTACATTTCTAGAGAGGGAACACATTTCCAATGGAAATAGTGAGAGAAATATTGACTTTGATGAAGTTGATGCTTCAAATGCCCAAGTGTTGGTATGAGAACAATCTCCAAAAGAGATAGTTGGAGGGAAAGATGTTCTTCAGACATAGGTATTAAAAATATTTTGTAGAGAGGTAATATAACCAAATATATATAGATTTCTTATCACTAAATAATGTGACACATTACTCCTAGATAGTGATGAACCTCTAACTTTCAAGGAATCAATATATGGAAATGATACTACTAAATGGAACGAACACACACATTTTGAAATGAATTACATGTACCAAAATATTTTTTTGGATTTTGGTAGAACCACTAGAAAATATAAATCATATTGGGTGTAAATGGGTATTTAAGAAAAAGATGGACATCGATGGTCAAGTGAGTGCCTATAAGGAATGACTGGTGCAAAAGGGTTTTAGGTAATGTAAAGGCATTGAATATGATAAAACCTACTTTCTAGTCACTATGCTAAAATATATAATAATTTTACTTGAAAGATCATATTTACATGATTATAAAATTTAGAAAATATATTTTTAATATGATATTAAAAATGGGATATTAGTTGAATATTTCTATATGACACAACCCAAAGGATTCATTATGTCAAAGAGTGCCAATAAAGTTTTCAAGCTTCATAGATCAATTTATGGACTAAATCAGGAATCAAGATCTTGGAATATTTGATTTGATGAGGCTATAAGTGAATTTGGTTTCATTAAGAATGAAAGCGATCCACGTGTCTATAATAAGGATAGTGAAAGTGCCATCAGTTTCCTAGTATTATATATTGATGACATGTTATTAATGTAAAATGAATTGAAACTCTTATAGTTAGTGAAGAAATGGTTAGATGAATGCTTCTATATGAAATAATTAAGTGAAGTTTCCTATTTTTTAGGGATCAAGATCTATCAAGATAGATATCAAAGGCTTATTGGGATATGTCAAGTTACATACATTAATAAGATACTCAAAAAGTACAATATGGAACAATCCATGAGAGAATTTTTTCTAGTGTGATGTGGCATTAATCATTCCAAGAAGATCTATCCACAAACACTAGAGTATATTGAAATAATGAGTAGGGTACCTTATGCTTCAGTAGTGGGATATATCATGTATTTAATATCATGAACTGGGTTTGATTTTTCCTTCTCATTAATCATGGTTAGTGGATATCAAGAAAATCTAGGAGAGATGAATTGGGCAGTTTTAAAAACTATCAAAATGTACTTTAAAGGTAAAGAAGATACGTTACTCATGTACGGAGGAGATGAGAGGCTATTTATGAGGGGATACACTAATTATATCTTCAGATTTACCAGGATGACCTAAAATCATAGTCAAGATTTTTTGTTTTTCTGAATGGTGGTGAAGTAGGCTAGAGGAGCTTGAGGTAGTATGTGGTTGTTGATTCTACAATAGAGTCTGAGTATATAAAATCATCTAATGAAGTTAAGGAATCATTTTGGATATGAATCTCTATTTATGAGCTTGGTTTTATACCTACTAATGAAAACCCTATTACAGTATACATTGATAATACTATAGTAGTAGTGCTTGCCAAGAATCCTAGGTCATACCAAAGGATAAATCATATACTTCAAAAGTTTCATCTCTTGTGGGATTTTACTCAGAGAGGTGAAGTCATAGTTAATAGATTATACACAAAGGACAATATATAATACCACTGGAAAAAATAAATATCTCAACATAATCATTATACTCATGTA
Organism: Viscum album; assembly: GCA_963277665.1. NCBI lineage: Eukaryota > Viridiplantae > Streptophyta > Magnoliopsida > Santalales > Viscaceae > Viscum > Viscum album. Next base: position 311,658,345 of record OY728167.1, on the reverse strand, counting down.
ATAGCTAGTAGGATGCAAATTTTTTACAGTTTCATATTGTGAAAATGGGAGTGCTGTTAGCGGTTTCCCTAGACTCAACTCCTTGATGTACATTGATTACCATTACATGTATACAGTTTGATATATACATGTGTTTATTCTTACCATAATAGTGTTGATACTTATTCATCCACTATTTATATGGTAATTTCCATAGATTTCGTGTCATATAAAAAGTTTATAGTAGTTCCCATCTATAAGGAGAACCTAGAGAGACTATGACTGTAATCTTAATAATATGTCCTATATTCTATATACATCATACTAATGGGACACAGATGATGTATGACTATCGGGTACTGGGGGATCATAATCATTGATAATTCTTCTATTGATGTTCAAAATTGGTGATCTCAAGTAGATGATATTGTGAGGACATATCCTCTAATAGGAACACCACATGTTTCAGGTGTTATTGGTTGTTCCTATATATGAAAAAGTGTAGTTGTCTTCACAATTGAGGTTATTATCTATTTATTTTTCATTTGATCATTTAATTTGATGTATACAAAAAACCATGATATTGATGTTGTGTAAAGGTATATTTTTTTGTTTAATCATTGCTAGTACAACATTGGTTTAACGATAAAGATATAATTTGTCACTTACGAGTTGAGGAAGAGATATCTCATGGGACCAGGTTGACCAATATGTCAGTTCCTTCATTAAATTCATGTCCATAGTACAATAAGGAAATTCCATTTAATAATTTCATGAAATATATAAAAAAGTATTATGACACAATTGTGCATCCTTATTTATGAAATATTATGATATAAAAAGATTATATTACATATAATGTTATAACATGAGGTAGTTGTGGCTATGAAATTCCTTATCTCTATAAGGTCCATGATGGGTTTCTATAATCTGGTCTTGGTATGTGGGTTGGAATCACTACTATCAATATGAGGACCTATAGGGTCACACAGAAAGTGTATCCACAAGTTCCACTTATTTGGATGGATGGTAGTTTAGAATGAAGTGGACCTAATTTGTGGGGGCCGATGAACATTAGATAATGATAGATCATAAGTAAAAATAATTAAATTATTTTATTCAATTTTATAATAATGATGATTGTATTTATTTCCCATGGTATTCACAAGTTGTTTGATCTTAAAAGTGAATATGATAAAATATAAATTTTCATGTGAACATACGATGTTCAAGGTTTTAAATTATTTGGTGTGATTATGGGAGGATTTAATGGTTTTTATTTTACCCAATGACATTTTATACTATTAAAAGTGAGTGATAAAATATTTGTGACATTTATCACATGTTTATTAAGTCATACATGTGTGCAATGGTTCAAAATGAAGGATATTACTATCTAGGGACCAAAGTGAAATTTTGAAAATTATAACCTAGGTATGAAAGATCATTTTAGCCACTTGAATATTTATCTCCACAATTTGGACGAATTTAGTGAGATAAGATCTCCTCTCCTCTCCTCTCAATTTCCTAGAGAGAGAATCTGAATAAAGAACATGCCTAGATTGATCCTATCTTCTTGATCGAGTCTGTGTTATTCAAATGATCGAAGGGGTGTCATAAAGCTCTTCAATTTCCCATGATAGAACCCAATAAATGTATATCTATTATCCAGGCATAGTGGTCCACATGTGTATGATCTAGAGGATTCTTAAATTAGGGTATTTTATCCATGACACATCTACGTCGATAAAATTAAATCGATGAATTCAAATGAATAGGGTACCATTTGTGCATTCATTCTATTTTATTTTTCATGCTTAAATTGAATTACACATGATCCATTAAGAAATCTAGACAAGAGGTTTTTTTGACTTAATGGTTTTAACATTAATCCAAACACAAAATTTTAAATTGAGCATTTTTTCAATATTCTTTTGTGCCATAGGTTCCTTCAGAGACATCCTTGGGTAAACATGGTCCCTTTGTGATTCTTGTGAGATACTATCTAGTGAGCATTGTCCCATGGTGACTATTAATAAAATGTGATCAAGTGGACATTTCCCCCAAATGGTTATATGAGATATCATGGATGGAAATTGTTCCCCATAAATTTATGATATGTGATCGGGTGGACGTTGGCCCTAATGGTTTTATGAGATATCTCAGGTGGAAGTTAGACCCAAAGAATTTATGAGATGTGATCAAGTGGAACCTGACCCCTGATGTAGTATGAGATTTCTCTAGGGGATTCTGGAACCCAAGGATTATATGATAGGTGATTAGATAGATGTTTCCCCCAATGGCCATATATCACACTCAGAGACACTATGGAACAGGTCGAATTAGATATGGTCAATCCTAGTTTTCACCTTAGAAACTAATGATCGATGGTGATTATTTAATTTTTCTAACACACTATAGTATTTTTTTAAAGAAAATAACATGTGTATACATTATATTGTTGGTTATGTTAGGGAATCCATTAGTGGTGCCCTGCTGATTTTTAATCACACCATTCTCGACCATCAATGGTACTTGGGAACCCAACCAGAAATAACTATTCATAGTTTTAATTATGAAAGAGGTGCCAGATTGCGTGATCTTGCAAGATAGGTTAAATACAGTCCGGAGAATCAGATATAGTTAGGTTAAAGAATGTTATCAGAGCCTCTAGTATTTTTTAATTTTATTTACATTATATGTGCGATTGGCCCAGTGAGATATTGGTTTTTATGCATGACTGAATTCTTTTTCATTAAATTTGTTATAGTATTGATGTTTAATTTATTATTCATATTATGACTATTTATATAGTTGTTTTTTGGTTATTTTATTCTCTTTTATACTCTAATATAATTATAAAATATCCCCATGGTAACACCTTAGACCCCCAACAATAGTTATAAACCTCTAGAATATAGGGTGTCATGCCCAAGGTCACATGGAAACACTATTCTAGGAACTTTCAAGTGTTCTTAGAACAAGGGATGTTACAAAGGGTTATTATAGATTTTTTTATATTACAATTAGGAAAGATGGTATAAAGGTGATGTGGGAATTTTTTATAGCTTTAAATTGACCACTTATTGTTGTGTCATGTTCACATTTTTTTATGGAAAGTCCATGTCACTAGGGATATTGGATTGTTGTTCATGGTTTTTGATGTTATAGTTTAGAAATTTATTCAAGATGACGTATGTAATTGAGATTTTTATTATGATTTTAATCACATGGATTTTTGGAAATAAGCATGTGTACATGAATCAATATTGGAATTTTGGACTCACATGAAATATGTGTGCTTATGTGTGGTTAATATTGAAGGTTATGAGAATAGTGAAAGCACATTTGGTGGGCATTAAATTAAAATTTACTTTAATCTAGATTTTCCTAAAACCTCGAGAGAGTATATTTCATGTTAAATTTATAATTATTTTATTGAGATCAGGAATAAATGATCACCTTGTATTAGGATACATTCTTCAATGATGAGGTTTATCTTCCAAAAAATCCTTTCATATTACCTTCATTTTTCTATAAAGATTAATGTTCATAATCCCTCTAGTAATGATCCACATGTTCTCATTTGATCTCTGAGAAATTATAATTCATTTTATGGGTGATAGAATGATGAATACATTATCTTAAATTTTTCATCTTGATCACTCCAAGATCATTATGGATTGAGAGAGTTCTTCTCATTCTTAAGAGGAAAAGAAGAGGAATTCAAGAGAGAGAGAGAGAGAAGTCTATTGTGTGCAATGATTCTCTATTCATAATTTTCAATTAATCCTTCACAATATATACAAACCTATATTTATAGAGCTGGGGTTTAGGTTAAAATATTATTTAAATATTAATTGGCCATTAAATAATATATTAATATTTAATAAACCTCATAAAAAATTAATAATAATTTTATTATTATTTAATGGAATGTGTCCAAACATGCATAGTAATAAATACTATTTTATCATCTTGTAAATAAATATTTATCACTATATGCAGTCTTGGTCCATTAAAACTCTTCATAATTTATTGAATAACTGAATGAATATTTAATAAAATATTTCATTCATCAAAAAATATTTATGATGGATAAAATATGAATACAATTATTCATCGGACTTGAGAATAAACCTTATTCCAGTAATTAAATTCAAATATAATTTAATCAAGATCAACAAAAACACTTAGTGTGTGACCCTATAGGATTATTTCTCATTGGAATTAGGTGGTATTTCCTAAATCTCAAGATTTTTATCTAACAAAAAGTCATGGAACCCAATAAAAAGAACATAACATCAAAATATTTATAACCTTATATGAATTCTCAATGTGTAATATAATCCATTTGTCACAATATCTCATCAAGAAGGTTTCACATCTGTGTCATCAACCTATGTGATCGATATATATTTCTTTTACTGACTATAATAAACACATAATTGCTCTATGAATAGGGGATTTAATGCAATGATTCTATTTTAATTCAACTTATGAGAGATAATCTTCCATAAAACATGTAAGGGAAAATCCTTCCTAAACTTATCCATTAATAACATGTCATTCATGATGCCCCTAACATACCCTACCTCCCACCAACATATGAAATGATATTTTTGGTCAGTAAATCTAAGTGCATGAATCATGAAATGTATCAATGATAATATTAAATTCTAAGGACCATTACACATGGTTACAAATAGGAATATATGATGACATCAGGACATGCAGAATTCCTATTAGAGGGTCTATTCTTATAAACTTCCATCTTGGAGATTACCAACTGTGAACTTCAAGAGAAAAGCCTAATCATCTTAAGATTATTCACACCTGACTATGACATTATATGTTTCCCATCATATAATTTTATCTGACCATGGAACTATATTTAAGAATATCATCATAGCACTTCAACGTTCCCATCATAGTGGGGAACTACTATGACCTTATCAATGTGATTGATACCCTATAAATTTTAACATTAAAGGCATGAATAAAATGAAAAAATGTAACAATATGTTAAATTAATATTAAAACTACAAAATATACATGAAGTAAAAGTACAAATAGTTGGTCCTGGGACACTGACACTAACAAACTACCACTTTTAGTACATTCAAAAACCTATGACTTTTAGTCCCCTATACCTCACATGAAAATCATGTTTCTACTGAGTTAAGGATTTAGTCAATTGGTCTTCTATATTTTATTCCATGGAAAAAATACTCACTACAACCTCACCTCTTTGAGATAAATCCCTCAAGATATGATAATTCTGAAATATATGCTTTATCTGTTGATGAGACCTTGCCTCTTTTGTGAGATACACCATTGTAATATTATCATAATAGTGTGTGATGGGATATTTACTAATCAGTGTCACTTAAAACTCTTATATTAATTTATTTATTCATACTAAATCTTTATATTACTCTAAGTTTATAATATACTCAGACTCTACTATAGAATATGTGACCACATCTGCATTTGAGCTCTTATAGATCGCATTAACTCTAATAAAAGAGAATATATATCCCATTTTTGATTTCATATCATCTTGAATTTTTTGGATACTATAATATACATATCATTAGATGAGTATTTCCTCACATACTCTATAAACAATGAACATATCTTAGTACACCTTAGATTCTTAAGGATAATCTTAAATACCATCCAAAAGCGATCAACTTGGTCAGCTTGATATCTTCCTTCTGCACATAATGTGCAGGCGACATTTTAGCCTACTACATAGCATTGCATACATGACTACCCTAATTATTGATGTTTAGGGAATAATTTATATTATATATCTTTCCTCATGTGTCTAAAGACACATTTTCCTAGAAATATGAATTCCATGTGACACCGCAAACAATCCCCCCTTAGATTGTTTTATACTGAATATATTCAGAATTTTTTCAATATATATTCCTTAACATTGGTCGAGAAGTCTCATGGATATATCATGATTGATCTTTATCCCAATAATGTATGCCACCTTACTTAAGTCCTTTATGGAGAAGAATTTACTTAATCGGGCTTCAACAAACTATAAGACCGGTATATCATTTACAATAAGTAATATATCTTCGAAATATACTATTAATAAAATAGTTTCATACACACAACAACATTTATAAATACAAGGATCACATTCATTCATTATGAAACCAAATTCTATTATTTCCTTATCAAATCGAATTTTCTATGACTTAGATTATTACTTTAATCCATAAATTTATTTTTTCAGTTTTCATATCCTTTTAGAATCCTTTGAAGTCATAAACCCTTCATGTTGTATCATATAGACATATTCTTGAAGGTTTCTATTAAGGAATTTTTTTTACATCTATTTATCAAATCACATATTCATGGAAGGATAAAATCAAAAGTATAATTCTCTTGGATTTCAACATTGAAACAGGTGAAAAGGTTTCATCATAGTCTATGAATTGACGTTGTTTAAAACCTTTTTCATCCAGTCATGCCTTATAGGTACTGATTGCCCACCCTTGTACCCTTTCTTATTGGATTACCATTTAAAACCAATGGTCTTTATGTCTACTGGAATATCTACCATAACCTAGACTTGGTTTTGGTATATAGAATCCAATTCCGAATTCATAGATTATTACCACTTGGAATAATCTATGCCCATTAATGCTTCCTTATAGGTTATAGGATCATTATTATCAACCAATAATGATTAACCATCCTTGGTTACTAGAAAACCATACCATTATGGTTCTATAAACTCTCTAGTACTCCTACATTATACTTGTGTCTCTGGAACTTCTTTTTGTTCCATAGGGATTTGTGGAATTTGTTCATGTGCCAGCTCTTGTATACCTTGAGCCTAGAATTCATCAAAGTCTATCTCTCACCAACTATATCGTTTATAAATGTTCTACCTCTCAAGTAATTTATCATTTCATACCACTATTATTTTTTATGAGTGGTCATATATGTAATATCCAATTCTTTCCTTGGGGTATCCTATAAAGGTAAACTTTGTTCCTTGGGGTGAAAATTTTTTACTTGAAGAGGTCTTAACAACAATTTTTCCCCGCACATGTAAATTCAACAACATGGTTTTTATTTCACTCTAAATTTCATATGGAATGCCATTTATCAATTTAGTTGGTACTTGGTTTAATATTAGTGATGCTATCTATAATGTGTATCCCCAAACAGATAATGGAAGACTCGCATGACTCATCATTGATCTAGCCATGTCTAATAATGTGTAGTTCCTCCTTTCACTTACACCATTACAATGATGTGTATAAGGAGTATTGAGTTGAGATAGAATCCCAAGATCCCATAAATTAATAATTAAGTCATGATTTTGAAATTCTTCACCACAGTTTAAGTGATGTTTCTTAATAATATTACCAAGATTTTTCTCATCATCATTCATATATTCCTTAAATTTATCAAAGGAATAAAACTTAAATCCCATTTAGTAAACATATCCATATCTACTAAAATCATCAGTAAAAGTTATAAATTATGAGTACCCACCCATTACTTCAAGAGGAAATGGTCCACACATATCAGTATGAAATAATTCAAGAATCTCCTTATCCCTTTCACCTTTCCCAGTAAATGGGGATTTAAACATTTTTCCATGTAAACATGCATGAAATACACCAAGTAGTTTTAGTTCAAATTAATCTAAATATATGTCTTGGTGAAATTTATTCAGTCATTTTTTGTTTACATGACCTAGTCCTTGACACTGAAGTTGGTTGTGGTAGGAGTCATGCGAAGTAATATCATTATTGATTTCCATTAGATGTTTTGTCTAATACAAAATTTAATGACCATTATTTAAATGAGCCTTACAATAAAAAATGATATATTTATAAAATAAGAAACATTTTTTCACAAATTTTAAAATAAATCCACTTATATCTAGTATCTATATAGAAATAATGTTTTTGGTAATGGATGAAACATAATAAAAATATTTTAAAACCAACATCATTCTAGTTGGAAATGCGAGGTGGAAGTCACTGATAGATGCAAAATAATGTTTATCTATACTAGATACTCATAGATCTACCTCCCCATAGTAAATATTTCTAAATATACCTTTTTCATGTAATTTAATACACATGTGAACATATAAACTTTATCAAATAAGAAATTCCTTGAAACAAATAAATTACACTTGATAAAAAATGAACTGTAAGCCTCCCCATACTTCTTTTCTTAGTTGCAGTTTTTCTTCTAGTAGATCTTGTTGAAAAAAGTGAAATAGAAAGTATCATATTAATTAGTTTTCCCATAATCCACCTCTTTTTATAAGGGTGTTTCAAAGAAGCATTTTCCTTGGGCCTCTTCTCTTGGAATTTCCATTTGTTCACCATAAGTAAAAAAGTATTTTTGCGCTAGGTCTCCTTATCTACATGGGGAAGAAGAGTAAGATGTTCTAGGAGATAATTATAAATTTTTATCATATTAAAATTTATAATAAATATTAATAACCTCTGAGGGAGTGATGAAAGAATAAGATCAGTGTCTAGTTCTTCAAGGAGTCTAAACCCTAAAACCTATAGGTTATCAACGTACCTAATGAGAATGACTATGTGAGGCCCAGAAAGTGAATCCTATCCAAGCTTGGTTTTAATGGAGCCTTGGAGATCTCAAACTTACTTTATCTAGCTCTCTCTTAATATAGGACATGTAGATTCTTAAGCATGTTATAATAATCCATATTTTCTTATGACTTTTTGAGTTCACTGGACATAGATGATGACATCAAACATTGAATATCGACCATGTAATTCATTTTTTTTCATAGAATAAGAACCCATCATCACTCACCTCTTTGTAACGTAGATCATACATTGAGGATTCTAGCACATAATATTTTCATTTATGGAACAACACAACCCGAATGCATCTAAAACACTCTTGGAAGTTACTTCTAGTGAGAAGATGGTATTACACCAATATATATCATAGGGATAGTGTGGATTATGGACATTCCATTTTCTACAATTATAAAATGGCACATTATTAGAACTTTTTTTTATTATAATTTATGTGATAAATAATAATATTAAGTTTATCAATTCTCTCACTATTTTATCAAGTTCCAATATCCCTCTCCATTGAACTCAGAATGTCTACTGGATAGGACATTCTAGTGTAAAGGATCAGTATTCCTATTTTCATAACCCTAACATGTTTTTTCGAGCTACTTGAAGGTATTTAGGTTGGAAGGGATTTTCCAAATATGGTCTTGTAGCTCCATGATCCATTGAGTGGACTCCCCAATCCAGAAATACTAACATGGATTTCCTCAACACTTGCCTCCAAATTACACCAAGTCTAGAAAGGGATAATAATATTGATGTAAAATGTTTAAGTAAACCTAAAAACTTCAAAATAAATCCCATTATAAAATTATCTTCCCCAAAAAGGGTTAGTCAAACACTTAGTTATATTGGTTGCATTCCTAATCAAGTAATAAAAGGCCAAGTCTGACTTAATATTTAGTTATGGGATTTTATTTATTATGCATGAGTTTTATCTTGTTTTATCCTTTACATGAATTGTTAACATTAAGGGTATTTTACATAATTAATTAACCATGTTGTATATGAGCATCCAAAAATATGGAATAGACAAATCCTTCCGCGACATATCCATTAATAACATGTCATTTGTGGCGCAAAAAACATACCCTACTTCCCACTAACATGTGGTGTGATGTTTTTGGTCAGTACATATAATTGATAAAGTCATGACATGTATCAATGATAATCCTAAAGTCTAAGGACCATTACACATTCTCATATATAGAAATATCTAATGACACAAAAATATGTATAATTTAAACTTTCGGGTAAGTTCTCATAATATCTTATCTTGTAGATTACCAAGTGTGAACTTAATGAGAAGAATCCTTATCTTATTATGAGTACTCACACCTAATATTAACATTTTATGTGTCCCATCATAGAATGTTTTCAACTGTAAACTATATTTAATAATATCATTATAAAACTTCATGTTTCTCATCATAATGTGGAACTTATATGACATTATCAATGAAATAGATGCCTAGGGACATTATTATATTTAGGTAATGTATAAAAATGAAAAATATATAATAAGATGATTTATTAATATTCAAATCATAGAATATTCATGCACTCAAATTAAAAAAAGTTTGTCCTAGGACACCAATTATAACAAATATCACAAGAAAGGGAGGGTTCATATATTTAAGGTGTCAAAACAACATATATATTATTTTCCCATATAACATGTTAGTGTAAGTCTACTCAACTAAACCATGATATTTAACTTTTGATGACAGGTCATTTTGAATTCAAGGAGGTATTATCCTTAACAATGACCATGTAATTCCTTTATGTACGAGATGTGTAGTGACCCTTGGTGGGTCATATTTGGTATATGATTCCCTGATATTGGTTATACTATGGAAATGGGATTGTTTACATAAATATCAACAACAAACTATTTGGTTTTTCCCATATATCTTCTTGGTGGAATTCTGCTTAACTGAACCATGTGATTATGGTTCCCTAGAAATGGATTTCTTACAGAAATTTTCTTATATACATATATAAGAGATCATGTTCCTCAAGGGTTTTATACCATATATATTCCCAATGACGATTAGTTCACTGGAGTGGTAAAATGACTTGGCATGTGATTTCTGATGTTTATGTGTATGTGAGAACCCTAGAATTGGTGTTTCGGAACATGAGTTTCCTTATGACATTTGAGATGATAACAGAGGTGCTTACTTATTATATTATTCTTATATGAGATGTGTTTTATGTTCTAGGTGGGAGATCCTAGTTCCCTTGAGATATAGATCAAGATAATGGTGAGATGAGTGCTATAATAGAGAAGCAGGACATGTTTTTTATTGTTGTTCAAATGAGTTGTGATTTATGAAGGTAACCTGAGAGAGGGGTTAGTCTTGGATTCTAAGTTACATAGAGAAAAAATCATGGGTATATGTGTAACACCACAAAATTTAATGAAATAATTCATAAAAAACAAAATTTATTTTCATTCATAGTTCGCATTACACGCAACACTGAGTTTAAACAAATCGAGGTATACTATTAAAATATTATTATTTAATATGAAATATTTTTCTGAGTTGTTGTATTGGAGGGTATGAATAAGACTAACTATATTGTAAAAAAATTAGGGTTTACATATTTATAGATGTAATTCACTTCTTATTGATTAATTATGAATGAAAATAAAAAATCATTTATAATAAAGAGTATGTTTTTTCTGAATTTTTTTTTGCAAGAAATGTGTATTTTTCTTAATAAATTAATTTTACCATTATTTTTGAGTGTTTTTAATGAAATTTTTTTATTTAATAAAAAAATTAACATTCATCTAATATTTTTTTCTATGAATGGGATAGGAATAAATCCATTTTTTTTCTTAAAAATTTATTTTTCTAAAAATTGATTTTCATCACATTTTGTGTACATATTTTAAAATGTATTTGTACCACTTATAGAAATTGAAACATTAAAATTGGATCCCATATTTAGAATTAATAGGATCAAAATTTTTAAATAATTCCCTTTTATTTTTTTAATATCAATAGTAACCATAGTATATTTTTGTCAAAATGTTAAGGGTGAAATAGGTAAAGGTGGGTTAAAACATTTAGATAAGAATTTAAATTTTACACAACACTTGAATTTATCATATTGGATGGTTTTAATTTTTCCATTTACATCCAAGTCATGAATTTATGGAAACATGGTGAAATATCTCTTTTAATATGACCTTTATATTAATTTAAGAAAATAAAATACAAAATTTCACTCTCTTACATTTAAATATTTCTTATGTTTTCACATAGGGATAAAAAAATTTCAATGAATATTAATGGTTATTTTTTTGTAATGAAATTATTTTCATAATGATAACTTATTTTTAATTTTTAGTAATTATATAATCACCATGAATTATTACAGAACACCGATATAGTATTTCTTCAATTAATAAAAAAATAAAATAAAGGATTTTAAAATTTTAAAAGTAATATAATGTTAATGAGTATAGTGCTACATAGATTTTGTAGGTACATATGACATATAAGGTATGTATGAAAATATTATTGTAATATCACAGTTTCGGGTGCCACCTAGAGGTGACCTGTACCCGATTGGTCACATGGGCTCAAGTGCATTTCCCAGAACACCAGAGGCTACTGACTAGGAGCGAGAGCCTTGGGTGTGATAGTGGGAAAACTATACCCTCATTGGAAGAGAAACACAGAAGAAGTAAACAGATAATAGTAGCAGACACATTAATAATACCATACAATAGTAAATAGTAGAATAATGAAAGTAAATAAACAAAAGCAGTATATATATAAATAATGATGCATGTCACAAGTATCTATGAAATTAGCCAAACAATTCACAATGATGGAATAGTGAACAAAACAAAAGTACAAAGGAAAACAGGTAAACAACTCCAACCACATCACAAGCCTCAACTTGGTCCCATGCACTCCAGCTCCACATCAGTCAAGTACCTGAAGTAGAAGGTAACTTGAAATTATCTGTACCTACAACAATATAATATGTTTGGGCCCCAAAGTGTGACCCAAACAGGGAGTGAGATGAATACCAGTAGGAAAACACCCAATGATCTGTGCCTAACTGTCAGTGAATATATATATCAGACAATATGAAAAATTAAGCAATAAACAAGGATGTTCTCAAAAGTAAACAATCCTACAGTTTCAACTACATTCATTTACATTCATTTACATTCATTTATTAAGAAACCAAAATTCACAATTAATCCTATGGGAAGTAATCACTACCTATCCCCTCTGGTTCTACAAATCATTCACAAGAAACCCTCTCGGAATGTTCACACATCTTAACCCCTCTGGTTAAACTTATAAAAATAAATATATATCGACCCACTGGGTAAGATCACATAGCCTATTACTTTTGGTCTCCTGAAAACAAAGACTCTCTGAGTAAGAACTCACCGTCAATTCCCCCTATAGTCTTTTAAAAGTAACTACATACTCTCTAAGGAAACACTCAACATCAATTCCCCCTATGGTCTCGTAATGATAACTATAGACACTCCGAGGGAGAACTCAACGTCAACCCGCCATATGGTCTCACAACGTGATAAATATTACAAACACTATGGGAAATAACTCAACATAAATTTCCCCTATGGTCTCACTACACCAGGTTACCACAGCCCTATGTAAAACAAATTTGCACAACAATATTCACTAGCCAAAGTAAACCTCAATGTACTACTTGGATAAACATTTACAAGGCATAAAACAAGTATGTCAGATAATGTCACTACATCTTAGAAACACTATGCTTGGAAAACAAAGCAGCCTAACAGGAAATTCTAGGACCTACGAACAATATCAAAAAAACATGGAAAAAACATCCATAGTAAGGTAATAAACCCTAATCATGATAAAAAACCCATGCTCAAGCAAGCAATGCATAACATGCATTAATCGGGTTAAAATTACCTAAACATGCAATACCCCGAACTAGGGTATTGGGTAATTTTGCACATATAATTCAAATAAAAACTACAAAAAGGCACAAACCGCCTACCTCGACATTGTAAAATCAATATACTCAGGCGTCAGCCCTTGAATCATATTCGAATGATGTAGATCTAAAAAACTTCTAAAACATTCAACCAAGGATATCTCTCAAAAGAGGAGAAATCAAGAGATGAGGCTCTAGAATAATGAATAACTCACTATGGCGATTCCAACACAATTGACGATAGTATATTCAGAGAATGGACGACGAGTCAGGGGCTCAAAGAAGAATCGCGTCCTTCGGTCGCTACTAGACTAGACGATGTTAGAAGAAGTGATTTCTGTGCACAAGATGTGACCTCGGTCCAATTTAACAATTAAAAAAAAATATACTGTGTGTTCCCTAAGGATACATGGTGTGTATAGGCATTTACTAGGCCCCACCTTAAGCGGTCCTTCTGTGTCATCACACAGTCATGTATGCAGCTGTGACATGGGTAGACACGGCCTGGACTCAGTGCCAGAGTACACGGCGTGTAAAAGGATGTACATGGTGTGTAATCCAAAGATTTTACGTCTTCCACATTTTTTTTCAAAAACAACTTGAATTGAAAAACATACCTAACAAGAAGATTCAGGTTCTCACAAATTCCCCCTTAAAGAAATTCATCCCCAAATTTCCCTAGCAAGGAGGCATAGAAGAATAATCCTCAAATAGCTCAGGCCACTGTGATCACACATCAGCCTCCCTCTCCCAAGTCTTGTCATGTACTCTCCCATGCCACCATAGCACCTGTACCAGAGGAATAGACTGTCCATGGAGAACCTTCGCCCTGCGATCAACAATCTGGATAGGATGCTCCTACAATGATGCATCCACCTCTAACTCAACCTCCTCGGGTTAGAAAAAATGACATGGGTCTAATAAGTAACATCTTAGACGAGAAACATGGAAGACGTCGTGCATAGCCTGGTACCTCTAAGGTAACTGCAACAAATAGTCAACTGGTCCGACTCTCTCAAAAACCTCAAATGGCCCGGCGTATCTCTGTGAAATCTTAACCTATCTCCTAATCCTCCTGTGTCCCAACCTCAGCATGACACATAGAAAAACCCGATCCCCGACCTTGAACTCCAGAGGTCATCTCCATCAATCAGCATAATACTTTTTTCATGACTATGTAGTATCCATCCTCCTCCGAATCAACTCTATTTGCTCTATGGTCTCTTGGAAAAGACGAGGTCCCGACATAGTTTCCTATCTAGGTTTCAGCTGACATAGGGGCAATCGGCATGGCCTACCATACAAAGCCTAATAAGATTCCATCTGAATAGTTGATTGAAAACTATTATTATAGGAAAACTCCACAAGAGGTATGTGCTTCTCCTAAGAACCTCCAAAATCATGGACATGTGATTGAAGCATGTCCTCCACCACCTATATCCTCTGCTCGGACTGGCCATCTATCTAGGGTTGGAAAGCAGTACTCATAAGTACCTGTGTACACAAATCCCTCTGTAGCCCCTACCATACCTGAGAAGTAAAACAGGTATCCCTGTCTGAAAATATGGAGTTAAGAACCCCATGTAAACGTACAATCTCCCGCATGTACAACATTCCCAGTTCATCAACAATGAATGAATCTTTAATCCGAAATAAGTGTTCAAATTTCATGAGTTTCCAAATGACAACCCAGACTGCATCGTTCCCTCGAGGTGACCTTTGTAAAATGGTCACAAAATCCATCACAACATCATTCCACTTCCAATCAGGAATAGGTAACTGCTGAAAAAGCCTTGTTGGTCATTGATGCTCCGCCTTCACCTATGACAGGTGAAAAAACTCATCACAAAACTAGAAAAATCTCTATTCATACTTGGCCACCAATACTATCAATGTAGATCTTGATACATCTTGGTGATGTTAGGATAAACTTCCCAAAATGGGGAATGAAAATCCCACATCTGCTCCTCGTGTATGTCTGCTGACACCCATACATTCCCATGAAAACGAAAGATCTCATCTTCACCTACGGTCCATCCAGGAACATGGTCCTCTCTTGACACACTCTCTCATAGAACTAAGCCTTCATAATCTGATAGATTCCTCATTCTCACTTGATCCAGTAGAGTAGAGGTAATAGCTAAGAAGAAGTAAATGTCTGCCCCTGCCTATCATGAACCTCCAAATGCATCTTAGAGAATATATCTATAAGCTATCATACACTGTTGGACTCCTAAACTGCATGTAGATGAGTCCTCCTACTCAATGCATCAACCATCGCATTACCATTCCCAGGCGTGTAGGCAAGCTCAATATCAAAGGACTGAAGGTACTGAACCCACCTTCACTATCTCAAATTTAAATTGCGCTGAGTAAAAATATACTTGAGACTTTTGTGATCAGTGAAAAACATAAAATGATCTCCCAGAATGTACTGTCTCCAACCTCGTAGAGCATGAAAGACTACAGCCAACTCAATATGGTGTGTCGGGTAATTCCTCTCATGTGGACTCAACTTCCAAGACTCATATGCTATGAATCCTTCTCCCTGCATAAGCACTTCTCTCATCCTGATACATGATGCATCACAGTAAACTGTATAACTCTTTCCCAGATCTGGAAAAATCAGGAAAAATGATGATGCCAACCTCCCTTTCAACTCTTTAAAGGCTGACTCACAAGAATATGACCACAAGTACTTCACAACTTTCTTAGTCAGGCCCATCAGTGTCCCTGATAAGTGTAAAAAGTATTTTATAAAATGTCTGTAGTAACCATCCAGAACTAAAAACTCTCTACGTCAAATAGGTTCTTCAGATTCTCCTAGGAAACTACTTCTCACACTTTCTTTGGGTCTACTGATACTCCTAACTCCAGGATAACATGACCCAAGAAGTGAATATGGTCAATC
The DNA here is from genome assembly GCA_963277665.1 of Viscum album. NCBI lineage: Eukaryota > Viridiplantae > Streptophyta > Magnoliopsida > Santalales > Viscaceae > Viscum > Viscum album. Next base: position 311,641,872 of record OY728167.1, on the reverse strand, counting down.
CAAAAGTGACATTTTGAGATATTAGAATATAACTGATGCTCTATCAGTGTACTCAAAACAATATCAAGATAGATAGCATGTTTCTATCATGTATGAGAGTACACCAAGATGTTATCCACAAAAACCACCACAATGGAGTCCAAGTATGGATGGTGCACTTGGTTCATTAGTGCCATGAAAACTGAATGTGCGTTAGTGAGACCGAACGACATAACCCCATACTCGTATAGACCATGCCTACTCTAAAAGGCTGTAAGAGGTATATCAGATGGTCTAACATGCAAATGATGGTAACCAGATCTGAATTCAATATTCAAGAACACCTGGGATCCTCGATGCTGATCAAAGAGATCATAAATTTTTGGTAAGGGATATCCCTTCTTAACGGTCAACTGGTTCCTCTTCCGATAATCCACACAATGTATGAGGGTACCATCTGGCTTCTTTGAAAATAGGATAGGAAAACCCCAAGGAGAAGTACTGGGTCGGATGAAACCCTTTTCCTAGAACTCCTCTAATAGCCTCTTGAGATCCTATAACTCTGGTGTAGCCATCCTATAAGTAGGAATGTACACCGGTTCCACTCCCAACACAAGCTCAATAGAAAATTCTAACTCTCGCTCCGGAGGAAAACCTGAAAAGTCCTCTGGAAAAAAATCCCTGAAACAATCCACCTCTAGAAGAAATTACATCTATGAAGCCCCCTGGTCATTCAGATATAGACTAGCAATGTAAAGACCCAAGCTTGACATACATGGACATTACATTACTTTTGCGTAATAGTTAAAACATAACAAAAACAGACTCCCAAAGACTGTATTAGATTAGTGTCTTTGGAAACTCGAAACGTAATATTCTAATCCTAGTGAAAGATCTTCAACATATCCCATAAAGATCTTCCCCTTTTGTTTTATTACCTAAAACCTTTCTTTATATCCTGGGGAAAATAAAACATAAAGAGGGTGAGCTCAAATGCTCAGTAAGGGTAAACATGGAGAACACAAAACAATGAACATAAAACATCAAAATCATGAGTAATGACATAAATCATGGCAGTGCATAAGGAATAGATCATAAAGGAACATTAACCATGATAAAATATCATTTGAATAAAATATGTAATTGTGACAACCATTAAGCACATGTTATGATTTTCATAGTATCCAATGCATTGCTGCCAAGACCATTATAGTGGACAAAGTCTATTACTGAACCGGGTTTACTTGTTGTTCCAGCCCTGTATTACTGAACCGATTTTACTTTCCATTCCAGCCATGTCTATCTCATGAGATATAAATCTTTACCCAATTCATTGGAGGGAGACATAGGTCCCACCCATCTCATATTGAAATCAATCTTATGTGTTCCACAAAATAATCATAAATCATTCATCATAACCCAAAAAATAAAATGGGTTTCATAAACATCATCCCATCATAACATACTCCATATAAAATAAACAGATATCATTTAATCATAAGAAAAATCAAACCATGTAAATAATAGAGGCATTATACTTGAAACATAAACATAATGTCATCTTAGATGGAAAATAGTTTTGATAAAATAGTTGAGATGAATTCTTGAGGAAAAAATCCTTTCTTCTTCAAAATCATTTTTTTTCTCAAAATTCTATGAAATTTTAAAAGAAAGGTATTTTGTTGAAAATAATCTTGAAATATTGTAGAGGAAGCTTCATGGAAATGAGGCGTTATGAAACTGTAAAAGTCCATTCATGTCGTATAAGTTAAAAAAAACATTCTCCTCGTACTTTTTCCGAAAAAAGTCAAAAAGTACCTCATATGGTAAAAAAAAGAAAGCTTCCTTACATACCATGTAGTAAAAGTCAAAAATGGGTAAAAATGACTTTATAAATACATGAAAACATTTTAGAAAACATGTAAATGGATGATAAATATAACCCCAGTGAATACTTACAAATAAACAATCTTGGTTAAGAACGTGATTGGAATAATTATCCCTTAGATTATGTCTAATTTCTTCCATATGTGTACAAAACTTATATATAGTGGGTTTAAACATATTATTAGCTTGTAACAGAACCATAATAATATTTATGATATCATATATTATTCACTTACGACTTTATGTTACCCGTTCATTTGTCTATTCCATGTTAAAGTAGCGTTTTGGATAAAATGGTTTCATTTATCGTCCGTGTTTTGACTTGTAATTATTCATATGATTTCATAGATCATTATTACTTAATTCAAGAATATAAAACATGATTTATATATAATATATATTCAGAATATACATATATATAATAGATCGATAAATTGAAAGAAATACACCATTCATGGAGACGGTAGGCCGTACGTACGCATGAACGCTGTTTTTGTTTCCTTATTAAATTTAATGGAAGTAATTAAATAACATATAAATAAATCAAGTATCATTAATATATCATAGATTTCATGATTATTTATTATATATACTTTATAATAATTCTTGAATGGTTAACTTGGAGAATGAATCTCATCACGTCGTGGAGACGGTAATCCGTACGTACGGACAAGCGATAATATCATTCCCATAAATACTGAATGGAATTAGAGTGGATGATATAATATAATGTTATAATAACCATATATAGTTAGTATTTACACCATTATACCCATCCAAGTAAGGTGGTTGTGGAAAAATAGATTACACCACGGCGTGGAGACGGTATTCCATACGTACGTACGCGCGGTGATTTCATTTTCCGTAGGATGGATAGAAGGTGAAATAGGGTTGTTTCATATTTATAATAACATATCAGTATATGAGTGATACTAATGTTATTACTTTATTACGAAACAACAAAATAAGAGGAAGTATAAGAAGAAATGAATTTGAAAGAATCAGTAAAGGATATTACCTCTTCTTTGACGCTCCTCTTCTAAACCTCCTCTTAGGGAACTAAAGTTGGTCTTTGAAGAAGACCAGGACCTCTTAGTATTTTTATAGATAATTTTGGAAGATAAATTGTTAGGTTTTGGGCGATATTGAAGGCTCAAAATGGTGTGAGGAGGAGAGGGATGAGGTGCCCTTTTATAAGGGAGGAGAGGGGCACCTTTGGAAACATAGGAAACATAGGAAACATTAATTTATAATAAATTAAAACCCCAATTAAAAACCTCAAAAAATGACTCAAATTTGAATATTAAATGATATAGGGTATAAATCTCATAAACCAATAAAATTTAGGAATTCTGGGAATTTATTTTAAACCTTATCAACTTGATTTATCTATATTTAATATATTTAATTTTATTTGTGGTAGTAACATTATAAATTTTAAATGGTTACAAATACTTACTTATGTGTTGGGAATTGTCCATAATTGGATACTTTATAAAATATTAGACCATATAATTTTCAATTTGTAATTTTTAAATATTTTTGTGATTTTTAAACAATTTAATAATATGTTATTTTTATAAAATAGTAATAGTGTCAATTTTGACACAATTCAATTAATTGAATTTAAATAAAATCCTCACAGAATATATGGTCGAAAAAATATGGAATAGATAAATAACATGTCATAGTTTTCTATAAAATTAGTGGAGAACATTAATTAGTTAATATAATATTTATTTTAATATTTTAAATCCATTTATTTGATATTTCTCTTAATAAAATAATTACTACATCATTTTTTTATAATTAATTAATATACTTATTTGTTTCATAAAAATTAAAAATAAAATACTATGATGAAGATAAATCTAATTTATTTCTTAATATGACTTTTACTCTAATTTATCATCTTAAAATAACAACATGTAAATTGTTATATTTATTAAATTACGAAGGTGAAAACTATGGAATCATTTAAAATAAAATAATACAAGTATCATAATCTTCTTTATAAGGACCCAAATGGTCAAAAATTCAGATATTGGATGATTAGGGTTTATATATACACTAAAAATAAGTCTTGGTCAGGTTTTTGGGCATTTTGATGTGTATTATTATTTCAATAAAAACTATATTATTAATTTTCACTAAATAAATAATTTCTACATCATTAATGTATAAGCTAATAAGGTAAATAAATAATTCTTAAAAATTACAAATAAATTACCATGATAAAGAAAAACATTTTAGCTTTAAAATTAGTATTTATAATCAAATTTATATTCTGTATAACCTTATATCCAAAAAACTTTAATTATTAAAGTTTGAGTGAGACATATTTCACTTTCTTTAAAATAAAATAAATTAAAGGTATTAATCACATCCAAGTGGGTTCCAATGGATTCCATTTCGACCCAAATATTCCTTAGGATGAAATATAATCATCCAATTATATTAAGTCAAGTGTTAGGGTAATCCTAGAATATTATATTTACCCTTAATTACCCGATTTATCTTTAACTATGGTAAATAAAATTTACCGTAGTTACTATTCATAGTGCCCAAAAATATAAAGTAGCCTATTAACATAATTTTTAGATACTGATTAAAAATATGGAATCTATTTTTTCAAATTAAAATCATAGAAGTTGCCGAAATTAATTTAAAATTAATCCCGTCATTAAGAAAAGGAGTTTCAAAAGTTAAAACATTGCAAAACATTGAAATGATTTTATCTATGAATTCATTGTAAAATCAATGATAATGACTTGAATTATATTAAATGGTAAAAATATATTCTATTTATACTTTAAATCCATTCAATATTATAATTTAACCATATAAATTATTAAGATGAAAAAAGTTGTTTTTAATTAAAATATAGCGTGTTTTTTCTATTCATTAAAATATGAAAGTTATTAGAATAATATGAAAAATTTATCCAAAGTAAATTTTTATATCCTAATTCAAAATAAGAATTTTATTTTTTCAAATTGAACTTATAAAAATTTCAAAAACTAGATTTAAAGTTGGTGTTCCATCAAAAGGCGGCAAAACTGCATTTTTTTAAAAATACTTATTTTACCCGAAAAAATTATTTTTTTCTCATACCATGTTCTATAAAATGTGTAAGATGAATAATAATGTTATAAAATTCAAAATTTAGTTAATATTATTCATAATGGCTAGTTCATAATAATATTATAACCATATATCATTGTTTAGTGAAACCCGGTATTGCGTACAACACACGCTATCGAGAAAGGTCGTGATTGTGTGTAATGCAAGCCAAGTCAAGGTTGCGTGTAGTGAAAGACTCCTTTGTTGTTGCATATAATAGAATCTAACCATATTTCATTTATACATTGAATATATATACACACACACACACACACACTCAATGTTGCGTAGAATAGCTTCAATCAAACAAACTTGAAATTGTGTGTAACACGATCCAAGAATAGTGTTGTGTATAATGCAAGATAATACAGTGTTTCATATAGTGAAAGATAATCTTGGTGTAGCATATAAAACAAGACATCAAATAAATTAAAAAGAATACTTCTAATAAAATCTCGGGGTGTTCCAAGCAATCTGGGATGTAACTCCTCCCAACCAATGATGCTCGGGTCCCGATCTGCTTGCCTGGACATCCCATTCTCCCTTATGAAGAAACAAATCACCCTATGTTGATGTAAAACTCACCCTGTGGTGATAGAAATCGACAACTTCCTGGTAGAAAAACAACCAGTCCATTCTGATTGTGACATCATAGCCTGTCATCCCTAAGATATAGTGGTCCCATAAGAAGTGACACCCACCGACCTCAAGTGGGAACTCCTTGCACTGATGTACACTAGCCATTCTAGTCCTCAAAAGAGTGTCTAGCATCAAGATATCAACATAAGAAAAGATACATAGTCCAAGTCTCTCCACAACAGCAATAGGTATAAAGCTATGGGAAACCCCTGTATCGAAAAGTGTAGAAGCTAAAACTGAGGCGACTAGGATAGTACCTATAAATATTGAGGGTATGGGATCCTGCTCTGGCGAGTTCTTCTCCACTACAAAATTATGACCTGTACCATGGCCCTGTGACCCTGCCAGAACACCCTGAGCTGATCCACCTTGATGTCGCTGAATGCCCGGTGACTGGCCACCATGGCCACGACCTCCACCTTGGCCTGAAAGACCAAATGAACTCCAATTACCAGAATGATGAGAAACCAGTGTTCCTTCTCTTGAATGTGTAGTCCTAGAAGAACCCCTATCACCAGCTGTTGGCGAGAAAAACTGATAGAAGCGCTGAAGATGGCCCATCTTGCTGCAAGATCGACACTCGACTGTGTCTCTCGGGTAATGTGGCCTTGTATGCCCGCCATTACCGCACTATTAGTACACCACCTAGCTACCTAAAGGTGTATCCTGCCTACTCAGATCTCCACATGTAGACTCCCTGCAGCGCTTCCTACTATCAGACGGAGAAGTACTCACTCTTGATGTTAAACTTCCCTAGCCTGCAGATCCAGAATCCCTCAGGTTTTGTTATGTGATTAGCACCTATTTGACTATAGAAGATATAATAGTCAATATGAAGATGTTCACCTGAGATCATATGTCTTGCCTGAGACCATCCTCAAACTTCCTCACTAGGAATAACTCATCTTACCTTAGAAAGAGTGTAAATCATTGTAGCTCTGTGAAGTGAGAAGAGTACTCCATGACTGAGAGAGTACCCTACTATAAACTCATGAACTGCTAGGCTTGATCGTCCCTCAATGTATTTGGGTAAAATTAATCATAGAAGGTACGCTAAAACTCATCCCAAGCCATACCCTACTGGCGGCTTTCTTGTGAGATCACCTCCAACCATCTCTTGGTGAAATCTTGAAGCATATACACAGAGAGCTTCACACTCCTCTCTAGAGGCGTCTCCAGATGATCAAAGATCGATAAAATGGATTCTAACCATGACTCTATAGCCTTATGTCCTCCATCCCCTAAGAATTTATGAGGATGATTCTACTAGAAAACCCACATAAACTCTTCCATAGACGGGGTAAGATGCAGCGCTCTCTGGAAGGTCTGTATAAACCTCATGAATCCTTCTCAGAACTGTGCATTGGAACCTATATTCGGAACAATGGTTGGTGCCAAGATAGGCATGACAGGATGGTCTACTGGTATTCATTGATCTACCATGTCTAGTGTCTGGTCACTGCCCTATATCTAGCATACAACCAGAAGACGTCTCAGTGGCATAACTCTGCAAAGTCAAATGCACACCATAGATCAAGATTATCAAGACCAAAAAAATAGCAGTGAAAGAAGGTAATTGTAACACCCGAGATTTTTATGAGTAATATTTTGTTTTAATATATCATCAAAGGAATATTTCACTACACACTATCTTGGCTTACTTTACACGCAATCACGACCTTCCTCGATAGCTTGCGTCGTACGCAATACTGAGTTTCACTAAACAACGATATGCTATTAAAATATTATTAAAACTAGCCGTTATGAATAGTAATAACCATTTTTTTAAATTTTATAAATTTTATTTTTCAAAATGGACTTCATTTTTGGATTCGGAATACCAAAATTAGCCTAGGGTGAAATTTTGGTATTTTTCTGAAAACTTTCAATTTTGATGAATAGTGAAACCACTAAGTGGTAGGTTAAAAACCGAATTTTGCATAAAACTTAATTTTACCACTTCTGTGAATGGAATTTATAAAATCCGACAGACATGGTTGATATCAGTAAGTAAAATGTGGTTCAATGAGATAAAAATAATTTTTTGGTGAATAGTAACTTTTTACTTTTTTTACCATGGTTAATAGTAAATAGGGTAACTAAGTGTAAATATGATATTACTATTACCCTAACACATGTCCTAATTCTATTGGATAAGTTTAATTCGACCAAAAACAAACTTAGGAATAAAATATGACCATTTAGGCCTACATGGATTAGATTAGGACATTTATTATTAATTTATTTAAAGAAGGGTTAAAATAGTTAAAATCAAAGTTTAATAAGTAAATCATTTTTAATATGAGGTTATACATAAGCTCAATTCGACTATAAATATTCATTAAAAAGCTAAAAATATTTCCTACATAATGGTAGTTTATTTATAATTTTTAGACATTAAATAATTTAATTTATTTATGACACAATGATGATGCAGTAATTATGTTATTAATGAAATATTGACATAATTGATGTTATAAACACCAAAATAAATGTAATTTGAGACTTTTTATGAATCCCACTAATTTTCTAGGTTACTATGATATATTAGTGTTTATTTAATCAACTTTTTTCGAACATATAATTCTTTTATGACTTTCACAAAAATCATATATCAAATAGTGTCAAAATTGACACAAAATAGTTTTTAAATAAAATAAAATATTATTAATTGTTATTTTATTCTTAAAAATCTAAGGTTCTGCAAAATGACTCAGATAAGGATTTATATATTAATAATAAACAATTTGGGGTTTGTTTGGCATGTTATAGTAAGTGTATTAACCATATAGTGTAAGAAAAAAAAAGACATGGTAAAAGTTAAATTATTTAACTTAGAGTTAAATCTAATTGATAAGGTTAAAATAATAACCTAAACTTGTCTAAATAATATTGGTTGATATTATTTCGACCCATCCCCACTTTAGATTCGAAATAATACCCTTTGGAACCATTATAAACCGATTTCGACTTTAATATAAAATAATATTTTGTGATATTCCTAAGGTGTCCCTCTCCTCTCTTATAAAAGGGCACCTCCTCCCCCTCCTCCTCACACCAATTTGAGCAATAAAGCTCGGCCAAACCCTGCCAAAATCCCTTATCCACTTCCCTAGAATAATCCTAGAGGTTCTGGTCTTCTTCAAAGACCAATCTTAGTTCCCTAAGTGGAGGATTCAAAGAGGCGTTTCAAAGAAGAGGTAATATCCATTACCGATCTTTTCAACTTCTTTCTTCTTCAACTTATTCTTCTTTAGTTGTTTCATGATAAAGTAATAACATCAGTATTACTTACATACTGATATGTTATTATAAATATGAAACAACCCTAATTCACCTTCTATCCATCCTACAGAAAAATGAAATCACCGCGCGTGCGTACGTACGGAATACCGTCTCCACGCCGTGGTGTAATCTATTTTCCACCATCACCTTACAAGGATGGGTATAATGGTGTAATGAGTAACTATATATGATTATTATAAAGTGATATTGATACTTAAATAGTATAAATACACTTAAATACAATTCCACGATCATGGGAACAATATCATCGCTCGTACGTACGTACGGAATACCGTCTCCACGATGTGATGCGACTCGTTCTACATGATCATCATTAAATAGTAATTATATACATGAATTGAATGGATAAATATGATATATGTTACATTAATACCATTCTGGAAATAAGTTATCTATAACCTTAAAAGAATAATAAGAATTTATTCGGAAAAACATGCATAAGAACAAAAGGCAATAAAGACCCGAGTAACAAGTAACAATGAAATATTACTAATAAGAAGCTAAGAATATGACCATATATGATATAATATCAATATGTATGAATCTGGAATAAGTCAATAACATTATTTAAACCATTATACAGGAGCTTTGGACACGTACAAAGCAAATCGGACCTAAGGTAAGGGAAAATATCACAATCTCATTTTTATCCGAGATTGTTTTTACTTTGGCATTTAATGGGGTGTATTTTATCATCCACATCCATGTTCCCTCAATATGTAATATTATTTCCATCCAACTACAATTTTTTAAATCCAATTTTACCCTTCGGTGAGTTTTTACTAAAAGATATGAAAGGAATCTTTTGTTGTTTTTCGTACGAGGTACTATTTGACTTTTCCGACAAAAATACGAAGAATGTTTTTTTAACTTATACGGCACAAATGGATTTTTAAAACATTATTTACAAGAAGCTTCCTTTACAAGTTTTCAAGTTTATTTTTAATCAACTTCTTTTAGTTCAAAGTTGTATGACATGTTAAGAAAGGAAAAATGTTTTTGAAGAAGAAAGGATATTTTCCTCAAGAATGGAGTTCAAGTGTTTTATCAAAATTATTTTCCATCTAAGATAATAAAGGGTTCTGTTTTTATCCCTATTATTACATTGATTTGATCATGTTGTGAGGGAATTATTTTTATGAAGTCATTTACCTTATATGATTTGTTTTATGATGTCATGATGTTTCAAGAATCCCATTTTTGTTACATGTGTTATGCGATGATGTATGATTAATGATTATGTGGCACACATAAGAAAGGATTCATTATAAGATGGGTGGGACCTATATCTCCCTCCAATGCATTGGGTAAAGATTTTATATCTCATGAGATAGACATGGCTGGAACGGTAGGTTATACCGGTTCAGTGAAACAGGACTGGAACGAGGGTGACTCGGTTCAGAAAGGGACTTTGTTCACTAAGATAGTTTTGGAAATGAGTCATGACTAACAAGAAATGATTTTCCATGATTATGTGTGCATGCCACAAAGTTTCAAGTTGTATGTTATGATTATGGGGATCTCATTTTCACTTCTATGATTTATTCCATGTTAAGATATTATGATCTCTTTTGCAGGTTATGATTTTCAAAAAGATATGATATGAATTTTATTTCCTTTATTTGCCCCTGCTGAGCATTTGAGCTCACCCTTTTATGTTTTCTTTTCCCCAGGTCAGGAAGATGGATATTAAGTAGAATATGCTAAAAGGGACCCTAGATATGATGAAATAAATGGAAGAAACTGTAGAAGATTTATGAACCAGTTGTTTATGTTTCCCAGTTTCTAAAGACACTATACCTATACGGTCCTTTGTGGTTTTGTCCTATGTTGTAATAAGTGTGCTTCAATTTTGAAGTATTAACAATGTATGTAAAGTATGGGTTGATATAGTTGGTATCAGAGGCAAAGGAGGTAGGAATGTATCCGATCCTTGGGAACTCTCACATGTGAGCGTTAGACGAAGCATGGCTCTCCGCCCAAGGGCTTCACGAGGAAATGGCTGCCACTGGGGATGGTGGTGTGTCCTGCCCCGGGGGTGTAACCGCCCATGGAGTGCCATGATAGGTATCAATTATAGTCCACTAGAAGTAATTCCAGACCGTTATAGTTGGTATCAGAGGAAATGTATAGTTAACCTTTGGAAACTAGGATGTGAAAGCCTTAGTAAGAACCCTAAGGATAAGTCTAATCATAGAACACAATCTTAGTGTTTTAGAAATGGCCATGAATAACCTAGGATAAGAACTTAAGCATGAAAATTTTATTCTTGAATTATGTGGTTTTCCTATTATAATTAGTGTTTCTCACACAATTCTTCTTGGTTTTAGTCAATGGCTGGAACCCGAAGGAACTGTGTTAATGCGGAATGCGATAGGAAATGAAATGATTGTCCCCCTGAGCAACCAAACGATATGGGAGCTGGAATGAAAAATCTTGTAGCCATGCCCACACAACTTTCTCAAGATATGAATCATGCAGGACTTCCAAACGAGCAAAGGAAGGAGCAACATTCTGTTGAATCCTTCATGAGGCAGCATCCACCTTCTTTCAGCGGGTCTACTGATCCATTAGTTGCTGAACAATGGATTAGTACTACTGAAAATATATTTTCAATTCTTCAATGTTCTGAACATGATAAATTCATCCTATCAGTGTATCGTTTGGAAGGAGATGCTGATCAATGGTGGAATCTTATTAAGAATACGAGGCAAAGGGATGAAATTGAGTCCATGGAATGGGACGAGTTCAAGAACTTATTTTTCAATAAGTACTTCCCTCGTATTCTTCGAAAAAAGATGAAGAAAGAGTTTCTTGAACTGAAGCAAAGGGATGATGAATCTGTTGGTACCTATGAAGCAAATTTTACAAGACTTGCAAGGTACGCTTCTGGTATTATTATCCAACCTGAGAGTAAGATCGATCGATTCTTTAGTGGCTTAAAACCAAGTCTTCGAAGGGCGTTATCCATAAGGGACTTCAATAGCTACAAGGAAATCGTTCGATGTGCTCTCAAAGTCGAGATGGAGATTGGAGTAACCCATCAGTCAAATGGGTTTGATAAGAAGAGGAAAATGGAATTCAAAGGAAAATCTAAAGAGCACACTGAAAAGAAGATGAGATTTCCCTTATGCTCAAAGTGTGGAAAGAAACATGGAGGGAGTTGTCTTAAAGGGACAAGTAAATGTTTCAAATGTGGAAAAAAAGGTCATCGGGCATTTGAATGCCGCGATAATGGGAAGAAGATGTCTAATGATGCAAACAAAGGAAGGGATACACAGAATGAACCTACTACACTTCAATGTTTCAAGTGCAAGGAGATGGGGCATTATGCCAATAAATGCCCAAATCCAAGGGTTGATGATGATGGTCGACATCAACAAAATCTTAAGGCTAAAGACAAAGGAAAGTCACATGCAATTTCTATCAGCAATGTGGAGTACGATAACGAAGTGGTGAAAGGTACACTTACCATCCACTCTAAAGTAGCAAATGTTTTATTTGATTCTGGATCCACCCACTCTTTTATTTCTGAAAAATTTTCTAAGGGTATCACCGTATTACCTCAACAATTAGATGTTTAGTTAGCTGTGACAACACCTAATGGCACAACAGTCACATCAAAAGTTTATAGTTATTCTCCGATTGAAGTTTGTGGGAAAGTGCTTCCTACAAATCTTGTGATCCTTCCTATTGTGGAATTTGATGTGATTCTTGGCATGGATTGGCTTTCTCTACATGGAGCTCATATCAATTGCCAAAGAAGGGAAGTCACATTTCATATTCCAGATCAATCTACGATCGTCTATCGATGCAAGGATGAATATAACCTTCTAGTGGAAATTCCTTCCATCTTATGGGTCCTGATTCCACTAAATGAAGGTTATTTATCTCAAATGGTTGGTGAGAAACTCGCGATTAAGAATATGCCCATCATACGGGAGTTTGATGATGTCTTTCTGGAGGAATTACCGGGTCTTCCACCAAATCTTGAAGTTGAGTTTTCAATAGAACTCATACCGGGTGCTTTGCCTATTTCAAAGACACCTTATAGAATGGCCCCAATTGAGTTGCAGGAATTGAAGAAGCAACTCCAAGAGAATCTTGATAAGGGATTCATACGCCCTAGTGCGTCACCTTGGGGAGCACCTGTTATATTTGTTAAGAAGAAAGATGGATCAATGGGACTCTACATTGATTATCGAGAACTTAACAAGATCACTATCAAGAACAAATATCCTCTCCCACGCATTGATGACTTATTTGACCAACTACGCGGAGCTCAATACTTTTCCAAGATTGATCTTCGTTCAGGGTATCATCAATTAAGGGTCAAAAGGGAGGATATACCAAAGACGACTTTCCGTACAAGGTATGGACACTATGAATTTATAGTGATGACATTTGGTCTTACTAATGCCCCTGCTATCTTCATGGATCTAATGAATAGAGTCTTTAGAGACTATCTTGATCAATTTGTGGTAGTCTTTATAGACGATATTCTTGTCTATTCAAAGATCAAGGAAGAGCATGAAGATCACTTGAGAATTATATTGAAGACCCTGATAAAGGAGAAGCTTTATGCCAAATTTACCAAGTGTGAATTTTGGCTTCAAAAAGTTGCATTTTTGGGTCACATAATCTCAAAATAGGGGATATCTGTGGATCCAGCAAAAACAGAGGTTATCGAAAGATGGTCGAGACCAACAACAGTAACTGAGATCTGAAGTTTTCTTGGTTTGGCTGGATATTATCGACGTTTTGTAAAAGATTTTTCATGATTATCTAACCCACTCACCAAGTTGACTCGGAAAAGAGTTAAGTTTGTTTGGACAGAGGAATGTGAAGAGAATTTCAAGGAGTTGAAAAGAAGGTTATCCAGTGCACCTATGCTCATACTGACTTGTAGTGGAGAAAGGTTTGTGATCTACAGTGATGCATCCAAGAAGGGATTGGGGTGTGTTCTTATGCAAAATGATATGGTGATAGCTTATGCCTCACGACAGTTGAAAATCCATGAGCAAAATTACCCAACACATGATTTGGAGTTGGCTGTGGTAATCTTTGCATTAAAGATTTGGAGGCATTACCTTTATGGTGAAAGGTGTGATATTTATACTGATCATAAAAGTCTAAAGTATATTTTCACGCAAAAGGAGCTGAATATGCATCAAAGAAGATGGTTGGAGCTGATTAAGGATTATGACTGCTCAATCCATTACCACCCTGGGAAAGCAAACAAGGTGGCAGATGCATTAAGTCGACAAGACCATGCTAGTTTATCCATGATGAGGATCACAAAAGATCCAATATTTATGGATTTACAAAGGATGAATCTTGGAATTATAATGTAAGGGGAAAAATCTTATCTTTCTCAAATGAATGTTCAACCATCTATACATGTGAAGATTAAAGAGGCACAGAAAGAAGATGTCGAGTTACAAAAGAAGGTGAGAAATGTTCCTGAATTCAACCTTGATTGTGATGGGATAATAAAGTTCAGGAATCGGGTTTGTGTTCCTCCCATCCCCGAATTAAAGAAGGATCTGCTGTATGAGGATCATAGTTCTTCATTATCTATTCATCCTGGAAGCACGAAGATGTATAGGGACCTGAAAGAGTACTTCTGGTGGGATGGCATGAAAAGAGATGTTGCTGAATATGTCTCTCGATGCTTGGTTTGTCAACAAGTTAAAGCTGAGAGACAGAAGTCTAAGGGGATGTTACAACCATTACCCATACCCGAATGGAAGTGGGAAAACATCACTATGGACTTTGCCATAGGACTTCCTAAAACATCCAAAGGCAATAATGCTATCTGGGTCATAGTTTATCGTCTTACAAAGTTTGCACACTTCATTGCTATTAGAGAGGATTTATCTCTAGATCAGCTTGCCAGGATATATGTAAAGGAAGTGGTAAGATTGCATGGAGTACCACTTTCTATTATATCTGATCGGGATCCGAGATTTACCTCGAAGTTCTGGCGAAGTCTTCAGTATACTCTGGATACAAAGTTGAGTTTCAGCACTGCTTATCATCCCCAGACAGACGGTCAGTCGGAGAGAACAATTCAAACCCTAGAAGATATGTTGAGAGCTTGCTCTATGGATTTCAAAGGAGGTTGGGATCAACACCTACCTTTGGTGGAATTTTCTTATAATAATAGCTTTCACTCCAGTATTCAGATGGCTCCTTATGAAGCTCTCTATGGAAAGAAATGCAGGACTCCAACTTGCTGGGATGAAGTTGGGGAAAGAAAGCTATTAGGAACTGATCTCGTTGATGAAATGGCAGAAAAGGTCAGATCTATTCAACAACACATAAGAGCAGCTCAGAGTCGACAGAAAAGTTATGCCGACAACCAAAGAAAAGACCTAGAGTTTGAAGTGGGTGATAAAGTGTTCTTACGAATATCTCCCTGGAAGAGGGTTATGAGATTTGGAAAGAAGGGGAAGTTGAGCCCTAGATATATCGGTCCTTTCGAAATACTGGATCGTGTTGGAAAGGTAGCTTACCGATTGGCGCTTCCACCAAATCTCTCTCAAGTTCACGATGTGTTCCATGTATCTCTCCTGAGAAAGTACATACCTGATCCTTCACATGTACTCAGCTCAGAAGCTGTACCGCTATAGCAAGATCTTTCTTATGAAGAACAACCGATAGAGATTCTGGATCGTAGCGAAAAAGTCCTACGAAACAAGACCACTCGATTGGTGAAAGTTTTATAGAGGAACCACCAACTTGAAGAAGCTACATGGGATCTTGAGGATATGATGAGGGAGAAGTATCCTCATCTGTTTGTTACAAAGTAACGAATTTCGAGGGCGAAATTCTTTTTAAGGGGGGTAGAATGTAACACCCGATATTTTTATGAGTAATATTTTGTTTTTATATATCATCAACGTAATATTTCACTACACACTAGCTTGGCTTACTTTACACGCAATCGCGACCTTCCTCGATAGCTTGCATCGTACGCAATACTGAGTTTCACTAAACAACGATATGCTATTAAAATATTATTAAAACTAGCCGTTATGAATAGTAATAACCACTTTTTTGAAATTTTATAAATTTTATTTTTCAAAATGGACTTCATTTTTGGATTCGGAATACCGAAATTAGCCTAGGGTGAAATTTTGGTATTTTTCTGAAAACTTTCAATTTTGATGAATAGTGAAACCACTAAGTGGTAGGTTAAAAACTGAATTTTGCATAAAAATTAATTTTACCGCTTCTGTGAATGGAATTTCGAAAATCTGACAGACACAGTTGATATCAGTAAGTAAAATGTGGTTCAATGAGATAAAAATAATTTTTTGGTGAATAGTAACTTTTTACTTTTTTTACCATGGTTAATAGTAAATAGGGTAACTAAGGGTAAATATGATATTACTATTACCCTAACACTTGTCCTAATTCTATTGGATAAGTTTAATTCGACCAAAAACAAACTTAGGAATAAAATATGACCATTTAGGCCCACTTGGATTAGATTAGGACATTTATTATTAATTTATTTAAAGAAGGGTTAAAATAGTTAAAATCAAAGTTTAATAAGTAAATCATTTTTAATATGGGGTTATACATAAGATAAATTAGACTATAAATATTCATTATAAATCTAAAAAGATTTACTACATAATGGTATTTTATTTATAATTTTTAGACATTAAATAATTTAATTTATTTATGACACAATGATGATGCAGTAATTATCTTATTAATGAAATATTGACATAATTGATGTTATAAACACAAAAATAAATGTAATTTGAGACTTTTTATGAATCCCACTAATTTTCTAGGTTACTATGATATATTAGTGTTGATTTAATCAACTTGGTTCGAACATATAATTCTGTTATGACTTTCACAAAATCATATATCAAATAGTGTCAAAATTGACACAAAATAGTTTTTAAATAAAATATTATATTATTAATTGTTATTTTATTCTTAAAAATCTACGGTTCAGCCAAATGACTCAGATAAGGATATATATATTAATAATAAACAATTTGGGGTTCTTTTGGCATGTTATAGTAAGTGTATTAACCATATAGTGTTAGAAAACAAAAAGACACGGTAAAAGTTAAATTATTTAACTTAGAGTTAAATCTAATTGATAAGGTTAAAATAATAACCTAAACTTGTATAAATCCTATTGGTTGATAGGATTGTGACCCATCCCCACTTTAGCTTTGAAATAAGACCCTTTGGAACCATTATAAACCCATTTTGACTTTAATATAAAATACTATTATGAGATATTCCTAAGGTGCCCCTCTCCTCTCTTATAAAAGGGCACCTCCTCCCCCTCCTCCTCACACCAATTTGAGCACTCAAGCTCGGCCAAACCCTACCAAAATCCCTTCTCCACTTCCCTAGAATAATCCTAGAGGTCCTGGTCTTCTTCAAAGACCAATCTTAGTTCCCTAAGTGGAGGATTCAAAGAGGCGTTTCAAAGAAGAGGTAATATCCATTACCGATCTTTTCAATTTCTTTATTCTTCAAATTCTTCTTATTTAGTTGTTTAATGATAAAGTAATAACATCAGTATTACTTACATACTTATATGTTATTATAAATATGAAACAACCCTAATTCACCTTCTATCCATCCTATGGAAAAATGAAATCACCGCGCGTGCGTACGTACGAAATACCATCTCCATGCCGTGGTGTAATCTATTTTCCACCATCACCTTACAAGGATGGGTATAATGGTGTAATGAGTAACTATATATGATTATTATAAAGTAATATTGATACTGAAATAGTATAAATACACTTAAATACAATTCCACGATCATGGGAACAATATCATCGCTCGTGCGTACGTACGAAATACCGTCTCCACGATGTGATGCGACTCGTTCTACATGATCATCATTACATAGTAATTATATAAATGAATTGAATGGATAAATATGATATATTTTACATTAATACCATTCTGGATATAAGTTATCTATAACCTTAAAAGAAGAATAAGAATTTATTCGGCAAAACACGCATAAGAACAAAAGGCAATAAAGACCCGAGTAACAAGTAACAATGAAATATTACTAATAAGAAGCTAAGAATATGACCATATATGATATCATATCAACATGTATGAATCTGGAATAAGTCAATAACATTATTTAAACCATTATACATGAGCTTCAGACACGTACAAAGCAAATCGGACCTAAGGTAAGGGAAAATATCACAATCTCATTTTTATCTGAGATTGTTTTTACTTTGGCATTTAATGGGGTGTATTTTATCATCCAAATCCATGTTCCCTCAATATGTAATATTATTTCCATCCAACTACAATTGTTTAAATCCAATTTTACCCTTCTGTGAGTTTTTACTAAAAGATATGAAATGAATCTTTTGTCGTTTTTCGTACGAGGTACTATTTGACTTTTCTGACAAAAGTACGAAGAATGTTTTTTTAACTTATACGGCACGAATGGATTTTTAAAACATTATTTCCAAGAAACTTCCTTTACAAGTTTTCAAGTTTATTTTTAATCAACTTATTTTAGTTCAAAGTTGTATGACATGTTAAGAAAGGAAAAATGTTTTTGAAGAAGAAAGGATATTTTCCTCAAGAATGGAGTTCAAGTGTATTATCAAAATTATTTTACATCTAAGATAATAAAGGGTTCTGTTTTTATCCCTATTATTAAATTGATTTGATCATGTTGTGAGGGAATTATTTTTATGAAGTCATTTACCTTATATGATTTGTTTTATGATGTCATGATGTTTCAAGAATCCCATTTTTGTTACATGTGTTATGCGATGATGTATGATTTATGATTATGTGGCACACATAAGAAAGGATTCATTATAAGATGGGTGGGACCTATATCTCCCTCCAATGCATTCGGTAAAGATTTTATATCTCATGAGATAGACATGGCTGGAACGGTAGGTTATACCGGTTCAGTGAAACAGGACTGGAACGAGGGTGACTCGGTTCAGAAAGGGACTTTGTCCACTAAGATAGTTTTGGAAATGAGTCATGACTAACAAGAAATGATTTTCCATGATTATGTGTGCATGCCACAAAGTTTCAAGTTGTATGTTATGATTATGGGGATCTCATTTTCATTTCTATGATTTATTCCATGTTAAGATATTATGATCTCTTTTGCAGGTTATGATTTTCAAAAAGATATGATATGAATTTTATTTCCTTTATTTGCCCTTGCTGAGAATTTGAGCTCACCCTTTTATGTTTTCTTTTCCCCAGGTCAGGAAGATGGATATTAAGTAGAATATGCTAAAAGGGACCCCAGATATGATGAAATAAATGGTATACACTGTAGAAGAGTTATGAACCAGTTGTTTATGTTTCCCAGTTTCTAAAGACACTATACCTATACGGTCCTTTGTGGTTTTTTCCTATATTGTAATAAGTGTGATTCAATTTTGAAGTATTAACAATGTATGTAAAGTATGGGTCGTTATAGTAATAGGAGGAAGGAAGCATTCATGTTTTTCAAAACATAGATACACAGTGTGTTCCCTTAAGCATTCACGTGGGTGTGTACTTATGCTAACCCTGGTCGTGTAAAACACCATACACACAGTGTGTTCTCACAGGACACGGCGTGTACTTGAATCATTTTCCCCTTCCCAAGTTCTAATACATGACTAACCCACACGAATCTCCTAGAACAATACTACATGGCGTGTTTGTTCCAGACACGGTGTGTGCTAGAATGAACTTCACTATCCCGTTTTGTTAGTCACACAGCCAGTTACACAGTTGACTATATACAACGTGTTTGTGTCAGACACAACATGTACTAGCTAAATGTCATCCGCCTGTGTTGTTAGTCACATGGCCAGACACATGGTCTCTACAACATGGCGTGTACGCCCGATACACGGCGTGTTTCACTAAGGATTTCCCAACCCCATGTTTCTTCCCACACAACCAGTTACACGGTTAAGGACTAAACGACATGTACTTACAGTACATAGCGTGTTCTTAAGAAAAAATGTTCCTTCCTGAACAGAAGGATACATGGCGTGTATTCATCAATACACACCATGTATTCTGGTTTTTTTAGACAATAATCCTCAGAAACTACTCCAGAACCCATAAACACGTTGAAATAAACATCAAAGTGAAAATTCCTATCCGTGGGGGCCCATACTCCCCGTGAATCAAAGCATGTCATCTAATAAATGTCATTTTCATGGATAACAATGTAATAATCCACCAAATTCCGATCCATGAGGGCTCATAACACCTCAATGACCAAATATTGGCATTCATTCGAAAGAAACCTTAAACATCAGTTGCACCTTATCAAATAGCAGGTATTCTATCAAGGAATCTATCACAATGACATGCATACTTAGCACAACATCTATCACAATAACATGAAATTGGTAATACACCCTAAATGTCATGGCAAGAATGAATGACATGTGATCTCTAAGAAGTGCCTATATGATGAATGAGATGGAATACCCTCATATCATCAGGTTGCAATAGAAATAAAACCTCAATAGAATCAATGATAACATCACTAAACATGTGAATCACCCAACGATGAAATAAAATCAACTGTAATAATTAAAAACCTAGAAAAATTGTAATAATCGAGGTAATTTAGCTTTTCCCTGTACACGAGTTAGCTACTCTAAGGTAAAACTTATCACCAACTACCTATTCCTTTATATCATTACCTATAGGCTCCAAACAGTAAGTCAATAAAAAAAGAATCTCTTTGATACAACTTTGTAATGTCCCAGTTCCGGGTGCCGCCCAGAGGTGCCCCGTACCGGGTTGGTCACATGGCCTCAAGCGCATTTAATTGAAAGACAAAGGCTTCTGACTAGTAGCGAGGGTCTTGGGTGTGATAGTGGAGAAACTATGCCCTCATTAGAAGAGTAACACAACAGAAGTAAATAGAAAGTATTAGCAGAAGAAGTAATAATACAATAAAATATTAAACAATTAAAGGCTGAACGTAAATAAACAAATGAAGAATATATATATATATAATGATTCATGTCACAAGTATCTAAGAAAGCATCCAAACAAGTCACAATGCAGGAATATAGTAATAAACCAAATTAGAAAGCAAAACAAGTAAAAAACTCTAACAACAACACAAGCATCATCTTGGTCTCATGCTCTCCAGCTCCATAGCAGTCAAGTACCTAAAGTAGAAGGGATATTTACCTTATCTATAACTACAAAAATATAATCTATTGGGGCCCAAAAAAATGACCCAAACAGTGTGTGAGACTAATCCAATTAGGCAACCACACAAAGATCTACGCCTAACTATCAGTGAATATATAAAGAAAGAAATATTCAAAATTATTAAATAAATAAGGAATTACTAAAAAGTAAACAATCCTACAGTTTCAACTACATTCAATTACATTCATTTATTAAGCAACCAACATTCAAAATTAATCCTCTAGGAAGTACTCACAACCTATCCCCTCTGGTTCTACTAATCATTCACAAGCAACCCTCTAGGAAAGTTCACACAGCCTAACCCCTCTGGTTTAACTTATACAATTAAAGATATAATGACCCTCTGGGTAATCTCACATAGTTTAACCATTTTGGTCCCATGCAAACAAAGACTCTCTAAGAAAGCACTAAACATCAATTCCCCCTATAATATTTTAACAGTAACTAAAGACTCTCTAAGGAATCACTCAATGTCAATACCTCATGTGGTCTCGTAATGATAACTAAGACACTCTGAGGGATCAATCAACGTCAATCCCCCCTATGGTATCGAAACATGATAAATATAACAGAAACTCTGTGAAATCCCTCAATGTCAATTTCCCCTATGGTCTCACTAAACTAGGTTCCCATAGCCCTGTGTGAAACAATCGTGCACAACAATATTCAGCAGCCAAAGTAAACCTCAATGTACTACTTGGATAAATAGCTACAAGGAATAACACAAGTAAGTTAGATAATATCACTCCATCCTAACAACACTAAGCATGGAAAAAAAAGAAGCGTAATAGGAAATTCTAGGCTCTACATACAATATCAAAAAAACATGGAAAACACATCCATAGTAAGGCAATAAACCCTAATCATGATAAAAAACCCATACTTAAGCAAAAAATGCATAGGAGGCATTAATCGGGTTAAAATTCCCTAAACACGCAATACCCCGAACTAGGGAATTGGGTAATTTTTTATATATATTACAAATAAAAACTACTAAAAGTCACAAACCACTTACCTCGATGTTTTATGATCAATATAATCCAGTTTCATCCCTTGAATCGTCCTAGAATGACGTAGATCAAAAAAATGTCTAAAATGTTCAACCAAGGATGTCTATCAAAAGAGTATAAATCAAGAGATGAGGCTCTAAAAGAAGGAATAACTCATTGTGGAAATTCCAACGCAATCAATAGCGGTTTATTCGGAGAACGGACGGTGATTCAGGGGCTCAGAGAATAATCACAATCTTTGGTCACTCCTGGATGAGACGACTTTAGAAGAAGTGATTTATGTGCACGAGACGCGACCCCAATCCGACTTAACAATTAAAAAATAAAATACACAGTGTGTTCCCAAAGGATACATGGTGTGTATAGGCCTTTACTGGGCCTATACACATAATCAAATGGTCATTTATGCATTCATGACACATCCAGACATGTCCTGGATTCAGTGCTAGAGTACATGTTGTGTACAAGGAAGTACACGACGTGGACTCCTACGATTTTCATTCTTCCCCATTTTTTCTCAAAAACAACATGAATTGAAAAACATACATGAAAAGAAGATCTGGTTTCTTACAATTATACTCTAATATTATCTTTCCCTTGTTGTTTTTAAATTCAAACTAAATGAATAGTTAAAAATAAAATTAATGATATTTTATAATAAATAAAATTTTATTAAATGATTTTAAATCTAAAAAAACTCATCTTTGAAAAATTGAATGAAACACATTTTAAAATATCCAACATGATCCATTTATGATTCATTTTCCATTTATGGTAACATTCTGGACCCTTTAAGATTGAAATAGCTGTTACCGTTGTTGAGGTCAAAAATGACTAATGAAGGGGTTAATCAAAAGGATAAGGTTTAAAATGACACCAAAACCTATCTAAATACCATTAGATGATTTTATTCCCACTATAAACTATTTCCCTTATTATTAATTCCTATTTTTAATCATTTTTCTTGATAATAACATTATTAAATTGTTCTCTTTTAAGAAATTCCATGTGTGGCCTCTCCCTCCCTTATAAAGGGACAACCCTCATTTCTCTTATTTACCCCACTTTAAGACTTATATCCCAAAAAACAAGAAAATTATCTTATAAAGATCCATATATATGATATATAGGTTACACTATCCCAAAAATACCAATCATAGGGTCTCTAAGAGGATATACAAAGGATTTATTTGAAATAAGAGGTAATCACACTAACAGATCACTTTATTTTGTACTTATTATTTTAACTTCTCAAATTATATAGAAATTACAATAAAAAAATAAATTAAGTATACTAAAAATACTGAAATATTATTTTTGATATTAAATCTCTATTATAAATCCCCTTTCCCATCAAATGGGAAGTGAAAATATCGCTCATGCGTACATACGACTTATCGTCTCCACGTAGCGATAAAATTCATTTTTTATAACCATATTTTATGGATGGGTATTATGATGGGTATAATGTTTTTTTATGATATTCATGAAATAATTATATTTCTATAATTATAATATCACATCAAACTTATTACCTTCCAACCTATTGGAAAACGATAATCTGCGTATGTGTGGAATACCACCTCCACAAAGCAATGTGATTTGTTATTCATTTTGGTTTTACTTGGATTTTAATAAGGATGGATTTGATTAATATATATTATTTATATGATAAGTGATTGTTCTTAAAATTTTAATTATTATTTACCTTTAATTTTTTCCATCCTTTGAAAATTGAAAACAACATTCTTGCGTATGTATGCCCAACCCTCTCCATGAACAGTGTAATTCATTTTTCTATCTTCATATTTTCTGGAAGACTCTAAATATATTTATAATGAATATAAATTATATATATATATATATCATGATTAACATTATTTATATGATTAAACCATAATCAAATTAAAAGTAATGATACTTATAAACTGAAACATACATGAAAATCGAAGAACTTATCACCCAGAACAGTGACTTTAAAAATGAATTGTTAATAAATGGGTGATAAGATGTAATAAGTAAATAATTAATGGTATGATAAGTAATAATATGTTTTTTAATATATGTATAATAAATATATATTTATTTTACATTAGTTTCAAATGTGTATGAAGAAATATGAGACCTGAGGTTAGGTATTTATGTTTCAATATTCTTTTAATCTAGATTGTTATGTTTGAATTAATATTGAGAAAATTATATGATTTTATTCTAATAAATAAATTAAATTTTATTATCCAATAGTTATTTATAAATAATAAATTTTTTCTATTCACTTTATTCACATTAAGTTCTCAATATACTGAATGAATGTTTTTATGGAAAATCAACTTTATTTTTCTCTTTTATCAAAAACCCATTTCCTTACATATCCATCTTTTCTAATAATATTTTCAAGAATATTTTTTTATATTATACTAATATTCTTTAAATTAATTTTTACCCATTATTTCATTTTTTTAAAAATGGTCTCAAATTAATCTTCTTTTCATTTTTTAAACGATATTTTTGATGTTTTTTCCAAAATTGTTAAAGGAATGAGTTCTTTTAACTTATACAGCATGAATGGGACTTCCATCCATTATGACTGCCCAATAATCAAAAACTTAATTAAATATATTTACATATTTTTTTCAAATAATTTTTTCTCAGTAATATTTGTTAATTTTTTTATATTTTAAATAATTTATTTCAAAATTAAATGTTTATTTTCCTCAATAAATATTCTAGTGATTTGTTAAATGATTTTTCACCAATAATAACATTCTTAATGTTATTTATGAATTACTTGGTATAAGATCCAATGATACCATAATTATTATTTCTTTATAATTTTTATTATTATGATGATGATATGTTTACAGAACCCATTTATTTTTCATGGGTTATGCTTTTATGAATTTATGAAATGTTTATGAAACTCATTTTCTTCACACGGGTTATGATATGGTGATAAGATGAATGTTTTATGATCTTATGGTACACATATGTATTGTTATCATTATGTGATATGTGGGCTTGGAATTATATATCTCTCCAATGCGTTTGGGAAATTTATTATATCCCATGATATAATTATGGTAAATAAGTCAATGTTCTTGATCTTATATGGGAAACAAGTCGATGTTCATGATCTGCTATGGGAAACAAGTCAACGTGCTTGATCCAATTTTGGAAACTAGTGTTGAGGCATGATCCTTTATGATTTTCTGTACTTGATAGTTAACCTTGATATATGAAATGGTTTCTATACTTATGATGGTGCCTCAATTTTATGACACACGCTTGTGTTTCATGATTAGTTTATGATTATCACTCACTCTTTTGGTACATGAATTTTGAAATGATAAATTTTTATTACATTAACAATGTTTTTGATCCTTTATATATTGGGTATTAACATTATATGTTATATTCATGATCTCAAACCCTTATGCATATATTATTCTTTCATATGATCATAGATTGATATCTCTCATATTTAACCTTACTGAGCATATGAGCTCACCCTTTATTATTTTTTCTTTCCCCAAGTTATGAAGAAAGGTTTAAGTAGGGTGTGTCTATGAATAGTAGTAAATGGTAAGATATTTATTGGAGATGTTGATGATATTTAATGAAATAATAAAACTATGTATCTAGTTTCTAAAGACACTAAACCTTTTCTATCCTTGAGCATGTATTTGTAAAATATATTGAATATTCATCTAAAAATATGTAATGTTTATGTATGAAAAGTATGACTCACTCTAGTAGGTATCAGAGCATAGGTTTAGTTAATAATTTGATATTATTGTTAGAAAACATTGATAAATACCCTAGGGATAAGTCTAAGTATCTGGTAACATCCTAATGTTTTGTAAAGTAAGATATTATGTGGTTTTCCAAATAATACATATCTGCCTTTATACGATAACTAGATGTGGTTTTGGCACAACTGTATCAAGGGGTTACAACCCAAAAAGAGTTAGTCAAGTATATCTCATCCAATGTTATGGTGAAAAGTGAGTGTGCCTTTCTATGCCCCCACTTTGGCCCTCTTGTGGGATATGATTCGGTTAATTCACATTTTTTCCTTGAACCATTATGAAGGATTTTAATTAATTATGACCATGTATGACATAGGTTAAAAATAAGGTTTAATTGGATAAAAATAAGGTGTCATGATTTTGACATCCAATAAAATATTTTTCATGATTATGTGGTTCCCCATTATGATTATTTTATCTCATATTTTTTTTTGGTTTTAGTCAATGACTAGAAACAGAGCACCTCATGATAACAATTAATGTGATAGAAAATTTAATGATTTTACAATTGAGAAACAAAATGCTATGAGATATGGAAAGTAAAATCTTGTTGTTCTGATCATGAAACTTTCTTATCCCATGAATCATGTTGAGAATCCAAATGATCAAAGGGGTAGCAACATACTATTGAGTATATCATTAGGAAACATCCACCTTCTCAGAATATGAAAAGGTTTTCCTAACCAGTTATCATCTGGAAGGCGAAACATATCAATGGTGGAATCTTATTAAGAATATACAACAATAGGATGAAATTGAATCCATTGAATAGGATGAGTTTAAGATGATATTTTCTAGTAAGTAATTCTCTTGTATTATACATATAAATATAGAGAAGGAATTCCTTAAGATTAAAAAAAAGGAGTTTTAATCTATTCGTACTTATAAGGAAATTTTTATAAGACATGAAAGTTATGCTTATGGTTTAATCATTAACCCTGAAATAAAAATTGATCAATTATTTAGAGGCTTGAAACCAAATATCTAAAAGGTGTTAACTATAATTTACATTAGTATTTGGGAATAAATCATTTAATGTAAACTAAAGATAGAAATGAAAATTATTTATTCCCACCATTCACAAGGTTTTTGGAAGAAAAAGAAGATCATGTCTCATGATAACTCTAATAAATCACAAGATGGAAACAAATTCTAGTCATCCATGTGATAGAAAAGTGGGAAGAAACATCAATGGAATTTCGTGAATGGAACTAGGAGGTTATATAAATATTTAACGGTGGTTCATAATGATCATGAATGTCAAAAAGTGATGAATTGGTAAGTTAATGAAATTTAGGGGAATAAGACACCAACTAATGTACCAATCATGCTCCAATGCTTCAAATACATGGAGTATGGGCATTATGACATCCATTGAAAAAATAGGATGGTTTATGATGATTATTAGTGTCTGAAACCTCTTAAGATCAAAGAGAAAGAGAATTATCTTGTGAACATGACTGGTGAAGTTGGTTACGATAATGACATGGTGAAAGGTACAATTTTAATCCAATCTAGAATAGATAATGCATTATTTTATTCTGGTTCTGACCACTATTTTATATCTAAGTAGATTTAAAAGTTTATTGAATTACTATCTAAACAATTAGAGATTGAGGTATCTGTGAAAATTCATAATGGAATAATCATCGCAACACAAGTCTATAGTTCCTCTCTGGTTTAATTTTATATGAACATTCTTCCTGAAAAGATTGTGATTATCCATTTAGTTGAATTTTATATGATTATTGGCGTGTATTGGATTTCTTTATATGGATCCTATGTCAATTTCTAAGGAACGGAAGTCATATTTCTTATTTCAAGTGAACCTGGGACTATATATCTATGAAAGGATGAATAAAAAAACCAATGATAATTACATCTATCATACATGTCTAAATATCTATCCATGAAGGAAATTTATCTCATATTGTTGGGGAGAAACTCAACATAAAAGATATTTCTTTTGTTCATGGTGTTTTTAATGTCTTTCCAGAATAATTTCCTAGTACTCCTCAAAGTTTTCATGTTGATTTTTCAATCGAACTCATACCTAGTTATATAACTTTTTCAAATACTACTTATATAATGTCCCCAATTAAGTTATAGGAACCAAAGAAGAAAAACTCGGAGAATTTTAATAATAGATTTATTCAGCCAAGTGTGTCACCTTGGGCTAGTTATTTTTGTTAAGAAAAAATATGTATCAATGGAACTCTTCATTGATTATCAATAAATTCATAATATCAATATCAAGAACATGTATCCCCTACCCCATATTGATTATTTTATAGATCAATTAGTAGGAGATCAATACGTTTCCAAGATTGATCTTCGATCTGGGTACTATTAGTTAAGGGTCAAAAGTGAAGAGATACCCAAGATAGCCTTCCATATGAGGTATGGAAACAATGAATTTATAGTGATTTAATTTGGTCTTATAAATTCCACATTTATCTTTATGGATATAATTAATAGAGTCTATATATATTACCTTAATTAGTTTTTGGAAGTTCTTATCGATGATATTCTTATATATTCAAAGATAAATAAGATCATGAATATTTCTTTAGAATTGTGCGGAAGACCCTAGGGAATGATAAGTTGTATGAAAATTTTACCAAGTTTTAATTTTGGCTTTCAAAAGCTTTATTATTGGGTCATATAATCTCATGTGATATAATTTTGGTGGATCCTTCAAAGAAGAAAGTTATTGAGAAATCGACAAGACTACCCATAGTTACTAAGATCCATGGTTTTCTTGGGTTGGTTGGATATTATCGATCCTTCATGGATAATTTATTATAGATATCTAACCTACTCACAAAGTTAAATCATAGGGGTCCCAAGTTCCTTTTTATAGATGAATGTGAGTAAAATATTAAAGAACTAAAGAGAATATTAGTCAGTGCATGTTTGATTACATTACCCTATAGTGGAAAAGAATTTTTAGTTTAATGTGATGCATCAAATAAGGAAATTAGATGCATTATCTTGTAGAATGATATAGTTATAGCTTATTTATCACAAAAAAGGAACATTCAATAGAAAAGCTACCGAACTCATGATTTGTAGTTAGATATGGAAATTTTTTTCACTAAAGATAAGGAGGAATTATCTTTATGGAGAAATATATGATATATATACTAATAATAAATGAATAAAGTATATATTAACTTGAAAATATTGAATATGTTCCAGAGAATATAGTTGGATATTGTTAGAAATTATGATCGTTCAATACATTACCACATTGGGAATGTGAACAATGTGGTAGATGCCCTAAATTAAAAAAGTTATTCTATATTATAAATTATGAGGATCAAAATAGATCCAATATTTATAGATTTGAAAATAATGGATATGTAAATATTGAAGGAAGGAGATAAATATTATCTTACACAAAAGAATGTTCAACCATCAATCCATGTAAGGATTAACAAGGCATAGAAGGAAGATGTAGAGCTATAAAACAATGTGATAAATATACCTAAGTTAAAAATTGATTAGGATGAAATAATAATGTTTTGGAATTGTTTATATGTCACATACATACTAGATTTGAAGTATTTGTTGGATAAAGCTCATAGTTCATCAATCTCTATTCATCCTGGAAGTATAAAGATGTATAGATATCCGAAATAGAATTTTTAGTGGGACTACATGAAAAGGGTTATTATAGAAAATGTATCATGATTCTTGGCATGTTGGAAGGATAAGGATATGATAAAAATTATAAGGGTATGTTACAACCATTACCCATACTAGAATGAAAATGATAAAACATCACTATGGATTTTGTCATCAGAATCTCCAAAACGTCTAAAAGCCTTAATTTTATATGGGTTGTAGTTAGTCTTTTTTATGAATTCAGAACACTTCATAACTATTGGAGAATATTTATTTCTTTATTTGTTTTGAATAATATACATTAAGGAAGTGGAATGGATTCATGGATTACCACATTCTATTATATCTAATTAGGATCTATGGGTTACCTTGATGTTTTGATGAAGTATTCAGAGAGATCTGGATATAGAGTTAAGGTTCAACACATCTGATCATCCTTGGATACATGAAATATCTCATAGAACCATTCAAAACCTTAACTATATGTTGAGGTGTAATTCCCCAACCCTATAATCCCAGAGCTAGTGCAATATTTTATTACATTCGCAAGATTACAAGGAATAAAATTCTAAAGGGCTGATCAGTTTAGCAGTCTTGGAAATCCAGATTACATACATGATACCCATAATACATTTGGAAACAAGAAATATAAACATAATACATAATAAAATTAAATAAAATACTTCCTTGAATTCTTATTCAAATATTTATTCTTCATAACCTTGGTAAAGAAACCTAATAAGGGTGATCTCAAATGCTCAGTAAGGGTAAGTAAATTAGAAGCAATAATGAATCAATAGGAATAAATTATCATGGAAAGGTAAATAACTAGTAACACATGCCATTAAAATAACTAGATATGGAAATATAAATATATAAAGGTAATAAACTAAAACTCATTCCATATAAATCAATAAATTGAGACAAAAATGTATCCATATATTTGTCAAGGAAAAATCTCATGGATGAATAATAAATGAATCTAAATAAAGGAAATGCTAAATTATTGGACTCCATGTTTCCTAGGTTCATGGTAAATTTATGTTCAATACCTTTAATAAGATGGTTTACAACATATTGGGTAAGAAAAATCTGATTTATCCAAATTATTCATCCCATGATACTACCGATGCATCAAGGGGATATCTGTAATCAGGCCCCACCTGTGTCGTACCAGTCCAAAGCATTCCTCATTTTCATGAAAAATGTTCATTACTAAAAAATATGTATTTAATAAAGGATAATAATTTATCAATATTACTCCAGTGAATTATATGAAATAATATTGGTTAATTATATAAATTTATGTAAATACCATTGAAAAACCATAAAAAAAATCTTGAGGGAATTGACATTTTAAACATTCCAATGTATCCCATACCACCTTGAAACATTAAAATCATAATCTATAGAAAGTTATGACATTAAATAAAACATATAATATCATTAGAATAAGTGGATTCATGATATAAAAAAGAAATATTTATTATATACACTAAATAAAAGTGAATTGGTTCATAATAACAAATAAATCTCAATCGAATGTAAATTGAGACAAAATTCCCTTACCTTATCCTTCCTTTTTGTTATGTTGTATTTAGACTATTTTATAGTTGTTTAAAAAATGTTCATAAATAATATAATAGCCATAATAATGTTTATAATTCCATATATTAACTTCTTATTATATCTCATTACCTATTTGTTAACAAACATTCATTAATTTCACTGTTTTAGGTGTTAATTGCCCAGTTTTCTTGAGTAAGTTTTAACTTGTTACTTATTATTATCATTAATTAGATCATGGTTTAATAATATCAACAATTTAAACAATGACTTAATAATCATATATAATCATTATATATGTGTTTAGAATAATCTATAATAATTGGAGATAGGTAATGGAATGCACCGTTCCTGGAGAAGGTAGGCCCTTTGTACTCATGAACGCTACTTTCATTTTATTATCGTATATTAAAAGAATGAAAAGTAAATGATATGAATAATAATTTATATTATAATTAAATTATCATATATATGTAATATATATAATATATTGTTTTTAATACCATTCTTAATATGTTCCATGTATAATGTAAATGCATCACATTGCATTTAGGTGTCGGTAGTCCACACTTCCACAAGCGATGTTATCATATTTACGCAAAATGAAATGTGTAGAGGTATATTTTATAAAAGAATTAAATAAGTATAATGACATTATAAATAAAATATATATCATATATAAATACTTATTCTATCATAATTACAACCATTATACGTGGTAAAGGAAAAAATGAACAATCATCATTTCGTGAGGCAGTAGTTCGCCGTACACAAAAACAATATGTTTGTTACCCATTATATGGAGGTGTATGTAATTTTAGGTCAAAAAATTATCATAAAAACATATCATTATATTTAAGATAATGGTGTGTTTACATGGTCATGGAATAAGGATATTTTATGGGGTGTATAATGGAAATAAATCTAGAGAGCTTAAGATAAGACATTAACTCTTAATCAGATAACTTATTTTGGTTTGTAACAAAAGGATTCCTTGGGTGGATTTCATCCCAATGGTAGGATTCTAAGATTAGGGGATTAAATTTGAGGATATATTTGGGTAGATATGTTTCAAGCCAAATTTTCTTGATAGGTGTGGGGAAGTGGGAGTATAGGAGTCCTTTTTATAGTGGAGGAGTGACATACTTATAATATTTTGAAAAAATAATTCCTACCACATTTTTCATGTTCCAATTATATCAAATAATTGAATAATTTATATAAAATAGTGGTTAATGTATATATATTGAAATAAAATATATCTTGAAAATGTTTATAGTCCGTTTTGGGCCTTAAGGTTAAGGTTTAGTCCCTTATAATGCTTAATTTAACCTTAATCATTATAATTAATTTTAATTACATTCACTGATATTTATGGTAAAAAACTAATTTGGAATTATTATAAATTATAAATTATAATGATTCAAAATATGGAATCCATATTGCAAATTCTAATCAAATAATTGGAAGAAATTAATTTAAAATTCATCCCACATGCATGATGACAATACAGGTTTTAAAAGTATAAACTTCCAAAAGTTTGATATGATTTTACATTAAATTTCAAATTGAAATTAATACCAACAAACTAAATTGGATTAATTGATAAAATTATGATCTAATTAATCTTTAAATACTATTTAAATTATAATTTTAACTTTATATATAAATTAGATGAAAAAGAAAATTTGAACTAAAATTCTGTATTTTAACTATTCATTAAAAACGATATGTTTCCAAAAAATATAAAACATTCACCCTAACCTAATTATTATGATTAAAATTCAAATATTAATTTTATTTTGACATATAAAATAAATTAATATTTCAAAATTCATACTTAAAATTAGTTTTCCATTAACTGGCGATAAAATTACCTTTATAAAAATGTAGGTTTGGTGTGTAAAACTGGGTTTATTCTTATCTTATGCCTATCAAACTTACTGGATGAATATAAAAAATATTTAATTGAATATATAACATATATATTCATTATAATAATTAACTAATTGTAATTAATTGTTTTTATTAAGACAAAAATCATTTAGAAGCATAAAAATAATATAATTTTTTATATCCAGTTGGTTCTTATTTTTCGTTTCTCATTAATTGGTAAACAATAAATTCATTTTATATCCATATAAACCATAAATATTCATAATTTAATTAATAATATTCCTAACTAATAACATAACATAGAGTTTATATCATATTTTATTAAATAACAATATTTTAATAACACATTGTTATTTGGTGAAACCCAATCTTGCGTGTAACGCAAGCTATCATGGAAGGTCGATCTTGCATGTAATGAATACTATTGAGGGAGGTCAATATTGAATGTAATTCAAGATAAATTTGTGTTTAATGCATTACAATATGTATATTATATTATATTTATTTGAGATAGTAAATATATTTTAATTTATCGGGATAATATATTCCCTTTTTACACATAGTGTTACATGTCATAAACACTATTGAATATAAAGTTGTAATTTGGAATTTTGGGATGTTACATTGTCCCCATATTAGTTAAATTGCATCCTCACAATTTAAAATTTATCTTAGTAAATATTTTTCTGATACTTCTTATGTTGAAATCCCACATCATTAGAAGGGTTTAGAAAACATTCTTTATAAAAGAGAGAATGGGAAGTGCAAAGGTTACATATACTAACATATAACTCGGTCTCTAAGTATGAGATAATTAGTTGTAAGTAGAGAAACATATATTGCGGAAAAGTGTAAATATTTATTGGGATTTATTGAGCTCATCAATCACAAACAAGTGAATAATCAATAGAATGTTGAGTGTCTCAATTCCATAAATCTACAATGATTTAGAAGACCATCGATATGACAAAAATTAAGGTATTAGGACAACATTTTTGTTTCAAGAACCTTTTTGATGAAACCATTATCTCTATAAGAATATAAGTAAATATAAATTTTATATAAACATAATATTTTCATTTTATTATTCCTTGAACTATTTCTACATCATCTCTTAGCACATGATGCATGATATGGTGAATTGATACATTGACCTCTAAAATATTATGCAATGATCAAATATTTAATAAATGGTTAACTTTTAAAATATATTATGCTACAAAACATTGTAAGGAAGGTCACTAAAATTTTAAAATGAACTTATTATTGTCCTTCGATCAACATGATACATCTCTTTAATCATCACATACCGAATATGTGAACACCTACATCATGTATTCTCTTGAAATATGGTAATAACTTGAATTATGATAATAATTTTCTAGGAACATGCATTCTTTATCATTGCTAAAGTAAAACATATGTTATTGGATGTATTCCATAACTCCAAAATTGTTTTGAACTATATAAATGATAGCATAAACCACTTGTTAACAACTCATTAATCAATTCCATGATAGTCTGTACTTGTCCAAAGCAGTCATTTATTTTTCATTATCTCAACATTATAACCATATTAAGGGCTATCTTTCCATTAATCATGTGTTTGTTGAAAAGTTTAACTTTTTTATGAATATTTTTTCTTGAAACCATTCATCTTATGATATCAAATCCTTAACAAAAAATTAGTAGAGTAAAGTCCTCATATATTCCATAATTATTATAACTAGTACATTGTTGATAAAATATTCAATGGCATAATTATTCAATAGGCATATTAATCACTTCTATTCATCTTAAATAGTAGCATAACTTGATAATTATACAATAAAATCATTTGTGGTATGTTACTTTGATGCTTGAGACATTGGTTTGCATATTTTCCCATCTCATGACAATTGTAGAACAGGAAATCATTGATCTGTTTCATTCCCTTGAATTCATGATCCCAATGACCCTTTTCTTCGCACATATAAAAATCTCCCAATCCCTTAAAGAATTTACCAAGGTGATTCTTTCTATAGTTATCACATGGGGGAAAGTCCTTATTTCCCTTCTTTTTCTTTGACTCATTCCATTTTTCGTGGTTCTCAGATGTCTTATTATTGTCTTGGTTTCCATTGAATATATTTATTTTTGAAAATTACTTTTATGTCTTTATGGAACATAAAATTATTCATCATATAATGAAAACGTTTGGGAGATCAGCGGCCTTCAGAGACATGGATTAAGACCTTCGATGAAATGATCAATATTTCATGCTAGGTTGTGTATATAATCCATAGCATACTTAGATAACCTTGTAAAGATGGTTTTATAATCTACAACACTATCTTATTCCCTTTTCCTTAAGCTATGAAACATTCTCTTCATCTCAATTTTCTGATTATGAGGGAAGTATTTATCAGAAAATTTATCCTTAAATGTTCTCCATTCCATGAGTTCTATTTCTTCATCATCCCTAGTATTCTAGATAAAGGACCACCATTGATCAGCATCACCTTGGGGACAATTCACTACAAGTGTAACCTTTTACTTTTTACCACATCCAAATTTCATAAATATATTCTAGAAATACTTAATCTGTTTCTTAGCTACAATTGGATTAGTAGTCCCACTAAACGATTGAGGCTTCTTTCACATAAAGAGATCCAACAAAGGTAGTTATCATTGTATAATAGGTTTCTCCATTCAGATAAGTTTATTTTTCATAACATGGTTAAGTTGCCCTAAAATTTTCATAATTTGATCTTTTCCAATATCAGTCATATTGGTTTCCTCAGGAGAGAAACCACTGCATTTTACACAAGTATTGATACCATTAATCCTTCCAGGAGCCATTTCTAAAAAACAACATACACTAGATCAACTCATAAAATTATTAAAATTGTATAAATCTAAATATGGTATAGAAAATGACATAAATTTATGCATCGAAAATACTATTATCATAAACATTGGTTACATTACAGAAATCATTACTTTCAAATCCTTCATAATGATAGATAAATAAAATTTGAATTATCCTAAGCATATCCCCCAGGAGTGTTAAATCTGTTGTGCAGTAAGGACTATTTTCATGTACTAGATTACCCCAACTCATGACCGGAACACATTTTTGGAGTTATTAATCCAAGGTACATCTATACTAGAACAACCCCACATGTAGTACCCAGGATGGTATGTATTTCTAGGAATACTAGCATAATATATATCTTACCAAAATTCTAGGACATTCTTGTATACTTATCCTCAATGTCTATCTTAGGGTTATTTCCTTTAATCTATGTTTTCTAAATCTAGTTTCCAATATTGTTTCTAAACTTCCTTCAATACCAACTATAACACCCCGAAACTAGAATACCAAAGATGGTGCATTATTTTATTACATTAGAAAGATTACAAGGAATAAATTCCCAATGGAATGATTAGTTTAGCATTCATGGAAAGCCAGATTACATATATTATACCCACAATAAATTTGGAAATAGGAAATAAAAACATGATACATAATAAAATGAAATAAAATACTTCCTTGAATGCTTATTCAAATATTTATTCTTCATAACCTGGGGAAAGAAACATAACAAG
Source organism: Viscum album (assembly GCA_963277665.1). NCBI lineage: Eukaryota > Viridiplantae > Streptophyta > Magnoliopsida > Santalales > Viscaceae > Viscum > Viscum album. The sequence goes on along the minus strand of OY728167.1, from coordinate 311,605,205 downwards.
GGTGAGATCAAATTCTCAGTAAGGGTAAGTAAAGTTGAATCAATAATGAATTAATAGGAAAAAATTTACATGGTAAGGTAAATAATTGATAAAACATGCCATTCAAATAACTAGATAAGTAAATATCATTACGAAAAGTTAAGAAACTAAAACTCATTCCATATAAATTAATAAACTCATAATGAAATGTATTCATAGTTATGTTGATGCAAACTCTCATGGATGAATTATAACTGAATCTAAATGAGGTAAATGCTTGATAATTAGATTCCATGATTCCTAGTTACATAGTACCTTTACCTTCAAGACCTTTTACCAGATGGTTTAAAAAATATAGGGTAAAACCCCTCTGATTTGACCAAATGATTCATCTCATGATACTATCAATTCATCGAGGGGCTATCTATAATTGGGCCCTACCTCTGTTGTTCTCATTAATTATATCATGGTTTAATCATGTATATAATTTAAACCATGAATTAATTGTAACATATAATCAGTATATATGTGTTTATAATAATCTATAATAATTGGAGATAGGTAATGGAATACACCATTCATGGAGACGGTAGGTTGTACATATGCATGGACGCTACATTCATTTCATTGTCAAATTTTAAAATATTTAAATGTAAATGATATGTATACTAATGAATATTATAATTCCATAATAATATATATTTAATATATTTCATATATATTTATTAATATCATCCTTAATATGTTACACATATAACATGAATGAATCACATCGCATTAAGGGGTGGTAGTCCACACTTCCACAAGCGATGTAATCATATTTACAAAAAATGGAATATATAAAGGTATGTCGTATAAATTTTTTATAGAAGTATAAATTCATATTAAATATATGAAATATAATATATAAATATATTTTCCATTATAATTTCCATCATTAGAGGTGGTAAAGGAAAATCGAACAATCATCATTTCATGAGGGAGTAATTCACCACACACAAAAATAGTATGTTTGTTACCCATTAGTAAGATGTGTGTGTAAGTATAGGTAAAACCCTTATCATAAAAGAATATTAGTATATTAAATACACTAGTTTTTTATATGATAATGGAATAATAATATTTGAAGGGTTGGGGAATGAAAATAAAACTAAATAGCTTAAGAGAATATGTTACCTCTTATTCAGGTAACTTCTTTTGGTTTATACCAAAAGGCTTCTTTAGATTGATTTCATCCCAAGGGTAGGATTATATTATTTGTGGAGGTATGTTAAGGATATATTAGGGTAGATATTGGTTGATTTAAAGTGTCTTGATACGTGTGAGGAAGTGGATGGATAGAAGGCCTTTTTATAGTGGAGGAGGAGTGGCACTCTTGTAATATTTTGAAAAATGAATTCCTACCATGTTTTTCTATTGAAAGTGGATCCAATAATGGAAAAATTTAGATACAAGATATGATACGGTCTATATAGTTCTATCAAATATCTCTTGTATTGGTGTATATGTCATTTTAGGCCTTAAGGTTAAGGTTTATTCCCTTATTAAGCTTAATTTATCCATAATTGTTGTAATTAATTTTAATTGCATTCACTATTATTTTTGGTAAAAAACAAAGTTGGTATTATTAGAAATTAAAAAATATTTTAACTCTAAATATGGAATCCATTTTTCGAAATTCTAATCATATAATTTGTAGAAATTAATTTAAAATTCATCCCTTAAGAAGGACGACAATGTAGGTTTACAAAGTAAAAACATCCAAAAGTTTGATAATTGTTTACATTAAATTTCAAAGTAAAATTGATTAAAATGACCTAAATTGGATTAATTGATAAAATTATTATCTAATTAAACATTAAAACAAATTAAAATTTCAATTTAAAACTATAAATAAAATTATATAAAAAATCAGTTTTGAACTAAAATTCATTATTCTTAATTATTCATCAAAAAATGACATGTTTCTGAAAAATAAAAAAAACACCCTAAACTAATTTTTATGTTTCTATTTAAAATATAAAGTTTTTTCTGACATTATTGGAACCAATATTTTTTCATTTTATACTTTTCCACCAAAGATTCAAAGACTGTGGTAGAAATTGCATACAAAAAGGCTTGGGATTTGAGGAGATCATTTTGGGACATATATTCTACAAAGAATTTTATTCTTAGTAGATAAGGGTTTTCTTTTACCACCCTTAGACAAAAATAATATGGCTATCCACCAGCCAGGAAGGGAAATTAAACCACAAGATAATGTGGGACCAAAGGCTTACCACACCCAATATGGGCCAGCCGAAGGACCAGTGGAGGATCATAACTCCTACAAGAGGATGTTGTACCCATATATAGGGAATGCAATGCGTAAGCCTAAATGTTCACTAACATAGCTCAATCCATTAGCTCGGTGGTTCAAATCCCATGGTGTAAGTGATGCAGATGGTATGGGTGTCTACCCTGTTGCCATCTCAAACCAATGAAATCCATGGAATGGATTATATACCGGAGAGAAAGCAGTGCAGGAATTTGATGTGGGATGTGATGTTTTATTAAAGATTGAATCTGGGCCATCTGATCATACCTCCCTGTGATACACATCATATGATTTTTCCTCTCACCAAAACTAGTTGTCAACTTCAATCCAGTGCCTTAGATGTTCATTTCAGGTGATCCAACACACCGTACGGTCCTCGTCTTCAACCTCCCACTTGTTAATCCCCTCATGTGATGATGGCTCCACATGGAGACTCGAAGAAAATCACATGATCACTCGACTCTCTTCATCATTTCCATCTCCAGACCTTCACTAATATCTACACGAGTCTGATACAACCAACAAAATCCTCTGTGATCGCTGATCAAGGATGACAGTGGCCTTTTGCAAGATCCCCTAACAGTAATCAAGGTCTTCACATGATAATCCTTTGATTATGAAACCAAACTGAATATAGAATAGGTTTCAGAAGTATTTTTATGAAGGTGAACCCCTTCTAGCTCAAATGTATTTTCTATCCGATTTAACTTGGTTTTTCTCTAGTTCATGTGGCTTTATAGAAGGATGTTGAGGTTGTCACATGAGCATCCTTTGATCATTAGAACAAGGTGAAGACAAGAACTAAAGACATTTTAAGAATTTAAGTTACCAAAAAACCCTTCCTCATCTGATGTATTTTCTATATGAATTAACTCAGATTTTCCAGGATTACACAATGCCATTGAGAGAAACAAAGGCATCACATGATCAAATGAAATTATTATGCGATACGATCTCCACCACATCATCTAGTGCATGAATACTTCATCCCAAGTAAAGTGGATCCTCGTTCAGCATTCATCACCTATGAAAACCCTCCTCTATCTAGAAAAATGAAAAAAAGTGGAGAAGCCGAAGAGGGCCCTGAAAAATAAGGGTAAGCTAGATATCATCATCCGAAATCTCCTCCAGGTAAATTAGGGTCCTCTCTTTCACAATAATCCTCCATGGGATGTAGTTGTAGGATCTCATCATGTGATGTTCACAATATCACATGATCGCATGAAATGATATTTTCATGTGATTTTCTTTGTGGAGAATTTCCCCCTGAGTGTCCAAGAACTCCCCATGGATGCACACCCTCTTCATGAGAACCTAATTCCTTATCATAAAAACACAAGGTGAAAAAATATTTTCTCACGTGATTCCTATAGAATCATGCGATTGGATCAGAGTATCTTTGGACATGCACCTTACATGCATCACAGGCTATCTCCCATGAAGAAAACTATGGCATGCATACCCTCTACACTTGTCAAAAAGACTTCCCAATGTGCCTTACCCTGTTTCATATGATCACATGAGTGATGGAATATCATGAGACTCACGGTTCACCATTATCAGTGCCCACGAGTATGATCTAAAGTGCATGATGACCCATGGGCCTCACAAATACTGCAAGGGTCCTTGTCTTGAGGTGATCACATACAGCCCTAGATATGGTTTCATTGGCCTGTAAGTACCCCCCACTGGTCCTTAGCACGATGGAGGAAATAATTGCGAGAAACATTGTTCAGTACATGTGAATCACATGAATGGGGGAGCTTCATGATCTCACAAACTTAAGGTCATGCGAGATTCCATCCTTGGCTTTGGATAACCAAGACAGGAAGCCCCCGAAATAGGTGCAACGCATATATGATGACTCTATGCAACCTCAGATAGGTGAACACATAGGAATCCTTTAGTATTGTGTGTATTTCTTTTCTAGAATATACAACCTTTAAAAACCCACTCATGGTCGTAGAATCCATCACAAGACCCTATCGATTTCATTCAAGTCATGGGGAGAAATCACATGAGACTCTGAAAGGTGCAGTGCGAAGCAGACAATCAGCCATGCATCCTTCCCCGAAGACCATGATGCATCCCTTATATGTGTTTGTAGAGCTTATCTCATTACCTTTTGGAGCATGCAATCCCTCACGTGATGTTGAAAACCCTTGGTCTTGTGACGCTCTCACAAAGTTCCCACGCTTGACCCTTGGTATCTGTCCATTAAATCCTCCTCACCATGAATTGCATTCCATTACCCATTCATGTTGAGGAATTGATACATAACCCCCATTCATGACCATAGTACCCTTAATATGACCTCTTTTTGATCATGTTAAGATCATGGATGATTGATTTCTATATGACTCCCACATATGAGAATTATTCAGCATGTTTATGGCCTCAACCCATTGAAGAACCCATGGGAAGATCCTTCCAATAGCCATGAACCCCTCTACCTTGGAAAATATTTCCTATATGAGCCTAAGGCATGATCCATTTAGACACACACTTTTAAAACTTGAATAGGAAAAAGATCCTAAACATATTCGCAAGACCCTTTCGTGTGAATAGTTTAGGGACACACAATCACAAGACCCTTCGATGGTCTCGCAATGTCCTTGGGAACCCATGGAAATACCATTTTGATCAAAAGAAAATCCTCGGATGAGTCATATTGATATCGAGGCAACCCATTGACATGTCACCATGGTCATGTGATGACCCAAGGACAATTCAAGTTAATCATGATCAAGACCCCAGTCATGTATACTTTGATCATGCTCGAAACCCCAAACATATCTTCTTTGGTTATTTGAAAAATCTCAAACATGACTGCTTCGCCTATGTGAAGGAATCCAATGCATACTAATTAGGTTGACAACATTAAATGTGTCTACCATGTTAGATTGGTTCCCCCAACATATCAGGAAGACAATCAAGACATATCCAAGACATGTTAGAAAAATCCTCTAGGACATGCCAACCTTGTTCAACATACCTACTTGGACTCATGCCTTATGGAACAAAGCTCAGAGTCTTCACCCACATACCCCTTTTATATGGGAAGTGTTTTTAATGAGCGAGGTCCATCACCTCAGGTGACCTTTCCCATATCATGCTCTTGAATTAACCATCGTGGTCATCACTACCTTTATTTAATATGTCAGAAGATAAAGAATGAGTATACCAAACTATCATCCCTAGAGTATAAGCACCAACCAATTGGGAAACCTCATAGTGTAATCCCTGCTCAATGATATGATATGAGTACACCAAACAATTATTCGTAGTGTGTATGCCCTGACTACCGATACAAAAAAATATGTCTCCACCGATTGGGAAGCCTCAGTACTGAATCCCTATAAACAGACATCATATAAGGCGTCTCTAATCAATTGGGAATCCGTCTTGGTATAATCCCCCAACATCCCTAAAACCTTGAGGATATTCATAATGTATCCTATTGTGATCATCCACCTTATCTTATAAGTGGGTTAAGGGATAAGTGAACTACAAGAACTCTAATTCCCTCCATAACTAAGAAATGTAGGATTCCTTCCTAAATTCCTAGCTCCATACCATATCCTCCATGATATGGGAACCATCCCTCTCAATGTTAAACTTTAATGTGTAATCCATATACAAATATTCTCACATGAAATCCGTTTGATCAAAAAGTATCTCTTGTTTCTCACACCGAGCATGGATCACGTGAGCATAGATACTAGTGATGATTTTACCAATAGTATGATGAGAATTCCCCCCAGTGAGGAATCACCAATGGGATATAAGCCTAAGTACATTTCATCTCCATTCAAAGGAATATATTCCTGATGAAGAAATCCAGGTAAGTCTTATATTCATAAGTCCCTTATAGGGACTATAATGTATCATGTCTTACAACATAGATGATCATCATAAAAAAATACATGGACTTTGATTCCATTCATAAACAAGATATGTATGACACATCACTGATGTACGAGGGTGATATTCACGTCCTTACCACATGATGAAAAACTGCATTGATGGGTCTAGTCATACAACCTTAATGTTTATCAAACGAACTATGTGGGTTTTTATTATTATTTCAAAAGATATGTAGGATGCCTCATTGAGGTTCAATCAAATCTTCAGGACACTAATTCCTTCCTATACATTAATAAACTCCAGAGTGCTTAAACATGTACATAACCCAAAGCATCATAACTAAATTATAGAATGATAGATGACCCATGATATATTTTTCTTATCAATACATGTTCATAGTCAAGTCATTAACACATGGGTAAACAATCCCATATTAGGGTCTAGGAAGGATTTCAGGAACATATATTAAATCTATAAGAGATTCCTAGAGTAGGGAACAGTTCCCCTTAAAAAGGGTACAATGAGCCCGACCTCCCATCCTCCCGACCAATGCAAGTCTGCAAGAGTTTCTAGGCCTGAAATGGCATATGAACACCATCCATTTGAAAGAATTTCTGTACCTATCAACAGATGGGGGAACCATTTAGAGTTTCTTATAATAGTGAAAATGGTATCTTAATGAGAGAAACCCAATTCACGCCACTAAAACCCGATGAAAAATAATGGTGAACCCGACATGAATTCCTTTACCCATGTCATCCCTTCATGATTTAAAAAGAATATATTTCCTACTTCCCAACAAGAAAATTTATGTTGTGATAATTATAAAAAAAACAACGAACCAAACATATTTCTTCTAAAAATACTAATAGGGGATTCCTCGTTACCTTTTAACTATGAAAGTTATTGACTGAACATGTATTCTTATTTTTGATGTTGCACTGATAAGGTTTCTCATCTTATTCATAGGACTTTTGAATATTCCTTTTGATCAAAATGATTTCACCGAATGTTCCAATGGATTCCAAGATCACTGGACAAGCTGATTTGGTCCTGAGGCCCTAACATATGTTATCACCAACACACCACTTCCATTATTGGTTAGTTAACATCTTATTCTAGGAATACTGCATCAACAACTCCATTAAAATTATTGGATCATCTCATGAAATACCTTCAAGGATGAGTTCCTACCAACCGCCTTTCCCATGATATACTCCGTGAGAGGAAGTGACCCTTCACACCATATTCAACAACATTGGTAACTTATCACTTTAATTCAGCAAGTTAAACCTTACCTATGTTGGGTATGTGAATGAGGATATTCAAAATTAAAACTCAATCACCTTGGATATACCTAGGAATGATCTCATCCATTCTTATCATCATCACCTATATGAGGCCATGATTCCACAAGGAGATACAGAGGAGGTTGTTCCTGCACCAACTATCCATGATAGGGCACCTAACAGGAGATCCCACCTAGGGTATCCAAAAAATGTAGTTCCAGAGAAGGCTCATATCCCTACTACTAAGAACCTTTTTGAGGTCCATTAATGTATCCTAATAGTGGCCCAAAATCAATGTCATATCACCACTATCTTGGATCCTATAACTTCATCACAACTAACCTTGGTGACTATGGAATCCCAAGGAACACCCCAGCATGACGGGCTGGGCAAATTTTTACAATATTCTACCCTGGTATCATATTCGTCATGGGAACTGACCCCCCCCCCCAAATAGTATATCGGGCACCGACCCATAAAACAAAGTACTCCAATATGGAGGATCACAAACCTGTGTGTGTCTCAGTAAATATTATATCAGTCAAATCCAAAGATTCATAATCAGATCTATATGATCATGTGTTTGAAGGGTAAAATCATACCTTCCTATAGTTGTGTAGGTCATAGTAGGTCAACCAACCTTCTTCCACAGGCATAAGAGAAGATATGATTAGTGGTATCCACGAGGAATCTACAAGAGGTGTTACTGACCATGATGGTATTTTAGTAGATAAGGACAAAAAATTGTATGGATAATGGAAAAAATTGATTTAGTCTCTGAGATACACATCATAATTACCATCATTATCCACTCACCCTACCACCAATAGAGGAAGGGGTGTTTTCATGGCTCCCTCCATCGAATCCCTTGAGGATGAAAAGAAGTTTCTACATAAGAACAAATCTCTCAACTAAAACAAGAGAATAGGGATCTTAGTGAGATAATTTTGGGAATAACTATGAGATCTCCACATAGGATTGGGGTTATTGTGTCTTCTTATAAAAGCATGCCTTTTATTGGAGTGTCCCAGACCATAGGGGTGGGGGAATTCTAATATTTTTCATTCATTCATTGAGAGAAATAGAAACATTGTTCTACCTCACCACATCCCACAAGGTTGGGGGAATTTCCATATTTTCCACCTCCGCACCATAGATATTCTAGAAACTATTTGACCTCAGGTGTCACCACAAAATATTCAGGATATTTGGGACCTTTTAATTAATGGGAAGAGTCTCTGTCATCCAAGACCCCCAATGCTCCAGCACCTTCCCCTAGATCAATAGAGATTTGGACTCTATACCCAAATGTCCAGACTCAACCATACACTCGCACTAATGATGGCACATATAACATGTGGGAGAAGTGGTTTGGTCACCCATATCTTGAATAAAGGAAGCAAAAATTATATTCCTTCCCAACCAAACATATTGGAAGGTATTTAAATTATTCCATGGAGAGTGCCTTGATAGAGTTTACTGTGTTAAGGAATCCAATCAAGGAAAGTTTGGTAGGCCATGAAAATAATTTCCCCTACCATAAATGTCTCACGAATGTGATAAAAGATTTATTTTCCTTGAAATAATGGTTTCATGTGAAGATAGACATGGGGATACTAGAACCACAAACACCTGAATTCCCACTCCAGTCATCTGATTACTCTGAACAGGGCACACTGGTTTTTTAGCAAGCATGATCTATATACCTCCCAAGGATAACCGATCATATTTCAAATCAATATTTAACAACGAATATTCCTTCCAAATGAAGAATGTCTCCAAATATTTTGACTACTCCATGGAAAATGGTTTGATGAAGCTCTCGAAAATAAGGAAGCTAGATAATGTAGGATTGATAGGACGTGATGATTATTTCGCCTACCATTGACATCTGGGGAACACAATCAAAAGAAGATTTTTCTTAAAGGATCATTTGGAGGAATCGGTATCTGCAATCTTGATAGAGTTGAAAGATCCTATAACTCATGAAATATGCATAAGAGTTTTTCAATATCCTTCAGAAGGGCCACTCTCCTGATATGTTATTTAACCACTATCTTTAGAAAAAGACACTAAACTACATGGTCATCATCCTTAATGTAAGAAGTTAAACTACATGGATCATATCATAACTGCATGACATTAAACTACATTAATTAATTCTGTACTACATGATGTTAAACTACACGGCTCTCTAGAACTATGTTTGGCTTGATTCTCATTTTCAATGAGATATGTAGGGATGCCTTGATCGTTTATCTTGGTCCATCCTATGCATGATATTTAATACCCATTTACTAATATAAAATGACTTTATATGGGACCATCGTCATTCCTTGTTTCCCACACTGGGTATGGATCATGTGGTCTTATTAATTTCACCAAGGGATTCCCTACGCAAACAAGGTGTATCATCTTCAACAGGATCGTCTTGGTCCTGGATATGAGACCTTAAAAGGCATGTCATATGTCCTCACTACAAGACGTTAAACTACATGGCTATTTCGAACTATGTGTGATTTCATTCTCATTTTCATGAGATATTTAGTGATTCCAAGACTTCCACCCTTGGTACCAACTTAAATGTTCCCATCAATTCACTATGGTTCCCATCCTTCCTCACTACATGACGTTAAACTACATTGTAATTCAAGAACTACATACGACCTGATTCTCATACTAATGAAATATATAGGGACCCTTGGACTCTATATCATGGCCCAACCACCCATATTAACATCCTTACCACAAGTTGAAATATTTCATAGAAAATGTCCCGGTCACAGGATGATAAACTATGTGACATATCAATCTCTGGGATACATCATCATCATTATTTGGGAATGTTGGCATTCCAAATGATGACAACACACACTTTGAGACTTGTGGATATATATATAATAAATAATATTTCTACAATAATGGAGGCAAGTACAGTATTCGGTGATGATGTACAGGTTTCATCTCCCAATGGCTTGGGAAACACCCTTGTTAATCCCTGTAGTATGCTCAACAGAGACTAGGTGCCCCGCATATGCTTGGTCAAGGTAGTTGAACTGATCCTAGAGTTCCAAGACGTACCTATCCTCAGTGATAGTGTAAAAAAATAAACTCTGACATCCCACTATAATTAATCTCATAATAGGGGAAGATATTGTCTCCTCTCATGGCCTCTCTCACCATGATTGTGATTGAGGAGCCCCCAAATTTTCATATTCATCTAGAAGTGTCTCCTTGGGATAATAAATGGAGGAAGATGAGGCTGATATAAGGAACACCACTCCAGTGTTTGAGGAAGGTGTCTCTTCAACCATAGATGAGCTCAGGAAGATAAATCAGGGATCAGAGGAAGAACCGTGACTTACACTAGTTAATGTGGCCATTCCCCTCGAAGAGTGAGAGATGTAAATTGAAATTCTAGGGAAGAATCAATATTTTTCACTTGGGAAAACAAAAAATGCCTAGACTGAACCCAGATATGGATAATCACTATCCCAGACTACCCAATGAGCATCGAGGATTCAAAAAGGAAGCCGAGAGGATGCAGTCCTCTCATGTCACCAATATAGAGGCAAGATTTGACAAATTGATCAAATAAAACTTCTTCATAAGATGTAAAATACTCGATATGGCTTGCAAACATAATCCCTCTCAAGAAAAAAATGGGAAAATTTGGGTTTTTATTGATTTTAGAGACCTTAATCGGCATTTCCCAAAGGATGATTTCCCATTTCTGATCACAAAGCTCTTGATTGATGTGACTTCTGGTTACCAAGCCCTTTCTTTCATATATGGGTTCTCAGGGTACAATAAGATAAAGATTACCCCAAAGATAAAGAATAAATTTCCTTCAGAGTGACTTAGTGTATCTTTTGTATCAGGTCATACCCTTTGGTTTAAAGAATAATGGCACTGCTTATCAACGTCCAATGCACCATTTCATTAAGTTGTTTCTAGGAAAGATAACTGAATTTTATGTCAATGACTTTGTGGTTAAATCTAAATGGAAATGGGATCAATTCACAAACCTTAAAATAATGTTTTACATGCTGCGATAACACAGTCTAAAGATAAATTAACTGGAATTCAATTTCAGGGTAACGTCAATGAAATTCCTTGGTTTTTTGGCATGCCACCATGGCATTGAGGTTGACCTGGAGAATAATATTTCTATATTAGAAATGTCACCCCCATAAATCTCATATAATTGAAGGGAATACAAGGGAACCTTTCATACATTAGGTGATTCATTACCAACCTGGATGGAAAATCTCTCCCATTCACCAGGCTAACGAAGAAGGGAACTACCTATCAATGGGATGATGACTGCCAAAAAAATTCAGAAGTATAAAGTAGTATCTACTACACCCATCATTTTTATGCCTCTAGTGGAAGGGAGGCCACTCATCATATATGTGTTCTCCATAGAACCCTCATTTGGTGCTCTCCTCACAGAAAATGATTATGGGGGAATAGATAATAATCTTTACTACCTCATCTAGACTATGATATGTACTGATACATGTTGCTCTAATGTCGAGAAGAACTACCTTGAACTCATCTTCATAGTGAAAAATATGGGGCATTACTTACAGCACCACAAAGTCCAATTGGTTTCTCGCATCGATCTTCTCAAGTACATCCTTTTTCATTTGAAGCTGAATAGGTTCTTGGCCCTATGGGAAGTTGTTCATCATAAATATGTCATTCAATTTTTATCATAGAATTCAATGAAAGTACAAGACCTAACTGATTTTATTGTATCACATCCTACCCTAGAAAATATTCCGTAAGACATCTAGATTCAAAATGAAGAGGTCTTATTTTCCCCTAACACTCCCCAGACATGGGAGATATATTTTGATGGTTCCTCACAAATCCCAAACAGAACGAGGATGGGAAACCCAAAGCTCAATGGTGTTTTCCTTGGGATTCTATTTGTATCTCCTGACAAAACGGTTTTCCCCTACTCTTTCTCAATATCTAAAGGCTGGAAAAATAATGAGGTAGAATACCAAGCCCTCATCACTGGCTTAGAATTTTCCCTATAACTACAAATATCCTACCTAAGCATCAAAGGGGATTCTAAGTTAGTGATAATTCTAGTCAATGGAAAATATTCCATCAAGAAGGAAGAATTGGAACATCTCACTAGCTATGTCAGGGGACTAATGATAGAGTTCCCATTCAAACCCACATTGCATCATTCCCCCTGATCATATAATGTTCATGCCGACACATTGGATAATATAGGAATAATCTTAGTCAATCCAGATCAGGAGGAGGTAATATTCTATATCAAATTTCAACGAATGATAATGGGGTCCATATTCGTGTAAGTCCCATCACTCGTCCTTGATACATGACATTAAACTGTAAAAATTCATCCTAGATGAAAGACAATAAACTGCACGACATCTTTCATCATGACAGAAAGACATTAAACTGCACAGCTAACATCCTTACCGCAGGACATAAAATTTCATGGATCTTGTCTTTACTCTAAGACATTAAACATCATAACCAATGTCCTTAATGTATGACATAAAGCTTTATGGATCCATGATATCCATATCTATCCATGATGATTCACCTACATCCTTTCCACGTGATGTTAAATTTCATGGTTCTTCTAGAACTATGTTTGGATTGATTCTTATTTACAATGAGATACGTAGAGACACCTTGATCCTATATCTTGTTCTAGCCACTACATGATACAAATTTCCCTTGTTGTACCCTCAACTAGCTATGTATTTTAGGGAAACCCTTTCCATTCCTTGTTTCTCACACCAAGCATATCTCATGGGATATTATGAATTATGGTAGGGATTTATCCCTACATGAAAGGTAAAAAAGTACACAACAAGTCCATTATAGTCCTAAATTAAAGAACATAAAAGGCATACCATGAGTCCTCACTGCATGTTGTTAAACTGCATGATTACTTTCCATTTTGAATGACTTTAAAATGAATGGTTCTTTAAAACTATGTGTTGTTTGATTCTCATTATTATGAGATATGTAGTGATGCCCAGACTTCCAACCTGGGTCCCAACCAAAGTATTTCCATCAATTCACATCTGTTCACCTCTGTCCTCACTGAATGATGTTAAACTACATGGGACTTTAAAGAACTACACGTGGTTTGATTCTCATCCTCATGAAGTACATAGTTAATCCCAATATTCCATATTTGGTCCCAACTAAAACATTTCCATTTATTCATGTTAGTTCACCCTCATCCTCACCACCTGATGTTAAACTAGATGGAACATCAAGAACTACATGTATCTTGATTCCTGTCATCATAGGATACATAGTGACACCTGGATCTCCAATCCTAGCCCCAACTACAATGGTCAATGGAAATAATGTACCCCAATACGTATGGGTTAGAATTTCGTAGAGTATTTACCATTCAAGAACTACATAAGACTTGATTACATCCCTTATATTATACATAGTGAATCCTGGATTTCCAACTCCGAGACTAGGAACAATAAAAAAACATAAAATCCACCCCTCCTCCTTACATATGGACCACACATGCACAAGATTCTTCATTTAGAACCAAGTGTCGCTTGATCCTCATTCTCATTAGATACTTGGTGAAACCCAAGTCTCCATCCTTAGGCCTAGTGACAATATTTCCACACTTCCTCATCGTTTACCACATTATTAGTAAATGATGTTAAACTACAAGGAAGTATGTCATTACCGTATGAGGTTAAACTGCATGGAATTACATCCTTACTGAATTACTTTAAACTGCATGGAAATATGTCCTTACCTCATGATGTTTAACTACATGGAAGTACATCCTCACTACATGAAATTAAACTAAATGGAATTATGTCCTTACCACATGATGTTAAACTTCATGGAAGTACCTCCTTACTTCATTATGTTAAATTTCATTGAAGTAGTCCTTATTACATGATGTTAAAATAAATAGAAGTATGTAATGACTTCATGAATTTAAAATAAATGGAAGAATTTCCATAAAACATGATGTTAAGCTGCATGGAGGTACATATCCACTACATAAAGATAAACTATAGAAACCATTATTTATCATCCTTCCTTATCAAAAGACCACAAGAGCCTTACGCTGACCAACCAGAGAACGAGGTACATCTATAATATTTTCAATCACCTCAGTCCATATTCCACACTTCATGGATCAAGAGCCTCGAGTCGTCCCATCCTTTCATTATCCTTGAAGAAGAAAATATATCTCAATGTTTGACCATTTTATTATTGTAGGGGAATAGACCCACAGACCAAAGACATTTTGGCCTAGTATAAAGGGATTTATGATTCTTATGAGTCTGAAGTGTCCATGGCGTAACCTAGAACCCCATTGTGTTTTAGGTTATCCATAGAATGATTGTCCCATATCATCACTCATGAACAGGGAACCTCGCTCCGTGATTTACAACACTTTCACCTCTCCCTCATAAGGATGTTGAAGTACTTTTTGACCCTAGGAATCCAAATTTTTCTCTCCTAAAACATCTCCCATGTTAGTTCCATATGTTTCATGACCTTAAACTACTCAAACATTGTTCAAATTTGTACGACCTAAAACTATAGCCTATAATAATCCAAATCACAATAATTTAAACTTCTAGAAAAAGATACAAAAAAAATTTCCGGTTGAAAACCAGCAAAGGGATTCCTATGTAAAATTCTAGTCTTCACTCACTAAACTATTCATATTTTGAGTTTGGGAAAAAATAATGGTATAAATAAATAAGGAATAAATCTCATAGTGTCTAATTTTTATCCCTATTAAATTCCACTCTATGCTCGTTGGACCCCCTGATCCAGGAAAAAATTAGGGCAATGATTTGTCACATTTCCTCACTATGAGAATATGTTTAACAGGTGGTGAAACAACTATTAGGGTGCTTGAATCCTAATTGGATCTTACAATTTATATAAATCCCACTTCATGATCTTAATCATATTAGTTCATCACTGACCTTTCATTTCCCCTATAGAAGAAAAAATATCTCTATGCTTGTAAATGCTATTGATGAAAGGGTTCAAACCCACTAACTAAAGAAATCAGGGCCTAGTATAAAGGAATTTCTTATTCTTGTTAGTCGGGCATCATCATGGCGGAACTTAGCACCACATTGTGTTTTATAATATCCCTGGTGTGGTTTTCGCATAGATTTCTCATGACCTTAGAACATTATACTATGATTTAAAAACTCCATATAAAACTATTAGATTGGATATGATATCCTCGATATTTCATTTCCATGTTTTGAACCCTTTCTCAAGGATGGATTGTGACCCTTCATTATTGATCCTTCTAATGGATCACACCTCATGATTCGAAACCACAAGGAGTAGGTCTTGAGATATTCATTTGGAACCAGGTTTTCATAGGGTGATATAACCATTTGTAGATAGTCTTCCTTCAGTACCCAACATCATCTTATAGATGTTTGAGCCTTCATAAATACTTCATACCACCTAGAAAGGAAAATAGATCTCTCAGCTCGACCATGATATTGATGCAAGGGCTCAAACTCACCGACTAGAAACATCTTGCTCCAGTATAAAGGGTATCCAAATCCTTGTGAGCCTCAACAACACTGTGGTAGAACTTGAAACCCCGTAGTGTTAAGGGACATACCCCGAATGTATACAACATTCCATATTACCTGGCTTATACATTTTGATTGTGACTTACATTACCCATATTCCAACTATCCAGGCAGGTCTAGCTTTGCTAGTATTTAACCCTTATCCATATTTACCCCATAAACCTTCTATAATCCCTAATAAAAGAGTGGAGATCAGATTTTATTGGCCATGCTGTCGATGTATAAGGTATTTAAACCACCAACTAAAAGAATCTACTCCATGTAAAAAAGGATCTCCAATCCTTGTAAGCCCTGGAATCATCACAACAGAAATCAAAACCCAATAGTATTTTTAGACAATCCTAGTCTCCCAATACCATATTCCATAAAATTCTTGGTAGTAAGACATTATACTACATGGAATCCGAAAGGTATAAGATATAAGACCTTAAACTACTGTACACGAAAGTTCTGATCTCAAAGAACCTAAAATACAACACAATGATGGTCTAGATTGTACGACCTTAAAACTGGAAGAGACATGATTCTTGATAATATGAAATCCCTATAAGTTAATCCTAGAAAAATTTGAGTTTCTACTCTCTAGGAATAAAATTTTAGTGATTTAGGTGGTATTGAGTGGCTATAAAAGGGAACAGGAATAGAAAATTGTTAGGAAGAAAACCTATAAGAATGCATCTTGAGAAAAAACCTAGTCCATGCTCACTATGTCTTCCCCCATATAAATCTTAGGAAAAAGTTATGGAAAAATTAAATAAAAAAGCTACAAAGATTGTGGGTCCTAATATATGGCCTTAGGAAAATCAAGATATGTTCACTAAGTCCCTTGACATAGGAAAAAGTTAGAGCATTCAAAAAGGATATCATGTGCATGTTGTCCTTGTAAATCAGATGATCTCAAGACTATTGGAGTAGGTGCACCAATGAATAATTTCATGTTATTGGGTATTCATGAACATTTCTCAAAGAGAAACCTATTAAAATTAATGCACTCAAATCCATGTGATCCAATATATTTGGTGTTAAACATAAAGGATGAACATTATGGATGATCTGATCAACATCTCCACTAATACATGGCCCTCTACCCAATATTTCATCACAAAATAATGACATCCACCCTCCTATGTATGAGTTCAATCTGAGTATATACATTCATAATTGATTTCTTTATCCAAAAACCTACGTCTCATATGCATGATTTTTATCTACATAGTGGTATATTTTAGAACTATGTATGGCTTGATTCCCATTCTCACGGGATACATAGAGACATCCAAGTGATTTACTTCTGATCTAGCCATAAGTTCCTTTTTACCAAACCCCATTCCATTCTGGAATGAATATACATTACAATTTTAGGGTATCCATGCCCTAGGTCAAAGATACTTCCAACATTGGATTCAGTCGAGCAGTTGTGGAAAGATGTATCATCTTCATAACACTTGATAGTTCCTTATACATACTCAGGATAGATCCTTGAAGGAAGTTTAGTATTGGGAAACATTAGATATTCAGATATGATGAAAAGTTATTTACATTTACCTTTGAATAAGATTCTTTTCATTCCTAATAATCTCATAATAAGTGGGATTTTTTTGCACCAATATTTGTGTATTTTACACTTTTCTATTGAAGATTCAAAGACCATGGTGGAAATCGAATACATAAAGTCTTGGGATTTGAGGAGGTCATTTTGGGACATATATTCATCTAAGAATTTTATTATTAGTAGTTAAGGGTTTTCTATTTCCACTCTTATCTAAAAAAAAATATGGCTAGCCACCATCTGGGTAGGCCAATTTAACCACAAGCCCATGTGGGACTAGAGGTCGACCAAGACCAATGAGAGTCATCCTGGGCCAACCACTATACTATAAGAGGATCATAGATTCTATAGGAGGATGTTGGTCCCATGTATAGGGTATGCGGTGATCAAGCCCATAGGCGCACACACATAGCCCAATCCATTAGCTTGGTGGGATAAATCCCATGGTTGAAGTGATGTAGATGGTATGAGATTCAACCCTGTTGTCAGCTCAAACCATTGGTATCCATAGAATGGATTATATACAAGAGATTAAGCGATGTGGGAATTCTATGTGGGACATGTTATATTCACATATATCGAATCTGGGCCATCCGATTATACCTCTTAGTGATCTGTGTCATCTGATCATGCCTCCCACCAATCCCATCCATCCTATTTAATCTAGTGACCCATGAGTTCAATTCAGGAGATCTGTGCACTGTAAGTCCATCGTCTTCAACCTCTTACTCATCCATCACCCTATTATGATGCTAGTTCGACATGGAGATTCGAAGACAGTTGCATGATCGCATAATTCTCTTCATCACTTCCATCACCAAACCTTCTATAATATCTATGTGAGTCTAAGAAAACCAATAGAAGCCTCTGTGAACTCTGATCAAGGATTCTAGTGACCTTCCACAAGACCCCCTGACAGTGATCTAGGTTATATCATAATCATCCTTTGATCATGCGACCAAACCAAAGATAGAAGATGTGTCACAAGTAGTTTTATTATCATGAACCCCTTCCACCTCTGATGTTTTTTCTATCCGATTTAACTCATATTTTATTTGATTCAAGTAGCTTCATAGAATGAAACATAGGTTGTCACATGATCATCCTTTGATCATGCAACTGAAGTGAAAATAAGCACTGAATATGTTGCAAGCATTTCAACGACCACAAATCCCTTCCGCCTCCAATGTATTTTCCATCTGAATTAACTCAGATTTTCCAGGATCAAATTACACCCTAGAGAGAAACATAGGCATCTCATGATTGGATGAAATGATCATGCGATATGGTCTCCACTACTTCGACTAGTGCACATGTCCTTCATCCCAAGTAAAGAAGCGCAACCTTCAGCCTCCCTCTCCAATATAAACCATGTTCCATCCAGAAAAATTAAAAAAAAGGGAGAAGGGGAAGAGGGCTCCAGAAAAGAAGTAGAAGCTAACCATCATCACCAGAAACCTCCTCCATGTAAATTAGGGGCCGCTATATTTCAAAAATACACCATGGGATGTATTCGCAGGATCTCATTGTAAGATCTTCACAATATCACATGATCACATTATAAGATAATGTTACATGATTTCTGTTATGGAGAAGTTCCCCCTGAGTGGCCAGGAACTCCACAAGGATGCACATAATCTTAGTGAGAACCTCATTTATTTTCATACAACTGTAAGGTGTAGAGATATTGTCTCTCATAATTCCACTGGAATCATGAGATCACATTGGAGTATCTATGAGCATGTTCCTTGCACACATCACAGGGTATCTCCCATGAGGAAAACTATGACATGCATACCCTTTTCAATCACCATCAAGACCTCACAAAGGGCATTATCCTAGGTCATGTGATCACATGATCCATGGAATCTCATACGATGCATGGTGCACCCCTACCGGTGCCTGCGAGTACAAGCTAACATTCATGACGACCCCCGAGCCTCGTAAATACCGCGAGGGAACTTGTCTTTTTGTGATCACATGAAACCCCAAATATGGTTGCCTTGGCTGAAAAGTATCCCTCACAGGTCCTTAACATGATGGAAGAAATCATCATGGGACCCATTTTTGTTAGACATGTGAATGGTATGAATGGGGGATCCTTATGATTTCGCAAACCTGTAGTCATGTGGGATTCCATCCTCTGATTTTGATAACCAAGAAAGAAATTCCATGATATGAGTGCTTCGCATATGTGATGTCTCAATGTACCCTTGAATATGTGACCACTCCAAGAACCTTTGGTCTTGCTTGTATGCCATTTTCAGTACATATGACCTCAATAAACAGACCCACTCAAGGTTGGAGAATCCATCACAAGACCTCATCGAGGTCATGCGATCCATGGGGAGAAATCATGTGAGAATCCAGGAGGTGCAGTACAAAGCAGGCCCTCAGACATGCATCCTTCTTCGCAGACCAAGAATCAACCCCTATATGTTTTTGTAGAGCCTATTTCATGATCTTTTTAAGATCATGCAGTCACATAATGGACATGAAATCCCTCACACGATGTAGCAAACCCTTGGTCTTGTGATGCTCACATAAGTCCGTCACGCTCGAACCTTGGTCTTTGTCCATGCATTCCACATCACCATGAATTGCATGCCTTTACCCATGCATGTGGTGGCTTTGATATAAATCCCCCATAAAGGACCATATCACCCTTCATGAGACTTATTTGTGATCATGTGAAGTGTATGATTGATGGAGTTCCATATGAATCCCTCATGAGAGTATCCTCCATCATGTTTATTTCCTCAACACATTGGAGAAGCCATGGGAAGATCCTTACAATATCCATCCACCTCTTTACCTATTAAAATATTGCATATATGGACCAAAAGAATGATCCCTTTAGACAAACACTTGCAGAACTCAAACGGGTGAAAGATCCTAAACATATCTACAAGACCACACCATGTGAATGGTTCAGGGACACATGATCACAAGACCCTTTGATGGCCTCGTGATATCCTTGGGAAACCTTGTAAATTCCATGTTCCTTTTAAGAAAAACCTGAGACAAGTCAGACTAATCTTGTGGAAACCCATTGACAGATCACCATGGTCATACAAGGACCCAATGATAAGTAAAGTTGATCATGTTCAAGACCCCAGTCATGTCTTCTTTAATCATGCGTGTGACCTAAAACATGTTTTATTTGGTTATGTGAAACACCTAAGACATGTAAACTTCACCCATGTGAAGGAATTAGAGACATCTTAATTAGGGTGACACCCTAAGATTTTTCTACCAAGTTAGATTATTTCCCCAACATATCGGGCAGACAACCAAGACATATCCAAGACATGTCAGAAAAATCCTCTAGGAAATTCCAACCTTGTCTGCCATACCTACTTGGACTCATGCCATGTAGACCTAGGCTAGGAGTATTTAGCCACATACCCCTTTTATAAGGTAAGTTTCCTTGAGGATCTAGGTTCATTCCCTCATGTGACCTTACCAATATCATTCTCTCATAGAGACCATCATGGTCATCACTACCTTTATTTAATATTTTAGAAGATAAAGAATGAGTATACCAAATGGGAATCCCTAGAGTGTGTTCCCTGACCAATTGGGAAACCTAAGAGTGTAAGACTAGATCAACGACATGATATGAGTATACCAAACAAGCAGTCTTAGTGCGTATGACTAGAATAACGATAAAAAATAATATGACTCCTCCAATTGGGTAGCCTTAGTACGTAATCCACAACCAACGACATCAAATAAGGTTTCCCTAATCAATAGGGAATCTATCTTTGTATAATCCATACACATCCCTAAGACCTCGAGGATGACCATAATGTCTCAGAGTGTGATCATCCACCTTATCCTATCAGTGGGTTATAAGATAAGTGAATTATGAGAACTATGATTCCTACCATTACTGAGATATGTAAGAATCATTCCTAAGCCCTGAGCTCCATATGATATCCTCTAATGGATGGGAAACCATAAATCTCAAAGGTAAACTTTAATGTGTTATCCGTGTATAAATTTTCTCACATACAATGTGCCTGATCTACCATTATCTCTTGTTTATCACACTGAGAATTGATCAGATGAGCTTATAGACTAGTGATGATTATTCTAATATAATGATGAGAATTCTCCTAAGGGAGGAATCACTAGTGGGATGTAGTCCTGATGAAATCTCATATATTCTCAAAGGGATATATTCCTAATGAAGTAACCCAAGGCAGTCTCACATGCATAAGTCCCTCCTAGGGCCTCTAATATCTCATCTCTCACGGTATAGATTATTATCACAAGAACAACATGGGCATTCATTCCTGTCAAAAATAGGATACATAGGAGCCCTCAGTCAGGTTCGAGCCCAATATTCATGTCCTTAAGGTATGATGCAAAATTATATGGATAGGTCCCGTTATACAACCTTAAACTATGTCAAATGAACTACATGGATTTTGATTCTTGTTTCACAAGATATGTAGGATTCCTCATAGATGTTCAATCCCATCTCCAAGACACCAACCACCTCCCTTGATGACAATGAACTCCAGATTGATTGAACATCTCCATAACCCAAAGCATTATAACTAAATAAGAGAATGATAGAGGACCTTTGATATTCCCACTATTGTTCTTATTGATACATGTTCGTAATAAGTTCATTGAAATAATTATAAATAGTATCGTACTAGGGTCTAAGAAGGATTTAATGTACATATATTAAATATATAATAGAGTCATAGGGTAGGAAAAAGTTCCCCCTCAAAAGGGTGTGATGAGCCCGACCTCCCATCCTCTCGACCAATTAGAGTCCCCAAGAGTCGATGTGCCTGAAAACCTAGAAGACCATTGGCCTTTGGAAAGCAAGTATTTACCCAGCTATAGATGTGGGAACCATTGGGAGTTTTTAGGAAAAGTTAAAATGGCATACTCATGAGAGAAAACCATTTCACCCCACGAACACCCAATGAAATAGACATATGAAATCAATTAAAGTGTTCAAATTCAGATTTAAAATGGGTTCTCCATTAAAAGGTGGTAAAATTTCCTTTATAAAAGTATAGTTTTTTTTTGTGTGAAATTGGGTTTGTTCTTATATTATGACTATAAAACCTATTGGATGAATATTAAAAATATTTGATTGAATATATTGCTTATATATTTCATTAAACTAATTCAATAATTTTAATTAATTGTGTTTATTAAAATAAAACTCCTTTTGAAGCATAAAAATAAAAATATTTCTTTTTATATCCAATTGGTTCTTTTTTTCATTTCTCATTAATTGGTAACCAATTAATTCATTTAATAATTATATAAACAATAAATTTCATAATTTAATTAATATTATTCATAATTTTTTGACCTAATGGCTAGCTTATGTCATATTATATTAAATAATAATATTTTAATAATACATTATTATTTGGTAAAATTTAGTTTTGCATGTAACTCAACCTATCATGGAAGGTTTCTCCTGCATGTAAAGCAAGCTATCGAGGAAGTTTGATCTTGCGTGTAATGCAAGCTAACTTGGTGTTTTGTGCATTACAAGATATAAAATATATTATATTTATTTAAGATATTAAATATATTATAACGTATCAGGTTAATATATTATATTTTTTACACTTGTTGTTACGTTCCATAAACACTATTGAATATAAATTTGTACATTAGAATTCTGGGGTGTTACATGAGGTCTTATTCTCTAGAATTCAAAGGTGGTTGTGATCAACACCTTCCTCTACTCTAGTTTTATTACAATAATAGATTTCACATGAGAATTCATATGGATCCATATGAATCCCTCTAGGGAAATAAGTGTTATCTACAACATGTTTGTATGAAGTTGGAGAAATAAATCTATTGGGACCTGAGTTATCTAAGGAAATGGAAGAGAAATTCAGATCTATTTAGTAGTATATCAAGGAAGCTCAGAGTTGATAGAAAATTTATACTAACAAGAATCAGTGAAATCTAGAATTTATAGTTTGTGAGAAGGTTTTCCTCTAAAATTCTCCAATGAAGAAGGTTATGATCGTTTAAAAGAAGTGAAATATTATCCCTAGGTATATTATCCCATTTGATATTAGTGATCGAGTAGGTATGATATCTTAAAAAATGGTGCTTCCATCAGACCTCTCTCAAGTTCACAATGTGTTCCATGTATCTCTCCGAAGGAAGTATATACCTGATCAATCACATGAACTCAACTTAGAAGCCATACTGATGGATAATGATGATTATTATAAAGAATAACTATTATAAATATTGGATAATAGATATAAAGTTTTATGTAACATGATTACTCACCTAATTAATGTTATGTGGAGGAATCATAATTTTTAAGAAGCTGCTTCAGAACCCAAGGATGTAATGAAACAAAGATGTCCTATTTTTTTGAATCATAATAATAAAATTTTAAGGGAGTAATTCCATTTAATGGTGTATAATTTAACATCTTCTGAACTAATCAAATATTTCTTTTCAAAAAAATTAATTTCTTTGATAGATTTCATTACACGTAAAAACGAGTTTAAATGAACCGTAATATACTATTAAAATATTATTATTTAATGTGAAATTTATCTTCTAGCTACTTTATTGGTGAGTATTAATAGTAATAACTAAATTATGGAAAAAATATGGTTTAAAAATGTATAAAATAAACTCATTGGTTATCAATTAATTATAAATTAAAATAAAAATCATTTGAAAACAAAGTGGGTGTTTTTCTGAAAATCATTTTTATGTGTGCAATGTGTGTTTGTGTAAATAATTTAAATTGACCATTATTGGAGAATTATTTTAATGATATTTACATATTCAATAAATTTATTTCACTTTAATTTATTGTTCTTTCTAGGAATTGGATGAAAATAAATCCAATATTATACTTATAAATTTATTTTTTCTAAAAATTGGTTTTCGTCACATTTTTTCATACTTATTTTAAAATGTATTTCTTCCACTTATAGAAATTAAATCTTGAAAAATGGATTCCAAATTTTTAACCATGAGGATAAAATTTGGTTAATAGGCCCCTTTTATTTTTTGTCAATATGAATAGTAACCATTGTAATTTTTGTCACCTCGTTAAGGGTAAAACGGGTTATATGGGGTTAAAATGTTGGGATATGGCATTAAAATTTATCCAGAACCTTCCATTATCCTATTGGATGATTTTATTTCATCAATATCTATCCATGTGTCGAATATACGGCAACTTGGTGCCATATTTCTTTGAATATAGCCTTTATATTAATTTAAGAATTGGAAAAATATAGAATGTAACTCTCTTACTTTTAAAGATCTATTATGCCTTCACATAGGGAAAAAATGCAGTGAATGAATAATAATGGTTATTTTTATAATAATTAAATTATATTCATGATGAGAACTTATTTTTAATTTTTAGTAATTCTATAATCACCTTAAATGGTTACGCAATGCCAACACAATATTTCTTCAATTAATAGAAAATAAATGATTTTAAAAATATTTAAAGTAATAAAATTTTAACGAGTAATAGTGTTAAACGAATTTTTTATGTGAATATAGAATATTAGGGATGTTTTTGAAAATATTATATATGAATTCTATCATTTTCTTGGTGTCTTTAAAGTCAAATTAATAGAATAGTTCCAAAATTGACATTAATGATATTTTATAATAAATAATATATTATTAAATGATTTAAATTTTAAAAAAAATAGATTTAGAAAAGTGAATGAAATATGTTTTAAAATATCAATCATGGTCCATTTATGAATAATGTTTCAATTTATGGTAACATTATTAACCCTTTAATATTGAAATAGTTGTTACCACAATTAAGGTAAAAAATGATTAAAAAAGGGGTTAATAAAAAAATTAGGTTTAAAATGACACAAAATCCTATAT
Organism: Viscum album; assembly: GCA_963277665.1. Classification (NCBI taxonomy): domain Eukaryota; kingdom Viridiplantae; phylum Streptophyta; class Magnoliopsida; order Santalales; family Viscaceae; genus Viscum; species Viscum album. Next base: position 311,579,690 of record OY728167.1, on the reverse strand, counting down.
AAATTTCATTATATAATTTTATTTATACCCTAAACTATTTTTATTGGAATAAATGTACATTTGGAAGCATATTCATTGATAATTACTTTATTATATTTTAATATTTTATGAAATTCCAAGAGTATCCTCTCCGTCCCTTAAAAAAGGACACCCCTCCTTTCTCTTATTTACACCACCTTCATCCTTCTATATCGAAAAAACCCAATACAATTCTCTTATAAATATCCATATCCAAGTTATATATGTTATTTTATTCCCAAAATAAAAACTCTATGGTTATTAATTGGATATCCAAATGAGTTCTTTCAATTAATATGTAATCTCCTTAAATGATCACTTTCTTTTTTCATTTTTGTTTTACCTCCATATAATATATGGTATTCATAGTTAAATAATAACATAATTACCCTAAATATATATAAATATTACTAGGATTGTGAAAAAACAATTATCCATCATATTTCCCATTAAATGGAAAGTGAAAGTATCACTTGTGTGTATATATGGCTTACCATCTCCACGTAGAAATACCGTTCATTTATCATCACCATATTTTAGGGATGAAAATAATAATAGGCATAATATTTATATATGATATTTATGACATAATTATAATTCTTTAATTATAATATTACATCAACCTTGTTACCTTCCAACCTATTGGAAGTGCGTGCGTGTGGAATACCACATCCACAAAGCAATGTGGATTGTTCATCATTTCTATTTTAAATGGATGATAATAAGGATTTATTTGATGAATATATATGATTTATATGATATAATAATGATTTTTTAAAGGTTAATTTTTATTTTCCTTTTTTTATTCCATCCGTTTGAAAATTGAAAATACTGTTCATGCGTACATATGAACTACCCTCTCTATGAACGATGTACTTAATTTTTCTATTTCTTCCTTTTATGGATGACTCTAAAAATATTTTTAATGAATATATATTTTTTTATATCATTATTAACATTATGAAGATGATTGAAACATTATCAAAGAATAAGGATTGAGACTGTCGAACAGAAACATACATAAAAATGAAACAGTTAACACCTATAACATTGATTTTAATAACAAATTGTTAATAAATGGGTTATAAGATGTCATAAGAAAATATTAAATGGTATGATAAATTGTATTTTTTTATTAAATACATTTAAAATAAATATATATTTATTCTATAGTATTTTTGAACATGTACGAATAAAGACGATACTTGTGGTAAGGAGTTTATGTTTAAATCCTATTTCAATCACGATTGTTATACTTAAATTTACATTGAGAAAATTATTTGATTATTATCTGATAAATCCCATTAATATTTATTATTTTTTGGTTATTTATGAATAATTTATGTTTTACTTCCATATTATTCACATTATGTACTCAAGAGATCAAAATAATGTTTTTAAGGAAACCCTACTTTATTTTTCTCTTTGGTCGAAAAATTGTTTCATTCTATATCCATGTTGTCTAAAAAAGTTTTGAATAATGTTTTTGTAATATTATATTTTGAATTTTCAATATCATTTTTAAAAATAATTTCCTTTTTAATTTTTTTTAAAAGGAATCATCTTTTTTTCTTAACAATGCACTTTTTGACCTTTTTTCAAAAGTGTGAATGGAATGTTTTCTTTTAACTTATACGACATGAATGGAATTTCCGACTATCATTACCAATTAATAATTTAAATACTAATTTAAAATATATCATGTTTATCTTCAAAATAAAATTTTTTCCTCAATATTTTTGAAATTTTTATATTTTGAAGAAGTGGTTTCAAAATGAAAAGGGTATTTTCCTCAAGAAATATTCCTGTTGTATTTTAGAGTAATTTTCTTATAAGATAAAATCCTTGATTTTAATTATGATTTTCAAGGGATATGATCCAATGATACCATACTAATTATTTCTCTGGATGTTTCTTGATTATAATGATGATATTTTTAGAAAACCCATTTATTTTCCATTGGTTATGCTATGATGCATTTATGAAATATTTATGAAACTCATTTTCTCCATATGGGTTATTATATAATGATAAGATGGATGTTTTATGATATTTTTTCACACATATGTATGGTTATAATTCTGTGATGGGTGGAATATTAATTATATATTGTCTAATACAATGGGTAAAGTATTGTATCTCATGAGACAATTATGGGAAACTTGTTGATGTGCTTGATCCACTATGGGAAACAAGTTGATGTGCTTAATCCACTATGGGAAACAAGTATATGATCTGGATCCACTATGGGAAATTCATTTTGATTCCTAGTATGTTATAATTTGATATAATTGGAAATTAGCCTTCACTTATGAAATTTTTTATGTACTTATGATAGTGCCACACTATTATGACATCTTATGGTTTACGATTGATTTTTGATGATCTCTCACTCTTATGATACATGACTTTTAAAATGATAAATTTTTATGCCATGAATCATATTTATGATGTTTGATAGATTGTGTATGAAATTTGTAAGTTATATTCATTATATCATACCCTTATGCTTATCTTATGATTTCATATGATCATTGATTGATATCTCTCATATTTACCCTTACTAAGAATCTGAGCTCACAATTTCTTAGGTTTCCTCTCCAAAAGTTATGAAAAATGGTTTAAGTAGGGGTTTTCTATGAATATTACTATGTGGGAAGATATTTGTGGGATATGTTGAAGATCTTTCATGAAATAAGGAAATTTTGTATCTAGTATCGAAATATAAAAATCTTTTATGTTCCTTGAGAATATATTTGTTAAATGTATTGAATATTTATATAAAAATAATTAACTTTTATGTATGAAAATTATGGATAGATATAAGATTATTTTAGCTTGAGATTGATGCGTGAAAGGTGTTATCGAAAAATTTATATAGGCTTGTGATATTCATTAGGTTTTTATGAGGTAAAGAACTCTGAGTGCTAGTGATTTTGGTATCAAGTATGTATTTGAACAGAAGGATCAATAATATTCTTAACTCTACTGATTTTGCATATAGTTACAGAGGATATATCAGACTGTGATCCTAGATTCTTGAATCATGGATGGATGGAGTGTGGGTAGATGATTTAGGTTGTGTGGAAGATATTGGGTAGTGTTTGATCTTCTATTTAGTCTTGGTATGGGTGATATATTGGGATTTTTGGAAAATAATTAAGAAGGTGGTTCTAGAAAGATGATATTGACATTATTGTAGGGAATTATCGATTGTTTGTGTGCGTGAGCCTAGGTTTGATGGTGTGTGACTCATGGGAATATGAATTGGGTTTTGTGATCAAGTAGTATAGAAGTGTATACCCATTATGTTTGGATGAGATCGAGGTAGTACACACAGTGTTATGTGTGGTGTTTGGTAAGTTGTGGATTGATGATTGGTGATGTGTGGGTTAGGGGCCTGTTGAAATGATGAAATGCTTGTGTGCATGGTTGCCTAATGTTCTGATGAGAGTGAGGAATATTACCCCTAACACCAATGGTGATACCATGAATAAATCATGTTTCCATGGTATGGTTTACCTAAGTTTGTGGCTTTATATGGTTTAAAGGATGGATGATTATGGATTTGGTGGAGTGACATGTGTTTCATTACGTATCCTGTTGATATTTCACTCGAGGAGAGGTAAAGGGGATCCATATGGTGAGGATATCAATAATTTCTATTAGAGGGTGTGAAAATTATTATGGATGGAAATTATATTGATGTCGATGATGATATTCCTTGGTAACCTAAAAATGGGTAACAATTAGTGATTTTAATTGACCCTTAGGTGTGACTGGGATTACCATGTAGAATTGTTATGTGTGTAATGGACGGAGTATGGGTCATAGTGGTGTGACCCTTGTGTTGTTAGGGTTTAGTGTGTGATGTGAATTATCGTTCGATGGTTGGGATGGATGTTCGATGTCGATGAGTAGATGCATTTGGTTTTACATGATTCTTTGGTAAATACCATATTCAGGATTTGGTATTAGTGTTGGATGGATTGCATGCATTGGCATTGGGCTCAGGATTGGTTTTCTGTGATATGAGTGTGATTCAGATTGATAGTGTGATAGTGCTCGGGGTTATAGAATTTTGGTTTGTTTAGTTGGTTTAGGAACAAACCATGGAATAACATAAAAATTTAGACATTGGTTTGATATTTTAGATAATACCGTGATGCCTCCAAGGATTTAGGCATCGTGATCGAATGATGAGATAGTGCATCGGGAGCTGCGGGCGATCATTTTTTTTTGGAAAATTCATCAAGAGGAGGAATTAATGGTGTATTATCATGTAACTTGGTGATGTGAGGTGGAAACCATATCTATCCTTTTAATAGAACACTGGATATACATTTCATTCGGTGACTCCTATGGTGGGGAACACCATGGCTTAAGATCAACCTTTAGGAGATGAGTCTTATTGTGGGGAGAACCATAAGCTTGATAATGAATAGGTTAATTAAACCATAGTTTCTTGGGATATATGGTTGTCATTGAGAATCATATAGGTGTTATTTATAGAAAAAGATATGTGGCTCATGCTTTTAATGAACAGTTCACCTCATGTTAGGAGCCCTGCAATAGATTCTTGTTCGACATTCTAGAATAAGACACAGTGAGTTAGTCAAGAATTAGAAATTAGAATGGGTCAATATTTATGGTAAGATAATCAAAGTTACTTCTTAAGGATGATAATTACTATGGTGGAGAGTTTTCAAAGACCCACATTTTTACAGGTCATTAAATTTAGAGGGAAATTGATTTTTTAGTCCTGGAGTATATGACATTCTAAATACTAGGATTATGATTAGAATTCCTAGTATTAGAACATATTGAGGATATGTTTTTAGATGTGAATCATGGCCTAAAATGTATTTTAGGTTATTATGAGATGGTTGTACTAGGGTTGGGGTTCCCTCAGCCATTTTCTTTTTTGGGTTGCAGGCAAGGTTACAGCCTGACACTTCTGTAACACCACAATGGAATGTAGTAAGGGTCGCACCGTGAGGTTCAAGGGATGCACCATGAGGTGAATGAATTTCATCGTGAGGGACAGAGGGGACCGATGTGGTTCTTTATAAGTTTACATCACACCATGAGCCATAGGATCATGTCACATCAGTGGTAGGATGATGGTCAAGCTCCTTGCCTGGGTCGGTCGCCCCTCAGACTGGGGGGGGGGGCACTGTGACCAATTCAGATAAAGGGGAATTTATAACCCAACCCCTATGGTCACACCATGACTAATATGTTCTTCTATTTTTTAAAATTTGGTATAAAAGGTAAATTACTAGTTGGAACCATTGGGTTTTAGGGAAGTAGGGGCATTGGAAAGAGGTAATTTCAGTCATCCCTCCCCTTGATCTTCCTCCTTAAAGTCATCCTCAAGGGGGGTAGAGAATATGTGGCTTTTAAGGTGAGTCATTACCTTTGTTTTATTATATTTTTCATTTAATTGTATAATTTTTGATCTTAATTTGGTTTCATTTAGGGTTTTGATGTTGATTCTAAGAGAGAATAACAAAATCATCTGAGTATGATGGGGTGTTTTCTCTGAATGGATAGAGGATATCTCAGGAGGATTACCACACACCATTTCCTACTATTTCACAATATTAATTTTTCCTTATAAAATATTTTACTTTTTTAAAAAAATTGGATTAAATTAGAAATTATTTTTGGTAATTAATTGGGGATTTTGTGGGGATTTGTTCTTGGTGATTATTAATTTTGAGTGGTTCCTTAAACTACATTGTATCTTTTTATTTTGATAATTACAACTATTTTTTGTTTTATTTCCTTTAAATGAATTAATAAATTTAATTTTATATTTATTAAAGAATGTTTAACTTTGATCACATCATAATATCTCTTTGCTTAAAATATCTTTAAATCTCATGTTTTAGATGGTCATAAAATGTTCAATAAGTTTCATACTGAGTTCCTATGATAAATAAGTAATTTAGGACCTTAAAATATCATTGGGAAATGTTTTTATAGTTTAAAAATATCCAATATATTATATACCACATATCCCCTTCATAATCCATGTATCCAATTCGTAATTCATAAAGTCATTTTGAAATCCACGTAGAAAATTTTCCAGTATCAAATATCCTTTGTATTTAGACAATATCTTCATCTATAGAACTAAAAATTAATTGATTTGTTTTCTAAAAAAATAAGATTATTACATACATTTCATTTGACGAAATAATCCTCTAAGATTATATATAACATATCTGAAATAAGGATATAATTCAAAAAAATTTGCCTAAATTATGAAGTTTTTTAGAACTATTTTTGTTTTTTTATGATAAAATCATATATAATTTTTAGGTTAAGGTGATTATTGATCATTTAGAAAGATAATTAAATTTTATAAATATAAGTCAAAGTACCCAAAGTTGATTCATTCATTTAGATGGTTTGTTTAGGTCTGAAATTTGAAAAACCAATCTATTAATAGTTTCAAGGAATTTGGATATGTCAATATCCTATGTGAGGAATTAAGATATGTGATTCTCTTACATGAATATCATACATAATTAATTATTTTACATGAATTCAACTTTTTAAATTACCTTACATAGATTTAGATACATATATTCCCTTACGTGAATTCACCTACGTCAAAATAATTAAGTGAGATTTGCTTATGTGGATTTCTGATTTTTTATAGGTTGCTCTAAAATCTATAAATTTTATCTATTTTACATATTTTTTCTTATTTTTTTTATATTCATTTAAAATATTTTAATTGTTCTAATGAATTCAAAAATTCATATTAATTATGTATAACCTATGTGAACTATTATTCATTGTTTTAAACCCTTTTTGTGACTATCAAAGGGTCTTATATTTTCAAGCATTAAACTTATACCTTAAAACTCAAAAAAGTATTTTTTTTATTTTATGTTGGGTTATTTTGTTATATTATTTCTAAATTAATATTAGTTCATATTAAAATTATTCAGACTTGTTAAAATATTACTAATGTAGTGTTATTTAGTTTTAAATTTCTCTATATGCTTACTACTTGTTTAAAATGGTTTTTTTAATTTTTTATTTCAAATTAAAAATTTCTCTTTTCTTGGGATCTTTCATTAACCTATTATTAAGAAACTATTTTTTAAAGAAAATAATGACTTCAAATTGGTTTTAATTATTATTTATTCTTTTGAATAATGGATGTGAGTTGAATGATATTTGTGGAATGATAATTTATCTATTTTCTCTTTCTCTCTCTCTCTCTCTAATAATCCTATTTTATCATTTTTTAATTTTTAATTCTCTAACCTATACTAGTTGGGTAGAGGTTATTTTTTTAAAGGAATCAAGCCTTTATTATTTGGGAAAAGTAATAGACTAATTAGGTGATACTTCTTTGATGATGGATTTAATATTTTAAAGTGACATACTGTGAAGGATGTGGTGCTTTCAATACTATTATGTATTGTAAATTATGTTAATTTTATCATTTTCTCACTATTGTTGGATGATCTATAAATGGATGAACAAAAACTTCTATGAATTATTCTTCTTTCTTGAAAACGAAAGCTAATCAAACACTCACGAATCAGTATATATGTTTTTATTCTCATTATATATATTGCATTACTATTTCTTGAGTCTATAACACTTGTTCCCATATTTTATGTACACTCACATTTTATATTTCTAATTTTAATTTAAAATAATTCTTTTTTTATTCTTCAGGTTATAACTCTTGGATTGTAAAGTCAGTACTATTTGGGTTGTGACTCACGTAGTCTAAGTTCAGTGTTATAATTGGGTTGTGACTCTCAATATAAAAGCCAACTGTCATGGTTATTCTTCTATAATAAAAATAAGTTTTAATTGGGATATGATTCCCTATTAAAATCATATTAGTTCTTAATTTATCTATCATTAATAAAGGAGGTATAAAAGAAAACTACATCCACTTTGGACTAGACTACTATAAAAAACGTCTTATGTTATTTTTTTAATTCATTTATTTTTGTTGCTAAATAATTCTTTTAATTAACATTCATTATTCCTTTAAATAATTAATCTATCACTTTATATTTTTTTAATTTGTCATATTTACTACCTCTAGACGATATTCCATCACCTTATCTGATATAACAATTAGGATTGGACTACACCCCATTGCTCATTGATTCAGTACCATTATACCGCTGGGTGAGTTTTAGGTAATTAGTCCAATTTGAATTAAATTTTAATATTAATTATATTTTTTTTGTAATTAATTAATTTTGATTTTTGGGATTAAGATATGATATCGGGAGTTGGCTTGTATGAGCATAGGTAGTGGATGAGAATGATTAGAGGAAGTGGATATATATGAGGTATGTGGTACTAGGAATATATTCCTATGATTATAAATTTTATATGGAATATTAAATGTGGTATTTCCACAATTATTTCTAAAAAAAATTATAAAAAATTTATTTATTAATATAAAATTTCCATGGACAGATGTAAGTTATAAGGGACACACCAAACCCTTGACCACTATCTTGATGCCTCTTTCATCGATGGTCAAGGGTTTCATCACAAAATGAATTCCTATATTTGTAGTGACCCTCAAGGGTATGAATAAAATTAAAATAATAAATATGGAGTACCTTTAATTAAGTTCCATGGAACTCTTGAGTATAAGTAAGTGATGGGTGGGGAAATGGTTGGCCCAGTGATAGGATGTTAATGGTCCTTGAGGTACCTTATATCCTTTAGGATAGTCAAGATGAACATGGGGGGAATGTTCCTCCCACACTTGTATATGTGAGTACATCGGTGGGTGAACCTAGGGTAGTTTTATGATAGGCTGGGTGAGAAGACCAACCTAAGATGGTGATTGTTCAATTTTTCATTCATCTGACTAATTATGGTTTGGATTTTACCATGAGTTCTATAATTCCATGATACGAAAATGATGATGGTGTGGTTTGTTATGTCTTATGAGCATTTGGTTTTAGACCTTGAGTTTGTAATGAGAAAGAGGTGCCCATAAAGGGTGTTTGGATTGGTATGTGACCTGGGGGACCTTGGTGGGCACTGTAGCTTTATGTTAACACATGAGAGGGGTAAAGAAAAGTGATAGGTATTTATGACATCATGTGTCACCTTAGTGTTAGTTTTTGTATTTTTTATTCATTTTATTTTATTTATATTTTTTTTGATAAATTATAAAATTCCTTTATTGAAAGCCTTTTCGTTGTTAAATTGAAAAAATCTTCATTTTTTATCCATTATTGATTATTTCTAAAATCCTTTCATTTCCATCTAAATTTACAATATCTTCATATGGAAATATCTATAGAAATATATTTAATTGATATTATTGAAATTAAATTATATTAATTTTAAATTAATATTTGTATCTCTGGAATTAATGTTTAATTTCATTTGAACTTAAATTGTATAAACAATTTTTTTGATAAACTAAAATTCTTCAAATTTAATTTAATTCAAATTATTTAAAAATGAAATAATTTTTTTTTTCATGTCATAATAATTAATTAATAAATGTTAATTATTTCTAATTTTCAAAATATTTATTTTTTTGTTATAAGTATTTCTGTTTTAGCCTTAAGTTAAAAAAATAGGCACAACCATGATAAGCCCTAAGGGATAGCCCATCAACAACATAGGGGACCAGAGGTTAAACTACATAGGAAAGCCAGATCGAAGGACCATAGATGAAAACATGAGAGTGAGTGGACCATGTATAATCCCACAGGACCATGCCTAGGTTAGAGCGTGTGGGTCTAGGCTGGTGGTCCAAAATGGCCATAACGCCCATGTGTGTGTATGGTGTGTATAGGTGTTGATCCCCCACTTCCAGCTCGATGGTGTTGTGGAACCATTTTTAATTTTTGGAATCACCTCAACTATGATAGATTCTAATGTGGTACATGGGATTGGATTCACTATAGCTTCTTAAAATAAATTATATGGACATAAGAACATTCATCCAATCCAGATGATAATAGTATTTTGATCGAGCCAACATTCATCTTCTACCTCAAGTATGCTTTTGTTTCATCTGTTTTTCTTGCTCATCATGGCAGAAGATCAAATGATAAAACTGAGCATTAATTAGTCATATGGAAGATCACATGTGATAAAAATTTTCTCAAAGAATATTGTTGATGTTATATGATGTGTTTCATGAGATTTGTGATGTTATATCCATGTATCGACGGTCGTACCGACTTATATAGTTGTGGTAGTACCACCCAACCTTCCTCAATATAACTATGTCAGACACCTCTAGATGAAGGTAGTGGCACTCACCTCCATACATCAATGGTAGAACCAATACTTCAATATGGAGGTAACATCATAAGTCGATGGTGACTCACCTCCTTCAATAACAGCTTCATATGAAGTTGTAGTAGTATCGTTCTCCATAGTGAAAGTATCATCTATATCCTTCGAATAGTAAATCATAATAATATTAACACCATTTTTTTCTTTAGTAGTAGCAATAATAGTTTGACCTTTCCTTCTCACCGATGTTAGATCACTTCTTCATGGTAGATCAAAATGATCGACTGTTTCTTCTCTATAATGGTGGTATAATCTAATATCATTAACTAAATAAATTTTTTTAGATTTACACAATACAGTGATGGTATATCATTCTACCATGTGATGGTATCCCGTTCCATGGAATCTCACGTGATGGTAGAATGTTTTTGGTAGTAACATCTTTCTACCCCTATGTATGTTTATCAATTGTCACTTAAAATGATTTTCTAAAAATATAATTGTGATTAATTTAATTTCTACAATTGAAATAAAATTTCTTGAATTACTATTTTATTATTTTTTCTATAATAGTAATTACATTTTGTTTAAAAATATTTTGAGAATATATTATGCATATTCACACATACTGTATATTCTTTATGATGCTCTGTTTTTGTGTCCTTTTAATATTTTATAAAAACAAAAATATAGTTATGAATTTTAATTTTTTTATTAATATTTAATATTCTTGTTTGTATTAATGATCATGTTAGAAGATTTATGATTATATTTTATGTTGAAATAAAATACCTCTAAAACCATATGATACTGAGCATGGTGTTTCAAAATATAGGTAATGGTAATATAAAGTTTTGTTATTTGTTAACTCGTGGAATGTAGTGATTTGATTACAAGACGTGCCTAGAAAATCATTGAATTAATGATACAGGATTAGCCTATTTTCATGTGATCAAGGTATAAAATAATATTTATATAGTTCATTCAACAAGATTTGATGATAAAATTTCTTATTACAGATATGATCAAGAACTCCTGTGACTTATGTTTCCTTAATAAGATCATGAAGTGACTTCAATTGTATCATCCTATAATACAACAGTGATCGAGATAATCAAACATAATCATCTTCACCATCTACTATTTCTACTGGTTTTTATTGTTTCTATTTTTCTTCATGTTCCATTTTAATTATCTTTTTATAAATTTTCATGTCATTTTTTGTTTTCCCAATCAAAATTAAGACTTGTGTTTCTTATTCTACCACCCAAAAAGATGTTATGGGTTATGACTGTAAAATAAAATATAGGTCCATACTGGGTTAAGACTCCTAAAAAAGTATTAGTGATGCCTCTGGGTAATGTAAAAGGTAGAGTATATAACAAGTTACCACACCTGTGAAAGAGAGTTTCTCTAAGTGGGTACCAATCGCATCATAGAGCCGAGAAGGTTGATAAGTGTACTAGGATCTTAGTGATCCAAACCAATATAAAAAAATTATTATTTCAATTTCCATTACACTAAATAACTTTAACATATCACTCACTATAGATTCATTAATTAATAAAACTACAATTGACTTTTTTATAAATTTTTTTAAATGACTATTCACCCCCACTATTCTATTTTTCATTAATTATGATCCAAAATTTGGTATAAGAGACGGTGTGTGATTATTTATCACCTTTGTTTGTTTTAATACTTATAGATATTATTCAACTATTTCTTTTTAACTACCATGCTAACCTAATCATCCTACAAATAATAGTCTAAGGAATAAAGTCTAGTTGTGTAAGATAGAAGGTGTTGATGATAATGATGGATGGATTCCAAAAAATCCCTCATTCTTTAATGGAAGAGACTGTGACTACTAGAAAGACCAAATGGAATCTTACCACATACAATTAAGTGTGGATCACTTGATGATCAAGGAGAAACCTTATAAATTACTTGAATCTGATCCAGAGACACTTGTAAGTAATGATCTGGTAAAGTATGTTTTGAATTATAAAGGTAATAATATTTTTTTTGTTTTTCGACAAGTAAAAGTGTCTATATCCATGTATGAGCTCGTAAGATATCCTAAAACATATGTATAATCTGTCAAGTCACTCACTATGGGACTATAACACTTAAAATATCCAAGATAGAAATACTCAAATAAGAATACCATAACATCAATATGGGAGATGAGGCGTCAGTAAATCATATATTAAATTAGTTTAAAAGTATTAAAAATGGTATGAGTGTTCTTGGTGAAGTACTGGACAACAAATATCAAGTTGAAAGAGTACTAAGAGTAATACCAAAAATATGTCTTGCAAATAAATGGTCCATCAATGAGATTAATAATTATATAGAGTACACATTAGATGAACTAATTCGTTACTTACTGTACAATCAATTATAATTGAAAAACATTACTGATGTGGAGTCTAAAAAGACGAAAGGTATTGAATTTATTTCTAGTATCAATAAAATCACTAACACTAATGAGTCTGAGTTCCAAGAAAGTGAAAAATAGATGACTCATTTATGATGAATACTTTCAAATTTATGAAAAACAATGGTGGAAAGAGGCATTTTAGAAGTAATAATGATAAAGAATACATGAAAGGTAATCTTAGAAACAATAATGATGTTTCTGAATTAATTTTTTATGAGTGAAGGAATAAGGGTCACATGAGTCTCAATTCCCCCACACTCAATCATTCAAAAAATAAAAAAGATAATTGAATAAAGGAAAAAAAGAAATATTTTTTTGGAGGATGGGACTGCTTGGATTGTTCTGATTTAGGAAGTGACATAGGATGTGAAAAGGAAATAGGAAACCATGCTATAATGGGTGTACAATGTGAGTTAACTGATTCATTGTTTACTTAATTAATTTCTCCTCATAATATTGATAATTATTATATATCTAGAGATGAAAAAGAGACTAAATTGGATTCTTTTTTTGATTTTGATTCTATGAATTATAAATTCAAACAACTGTATAGAAAATATTTTGAACTAAGGAATAATGGAATCATGTTTATTGAGAAATATACTTTTATAAAAATTATAAATAAAAAATTATGAAATAAAATAAAAAATAGAAAATGGAATGTGATAATATGAATATGTGTGTTTTCCATAATGATGAATCTAAAAGTAAATATGATTTTGAGATGTTGAAACTAAAATAAAAAAATGATAAATTAAATACTTTCTAGTAGTAAATAATAGAGATCGGGAAAGCAGATTTATTTCTGTTTAAGATGACATGAATAACTTTGAGAATGAATGGAAGAAACTTAAGAAAGAAAATAAGAAACTAATAAATATAGATTTTGGTTATAATGAAAAGTTTTATACAGATTTAGAAGTTATTCGAAAGGAGAATATCGATCTGAGAAAGGAAATTGTTAATCTTAAAGAAACTGTATCTAAATTTTTCAAGGAAAGAAGAAATATGATAAAATGATATCTATGATGAATTCAAACTATAAAAAGTTTGGTTTTTGTTATAATAGTTTGTCACCAAACATGAATAAGACTACTTTTTTTAAAATATCAAAAGGGAGTATTTCTACTATGATGTTATATAAATGTAAAATAGATGGGAATTATGCCAATGAATGTTCTTTGATATTTACTCAATCGATTGGTTATACTAAAACAATTATATATGTGAATTTCTATTAAAAAATAACCATAAATTGATGTTTGAAATATTTTTGGGTGGCCATAAGACCTTCTATGAAATAAATTTTCTTTATTTAGTAGAAAATCGTGTCACGTAAGATTTTTCTACTACTAACCAGAAATTGATTTTTCTACTGCTAACAAGCTATGTATTTTTCTACTACTAACAAGCTAGTGTCACATGAGAGAAGAAATAAATTTTCTTTATTTAGTGGTACCCATGCTATCTTAGATACACCTGAATTCATAGAAGGTTATTAGGAGTTGTATCTAAGATAACATGGGTACCAATAAATAAATTTTTCTTTATTTAGTGGTACCCATGATATCTTATCGACCATTGGAGAGATAAAAATACCCAGCGATAGTAAGATTTTTCTTAACTAATGATTAATAAAAATACATAGCTTGTTAGCAGTAGAAAAATCTTTCTATCACTGGTTATTTTTATCAATAATTAGTTAATTTTTTTCTTATTATATAATTGTTATTATTATAATTAATACAATTGAAATAAATTTTCTTTAATTGCTTTTTATTGTTAATTTTTTTGTAAAATAATAATTAGATGTTGTTTAATTTTTTTTAGAATATTTTATGTATTTTTGCACATAAAATATATTCTTTATGATACTCTATTTTTTTTAGATTTTTTATATTTATCAAACTAAAAATTTATTTATATATTTTAATTGTTTTTATTAAATGTAATATACTTTTTTGTATTAACAGTCATGTTAGAAGCTTTATGGTGTTATTTTATGTATAAATAAAAGATAACCAACACTATCTGATATTGAGTGTAGTATTTCCAAATATAGGTAATAGTAATATTTAATTTTATTATTTGTTAACTCATAGCATGAAATTGGATGAATATATGAATCAAGGAGATCTTGGAATTACTGATGTTTTATTAGTCTATTTTCTTGTGAAAAAGGGATATAACAATTTTCATACAGTTTATTTGAAAAGATCTGGTGATACAATTTCTTGTTGAACATATGCTCAATAACTCTTACAATTTTTTTCCATGATTAGATCACAAAGCGACTTCAACCATACCATCCTCTAATACTGAAGTGATCAAGAACATTGAATTTCATCATCTTCATCATCAGATATTTATTCTAGTTTTCATTTTTTCTGTTTTTCTTTGTGTTATCCTCCCTTTATATTTTTCAAATATTTTGTGTCATTTTATTCATTTCTCAATAAAAATCAGGTCTTGTATTGGTTATTGTACCAAAAAAAGGAAGTTATAGGATCTTAATCCCAAATAAAATCCTGGTTCATACTAGGATAAGACTTCTATAAAAACTCAAGTTTATACCTCAAGGTAATGTAAAAGGAACAGTCTGTAATAGTTTATAACACCTCTAAAAGTGAGTTTCTCTTAATGGTTACCAATATTCTCATGATGTATAGAAGGTTGATGAGTGGACTAGGATCTTGGTAATATAAACAACTATAAAAATATTTTGTTTATTATTTTAATTATTGGTGCACTATATAACTTGAACACAACACTTACTATAGATTACTTAATTAATAAAACATTATTTTATTTTTTATAAAAAAAATAAACAACAATTCACCCCATCTATTATATTTTTCCATTAATTATGATCCAACACTTAAAATATTATTTTCAATAGTGTGGGACTAATCTAATGAACCTATCTTGATGTACATGGACATTACATTTCCTTTTCTGAATACATATCACATTATACAAACATATTCCCAAAGTCCATATTAGTATAGTGTCTTTTGAAACATGGAACAAAATATTCTATCTTGGTGAAAGAAATTAAACATCTCCCATAAAGATATTACCCTCTTATTTCCCTACCTAAAACATTTCTTTATATCTTGGGGAAAAGAAATCATAAAAAGGGTGATCTCAAATTCTCAGTAAGGGTATGCATTGAATGGTTAACGTGGAAAATGAATCTCATCGCGTCGTGGAGAGGGTAAGTCGTACTTACGCATGAGCGACGATATCATTCTATTGATGGTTAAATGGTTTGGAATTGGATTGTATATGAATTTTAAAGAAAATTTATCATGTTATATTCATTATTTACACCCATTATACTCATAATTATACCCATACAAATTATGTATTGATTAATAACAAATTACACCACAGTGTGGTGACGGTAAGCCGTACGTACACACACATGGTGATATTATTATTCGTAGGATAGATAAAAAAGGTATAAGGTTTTAACATAATTATAATAACATATAAGAATTTATAATATATTGTATTTATTACTTTAGTATGGAAAAAACATAATAATAGGAAGTATAAGAATAAAATAATCTTGAAATATGTGATAAACCAATTTCCTTTTTTCGTGTATCTCCTTTTTATTTGCACAAAAGGTAACCTTTGGATGGATTTATACAAAAATTGTGTCCTCCTGGAATAAGGTAGGTATGTTGGGATATTATTAGAGAATAATTAAGATGATCCATGGTTCTTGATAGGTGTGAGTATGTGGGTAGATATGGTGGCAATTTATAAGATGGTAGGGGCACTTTAGGAAAGTTTTGAAATATTATTTTATTATAAATTGATTTTAGAATTATAATACCTAAAAAGTTATATTTTTAGATGATAATATGTTTATTGTTATAAATAATCCCAAAAAATTGGTTTTATAAAATTTTAGGTAACAAATTTAACCTTATCTTTTGGCTTTAACACTTAGTTAAATAAATTGACTCTTACCATGTCTTCTTGTATTTTTACACTATATGGTAAATATAGTTACTATAAAATTCCAAGTTAACATAAAGTGTATCATTAATTATTTTTTAAAATTATCTAAGTCATTTTTCAAAATATTATATTTTTATGACTATTATATAATTTAATAAAATAGTATTTGTTTTAAAAACTCATTTATGTCAATTTGGACACTATTTAGTAATTTATTTTTGTTAAAGATATTACAACATTATTGATTATAAAAAACTACATTATCTCAAATATAAAATGTCATAATAATCCATAAAATTTTTCTATGGCATAAGAATTTTCAAATTAAATTTATTTTCATATTTATAATTTCATTTATTTGAATATTTTATTAATAAGGTAATCACTGCATCATCATTGTGTTAGAAATAAATAAATTTATTTAGTGTATATAAATTATAAATAAAATACCATGATGTAAGAATTTTTTTTACCTTTATAATGAATATTTACAGTCAAATATATCAATTATATAACCCCACATTAAAATTTTTTTAGTAAAAGATACATGTTTATGTTATATTTCCATTTACTTTAAAATAATTATTTTAACATGTAATTTTCACCCCAAAGTGGATCCCAAATCCCAAAAATTCCGCCTAATATTTTTGTGGTCACTAATGACTCATCCAATAATATTAGGACATGTTTTAGGGTAGTTTTATATTATTATAATATTATTTTTACCCTTATTTACCTAATTTACCCTTTAACCGTGGTAAATAAAATAATTACTATTGTTACTATTCATATTGCCTAAAAATATAAAGTACCTATTTTCATAATTTGGACCATATGATTCCAAATATGAAATCCATTTTTTCAAATTCAAACACAGAATTTTCATTAATTAATTTAAAATTAATTCTAGTTGTCAAAACCGGAAAGCGGGGTTTTAAGAAGTAAAAACTATGAAAAGATTGACATATTATTATTTACAATTTAATTTTTAAATTACATACAATAACCAAAATTGGATTAAATGATAAAAACATAATTCAATTAAACATTAAAAATAATTAAAAGTATAATATAACAATATAAATAAATTAGAAGAAAATGCAGTTTTGAATTAAAATGCAGTATTTTCACAATTCATTAAAATATGAATTTCATGAGAAAAAACACCAAAATTTTAAAAAAGGTTAATTTTGATGTCCTTATTCCAAATAAGATGTTTATTATATCGAATAGAACTTATAAAATTGTCAAAAACTAGATTTAAAAAGGGTTCTCCATCAAAAGGGAGTAAAACTATATTTTTTTTTGAAAAATACTTCTTTTATCTGAAAAAAATGAATTTGTTCTCATATCATATATAGAAAACATATAAGATGAATTTAAAACATTATATTTAATATATACCATTTGTATTTCACTAATAAAATCCATAAAGAGTGATTTTATTATTTTATAGACTCACTTATTTTCATTTTAATAGTTTTTTAGAAGGAAGTTAATACTATTCATACCCACCATTATAATCACTAGGTTATAATATTTAGTTATCACTTATACTCAAACTTGAGTGAAATTAATTCTATAAAAATAACTTGAAATTGTGTGTAACAAAAGTTAAGAATAGTGTTCCATATACTGAATGTTAATACAGTGTTACGTATAGTGCAAAATAATCTTGGTGTACTGTACCAAACAAGACATCATCAATTTGTTTTTAAAAATATCTATCTCATAAAATCTTGAGGTGTTACACCTAATATGGTCATGGTGATTAGGGATGGGTTGTTCACATGAGAGGCCACCCCAAGATATGGGTAAAAAATTCTAGAAGGTATACAACCTATGTGAGGATGAAAGTATATAAGACATCATTATGTATACATAGGCCTCTCATGATTATTATGAGATACTATCAGGCTTACAATCTCCCCAATGACTAAATACGAAATGTGATCAGGTGGACGTAGCCCCCAATGTTTTTATGAGATGTCTAAAGAATGCATTTTACCCTAAGTATTTATTGAATGTGTTAGGGGTACAATCTACCATGATGGTTTTATGATATGTTAAAAAAGTGGACATTGTACCTTGAGGATTTATGAGATGTGATTGGGTGGAAGTTGAACCCTAATATTGTATGAGATGTCCTGGGTAAACATTGGCCCCTGAGGATTATATGAGATGTGATCAGGTGTACATTGGACCCTAGTGTTATTTTATATTTTGTTAGGTGTATTATATCCCCCAATGGTTATGTATCATTCTAAGAGACACTATAACATTGGTTGAAGCAATTATGGTCGATCTCAGGTGTCACTTTAGAACCCAAGAATTGATGGTAATTATTTATTTTTTCTTTCACATAGTATATATTTTTTGGAGCATATCACATGTGCATACACTGTATTACATTTTATGTTAGGGGCCTCATTGGTTGTTCCTGACTGATTTGTGCTCACAACCTTCTCGAGCATCCATGGAACTTGGGTACCCAAGAAGACTTCACTATTCATAGGTTTAGGTAGGGGATTGTCCCATATTTTCATGATCCGGTAGGATATATTGGAGATATCTTGAAAAATATGATGTGATGAGGCTTGGGGAAGGTATTGGATCCTATAATATTTTGTTCTCTTATTTATTTTTTATCTTCAATTGGACCAATGGGTGATCAATTTTGTTATATCACTCTATGATTCTACATTAAATTTATTATATAATTGATTTTTTATTTATTCAATGTACTATAATTATTTAATTTCATGATTCTTGGTTATTTTACATTATTTTTATACCCTTATATAATGTTATAATCACCTCAAAGTAACAATTTACACCCTCACTAATAGTCAGAAGCTTCTGGCATATGGGTGGGCATGCATAAGATCATATAGCACCTCCAGTCTGAGCACTATCAAGTGTTTATAAACTGTGGGATGTCACATTGCATCTCATGAAGAACACGACATATATCTTGGAAGATTACAAATCCTGTAGTTGGAAATTCCATATCTATAATGCACATATCCCCACAATTTGTGTCCCTTACTTTTCACTCAAAAACACCTTCAACATCACCTTACCCGTACACCCTTGGGCTTTACAATACACCTTACTAGAGTGATTTTTAGTCATCCAGCATATTTTTTTTCATTTTCTTTAATCCCCCATCAAATACACTATAAATAACAACCCAAAAATTTCTTCACTGTAGACCCACTACCCAAAATGAACCTGGTTTATTTTTCATTCATCGTCATTTCATTATTACCTTATGTTAGATCCTTGACTTGAATAAATCAAGGGGTACAATTTGGGTAATCGTGATAAATGGTATTTTCAACCACCACAAAGGTGAGTTCATGTTTAGAATGGATGAAAAATGTGAGACTTGAAGAGATGAGATATTAAATACATCTTTTGATGAAGTTATGTTTGTGGAGAAATAAACATATTAAAAATTGGGTTATTGAAAATTAATTTATCAATGAAAAATAATAATTTTCAACATGAAAAAACCCCATTAATATTATATTTCAAGAATGTTTTCTTACCAGTTAAAATTAGAATAATCCGGAAGTCTCGATCACTATGTTAATTTCATGTCAAATTAATTATTGAATAATATAAATTGTGTAAGTAAAATAATTAAAGAACACATGTTCCATTATTCTACACAGTGTGAAAATAATTATTTTAAAAGCCTATTGAATATTTATTTTTTTAAAATATTTTAGTTGTCTCATATGAAGAATTATATCATGTTTTTCCATGAGATAAAACACAATAATTAATAGGGAGAATTACATTAGGGGAATAAGAAGGTTAATGTGAGGGATACATTTTCATACATCAATAATAAATAATAATCACCTTTTCATTCAAGATTTGTTTTATGTCTATCATTGATGTTATTGTAAAGAATAAAAAAAAATGTAAAGTCCCCTAGGCTTCCTCCTCTAATGTTGATGTCCAATACTGGAGAAAATATTATAACAATATATCATTATATATAATTAGGTCCTGGAAGTTAATGATCAGGTAGTTTAATTTAATTCATAAAAATTCTTGGTTCAAGTCCTAAACCCCAAAAATAAATATTATGCCTCTCCTTGGAAAATACACATTCTATACACAACCAAATTGAAGGAATTTCCATTCCATTTTCTATCTACGAGATGTTAAATTTTTACATATGTCTAGATAAAAAATAATATTTTTTTATTTTTTTGATACCATAATTCTAATAAATTGAACATGTTTTGAAACCTCCTTTAAAAATACTATATAATAAATTAAAATTTTCCAACTACATCCACCCCACCTTTAAATTTTTCCATAATGAAAATCACAACTTATGCAAAGAGTTATGGGTATTGATCTTGCTTCTAATTATCACCTTCCAATTATATTTCATAGATATTATCATGTGACCACAATATGGAAACCAGGGAAATCACAAACCTATGAATGATCTTATCTTTATGATTATTAATAGCCACCAGTTATTTTGTAAAGGTAGTTTCATCATCAATATTCGGCCCACCCTAGTAAATAATATGTGATGGGTTGTGCATACACTCCCTTCACTAAGAAATATAGAAATTTTTTTACCCTTAGTATATATAAAAGTGCAAAACCATGTAACATATAACCACACATACCCTACTTAGAATCTAAAGTGGTATAATGAACCTCAAGGATAGCTTGTTGCCTCGTCCAAAATTACTCATGCTATGGGGTGATGATACCTTAAAAAACACTTGGTATCCCTCCTTGAACTTTAATTGCATTAATCTCTTATTTATGTGGACTTATGATTGATATGACTATCCTAATATTCTCCAAGATCACCTACTCCTTCTCCATCATCAATTGTGACAATTCAAGCCCCATGAGTTATTAATCACCAATTTCTTTACTACAAATGGGTGAATTATATGGTCTCTCTTATAGGGACAAAAAATGTTCCTTATACTAAAAATATAGAGGAAGATGTTTATTTATGAAAAATATACTAATAGTAGGTGATCGGCCCAACTCCATCCAAAATTTTGCATGTGATTTTACAGTATATCCTCGAGAACTTGGATTGTCGTCTTAGTGTATCTGTATATCTAGGGGTGCAATGTCATACTCAAATATAGTTATGTTAGGATGCCTCCAACAATATCATATACAAAAAGAATGTTAATAAATCATCACAGTCAAAGAAAATAATTGAGGTTACCCCTTGAAATCAAACAATCTCATATGTGTAATGTTTTCTCAAGCTCTCTATCAAATGCTGCTTTTTAATGGGAAAGTAATGAGCTGACATGTTTAGTTGGTAAATGATCACCCAGAAAAAATCATGTCCCTTCAAAATGTATGGAATTTTGGTCACAAAATCCATCAAAATATTATACCACTTATAATGCGGATCCTTAAGGGGTTGGATTAAACTTGCAGTAACTTGGTTCTCAGCCTCACTTACAGATAGGTCTCGCCACATGAAATGAATTCAGCAATACTCCACTTCATGACTAGACACCAGAACTAAATTTTAATATCATGATACATATTCATCATGCCAATATTTACCACTATATGGGAGGTTCTAAACTCCCTTAATACATCCACACACACACTAAGGTAGGAACCATTATACACACCTAAAAGAGGATAATGTTCACTACATCTTCGAAGAATCCATTAGGTGTATCTCTTAATAAAATATGATCTCACGGAATTCGAAAATAAATATTTTCTAGTTTTTACTCCATCATTAGGTGAAGAAGTGCATAGTCCAACATCACTGAATAAAGGTATGAAATTTCTCCTTCCTTAATATAATCTAAATATAGTGAAGCTAACTTTTCAAAAAATTCTCAATTAGTTGAACACAGTACTTCCTACAGAGGGAAGCTACCACCATGTTTACCTTTCCCAGGTAATAGAATTTTTCAAAATTATAGTTATGTAAAAAATACATACATTTAATCCACCTTAAATTGTTGTTTCTTTGTGAAAATATATACTTGTGAACATTATGGTCTATTTATACCAAACAATTCTCAACGAGATGATAATCTCTTAACATCTTCAAGACGAACACCACAGTTTCATGATCAAATCCATGGGTCATATAATTCATCTCATTTGGTATCAACTACCAAGACCCCTAAGTAGTCATATATTTTCATTGTATCATCAAAAAACCAATCCTAGTCTGCGAGGTGTCATATTATACCTCATACTCCGCTACTTATTTAGATAAAAAATGGGGCATTGGCAAACCTATTATTCAACTACTCGAAATCCCTATGGTAATTCTATGAGAAAATGAATGGTTTTATCTTTCAAGTAAGAGACATCATATGGGGGAAATATTGAAAAATCATACCATGAATATCAAATGGTATCCTACCAACCCAAGAAATCTATACATCATAAACATTATCTTAGGTTCCTCCTAATTTAAAATATCTTCATGATTCTCATAATAAATAGTAACTCCTCCCTTTGAAATGACATTCCCTATTAAATTAATTTACCAAATAAAAATCATACACTTATAGGGTATTATATATCGTTGATTCTCGAAAATTAACTTTAGAATGATCCTTAAATTTTCGGTATATTCTTCCTCTATCCAAGAATAAATAAGTATGTAATTGACTAAAACCTCCATGATCCCGTCTAAGTAAGACTAAAAGTTTTAGTTCATGGGTGCTATGAATACTACATAAGCATTCATCATACTAAAAAAATCAATAAAAACTCATAGTGACCATATAAACCCTTGAATTTATTTTTTAGGATATATTAATTATTAAACCAATAATAGTGATAATAAAAAATGAGAGAAATCTTCAATAGCTTCTAGGATCATTTAATCTAAATAATGATATTATCAATCCTTGAAAGATGGTATTTATTCTTTAATATCACCTAATTCAAGTGGTGGTATTAAATAAATATAATCCAAATCCAATACACATTAATAAAAAAGAGAACATGAACTTACCAAGGGGATACAATAGGTCTAATAAATACTTTCTCCAAAAAGTATTCCAAATTCACCTTTATCTCCCTGATCTCAGCTAGGGTAATTCTATAAGTTGTTAAATATGTTAGTGTGGTCTTGGGGTATAATTCAATACTAAAATAAACCTCTCTATGAGGGGGAAACCCTAGGAATTCCTCTGAAAAAACATCAATATGATCTTCTACTACTGTAAGTATTTTATCCTCAATATTTTCAGTGGATCAGAAATCCATGTTTTCCAATTAATGGGTAATCAAATTTAATTTTATTAATGTTGGACCCACTCATCCTTTTAGAAGATCTCATTCACTAGTGAAGGTAAACCTTGACCCATATACTCAATGATATATAACATTATTCCAATAGAAATTTACCCAATCATGTATTTTTTATAACTATCTTATACAAATAATAACATTGTAATGAATCATCTTTTCTATGATGAGATAGTTAGAAAACATCTCCTTACTGAGAGAAATTTCACACTATTAAAATCTGACAGAGAGAGGATAATCTCGTCTAAAAAGAGTCACTAGGTGAAGAGGCTGTTTGAGGGGCTCTGATGGAATCTATATCTCATGAAAAAGGATATAGAAAGAAACAAATGGGTCACATTATTATGAATGAGTATGAGTTCAAAATTATAAAATACATAAACCATAACTTGGACCATGTTGAGTGTTTCCTGATTGAATCCCTCCATTACAACATATGACCTCTACCCTGACCACCTCTACCCTGTGTGTAACACCTCAACTCCAATAACCCAAATCCAATGCTTACTTAGTATATTGGTTAAATATATAAGAGATCATTTCATAATGTATTGAATATTTTATTAGTCGTAGGTGAAAATATATATACATGATTCTCACATTAAATTTTAAAATAATAAATACAACTTAATATTCTAGTGATAAATTTATCATTTCTTATATTATATCCATTAAATAATTCATAAATACCTAATTGGTAACCTAGGTTAAGGAAAAAATAATAAAGGGTGATCTCTAATTCCCATTAAGGGAAATATTACAACTGAATCTATCACTAGGAAACTAAATCATAAATGATATGGAAGAGATAAACAATAATCCAATTTTTCATATAAATAATATCATAAAATGGGAATATATCCATGGATGACATAAAAACATAAATAATCACATGGATAAAAATAAATGGTCACATAATGATATAATGAATAATGTTTGAAATCATAATCATATCATCAAGGACTTATTCCAATACATCATATACATAATTTCATGGAATTATGCTGAGATATCATATATAATTAGGTAGGAATACACCATATTCCAAAAATAATTTTTCCTATGAGACCTACTGATGCATCAAGGGGAAATAAATGTCCATTATTGTCACTTACTAAGACCAATTCCTTCATCATATGAAAGAAATGAATAAAAATTCAATACATAATCAATATAAACACTCTTACTAAAAAACAACATATGAAATGTTAATTTTTCCATAGTAAATAAATAGAGAAAAATGATCATGATTTATCAAGAGAAATACATATTATAATACCATTAGATTATATATCTAGTAAAGAAAAATATTCATCAAAGGATATTGATATAGATGAATATAATTTTAAAATATCAATGGAACATTTATTGTGGAAAATGCCCTTTTCATTTTGAAATCACCTATTTAAAATATAAAAGATTCCAAAATATTAGAAAAAAATATGATTCAAAAGAACCATCGACGTTTGTAAAATAATATTCAAAGTAAATAATAATTATTATGAAAGGAAAATTCTTTCATGAATTAAACATTAAAACAAATATTCCATTCCGACCTTAGGTAAAAAATATCGCATTTTGAAAATGACAAGAATATTCCTTTTACAAAAATTATAGAAAGTTAAACATGGGAAAAATTTAATTTAATAAATAATTTTATAATATCAATATAATTTTTCAAAAAAAATAAGAGAAATATGGACATGGAAGAAAAATATTCCCAATCGAATAGAAAAATAAAGTCACTTTTCCTTAAAAAACATTCTTCCAGTATTTTGAGTACATGGAGAGAGAAAAATGACAGTAAAACATGTGATATATATAAATAACCATAGGAGTATAAAATAAATTATATTTATGAGACATAGATAATATAATTTCATCATTTCAAATTTAATTATAAACAATCTCGGTAAATGGTCAAATTGTGACATAAAACTCTTACCACTATGATAAATTTTGAATCATAAAACCCATGAAAGAAATTAATTAAAATAAATCTTAAAATAACATGAATTTAAATATATTCATAATATATCATATAAAATGGTAATTATATACATCACATTAAGGAAACAAGTGATGAATATGGAATATGTTTCATAGAAACAAAAGTGAGATGAGAAACCCTTACAAAGATAATATCATTGAATTGATATTTAATCAATGAAGTGATTATTTGTAACAAATAAAAATACCCATAAAAATGTTTAAATACAATATAAAACAATCATAGTTCATTACTCTCATAATCTTGGAGTAATATAGTCGACACGTAAGTAATAAAATCCAATGAAATAACTTTAGTTATGAAACCCCTTATCTTAAGTCCGACTTTCCATGTAAGTGATTTCGACCACATGTATAATAAATACATATTTATGATAAATTTATTCCAAAACAATATCAAAACATATAATATCATATATTATATACTAATAACATCTTATCACAAGTTTATTAACAATATATTATTAATATCACTGTTTCAGGTGATAATTGTTTCAATTTTCATTCATGTTTCAATTCAGCAGTTTCCCCCAATTTACTTTTATCATGATACCATAATTTATAAGATGCTAATAATGTTTTAAGTATCATATTTTTTCAATATTTTCACTTTTATAACATTTCAAATAGAGTGTTGATAATAAATTAATTACATAACTTCCTAGAGATGGTAATTCATACGTACACACGAGTGATGTTTCCACTTTTTGATGGGTAGAGTGAAAAAAAGTTATATAATAATTTACCATTATATAATAATTATTATATCATAAATATCATATATATATATTTATTAATTAAATATATCTTTATTACCATCCATTTCATGATATAATGAAAAATGATTCACATTGCTTCATGAAAGGGGTAGCCCACACGTACCCATGAGCGACGTTATTATTTTCCAATGGATGGGAATGCAAGAATGTAGATAAGATCATAAAATTAAATAATAAAACTTATTTCATTAATATTATATATAATAATTTAATACATCATAATAACCAACCAATAAGGATGGTAATTTAAAATAAATTCTATAGCTATGTGAAGCCAGTTCTCCACACGTACGCACGAGCGATACTTTTATTTCCCACTTGACGAAAAGGGGTGGAAAATGGTTGTCACATGATCATAATAATATATTTTTATATTTTGATAATGGACTCATTATATTAGTATATATACAATATCATTAAGAATATATAAATATAAATAAATTTTTAGAGTCGGTAAAGACGATTACCTCGACATTGAGTGGAATCCTTTGGCTTACACCTTAAGACATATTAGGATGATATGAAGAGATAAATAAAAGATTAATAATTAAGGTAGGGAATATAGGAATGTATTAAGTCAATTATTGGAAGAGATATAGTGTTGAAACATTGTGAATAATGAGATGATTAAGTTCCCTTTTATAATTGATAGAAAGGAAAAACTTGCAATTAATTAAAATATTTAAATATAATATATATAATAACCCTTAAAAGAGAAAAAAATACAATAATTTCAACGGTAGGAAACTATAATGTAAAAATACCTTAAACTAAAAAAATTTATACATATTTATGATGCATTTTAAACCTTATCTTTTTATTGATACCCTCATTAACCCTTTTAAACCTTAATCACGGTAACACGTTGTATAGCCTTTATGCGTCATAAATTTATTTATAATGTGAAAATTTTGTCAAAAATTGTACAAGGATTATATTTTAGACCATTTAACATCCCTCTTTTCCTCTTTAAATATTATTTTGATTCTTAAATCATTTAATAAAATATTTTTTGTCATAAAATATCATTAAATTCATTTTTAAGACTATTCATTTAATTCGAATTAAAAAACATAAATATAGTAATGAAATTATAACATAAACACATATAATATATTTAATAATTTATAATTACCTATTTAATTAATTTATTACCACAATTAATACAAAACATTTTAGTTTTTTTATTTTAAAAATCATTTACCATGATTTTTCTATTGCTTGCATAAGGATTGTATCGTTGTTGTGTAAGAGTTTAAGGTAATGATATAATCACTAATAACTAAAAATAATTTTTTTTAATAAAAACGGGATATTTATATTTAAAATAATAATTTATAACTAGTATTAAATTCTTTTTATACCAATGAAAATATATTATAGATACTTAAAGAAAGAGAGTGGCATTTTATTTTTATTCTTGACTTAAAATAATATATAGGTCATTATCAAAGAAAATTAGAACCAAGTAACCATATCTTAAAATATTGGATGAGGATAGTGTAAATAAAATCATTAAATAGAAATAAGTCTTGTTTCAGATGTATTTTTAATTTCTTATGACATTATTTTTAACATTAATTACTTGATTTACCCATTATCGTACTAAAAAATATTCACTATGGTTACTACCAATAATGAAAAAAATAATATTAGCCTTATTAATAAATTTTAAAATTATTAATTCAAATATTTCATCCAATTTTAAAGATTTAATTTTTATAAATATAATAAATTAAATTTAATATAATTCCATACTATGCAATAAAAATCGTTTTTAGATAAAACTGTTTATAAGCATAAAAATTAAGTTATATGAAAATAAAATATAATATTGATTGATATGGAATTAATTTTATTAATTTTAGTCAAATGAATAATATTTTACTTTAAAATAAAAACCAAAAATAAAATGTAACTTTAAAATTACATTATTCAATAAAAAGAAATGTTGGTTTTAGAAAAAAAATTGAATTTTTACTATTCACTCAAAAATATATCTTTATTGAAAAAACCCATGAAATTCACCCTAAGATAATATTGCAATTATGATTTGAAAAATTATATTAATTTCCAAAAAGAAAATTTATAAAATATATTACAAATTAACTATAATGTTTAGGCAAAAAAGGAAATAAATACCATTTTTGAAGAAAACGTGTTTTTGAAGCATAAAATAAATTTAATAAAAATTGAGTACTTATTAATTATGAATTTATCAATAAATTTGTATTATAAAAATTTATACAGATTTTACATAATGTGGTTATTCCTATTCATACTTAAAATTTAATGGGTAGGTTATAATGGTCAAATTTAAATAATAATATTTTTATACTATATCATAGTTTGCTAAATGTTTGGTCTTGTGTGTTAGAAAATATATCATGGTAATTTTTATTTTAGAATAAATTTTATGTGTGTTAAATTATACCATCTTAATTAAATTTTATCCTCACAATTTTTATCTCTGTGATCAAGGTTTCAATGTTTTGGAAAAACCTTTGTTGAAAACCTACATTAAAAAAATGTATAACAAAACTTCATTTGAAAAGGGAATGTGGTAAACATAAATATTAAAAAATATAACACATAATAGGGTTCACATAGAAGGATAACATCAGTGTTAAGCAAAAATAAAACCATTTAGGAGAAAAATATCATTCTAGGAATAATAGAGAGTGATAGAAAAACATGATCATGATAAAGTTAATGACTAAAAACCCATAAATCAATAACGAGGTAAATAAGACTATAAATTCATCAAAAATAAAGGTAATATGATAAGGTTTTTATTTTATGATCCTTTTACTAGAGTTGAGGAATTATTTCACCCTCAAGATATAGAACATAGGAAAGTAAACTAACTTGATTTCTTTAAATTTTTTAAGCATTTTTTTATTTTGTTGTACTTTGATCAATTTCCAATATTATCTCATATTTTACTCCAAGAAATGAGTATAAAATATATATTCTTAATGCCTAAAGAACTAAAATTAAATTTTAGTGAATTATAATATCCGTTAAATGATAAAAATTTATTTATCCTATCTCTATTTAAAATAAAAAATGGTTTGTAGAAGTTGACATATTATCCAATATAAAGGAATACTGAATTAATCACCAAATCCTCAACAATAACACCAAAGAATAAATTAAATCATTCCATAAATAAATATCCTTAAAACTTTTGAAAATATTACATTAAAATGAAATTTAAAGAATAGAATTATTTGATAACATACTATTCCAAGATCAACTAACATTAATCTTCAAACAATATTAGTCGCTCATACATACCAAAAAATATATGTTCCCTAATCATATAATTTCTAAAATATACTAATCATTTCTCAAAATATTTATAATGACCATAAATCCACAATAAAATCACATATACTTCCAAAAGAAAATTCACCCTTTAATCCTTAAATAAACTCCCATCTTAACTAATAATATTTCAATTTACCTTAATCATATAATGTTCCAAAAATAGTGAAATTCATCAAAAATAACTTTAATCACTTAGTCACCAAATCATTTATCAATCCAATTATTATCCATAGAGTAAAATATATGTTCCCAAAATATAATAACTTTTTTATCCCAATTAACCATATTAACATCAAATAACATATTAATCCTAAAGGTTATTAATAACATTAAACTTGTGTCTAAAAAAATTAAAGTATTATTTATAAAATAATATTTTCACTAAAACTCATATTTAACCAAAGGGTTTTATTCCCATAAATTTCTCCCAAAATTTCCTTAATCGTAATAAAATACCATTACATAAAACATCAAAAGGTATATCTACGACATTAAACTTGTGATCAAACATAGACTTATCAACACATGACACTTTAGTTTTATCCTATATCACTATGGAATATCATAGGTTGTCATATGTTCTATCCACTCATTAGTCATAATTGTTCATAAATAATGCTTGAATTAGCCCATACATATCACCTTGGAGTGTTAAGTAGGGTGTTCAGTATTATTCCCACTCGTCATACACCGATGATGATCAATTTAATACCCAATCTTCACCTTTCATAGTTGTTTCCCTTAGTTAAATCTATTCCAAAACCAAATTCACTTTCCATTATCTAGACAAGGATGTATTTGCTAGGAAAACAACACAATATATACTTTACCAATGCTTCATGATATTACCCTATAGTCAAACTTGTCCCTAGAATCTTTCATGAGGTTATGTTATCTAATTTATGTTTTTCTAAATCTAGTTCCCACGGATCTTACTATAGTTATTATGATACCAACTATAACACCTAGACACTAGTAATCAGAAGATGGTGATTACATAGAATATTGGTACAAGATACAAGAGATTGCATCCTGAAGGATTGAATAGTTTTTTTAGTCTTGGGAGACTAGATACATATAGAATTATAACATTGCATTTGAAAACATTAAATATAACTTAATATTATTTTTTTTACATTATCATTTGTACTAGTATATCCCTAAAATCAATCAAAATCACTTCTTGGAAATCTGATGAAAAGAAAACATCATAATGGGTAAGCTCATGTGCTTAGTAATGGAAAGTATAATACAGAATCTATCATAAGTTAAATAGATCATGAATAATTTGGAAAAGATAAATAATAGTCAAATATTCCAAACAACTAATATCATAAAAAAGGAATATATCAATGGATGACATAATTTCTATAAAATTGGGTTCCTTAAACCCAACATGAATAGTACTTATCAATCACCACATTATGTATACAGTGAGTTATTCATGATTTAATCTTACCTTAATAGTGTTGATATTTATACATATAGTATTTTCATGGTAATTTACGTAGATTATTTTTCATATCAAAAGGTTATAGTAGTTCCCAATCCTTAATGAGAACCTACAGATACCACAATTGTGATTTTAAACTTATATATTATGGTCTAGATACATCATGTTGATAGGACATAGATGATGTTTGACCATCAGGTGTAAGGGGGTCAAAATCATTGAGACTTATTCTCATTAAGTTCTTACTTGGTGATCTTTGGTAAATGAGATCTTGAGGACTATCCCGACAATAGGAAAACTACATGTTTCAGGTTTCATTGGTAGTTCTTATCTTTAAACACGTGTAATAGTCTTCTAACTTAATATTATTATTAGTAAAAACTATTTGATTATGTACTTTGATATCAAATGAAAACAATTGAATTTATTTAATGGTGATGTAGGTTGTTTTAGGTGTGCTATTATTGAAATATAATTGATGGAATAATCAAGATCAAATTTTTTGCTTCCAAAAGGAATTAATATCTCTGGGAAAGTTGTTCAAGATGGTAGTACCTTCACTAAATTCATGTCCATTGTAAAATAAGGGAAGTCTATCTAGTCATATGAATGAAATTTAAATAAATAAAGGATGAGGAAACAAAGTGTGTGCCTTGTTTTATGAGATAACATGTAACGAGTTGAAAAAATGTACTTCTTTTATTTATGTATCTCTTTCCTCATAATAACTTTTTATTCTGTTTCACAACAAAAACACATCGAATTACTTATAACTGAAATTTTAGTTTTTAGAAATGATATAATTATTATAAAAAATTAATGTATATGGGATAAAGATTATTTTAATTATATAGTATTATTAAAACACCCCTTTTTAAATGTATATGTTAAAATAATTTTATTTATTTTATGTTTCATAAATTTCACTCTGCAATTTCACTATTAATTTTCTATAGCCTGTTATTTTTTATAACTAAATATTTTTATATTTAAAAGTTAAATTTCTCATACTCAGAGAGACCTTATAGTAAAATAAATATCACTTTTGAATTTCAAATGTCAAAATTATTCTAGGGTGAATTTTTAGTAGTTTTCTAAAAAGATTCAATTTTTCGATAAATAGTTTTTTATGAATAGTTTTTTATGAATAGTTTTTTCTTGATGAATAATATTTTATGAATATTTTTTTATGAATAGTAGAAAAATAGTTTGTTATTAAATAACTTTTTGTGAAATGATTTTCGGAAAATGGACATACATGGTTACGATCAGGGGGATATTTAGAGTCTAATTGGAGTAACTTAATTTTTTTGGTGAATAGTAACTTAACCCTTTGAATAGTTATTTTACCCTTTTGAATGGTAATTTGACCAATAGAATAGTAAAATTACCTAAGGATGCATAAATTTGTTTTAGTCATCTTAAGTGGTAATGTGATACAATTATATCATAGTATAAGTAAATAAATGTTTTAGAAATTATTAGTTAAGTATTATTATTTTATTTATTTAATTTAATTCAAAATAAAATTAATTTTTATA
This sequence comes from Viscum album, assembly GCA_963277665.1. Taxonomy (NCBI): domain Eukaryota; kingdom Viridiplantae; phylum Streptophyta; class Magnoliopsida; order Santalales; family Viscaceae; genus Viscum; species Viscum album. Next base: position 311,546,558 of record OY728167.1, on the reverse strand, counting down.
AAATGGAGTTCATTTTTGAAATATACATGTAAAAAAATAGTTTGGGTTATTTTTTGGGATTTTTCTAAAACAATAGAATTTTTTTATGAATAGTAAAAATACAATTTTGAGTTTTCGGTAAATTTAATGACATCATACCTATGTCATAATGATGTAATGAGAAAGATAAGATGCAGTTGACTCTTATGGATTAAAATATAATATGAGGTGTCTCAAGTGGTCAATACCATGATAAAGCCCATGGTTTTTTAAATACCACCAATAAGGTGTACTCAATCCCCCAAGGTCCCGAACCTAGAGTTTCAGAATTCACTTTTCATGGTAAGGGAATCTACCACCCTTATCTTCTTAAGCACTCCCTCAATGTTATGCCTTCATAAATTATATTTTTTTTATGTTGGGATATTTCATCTCATATCCCCCTTAATTTCTATATTATGTAAAAATGATGAGAGACACCTTTTTCTCTAAATCAACCCATTTTATGAATTTTTAAGTGATGTTATTAGGCTGCCAAAATATTGTAAGGGAATTATCAAATTCTCTTTTATGTTGTATGCCTTTCAAGATTCCGTACCATGTTATTTTTTACATTTTATTCTATTCCTCTACTATATTATGAGACATTTATGAATGGGTGACCCCTTTCCCCTTTGTTTTAACTGTTTTCTAAAACCCTGTTGCATTGCCATTGTGCTGTATATTTTTTTTCTCAAAATCTCTCTCTTTCTCTCAATAAATTCTCTTATTTTATTTATGTACATACCTAAACCTATTTAATTTCCAGAGGTATTCATCAACACATAAAAATGATATATTTTAATCTAGAATTTACATACATAAAACCCTCATTCCTTTTCCATGGGTAATAAATGACATAATAATCACGTTTTAAACAATTTTTAAAACATTGTGATTTTGATATGAAACCCATTTCTTTTATTCTATTTGGGTTAATTATGAAATTTTTTATTATGATCTATTTGGATCACATAAAAATAGTGACATATTAAGGATGTTCCCTGATAGCACTCCAATGCATTGGTTAAAGAATTTAATCTCTATAGATAACATGTTTTACGATACCTTCGTGAATAAAATTGGTAATTTTTATGATACCTTGGTTAATAACCCTGAAATTAAATGTACTTCTTTTATTTATGGATCTCCTTCCTCCTAATAAATTTTTATTATGTTTTACAATATAAGAACATTGAATTACATTAGACCCAAATTATAGTTATTGAAAATGATATAATTATTATAAAAAATTAAGGCATATAGAATAATGATTATTTTAATTAAATAGTATGATTAAAAAACCCATTTTTAAATTAAAATGATAAAATAATTTTATTTTTTTGTGTCACAAATTTCACTATGAAATTTCACTATTCATTTTCTCTGTTATTATTTTTATTTACTAAGTATTTTTATATTTTAAATGTTAAATTTATCATACTTAAAGAATTTTTATGGTTAAATAAACATCATTTTTGGAATATCAAATGTCAAAATAAATATAGGATGAATTTTTAGAGGTTTTATATTATTGATGAATATTGAAAACAATAGTATTTTATAATATTTTTTAAATAATTTAAATAAAGTGTAATGTGAAATGATTTTTAGAAAATATACATATATAGTTGTGATCAGTAAGAAATTTAGAATCTTATAAGGAAAAAATAATTTTTAATGAATAGTAACATACCCTTATGAATAGTAACATACCTTTATGAATAGTAATAAATTGCAATGAAAAGTAAATTGGTTAAAAAAAATAGAAACTTCACCTATGAATGTATAAATACAATTTAGACATCTTAAAAGTTAAAACCGATCATAGTATATGTATTGGTGTTTTTGTATGTCCTAATTATTTTATTTAAAATTTTATGATTAATTTTTTAATTTAAAATGTAAATTTATTTTCATAAAATGTAATCATAAATTTTAACTTTATTTTATTATGGTTATACGATACTTTTAGAGGACCTTGATTACTTTCTCAAGGTGTTACAAAATGAGTTAAAGTTTTAAAGTTTTTTTTGGAATAAATAATGATTTAATTTAAAAATTAAATTAAAATTGATTATAAAATTATATTCATAAAATTGAGTTTATTTTTGAAATCAAAAAATTAATATTATGTTAGGGTGAATTTAGAAGATTTTTTTAAAATGTTTTGGTTTTCAGTTAATAGTAAATATATAATTTTTGAGTTTTCAGTGTGTTTATGACATCATAATGATGTATTATTTAATTTAAAATTCTGGTAAAATCATTTGGATTAAAATATTGTATGATTTTTTCCAAGTTTCCAAAACCATGGGAAAATACCATGGGCAAGCCCATGGTTTTTCCAATACCACTAAAGAGGTGTCCCTTAGAAATTAATAAAATATTCTCTCACTTTTTCTATAAATACCAACCCATTCATTAATTCATTTAATTCCAAATTCCTCCTCAATAAAGAAATGATATTTTTACCTCCCAAGGAGTCCTACCAAGGTTCCCTCAATCCCTCAATGTCCCGATCGTAGAGGTTTATATGTTACTCTTCAAGATAAGGGAACCTTTCACTCTCCTCTTTTAGTCAAGACTTATTTTGTGTTATCTCATTTAAATTCCTTTTTATTATATTAGGGTATGTTATTATGTATCATATTTCTATCAATTTTATGTCCAAATTATTAGATTCCTTTTTCAATCTCATAAACTTATTTTTTTAATTTTTAAGCAACATCTTTAGGCTACCGAATTTTTGTAAGCGAATTTGCAACTTCTCTTTTTCTTTCAAATTCCTTTTTATGTGGTATGTCTGGAAATTTTCCATACCATGTTATTATCTCTATATTATTCTATTATTATGATTTATTATGACTATATTATTAATGGGTGACCCATTTCCTCTATCTTTTTAATTTTTTTTTGAAATAATGTTGCATAACTATTATGCTGCAGAATTTTCGTCTCAAAATTTAACTTTTTTCTCACGAAAGTATCTTTTTTTATTTATGTAAATTACAAAATCTATTTCATTTCTAGGGGTATTAATGAAGACATAAAATTGATATATTGTATTTGATAATTGACATATATAAAACCCCCATTCCCTTTCCATGGGTTATAAATTCCATAATGATCTTGTTTTTAAGCAATTTTTAAAACATCGCGATTTTAATATGAAACCCATTTCTTTTATTCTCTTGGGTTTATTTCTGAAATTTTGGATTATTATATATTTTATCACATGAAATAAATAAATATTAACTGATCACCCTGAGAGATATCCAATTCAATGGGTAAAGAAGTTAATCTCTAGAGATGACAAGTCTTATGATACCTTGGTGAATAACCTTGGTAAATTTTATGATACCATTGGGATAGACCTTGGTGATATGATTATGATTGTTTAAATTAATTTTTTTCTACATATCAAAGTTAATTATTCATGTTATTTTATTTATTATATTCCTATTATTATATTTTTCAATCTGTATTAATATTCTTAAAGTTCTTATCAATATTTCTCAAAATTACATGTAAACCGTTTCCCTTGTTTTCCATTACTAGGCCTTCTGGTGACCCTTTCCTTTGACGTATGTCCCTAGGATATGAGGTGAAGTAATTGTAATTAGGAAGAAATTATTATGAGGCCTTTGAAGTGGATTAGAATAATGTGTTTTATATTTTCATGTACTATGTTTCTAATTTCAAAGGCAATTAACTTTAAAAGATCCTTTGTTTGTAAAATGATATGAAAAGTTATGAAATAAAAAAATGGGATGCCATAGTTGGTATCAAAGGATAGATTAGTTATTTGTGGAAATTAGGTTTTGAAAAACTCAAGAATAACCCTATAGAAAAGTTTAAATACAGGAAAGCTTCCTAGTATTTCAGTTAAATATTATGTAAGTGGTTTCCGAACAAATAAATCCCTGTCTAGATACGAACAAGTGGATGTGGCTCTCGGACATATGTATCTAGGGGTAAAACCTAAAAACACCGGTTTGATCTAGACTTGAACGAGAATTGGTTCATGACAATAGGCCTTGATGCACTCATGGTTTGACACTCCTGGGGGGTATGCTTGTTTAATCACACGCTTTTTATGAATCATTATGAAGGATTTATAGAAAATGAAATTTTTATTAAAGAATAATATTTTTTAAGACATGAAATTGCATTATAATGTTATGTTTTCAAATAGTAACAAAATTATAATAATATAAAATTGCAAGGACGTAATTTCTTTAAGGTTGGAAGAATGTAACGACCCAAAAAATATACTTCTTTTATTTATAAATCTCTTTCCTCCTAATAAAATTTTATTATGTTTTACAATATAAGCACATAGAAATACTTCTAACCCAAATTTTTGTTTTTAGAATTTATATAATTATTGAAAAAAATTAATGTATATGAAATAATGATTATTTAATCTAAATAGTATGATTAAAACACCCCCTTTTAAATTGAAATGATAAAATAAAATAATTTTATTTTTTGTCAGAAATCTCACTATGAAATTTCAATATTCATTTTCTATCCACTGTTATTTTTAATAACTGAGGGTTTTTATATTTTATAAGTTAAATTTCTCATACTTAAAGAATATTTATGGTTAAATAAACATCAGTTTTTGAATTTCAAATTTCAAAATATATATAGGATGAATTTTTAGAAATTTCATATTATTGATGAATATTGAAAAAAATATTATTTTAAAATATTATTTATATACATTAAATAAATAATAATGTGAAAATATTTTCAAAAAACAGACATATACAATTGTGATATGTATGAAATTTAAAGTCTGATAAGAAAAACATAATTTTTAATAAATAGTAACGTACCCTTACGAATAGTAACATACCTCTATGAATAGTAATGAATAGTAAATTGGCCAAAAAATAGAAACTTTATCTATTAAAGTATAAATACAATTTAGACATCTTAAAAGTGCGAAAACGATCATAGTATAAGTATTGGTGTTTTGGTATGACATAAATATTTTAATTATAATTTTATTATTAATTTAATAATTTAAAATGGAAATTTATTTTCATAAAATTTATTCATAAATTATTACTTTATTGTCTTATGGTTATAGGATAATTTTACGGGACCTTGATTACTTTCTCAAGGTGTTACAAAATGAGTAATAGTTCTAAAGTTGTTTTTTTGGAGTAAGTAATTATTTTATTTAATAATTAAATTAAAATTATTTATAAAATTATTTTCATAAAATGGAATTTATTTTTGAATTCAGAATATTGATATTTGGTTAGGGTAAATTTATGATATTTTTCTAAAATGTTTAGTTTTTCAGTGAATAACAAAAATACAGTGTTTGAGTTTTCAGTGTGTTTATGACATCATAATGATGTATTATGTAATTTAAAATTATGGTCAACTCATTTGGATTAAAATATTTTATGAGGTGTCCAATTTGTCCAAACCCATGTGAAAATACATTGGTAAAGCCCATGGTTTCACAAATACCACTAATGAGGTGTCCCTTGGAAATTAACAAAATATTCCCTCACTTTTTCTATAAATACCTACCCATACCATCATTACTTTCATTCCAAATTCCTCCTCAATGAAGATCTGGTACTTTTACCTCCCAATGAGTCCTCCCAAGGTTCCATAAATCCCTCAAGGTACAGAACCTTGAGCTTTAGAAGTTACTCTTCAAGGTAAGGGAACCTTTCACCCTCCTCTTTTAGTCAAGACTTATTTTTTGTTATGTCTTTTAAATTCCATTTTCTTATGTTGGGGTATGTTATTAAGTATCCTTATTTATTTACATTTTATGTCCAAATTATGAGTGACCCTTTTCACTCTCATCAACTTATTTTCTGAATTTTTAAGAAATGTCATTAGGTTGTTGAATTTTCATAAGGGAATTCACAACTTCTTTTTTTCGTTCAAATTCCCTTTTATGTGGTATGTCTTGAAAATTTAAATACCATGTTATTATCTCCATATTATTATGTACTTATTCTGTATTATTAATCTCTTATTAATGGGTGACCCATGTCCCCTATCTTTTAATATTTTCTAAAACCATGTTGCATAGCCGTTATGCTGCAGAATTTTCATCTCAAAATCTTTCTTTTTTTTTCACGAAATTTTTTTATTTTATTTATGTGAATAGAAAATTATATTTAATTTCTAGGGGTAATAATAAAAAAATAAAATGATATATTTTATTCCATAATTTACATACATAAAACCCTCATTCCATGGGTTGTAAATAACATAATGATCTTGTTTTTAAGCACTTTTTAAAACGTCCTGATTTTGATATTAAACCCATTTCTTTTATTCTATTTGGGCTATTTTTGAAATGTTTGATTATGATATATGCAGCTCACATGAAATAAATACATATTAACGGTTCTCCCTGATATTTCTCCAATGCATTGGGTAAATGAACTAATCTCTAGATATTACAAGCCTTATGATACCTTGGTGAATAAGAGTGGTAATTTTTATGACACCTTGGGGATAGACCTTGGTGATATGATTATGAATGTCTAAATTAAATGTTGTAGCCACATTTAAAAGTTATGATTCATGTTATTTTATTTATTATATGCCTCATGTTATCTTTTTCATTCTATATTAATATTCTTCATGTTATTATCAATATTTCACAAAAATACATGTAAAATGTTTCCCTTGTTTTCCCATTCTGGGTCTTCTGCTCACCCTTTCCTTTAATGTATGTCCCCAGGATATGAGATGAAGTAATTGTACATAGGTATAACTTATGATGAATCCTTTCAAGTGTATTATAATAATTTGTTTTATTTTTTCATGTATTATGCTCCACATTTCCAAGTCACTAAACTATTAAAGATCCTCTATTTGTAAAATGTTATGAAAAGTTATGTAATAAAAAAGAGAGATGCCATAGTTGGTATCAAAGGATATATTAGTTATTTATGGAAATTAGGATTTGAAAACATTAGGAATAAACCTATATAAAATTTTAAATATATTAAAACTTCTTATAATTGTGGTGAAATATTAAGTAGGTGGATTCTGAACAAATAAATCCACGTATGGATGCGAACAAGTGAATGTGGCTCTAAAACAGATGTAACTACGGGTAAAACCCAAAAACACTGCTTTGAGCTAGAATCAAATGGGACCTGGTGCACAAAAATGGGCCTTTATTCACTCCTAGTTTGAGACTCCTAGGGGACATGTTTGGTTAATCACAATCTTTTTTAGGAATCATTATGAAGGATTTATAGAAAATGTAATTGTTGTTAAAGAATAATAGATTTTACGACATGAAATTACTTTTTAATTTTAAGTTTCCTAGTAGTAACAGATTTCTAATAAAATAAAATTACAAGGATGAAATTCCTTTAAGGGGGGAAGAATTTAATGACCCGAAAAATGTATTTCTTTTATTAATAGATCTCATTCCTCCTAATAAATTTTTATTATGTTTTACAAAAGAAGCACATCGAATTAAATAAAACCCAAATTGTAGTTCTTAGAAATGATATAATTATTATAAAAAATTAAGGTATATGGAATAATATTTATTTTAATTAAATAGTTGGATTAAAATAACCATTTTTATATTTAAATGACAAAATAAGTTTTTTGTCCAAAATTTAACAATGTAATTTCACTATTCATTTTAAAAGCTAAATTTTTTTATATTTTAAAAGTTAAATTTCTCATACTTTGAGAATTGATATGGTAAAATAAACATCATTTTTTGAATTTCAAAGGTCAACATAAATATAAGATTAATTTTTAGAATTTTCATATTGTTGAAGAATATTGAAAAAATGGTTATTTTAAAATATTTTTTATATAATTTAAGTAAATAATAATGTGAAACGATTTTCAAAAAACGAACATATACGATTGTGATCAGTATGAAATTTAGAGTATGATGAGACAAACATAATTTTGATGAATAATAACATACCCTTATGAATTTTAACACACCTCTATGAATAGTAATGAATAGTAAATTCGCCAAAAAATAGAAACTTCACCTATTAATGTATAAATATAATTTAGACATCTTAAAATTGAAAAACGATCATAGTATTCTATTGGTGTTTTTCTATGTCATAAATATTTTATTTATATTTTATAATTAATTTAATAATTTAAAATGGAAGTTAATTTTCATAAAATGTAATCATAAATTATCAATTTATTTTCTTATGGTTATTCAATAGTTTTATGGGACCTTGATTACTTTCTCAAGGTTTTGTAAAATGAGTTCTAGAATTAAAGTTATTTTTTTGGAATAAATAATGAGTTTACTTAAAAAATAAATTAAAATTATTTATAACATTATTTTCATAAAATGGAGATCATTTTTAATTTAGAACATCTATATTAGGTTAGGGTGAATTTATGAGATTTTTCTAAAATGTTTAGTTTTTTAGTGAACTGTAAAAATACAGTTTTTAATTTTTCAGTGTGTTTATGACATCATAATGATGTATTATGTAATTTAAAATTCTGGTAGAATAATTTGGATTAAATTATTTTATTTGGTGTCCCAAGTGCCAAAAACCACGGGCAAATACATTGGGCCGACCCATGGTTTTGAAAATACCACTAATGAGGTGTCCCATGGAAATTAACAAAATATTCCCTCATGTTTTATATAAATACCATCCCATTCCTTCCTTTCATTAAAAATTCCTCATAAATAGAGATCTGGTCTTTTTAACTCCCAAGGAGTCCTCCCAAGGTTCCCTCAATCCCTCAAGGTACCGATCCTAAAGCTTTAGATGTTACTCTTCAAAGTAAGGGAACCTTTCACCCACCTCTTTTAGTCAAGACTTATTTTGTGCGTTGTCTTTTAAATTACATTTTCTTATTTTGGGGTATGTTATTATGTATCCTTTTTTTCTTTCCATTTTATGTCCAAATAATGAGAGACCCTTTTCACTCTCATAAATTGATTTTCTGAATTTTTAAGCAATGTCGTTAGGCTGCCAAATTTTCATAAGGGAATTCATAACTTCTCTTTTTCTTTAAATTTCCCTTTTGTGTGGTATGTCATGAGAATTTCCATAAAATGTTATTATATTAATATTATTCATTTTTTTATGTTTTATTATGACTCTCTGATTAATTGGTGACCATTTTCCTCTCTCTTTTTAATATTTTCTCTAACCATGTTGCATAGCCGTTATGCTATAGAATTTTTGCCTCAAAATGTCTCTTTTTTCTCAATAAATTATCTTATTTTATTTATGTGAATACCCAAATCTATTCCATTTCTAGGGGTACACATCAAGACATAAAAATGATATATTTTATTTCATAATTTAAAAACATAAAACCCATTATTCCATGGGTTATAAATGACATAATGATCTTGTTTTTAATCACTTTTTAAAACATCACGATTTTGATATGAAACCCATTTATTTTATTGTATTTGGGGTATTTTTTAAATATTTGATTATGATATATGTGGATCACATAAAATAAATACATATTAAAGATACTCCTTGATATCTCTCCAATTCATTGTGTAAAAGAATTAATCTCTAGACATGAAAATTCTTATGATACCTTGGTGAATAACCATAGTAATTTTTATGACACCTTGGGGATGTAACTTGGTGATATGATTATGAATATACAAATTAAATATTGTATACCAATTTAAAATTTATTATTAATGTTATTTTATTTATTATATTCCTCATCTCATTTTTTTTAATTATATATTAATATTATTCTAGTTCTTATCAATATTTCTCAAAATTATATTTAAACTGTTTCCCGGGTTTTCCCTTACTAAGTCTTCTGCTCACCCTTTCCATTGATGTATGTCCCTAGGATTTGTGATGTAGTAATTGTAAATAGGGAGAACTTATGATGAAGCCATTCAAGTGGATTAAAAGAATTTGTTTTATGTTTTCATGTATTATGTTCCTGATTTCCAAGACACTATACTTAAAAGATCCTTTGTTTGTAAAATTTTATGAAAAGTTATGTAATAAAAAAAAGAGATGTCATAGTTGGTATCAAAGGAATGATTAGTTATTAATGAAAATTTGTATTTTAAAACCTTAGGAAGAACCCTATATAGAATTTTAAATATAGTAATACTTCCTGGTATTATGGTGTAATATTAAGTAATTGGATTCCGAAAAAATAAATCCATGTCTCGATACGAACAAGTGTATGTGGCTCTGAAAAAGATGTATCTATGGGTAAAACCAGAAAGCACCAAATTGAGATAGACTTGAAGAAGAACCGGTGAATGATAGTGGGCCTTGTCACACTCCTAGTATAACACTCCCAGGGGATATTTTTGGTTAATCACAAGCTTGTTATGAATCATTATAGAGGATTTATCGAAAATGTAATTGTTGTTAAATAATAATATTTTTAAGACATGAAATTACTTAATAATTTTAAGTTTCCTAATAGTAAAAGATTTATAATAAGATAAAATTTCATGGACTCAATTTATTTAGGGGGGGGGAGAATATAATGACCTGAAAAAATGTACTTCTTTTATTTATAGATCTATTTCATCCTAATAACTTTTTTATTTTATTTTACAATAGAATCACATCGAATTACTTCAGACCCAAATTGTAGTTTTCAGATATGATATAATTATTATAAAAAATTAAGGTATATGGAATAATTATTATTTTAAATACATATTATGATTAAAACACCCCATTTCAAAATAATTTTTTTTGTCAGAAATTTAACTATTGAATTTCAATATTCATTTTATTAAATAAAGATTTTTATATTTTAAAAGTTAAATTTCTCATACTTAGATAATTGCTATGGTAAAATAAACAACATTTTTGGAATTTCAAATGTCAAAATAAATATAGGATGAATTTTTAGAAGTTTCATATTATTGATGAATATTGAAAAAAATAGTATTTTAAAATATTTTTTATTTACTTTAAATTAATAATAATATGAAATGATTTTCAAAAAACAGACATATATAGTTGTGATCAATATGAAATTTAGAGTCTGATAAGACAAAATTAATTTTTGATGAATAATAACATACCCTTATGAATAGTTACATATCTCTATAAATAGTAATGAATAGTAATGAATGGTAAATTGGCCAAAAAATAGAAACTTCACCTAAGAATCTGTAAATATAATTTAGACATCTTAAAAGTGAAAAAACAATCATAGTATAAGTATTGGTGTTTTTGTATGTCATAAATATTTTATTTATAATTTTATGATTAATTTAATAATTTAAAATAGAAATTTATTTTCATAAAATGTAATCATAAATTATTACTTTATTGTCTTATGGTTATACAATAATTTTATAGGACCTTGATTACTTTTTCAGGGTGTTACAAAATGAGTTATAGTTTTAATGTTGTTTTTTTGGAATAATAAATGATTTTCATTAAAAATTAAATTAAAAATATTTATAAAAATATTTTCATAAAGTGGTGTTCATTTTTGAATTCATAACATCTATATTAGGTTAGGGTGAATTTATGAGATTTTTCTAAAATGTTTAGTTTTTTAGTGAATAGTAAAAATAAAGTTTTGGAGTTTTCAGTGTGTTTATGACATCATAATGATGTATTATGTAATTTAAAATTATGGTAGAATAATTTGGATTAATATATTTTATGAGGTTTCTAATGTGTACAAATCCATGGGAAAATACATTGGTAAATCCCATGGTTTTTCAAATACCACTAATGAGGTATCCCTTGGAAATTAACAAAATATCCCCTCACTTTTGCTACAAATACCAACGCATTACTTCAATACTTTCATTCAAAATTCCTCCTAAACTAATATATGGTCTTTTTAACTCCCAAGGAGTCCTCCCATGGTTCCCTATATCCCTCAAGGTACCTATCCTAGAGTTTTATAAGCTACTCTTTAAGGTAAGGGAACCTTTCACCCTCCTCTTTTAGTCAAGACTGATTTTGTGCAATGTCATTTAAATTCAATTTTCTTATATTGGGGTATGTTATTATGTATAATTATTTCATTAAATTTTATGTCCAAATAATAATAGACCCTTTTCACTCTCATCAACTAATTTTCTTAATTTTTATGTGACGCCCTTAGGCAGCTGAATTTTCGTAAGGGAAATCGCAACTTCCCTTTTTCTTTACAATTCCCTTTTATGCAGTATATCTTGAAAATTTCCATACCATGTTATTTTATCCATATTATTTTGTACTTATTCTCTATTATTACTCTCTTATGAATCGGTGACCCCTATCCCCTCTCTTTTTAATATTTTCTAAAACCATGTTGCATAGCCATTATGCAGCAGAATTTTCATCTCAAAATATCTCTTTTTTATCAATAAATTATATTATTTTATTGATGTGAATACCCAAATCTATTTCATTTACAAGGGTATTTATGAAGACATAAAAATAATATATTTTATTTTATAATTTACATACATAAAACCCTCATTATATGGGTTATAAATGACATAATGATCTTGTTTTTAAGCACTTTGTAAAACGTCATGATTTTGATATGAAACCCTTTTATTTTATAATATTTGAGTTATTTTTGAAATGTATGATTTTGATATATGTGGATCAGATGAAATAAATACATATTAATGGTGCTCCCTGATAGTGTTCTACTGCATTGTGTAAAAGAATTAATCACAAGAGATGACAAGTCTTATGATACCTTGGTGAATTACCATGGTAATTTTTATGAAACCTTAGGGATGGACCTTGGTGATATGCTTATGAATGTTTAAATTTAATGATATAGCCACATTTAAAAGTTAAAATTAATTTTCTTTTATTTATTATATTCCTCATCTTATCTTTTTCATTCCATATTAATATTCTTCATGTTTATCAATATTTCTCAAAATTACATGTAAACTGTTCCCTTGTTTTCCCTTATTGGGTCTTCTGCTCACCCTTTCCTTTGATGTATGTCCCGAGGATATGAGATGCAGTAATTGTAATTAGGGAGAACGTATTATGAATCCTTTCAAGTGGATTAAAATAATTTGTTTTATTTTTTCATGTATTATGTTTCTAATTTCCAAGACACTAAACTTTAAAAGATCCTCTATTTGTTAAATGTTATGAAAGGTTATGTAATAAAAATGAGAGATTCCATAGATAGTATCGAAGGATAGTTTAGTTATTTGTGGAAATTATGATTTGAAAACCTTATGAAGAACCCTATATAAATGTTTGAATATAGGAAAACTTCCTGGTATTGTGGTGAAATATTAAGTAAGTGGATTCCGAAAAAATAAATCCCTGTTTGGGTATGAACAAGTGTATGTGGCTCTAAAACATATGTATATTAGGGTAAAACCCAAAAACACCTCTTCGAGCTAGACTTGAATGGGAACTAGTGCATGAAAATTGGCCTTGATGCACTCCTTGTTTGACACTCCCATGGGATATGTTTGTTTAATCACCATCTTTTCATGAATCTTTATGAAGGATTTATAGAAAATCTAATTTTTTTAAAGAATAATATTTTTTAAGACATGAAATTACTTTATAATTTTATGTTCACAAATTTTAATAGATTTATAATAAGATAAAATTGTGAGGACATAATTTTTTTTAAGGGGGAAGAAGGTAATGACCCAAAAAATCTACTTATTTTATTTATAGATCTCTTTCATCCAAATAACATTTTATTATGATTTCAATAGAAGCCCATCGAATTACTTCAGACCCAAATTGTAGTTTTCAGAAATGATATAATTATTATAAAAAATTAAGGTATACGTAATAATGATTATTTTAATTAAATAGTATGATTAAAACACCCATTTTTAAATTTAAATGAAAAAACAATTTTTTGTTTCAGAAATTTCACTAAGAAATTTCACTATTCACTTTAATAACTACGGATTTTTATATATTAAAAGTTAAATTTCTTGAACTTAGAGAATTTTTATGGTTAAATAAACATCATTTGTGGAATTTCAAATGTCAAAATAAATATATGATGAATTTTTAGAAGTTTCATATTATTGATGAATATTGAAAAAAAGTATTTTAAAATATTTTTTATATGCTTTAAATAGATAATAATGTGAAATTATTTTCCAAAAACAGACATATACAATTGTGATCAATAAGAAATTTAGAGTCTCATAAGAAAAAAATATATTTTTATAAATAGTAACATACCCTTGTGAATAGTAACATATCTTTATGAATACGAATGAATAGTAATGAATATTAATTTAGCCTAAAAAATAGAAACCTCACCTATGAATCTATAAATACAATTTAAACATCTTAAAAGTTAAAAAACAATCATAGTATAAGTATTGGGGTTTTTATGTCATAAATATTTTATTTACAATTTTATGATTAATTAAATAATTTAAAATAGATATGTATTTTCACAAAATGTAATCATAAATTATTACTTTATTTCCTTATGGTTATATGGTAATTTTACACAACCTTGATTAATTTATCAAGGCATTATAAAATGAGTTATAGTTTTAAAGTTGTTTTTTTAAATAAATAATGATTTTATTTAATAATTAAATTAAAAATATTTAGAAAATATTTTCATAAAATGGAGTTCATTTTTAATTCCGAACATCTATATTAGGTTAGGGTGAATTTATGATATTTTTATAAAATGTATTGTTTTTTAGTGAATAGTAAAAATAAACTTTTTGAGTTTTCAGTGTGGTTATGACATCATAATGATGTATTATGTAATTTAAAATTCTGGATGACTCATTTGAATTAAAATATTGTATTAGGTGTCCGAAGCGGCCAAAACCATGGTCAAATAACATATTCAAGCCCATGGTTTTGCAAATACCACTAATGAGGTGTCACTTAGAAATTAATAAAATATTCCCTCACATTTGATATATATACCAACTCATTCCTTCATTCCATTGATTAAAATTTCCTCCTCAACGAGGATCTGGTATTTTTACCTCCAAATTAGTCCTCCCAAGGTCCCCTCAATCCCTCAAGGTCTCTATCGTAGAGTTTTAGAAGTTACTCTTCAAGGTAAGGTAACCCTTCTCCTCCTCTTTTATTCAAGACTTATTTTGTGTTATGTATTTTAAATTCCATTTTCTTATGTAGGTGTATGTTATTATGTATCCTTATTTATTTCCATTTTATGTCCAAAAGATTAGACACCCTTTTCACTCTCCTCAACAGATTTTCATAATTTTTAAACAACATCGTTAGGCTGTTGAATATTTGTAAGGGAATTCAAAACTTCTATTTTTTTTCAAATTCCCTTTTATGTGAAATGTATTAAAAATTTACATACCATTTTATTATCTCCATATTATTATGTCATTATTCTATATTATGACTCTATAATGAATGGGTGACCCCTTTCCCCTCTCTTTTTAATGTTTTCTAAAACCATGTTGCATAGCCGTTATGCTGCAGAATTTTTGTCTCAAAATCTCTCTTTTTTCTCAAGAGATTCTCGTATTTTATCTATGTGAATACCCAAATATATTTTATTTCTAGGGGTATTCATAAAGACATGAAAATGATATATTTTATTCTGGAATTGACATACATAAAACTCATATTCCCATTCCATGGGTTATAAATGACATAATGATCTTGTTTTTAAGCACTTTTTAAAACATCACGATTTTGGTATGAAAGACATTTATTTTATTCTATTTGGGTTATTTTTGAAATGTTTTATTATGATCTATGTGGATAACATGAAATACATACATATTAAAGGTGCACCCTGATATCTCTCTAATGCATTTTGTAAAGGAATTAATCTCTAGAGATGACAAGTCTTATGATACCTTGGTGAATAAATTTGGTAATTTTTATGAAACCTTGGGGATGGACCTTGGTGATATGTTTATGAATTTATAAATTAAATGTTTTATCCACATTTCCAAGTTTTATTTTATGTTATTTTATTTATTATATGCCTCATGTTATCTTTTTCATGCCATATTAATATTCTTCATGTCCTTACCAATATTTCTCAAAATTACATGTAAATTGTTTCCCTTTTTTTCCCTTACTAGGCCTTTTGCTCAACCTTTCCTTTGATGTATATCACCAGGATATGATATTTATTAATTTTACTTAGGAAGACTTATGATTATTCCTTTGAAGTGGATTAGAAGAATTTGTTTTATTTTTTCATGTATTATGTTCCTTATTTCCAAGATACTAAAATTTAAAAGATCCTTTGTTTGTAAAATGTTATGAAAAGTTATGTAATAAAAGGAGGGATGTCATATAACAAGAGAAAAATATACTATATTACATAGTGTGTGTTCCCTAGAATGGTTTTCGTTGCTATGAATTTTCATTATCTCCTTAGGGGTCTTGATGAGTTCCGAAAATCCACCCCTATTCTAGGAATAGTAATCACTTCTATCAAGATAAGGTCCTAGAGGTACACACACACATATATTATTCGAATGTTTGTCCTATTCTGATGAATAAGAGTATAGGATGTGGCGGGCCCCACCAAAGTGTTTGAAAGATTTCCAAGAATAAACAATTTCCAATGAATGAATAAATTCATTATTATTCGAGTATAAAATAATTGGAGTTGAATTTATTTATTAAAAATATTAATAAGATATTAAGTGGATACATGGGAAAATATTGATCTGTGAATATTATTTTAGTATTCATGGTTAATTTAATATTTGTAGGATTAATGATTCGATTTAATGAATCTATTTTATCATTTAATATATTTATTATAATACAAGTAAATGATAAAAATATAAATGACATTTATGACATAGTTAGTTGGTCATAACACATTATTTATGGATTATATAGTGGTTAATAAATATTTGAAGGCAGGTGAGTCTTTTCTGGGTATATTGTAACTCACTATAAACGGAGGAGGATGTTATCATTTGTGATACTATTCAATACACAATTTTGAGATCCTATCTCTCCTATCTCCCATTTAATAGAGAGAGAATCTGATGATATGATTATTTGATCCTAGTTCTCCTTCATTGAATGAAGGATCATCATAGTGGTTATCATTGGGATGTTAAAGATTTTTCCAAATATTATCACTAGTACCTAAATTTCAATGATTGATACTCCTATGGAATTTTGAAGTGTGTGTGGATGATATTGAGGGATACAAATTTGGTTCCTTCAAGCAATGTTCACTAGTGACATGTAGTTTTAGAAAGCACCATTAAGTCAATCAAGGTAATTATCTAATTTAATTGTTGTGCTTAAATCAATTCATGTTATATCCTTATATTTCTTGTATAGGGTTTCACATCACTGAAGATGACGTAGTTACATCAATAGGTTACTATCGACACATTTACTTATCTAGTTTTGGATAAATAAACCATTATAAATAAAGTCAATCACCAAATCTTTTCTAATTTGTTCAGGTAGAGGGAATAAACAGTTTCAAACTTAATCTAGTGGTAAATATAATTCATAAGACTCCTTTAAGAGTATTAACCAATATAAAAGTGAATTACAGAATATGCATGGTTAGAAGATATGAGTTTCTTCATACCCATGTGTCGAATAATATATTGACCAATAATTCATCGATCATGAAATGTAGAGTGTATTTATTCCTAAAATAACATTTCCTTATACACATCAAAGTTGTGATATTGGTAAGGAGGATTAGTTATGAGTATTACATGGAAACGATGACCATTAAAATATATCATGAATGAATTTCTAAACAAACATTTCCTTATACACATTAGTGTTATGATGTAAGTAAAAGGAGAATAAATGTTACGATCCATATGCATTGTAGATATTTCCATTGTTTTTGAGGCATGATTTCCATATAACGACATTATCCCATAAACATATGCCAAACATAATGAAAAATGGATATCATATGATCTATACTGTGATATAAATCCATCATGTAATGATAACATATATTTATATGAAAATAGTTTTTAAGTAGATAAAAAAACTTGCATCAATAAAAAAGGGTGTCTCCATTAGTATCCTAAATGTTTCTAAGGATATTGCATAAATACCTATGATAGAAAAATACATATTCAAGTGATTGAATATGTTTCTATAAAATGCTACACATATCTATTTAAGAGAGAGGGGTAATATTAAATTGAATTAACTAAAGGTTGAAGATTCACCACTAGATAATATAGAAATAAGTTCCATAAGATCTTATGAAAAAGGAATGTTCCAAAGACACATTTTATGTAATAGTAATGAAACCATAGTGGTGGTTTTACATTCACCATATACGGTGAAAGATTATTCATTAATAATAATGGATCCTATAATAAATTAGTAAATGAAAATTTTCTAATATTGGAAAGTTTAATTCAATAATGGATACCATGTATAAATGTATATATTATTAGTATTTTTAATGTTTCATATCTTAATATTTTTTTGGTATTCAATAGAAACAAAACATGGAAGGTCAAGTTAAAACCAAATATAAATGATAAATATATGAGAGGTTTATGAAGTAATGTCTAGACATGGTCTATGACAGAACCTTTTCACCAATTATCATGCTTAATCCATTAGAATTATACTTTTCATAGTTACATTTTATGGTCATTTTATTTGGAATTGGATTTCGAGGCCCCCTTTCTTGGAAATTATCTATAAGATACAACAAAAAATATTTGGTACCATCATATGATTTCAGTATGTCTTCAAGATACAAAAATCTTATTTTGTATTTAAGTAAGTAACAACATCATATAATATTAATTTGGAAGGATTTATTTCCATGTGTCTAAAAGTTTTTAGAGGTATTTTCACTACATCCAAGTAAAATATGATTGAAAACATTTGGAAAATTATCAATGGTCTTAATTTTTTTTAATAACCTAATGAAAGTAACTATCCAGAGATTGACTTAAAGTAGAAAACTATGTTCTAAGGAATGAGATCTACTAAGTAAGATTTAATTGGTAACTTAGTCCATGTCAATGTATATATTCTAACTGTAAGATCCAGGTTGTTATAATGAGGCACATATCCTTAATTTTTTTTAATCCCATATTTTTACGTTAATGGAATTTCCTAGGAGAATGAGGTGTGTTTTGGGAGAGTTTAGGTATTGTTCGGAGATTGGCGCCCTAAATTTTGGTGAAAATAGGTGGGCCTTACAGTTTGTTTAAACTGTGCACCACGGGTCGCACGATTTGAGTACACCATGAAGGGTGTTATAGATGGTCTATAGAGGGGAGCATGGTATGCGAACAATTTTCTCAAACCATGTCCCTAGCCTTCAAGAATAGTGCAACTTAGGTAGTAGGTGTGAATGGTTGGCACATGGTTTGGCCAAACCATGAACTCTTTAAAAAGGGGGGAAATCCCCATATTTTCCCTAACTTATTTAATGTTTCTTCCCTTTTTCTTTTCTCTCCATGAATAGTATCCTCTCCCCCTCTATGAGAGATCCATCTTCTCCTCAAGGTAGGAGTTGAGATAACTTCTTTGTTTGGGGTCTGATTCCTTCACCGTTCATTATGTTGGATCCATATCAGTAATCCCCTTGATCATCTTCATCTTTTTACTCATTTATCTCACCCTCATGAATGTTAAATTTGTGTGAGATAATATTCCCTATCTTCAAGGCATGTTTATATTTCACTACTTTCTCCCATTATAGTCCGAATTAAAGGATGAAAATGGCTGAGGAGAGTTATACCCAACTAAGTTAGTTGATCTAGTTCTTTTTTCATGTTGTCTTCATGTTTATATTTTGCATAAATTTTCCATGTGTCAGACCTTCATTTTGTTACCTCCTAAATTTCAATTTAATTAAATGAAATGATAAATACATTCTTAGGGTAGTCCTAGAAACCTAAATTATATCATCAAAGGATGACCACATCATCACAAGCCAACCTTTGGGGTGTATTGATTCAAAATACCATGATCCTTATGCCTTGGAAATTAATTAAACCACAACCTAAAGTGTTTTGAGTTGTCACTTTTATATTGAATGTAATTTAAATTGAACCAAAGGAAAATGGTAGACCTTCTGAATATGTCCTTGATTTTCTTTTTTATATCTTGAGTTATGCTTATGAAATGAAATTACCAATTTTAATTAGGTGAATTAATTAATTTTATGGGTTTAATTATATCCATGACCATCCCATATGTCATGTTGAGGGTGATATAGGGGTTCCAATTTGGAACACCTTTGATGGGATCATTGAGTATAATAATTAGTATTTTATAATGAATTATAACATACTGTGAGTGATACATGTGTTCTTATATGAAAGACCATGGATGGGTCACTGGGATGATGATTTTATTTTACCCCTGAGTGATACCTAGTTCCCTAGTGGATTACCGTGGATAGGATTAGAGGGAAATGTTATTGTTCCATGCCATGAGTGACACCTAGTTCTTTATGTGGTATACCATGGATGGGATCAGATGTTTATGAGTTATACCATACCATTAGTTACACTTGGGTTCCTTATATGGAATACCTTGGAAGATATCTTATAGTGATGAGTTTTTATATAGTATACCTGGAGTGATACATGGGTTCCTTATACGGAATGACATAGATTGTCTCGAGATTCCTTTTAATTAATTCAATTGACATGTCTACCAACTCAAGGAACATACGTAGATTATGTCTATGCTTTACATCCTTAATGTCCTAGTCATAATTTCCTTTAAAGTGTTTTCGATGAGAAATATGAAACCTGATGTGATTATCCATGGATGCCTTGGGTGTACACCTCAGGTCTAGGCTAATATTTTGTTTCAATTTATATTATCATATATGTTCATATGTATATGATCTATTTATATACATACATATTTATGAGTATATATTTTTAAGGGGGACATCCTTTCAGGGGAATTCTGACTTAGGCTGAAGTAGGTAGTATCGGTTGGGTGTCTTATGAGGAACCCTGTCTGATATGATTTATTTTATTTATAGTTATATATTTACTATTATCTATACACTCCTCATTTTTTATACATTAAATGGATATTTATAGATACCGTTAGTGGTGGACTACATAGTATATCTCACACCCTTTTTGGGAAGCTGATTGGTACCCGGGCATACTTTATGGATATAGGTAGGGACAAAGGGAAGTGTCAAGATTTGGATGATTTATTATTCTGTAATAGGATGGAGTATAAGAGTAGAAGAACGAGATTATACTCATGATACTAGTAGAGATAGATTTTTTACTTTTGGTAATTTTGTATAGCATGTTTTATATTCTTACTACTCTACGTCATTTTATTCCCATTTTTTATAGAATACTAACATGACATCATCTTGTTTATGATATTGATTCTACTTTTCCTTGTTTATTATATATGTTTGATTTATGTTTCTATAGTTCATTTATTATAATTTTCATGTTATTTTCTCTTAATGTATACCATTTTCTACACTTTAATCAAGAGGTTATTGTTATCCCATCATAGAATTATAGACCCTCACTGCTATTCAGAAGTCACTAGCATACAAGGAGGTGTTCTTGAGTTCATGTGGCTAATTGGGTTTAGTTACTTATGAGTGAACCAGGTCTAGGACATTTCATAGTGGTATTAGAAGATATTTTAATTTTGTATTACTATTTGGGTTATTATATAGGATACTAGGAATGTGTCATAATTTGGTAATGAAATTGTTCCTCGGAATAGCTAACCTAAATAGAGGGAAAATCCAAATTACCTAGAATGTTATATCATTGTTTTGGTTTTTTCCTATGACAATTGTACTGATTTCACCATTGGGTGAAGAAAATTATTTGTTGAATTATTATTGTTATTATTATGGTGGATTTTTGTTTTAGTTATCCTGGAATGGAAAGGACATATCATTTTATGCATCACAGTATGCACATAAGGATTCACATTCCTTTCATATTCCATTCCATATTTATATTATTGTGTACATTTCCTGATGTATATTGTTGGTTCCTTGGTTATATTCTGAAATGTGCTAACATTTCATGTATGGATAGATTAATTGGATTAATTAATAATTCTCCATTAACCTAAATGGTGTTTTCCTATATATCTTGACGGTGGCATCATAATTAACCAATTTTGCCATGTTTGAGCCATGAACCCCTAGTCATATGGGATGAAATTTTAGTTGATTTTTATTACATGAATTCCAATTGTAAATTATGAAGAATGAACTTGTATAAATTGGGAATAGTGATTCATATAATTGAATCATTTTTTATAAAACTTATTACATCATAATGTTGGATGTAAGGGTCATGTCGTAATTACATGATGTTATAATTGAAACATAGAAATATATTTCCTTTACAACTTGGGAATGGTGACTAATCTAACTAAACTATGATAAATAGATACATATAAATGAGTACGAACAGAAATATATTTAATTATTAAATAGAATGGTAACTATTAAATGGGGATTCCAATTTCAACAAAAAGGGGGTTTTTATCTAAACCTTGTAATTGAAAATCCGTATACAGGGACCTATACTATATGTTGTGTGAACTTTACCCTAACCAAACCTTATTATTGGGTATTTGGGAATGTCTCCTATGATCCATTATGATCATCTATGTCACATAGACTTTGATTTAGGTGCAAGAAGATGGGTTGAATCTTATATGGGAAGGCTATGTACCTTTCCTTTTCTAGTATCTTGAGATCTATTTTTTCATAAATTTCTTTTTTGATGATTTTTTTTTTCATTTCATAGATATGAAACCATGATATCCTTGAGTTTTTCACCAAGAATGTGGTGAAGACCTTGCTCTAGGGGTGGTGGGCCCTAGTCCACCTGTATTACCTCTTGTAGTTCATCCTGAGGCACCTACTCCTGTTCCTAATTTGAGCATTGATGCTCAGTTTTGAGATGGATTCATGTGAATAGTAAAATCAATACAAAGGTACCCATGACCTTCCCCTATTATGGTAGAGTTGATGCGAGATTTGCAGAAGCAGCACCCTACTACCATTTCAGGGAAATGTGGTCCTTGGGCTCTTGTGTCATGGATAAAGGCCATGTTATCCTTATTCAAGAATTATTAGACGCCTCTTAATAGTTTGTTTAAGATCATGACTTATAGACTTCATGATTATGCCAGGATTTGGTGGTACATTATTACCCAGGATAATTGTTATCATTGTATAGCTTGGGAATACTTTTAGAAAATTTTTATGACTAATTATTCCCTCATATTCTAAAATAAAACCATGTTTGGGAGTTTATGCACCTATAGTGTAGTGTTATGTCTGTGTTGGAGTATTCAAATCATTTCACCGAGCTTCAGGGATTCTCATCGACACTTTCTAGTGATGAGCCAATGATAGAATGATTTCTTGAGGATGGTATTGTGTATCTCATCTGATCAAAGGTGAATATATTTTGGTTGAACACAATTTCAGAGATATTGAACTTGGCCCTCATCATCAAGATGATCCTTTGGGAAGATAATAGTGTAGGCTAGGGAAGTTCAGTATTGATACAGGGAAGAAATTCATCTAGTAGCAGGAAACGTCTCTTTGATTCTGCTCATGGGGGTAGTGGAAATTAGACCACACACACTAACAGTTATGTGGTGTGTGACTGGTTTGGTAGGTTGGTCCATAAGAAGCCCTAGTGTAATAAGGATCCAATTGAGTGATGATCTTGTGTAATTATGGTACATATTAACTATTTTTTAAGAACTTCCCCTCTATTTCCTAGTGATATGGGAAATTAATCGACTTCACATTCAGGTGAAGGATCAGCAGCTCAATGTTAGAAAAATATCTAGACTATTACCAGCTAGTTGGGATGAGGAGATGGATGTGGTTTTGTAAGACAATCATATGATATGTTGTGTCAGCTGAGTGAGACTGGTCAGAGGATCCAGGTTGTAGCTCAAGCCCATGGATCCGGCCAACTACATCCAGTACAACCTATAACAGAGGAGTAGAGTTTTGGACCTTCTACAGTTGAAGGTACTATTATAGTAGCCTCTACTTTATCATCTTATTTATTTGATACATACACTTCACATTATTTCATATATGGGGAAATAAAGGAAAGTTTGGTCCTAGATATAGATTAATTCTATGCTATAATGACTGTTGACACACCATTGGGATTTTTATCAGAGATTATACAGAAGTTCAAGGAGTTCCCCCCTGATATGGGTGGGTATGGATTCTTATAGAACCCCTTCTTCCTCAAGATGACATGATTTCTATCATTCTCATTATGGACCGGTTGGTTCCTAATAATGACTATGTGGATTTTTATCACCAAAGGTTGTTTTTTACATCACTAAACGGAGGTATCTTTATTCATAAGGGTGAATGGAATTTATAGGTGAGTAGATCTAGACTAGAGCATCCTGGGTTGGGTATAATGACAACCCCGATTTATAGTCTCATTATGATTGATCATGGAACGCAATGTATATATTTCCCTCTAGTAGTGGATCATTTCTATGAAAACTTACCTTACAAATTTCATGGACTACCTCTTGAGAGAGAGGTAGAGTGTACTTTTGATCTAGTTTCAAGAGTAGTACCAATATTTATTTCTCCTTACAGGATGGAACCTAATAAGCTTCAGTAGCTTAAGAAGTAGTTTAAGGAATTTTAAGCTCAGGGTTTTATATGACCCAATACTTCACCGAAGATTTAACCTACCCTTTTTTCTAAGAAGGAAGATAGAAACCTTGGGACATTCATGGATTACCAAATATTGAATAATATTACATTGAATAAATGGCATCCTTTAACCCATATAAATAACCTCTTCGACCATCTCAAAAGATTGATGGTTTTCTATAAGATTGACATGAGATCTGGATATCACCAAGTGCATGTGCTACCATAAGACATACCACATGAATAATTTTGTAGTAGATATGGATTTTATGAGTTTTTTCCATGTCATTTGGTCTCAAAAATTCACTAGTAGTTTTCATGGATCTAATGAATTGGGTTTTCCACTTCTATCTAGATTATTTTGTGGTCCTATTCATGGATGACATTTTAGTTTATTCTCACACTCTACATTATCATTCCAAACATCTTGATATAATACTAAATACACCAATAGAGTATAGTTTGTATGAAAAATTGACCAAATTCCACTTTTGGATTGATAAGGTTCACTTACTATGTCATATTATCTCATAGTATGTGTGTTTGTAGACCCAGAGATGGTCAAAGTTGTTGTTTCCTAGGGGAATACCAAGAATGACATTGATATACATAGTTTCTTGGGGCTGGATGGTTGGATACTACATTAATTTTATTTACTACTTTCACTCCTAGCTGTTCCACTTCTAAACATGACTAAAAAGGGTGTTATGTTTTTTTTGATGAATCCTTTGAAATATACTTTCATGAGTTTAAAGGAAGATTAAATTCGTCTCAAATCCAAATTATTCCAAAGATGGGTAATGTTTATAAAGCTTATTGAGATATATCAGGAATCAGTATATGAACAGTCTTGATTCAGGATGAGAGAGTCGTGGTATATGGGTCTCAGTAATTGAGGAATCTTGGGTATAATTCCCCAACACATGATCTCTAGTTAGCATTTGTGGTTCATGCCTTGTGTTGTTGCACAAATTACATTATTAAAGAGAATTTTGTGATTTATAAGGACCCAAAAATCCCCAAATACATATTTACATAGTGTGACATGAATATAAAAAAGCTTATATGGGTTTAATACCTATAGTAATTAAATTTTGAGCTGGCATATACACCTAGGAAAGAAAATTAGTTGTTGATTATCTATACTGGAAGGCTCAGAAACAAGTAGTTCAGGAGGCCAGTAGTGAGTGGAAGTTGATGGCCATATTTTCTAATATGCACTTATAGGTCTATTAGCATCACAAAAACCTATAATTATAGATTTAGTGGTGAAATATTTAATTTTGAATATAGTTAAATGAAGTATATTTATGATCCTGAGGGAATGGTCCTAAGGGAGAGTGCTTCAAGAAAGGACCCACCATAAGGTTAGGTTGTTAATGGGGATGAGATCATGAACATTCAAAGACGCATTTTGGGTTCCTACCGATGAGAATGATGAATTGGGGTGATAGTTCCATGACTCTTTTTGGGAATTGAATCCTAGTCTCACCAAGATGTATTGTGACTTATGCTGCTTGTATTGGTGGCTGAGAAAAAAAATAGAGAGATAGATGGTTTTCTTACTCGATGTTCCACCTTTCAGTAGGTGAAGGTGAAACAATAGTTACCAGCATGTATTTTATCTTCATCTTCCATTATTTAGTGGAAATGGGATGACATCACCATGTATTTCATGACTAGTTTACCTAGGTCCCTTTGAGGCATTGATGCAATGTGGATTGTTTTTTCGAAGATAACAATGTCTGACTACTTCCTACATATCAAAAAGACCTATTTAGTGGATGATATATGAAGGTAATATGTTGGTAAGATCATACCTCTTCATGTAGTTCCACTTACCATCAAATCGAATAGAGATGCTAGATTAACATCTTTGTTCTGGTAGAGGTTGCAGAGGGAACTAGGTTTATAAGTATGGATGAGCACAACATATCACCATTGAATCTATGGTTAGTTTGAGTGTACGATACAAGTGTTGGGGGAAAATCATTGGGAATGTGTCCTTGATTTTGTAGGTTCTTAGGAGAATCACCTTCCACTTCCCAAATTTTTTTATAATAAAATCTTTAAAAAACTATAAAGATTGATCCTTATGAGACCCTATATGGTAGGTTATGATCTCCACCCTTATACTTGATAGAGGTAAGAGAGGTGGTCCAAATGTGATCTCATCTAATTTAAGAGACTTTAGAGTAGGTACATCTTATCAAAAGGTGTATGTCCATAGCTAATTCAAGGCAGAATTATTATGCAAATTGTTACCACCGACCTTTGGAGTTCAAGGTGGGATATTAGGTATTCTTGAGTTCTTCACATAGGTTGGATCATAGATGGATTCGGAGATAGGGAAAGATATTGCCTCATTATTTTGTGCCTTACAAGATCTTATAGAGAGTTGGGCCAACAACTTATGAGATAGATTTTCCTCAGAGGTATCATGTTATGAATGACATCTTCAATGTATTTGAACATCACCATTATCATTCAGACCCATGTCCTAATTTTTATACTAAGGATGTTGAATGGGAAGCTGATTCTTCCTTTGGGGACTATCCTATCCATATCATTGATCAAAGTAAAAAGTCTCTTTGAGGCAGGTACGTTCTTCTAGTAGGGGTGTTATGGAAGATTGGCCAAGTACATGATGGAACCTAGGAGTAAGAGGATAACATACATATGCATTGGCCATAGATTTTCTTAGATGATGATTTACTAACCTTGGAAGGGAAACTCATGGATGATTTGTTTTAAGGAGGGTAGATTGTAAGATCTCAGGTTTTATCATGAGTTTCAAATCCATTAAATTTCAGTTTAAGCCCTTATTTTCATCCTAATGGAAGTGCCTAATAGAATGAGGAGCATATCAGGACTCTTTGAGGCTTTTTCGGAGCATGAAGCCCTAAATTTTAGAGAAAATGGGTGGGATGCATATTTTTTCTAAACCCTTCACTTGGGGGTCCCATAGAATGGGTAAACCATGAGAAGTGTTGTAGAAGGTCTTTAGAGGGGCACACAGGTTGTACAGAATAAACCCAATAGTGTTCCTAGCCAACACACTCAGTTCCACATAGGTAGTAGGTTTTCATGGTAGGTTTCTGGTTTGGCCAAACTATGGATCCAAACTATGAACCCTTCAAAAAGTGGTGAAATTCCCATTTTACCCCTATCTTCATTAATGTTTCCTCCCTCTATTTATTTTCTCACCATGAAAAGCTTCCTCTTTCCCTCTATGAGAACTCCCACTTTCTCTAAAGGTAGTATTTGAGTTACCTACTCTTTTAGTATCTGATTCTTTCACCATTAATTGTGTTGGATCCATTCTAGTAATCCCTTTGATCGTCTACCTTATTTTCCTCGTTTTTCTCACCCTCGTGAATGAAAAATTTGTGTGAGATAATATTCCCTATTTTCATGGGATTTATCTATTTCAATGTTTTCTCCCATTATATCCTGATTTAAAGGACGAAAATAGTTGAGGAGAGTGATAACCATCTAAGGTAGGTGTTCTAGTATTTTTTCCATAAAGTGTCGATGTTTATATTATGCGCTATTATGCCAAACATTGGACCTTCTGTGCGTCACCTCCTAAATGTAAATTTAATTAAATGAAATGAAAACACCTTGCATAGGGTATTCTAAGTAAACTAAATCATACCATCTAAGGATTACCACTTCGAAACATGAAACCCCTTTGGGTGTGTTTCTTCTAAAGGTCATGAGCCTTATGCCTTGAAATTAAACTGAACCACCGGCTATGGTGTGTTGTGTTGGCACCTATATATAAAATGTAATTTAAATTCAACTAAATGAAAATGGTCATCCATGTGCATAATCCATTTCTTTTCATTTTTCAATCTTGAGTTATGCTTGTGAAGTGAAATTACCAATTTTGACATAAGTGATTTTTTAATGGTATAGGTTTAACACTACCCATGACCATATTGTATGTCATGATGAGGGTGATACAAGGGAATCAATTTAGAATTCCTAGGATGAGATCATTGAGTATAAAAATTAATATTTTATAATGGATTATATCACATCGGAGGTGATATATAGGATATTATGTAGAACACCATGGATAGTCTCACTAGGCTGATGCATTTATATTACCCATGAGCATTACTTATCTCCCTTGTGGAATACCATATATGGGATCAGAGGGTAATGAAACTATACCATTCCATGAGAAATGCATGGTTCCCTATGTGGTATTCCATGGATGGAATCAAAGTTTTGTTCCATATACCATTCCATGAGGGATACTCGGGTTCCTTATATGGAACTCCTTAGATGAACTCCTACGGAGATGAGTTTTTATATAGGATACATGGATAGATACAAGGGTTACCTATATGGAAAACCTTAGATGGGCTCAGTATGCCTTTTAATTAATTCAATTGATGCATATTCCAAGTCAAAAATGTACTTAGATTCATTCTATGATTTACATACATAACAGACTAGTTATAATTCCTTCTTAAGCATATGCCATGAGAAATATGGAGCCTCCTATGATTACGCATGTACGCATTGGGTATACACCTCAGGTTCTGGATAATATTACATATCTATATATATATCAACATATACGTTCATATGTATATGATGTATATATATAAATACATATTTATGAGTGTATATTTATATAAGATGACATACTTTCAGAGACATTCCAACATAGGCCGAAGTAGGTCATATCGGTCAACTGTTCCTTGAGGAAACCCGGTCGAATGTGATTTATTTTATTTATTGTTATACATTGATTAATACTTGCAAATTTCTCATTACTTATACACATACAAGATAGTTCTAGACACTATTGGTGGTGGCCTAATGAATATATCTCACAACCTATTTGAGCTGTCAATTAGTACCTGAACAGACTTTATGGATGTAGGTAGGGATAAAGGGAATTGTCTGACTTTGGATTATTAATTATTTTGTATTAGGATGGATTATGGGATAAGAGGACTGAGCTTATGCTCGGTATTCTATTGGAGATATCTTTAGGACTTTTTCATTTTTTATGGAATTTTGTATATTCTTGTTGTTCTTCTTCCTTGTATTCCTATTTTTTATAGCATATTGACATGAAATTATGTTGTATATGATATTGATTCTTCTTCTACCAGTTTATTATATCCAGGTGATTTATTTTTTTATGGTTAATTTATTATGTTGTTCCCATTTTTTATTATTATATACCATTGTGTTACACTCTGATCATGAGGGTATAGTCTCCCAACCATGCCATCATAGACCCTTGCTGTTAGTCAACAACCACTGGCATACAGGGAGGCATTTTTGACGTCATGTGGCCAACTAGGTTTTCTTACTTATGGGTAAACCAGGTCTGGGACATTACACAGACAACATATAGAAAAATAAAAGTCAGAATAATTTTAGAGGGGATCATTTCCAATATCACATATCATAGAACTCTCCAAGAAATCATTTACGAGACGTAGTAGAAGATTAATATGAAGAGTAAGCATCAGTAATGGATCTATCACATATGTCATGTTATTTACTAAAAATTATATTTCCTACATTTACTTTATGATAATAAAATATCAAATAAATCAAAGAAAATTAAATGGGAAGTAGTCAGAACTATCGTATTGTATTTGAGAGAGTAAGAATGATATCTTCCTAGTAAATAGTGAGGAAGGGACACTGATTATAAGGGGATAAAAAATAATATTCTTTTCGATCAATATGATCTAATATCATTGTTATGCTAAAGTAATGATCAAAAGAAGCTCATTCAAACTAGTGGTATCCATATCTAAAAATATAGAGTGCATAGAGTCTTCTAATGCAGCTAATGAAATAGTGTAAAATAAACAATGATTTGTCCCATTTCTTAAAATCACATTTAGGAAGTAAGGTATTATCATATTATAAATTATGATAAGATTAATAGAATGGTACTAGCCATGATGTATGGTTTATACATAGAATAAAAGGAATAAAATTGGTGACATCATCCCTTGAGGGGTCTTACTCAAGGATTTAAAGTCATATATAGTAGAATAGCCACATACTAGAGATGTGGCAGGCCCAAAAAATAAATCAATAACTTATTAGAGGTATTATATTATCATGTGAGAGATGACAATGATAGCTAGCATGTTAGATCAAGGGTAAGTTGGGGTATTGTAAAATTGGGTACCTTAAACCCAACTTGAAAAGTACGTTTTGATTACCATATCAGGTATACAGTGACCTATGAATGATGTTCACTTACCACAATAGTGCTGATATTTCTGCATCCATTATTTACATGGTAAGGACCCTATATTATTTTTCATATCAAAAGGTTATAGTTGTTCCAAGTATTTAATGAGAACCTAGAGATAAACTGACCATAATATTAAACTTATGTCATATGGTCTAGATACATCATATTGACAGGACACAGATGATGTTTCACTATAAGGTGTTAGGGAATCATAAGAAT
Organism: Viscum album; assembly: GCA_963277665.1. Taxonomy (NCBI): domain Eukaryota; kingdom Viridiplantae; phylum Streptophyta; class Magnoliopsida; order Santalales; family Viscaceae; genus Viscum; species Viscum album. Next base: position 311,515,468 of record OY728167.1, on the reverse strand, counting down.
TGTTTCTTTTTCTCATGAATTTCATGCTTTGTGATCTTGAGTAGATTAGATCATGAGGACTGACCTGCCAATAGCAACACCACATGTTTCAGGTATTGTTGGTAGTTTCTATCTATAAACACATTTAATGGTTTCCTAACTTGATATTATTATCAGTTCAAACTATTTGATTATGTACATTGATATAAGATAAAAACCATGACATTTATGTCATGAAAAGGTATATTTTGTTGTGTTTTCCATTGGTGGTATGGTATTGATTTAATAATCGAGATATATTTTTCATTTTCTAATAGAAGTATTATCTCGGGCCTAGTTGATTAGGATGGAAGTATCTTCACTAAATCCATGGACATGGTAGCATAAGTTAAGTCTCTCCAGTTAGGTCAATAAATAATAAATCAAGAAATAATGATGACATAAAGTGTGGGTCCTTATTTATGATATATCATGAGAAAAATAGATTATATTATATGGAATTTGTTCAAAGGAAAGGTTGTCGTTGCTAAAAATTTTCCTTATCTCCTTAGGGGACTTGATGGTTTATTAGACTCCACTCTAGGTCTATGAATAGTATTCACTTAAATTAAGATAAGGCCCTATAGGGTCACATAATTAGTGTATTTGAATTTTTTTCCAATTTTTATGAGTAAGAGTATAGGAAATGGGAGGCCCCACCATGGGTTCCAAGATATGAATAAGTATAAACGATCACCAAAGAATAAAAAAATTCAATATTATTCAAGTATATAATAATTGGATTTGAATTTAATTATTAAAAGTATTCATAATATATTTAGTGGATACATATGAAAATATTAACGAATGAATATTATTATAATATTCAAGCCTCATTTGATATTTGTAGGAGTAATGAATCTAGTTAATGACTAACTTTTATCATGTTATATATATATTATATTACAAGTATGTGTTAAAAATATAAATAATATTTATGACATAGTTGTTTATGACATGTATTTTCTATATTATTTAGTGATTAATAGATATTTAGGGGTATGAGATCCATTTATGGGTATTTTTTAATTCATTATATAAGGAGGAGGAGGCCCTCATTCATGGTACTATTCACTGCATAATTTTGAGAGCCTCCCTCTCCTCTCTTCCACTTCCTATAGAGAGAATATGTTGATCAAAGAAACTGTCTCATTTCTCCTATATGGGTCAAAGGATCATCATAGAGGTGATCATAAGGACATTGAATCATTCATTTAATATATTCATTGGCACCCAAATTTTGACGATCGATGATCCCAAAGATTGTCTAATCTCATTTGGACGATATAGAGGGATATGACTTTGGATCATTCAGAAAATAATTTTTTGTGATGATTGGTTGTTGAACATACCTTTAAATTGGTCAAGGAAATTATATTTTTTTTTGTGAAAAAATTAATTCATATAAAGTCTTAGTATTTTCATAGATGGTTGTGCATCACCGAAGACAATGCAGTTTCATTTATTTGTGATGAAATTTTTTAAATCCCCAACTCATATACTTCCATGGTGCACCGTGGTATGTTCAATATAACATAAATAATCACAGGGATTATAATAACTTATTTCATGATGATGAAATTCATGATTTTGGATATCATAATCATACCATCAATTCCATTTTCCAATACATCATAAACATACCATCTAGTCCTCATGCCAAGAAAACATAAATAATTGGGTACACAGCCACCAAATACTCACTCTAGTTTGTCTCATGAGAGCTAATAATGCATTTTGAGTCTATAACATAAATTTCCAATCAATTAATAAGTCCAATTTATTCATAATATCAATGAAATGAATAAAAAATCAATAAAAAATCAATATAAACATTCATATTGAAAAAATTAACATATTAAATATTAATATTTTCCCTAGTCAATAAATTAAACAACATGATCATAAACATCCAGAGAAATAAGGTGGAAGGATCATTATAGTATATCCCTAGAAAAGTATAAGATTTTTCAAATGATGTTCACATAGATGAAAATACATTTAAAAGATTAGTGGAACATTTATTGAGGAAAAAACCTTTTTTATTCTGAAATAAGTTATTTAAAATGAAAAAAATTGAATAATAGGAAAAACATTTTATTTTAAAATAACCTCAAAAATTTATAAATTTTGATTAAAATTAAAGAATATTCGTGATGGTGGAAAACTTTGTTTATGTGGTAAATGTTAAAACAATGTTTCCCTTTACACCTTTGGTAACAAGTACCATGTTTTGAAAATGACAACATGATTATTTTTAATCTTCTTTGTAGAAATTAAAACATGGGTAAAAATGAATTTATAAAATCATTATAGAATAGTAAGGAGCTTCTTAAAAACATTTTAGAGAAAATATAGATATTGAAGAAAAATATTTTTGATCGAATAGAAAAACAATTTTTCCTTAAAAACTCACTATCATACATTTGAGTACTTAGTGAGAGGAAAATGAAATGAAAACATTTAATATATAGTAATAATTATAGTACATGATAATATATAAATAAATTCATCCAATATTATTTATACATGTTTATGTTATATTTTAAACCTTCTTCTTTGTATTAACCACCTCATTAACCCTTTCTAACCATAACCATGGTAACTCATTTTTTTAGCCTTTAAAGGTCATAAATTTACCTCTACATTGAAAATTGACTCAAAAATAATACAAATGTGAAATTTTATAACATTTATGATCCCACATGTAATATTTAAGTATTTTTATATTTTTTAAATCATTTAATAAAATATCATTTGACATAAAATACCATTAAATTAATTTTTGAGACTATTTATTTAATTGGAATTTAAAGAGATCAAGACATTAATGTAATTATAATATAAACACATTAAACATAGATTATAATTTATAGTTACCTATTAAATTAATTTCACACCATAATTCATGCAAAACATATTAATTTTTATTGTTTTTATAATCATTTTACTTTATTTTTCTACTATTTCCACAAGCACTATATCGGTGTTGTGTAAGAGTTTAATGTAATTATATCATCAATAAAACTTAAAAATAAATTAATATCATAATTTTTTTTATTGATATTATAAATACCTATTTATAATTAATATTAACTTAGTTTAATCCCAATTAAAATTTATTATATATATTGAAATAAAGAGTGTGACATTTTATATTTATTCTTTACTAAAATTAATAAATAGGTCATTATCAAAGAAAAACGGTACCAAGTTTCCATATATTTGAATATTGGTTGTGTATGGTAGAAATAATCTCATAAAATATAAATAACATTTGTTTTCCATATATTTTTAAATCCTTATTTGATTATTTTTAACCATAAATACTTGGTTTACCCTTTACCATGGTAAAAAATATTCACCATGGTTACTATTCATAATGACCAAAAATTAAATTTTCATCATTAGTATGTTTTAAAATTATTAATCCAAATATGAAATCCAATTTTCAAGATTCTATTTTTATAATTTATAGAAATTATTTTTAATATATGTTCAGAGAATGCAATGAGAAACTGTTTTAAGAAATATGTTTTTCTATGCATAGAAATGAACTTATACCAAAATAAAATAAAATATTTATTAATATGAAATTACATAGATTATTTTTATTCAAAGGGTTATTATGTTAATTCAAAAATAAATTTAAAATATAATTATACTTTTAAATTAATTTATTTAATGAAAATAAATTTCTGTTCTACAAAAATTAGTATTTTTCATTATTCACTAAAAAATAGATCTTTTCAAAGAAACCTAAAAAATTAACCTTAAGATAATATTGATATGATAATTTCAGAAATTATATTAATTTTATATAATAAAATTTATTAAATATTTCATTAATTGATTAGAATATTTGTGCATAAAAGGCAATAAAACCCATTTTTGAAGAAAACATATTTTTGAAGCATAAAATGACTTTATAGAAAATTGAGTACTAATTTATTATCCATTAATAAATATATTTATTTTCCATAAAAAACATTTTAAAATTTTTTTATAAAATTTTTATTCCTATTCATACCACCAATTTAACGCCTAGTATATAATCGTTAAATTTAAATAATAATATTTTTATAGTATACCAAAAATTTCTTAAATAATGGGGTGGCATGATAAGAAATATATCAAGATTATTATTCTTTTAAACTAAATTATTGTGGTGTTACACTTTTTTTATCATGGTCTATGTGGAGGTTTTTTTGGTGGTACTGGGTAAAAACATCATCCTCTGCTCACTACTCTTACACCACCATACCCTCTACCATCACCACCTTTGGGGGGCCAAACTTGTCCACCTTAGGGAGACCCCACATATATGTTCTATCTCTAATGTAGAGTGTTCCCTTGTCTACAGATCTATGATCCAAATATCACAAACTTACTTGACTACGATGAAGTAATATTTTTCGATATCATTAGCCAGTTATTTTCAATGAATCTCCTTATAGAAATCCTAACCCTACTCTAGTTCCTAGCAATGACTCCCACAAGAAACTATCAATCCCCAAGGCATACTCCAATATAGGTGGGAATACAAAGTCCATGCTCTAATATCTCATGAAAGGCTATGCTCAATCTTCTAATATTGAATATAACCATTATGAATAATTCTCTATTAATACCTCATGATTTTAAAAGACCTTTTAGAATATTGATAGGCTATAATAATTTCTACTTGAGGTCCAACATTACTTAGAATCATATTTTACTCAATTATTTTGGATATTACTCCTATAATAATAAGTGGTATAACTCAAACTACGATAAAGTATCATTGTTGTGATTCTTAATTTTCAATGATAAAAACATTCTATTATTACATGAAAAAATTCAGCTTACGAATTAGCATTTGGCTGATGGATGTCTAAACCAAATATAAAATATAGGAAACAAACTTCATCCTATAATGTTATTCCTTAGGATTTGGTTCAAATCAAAACATAGGTGGTTATTATTATTGTAACTCATAAAGCATAATCATCCCAATAGATACTCATCCTACTCAATGGGACTACTATAAACATCGTGGTTAGGTATGATCTACACTCAATCAGCGAATGATCAACTCTCTACTCTATCGGAGGGGAAAACATCTCCCTATATAGTCCCAAAACTAGATCATTATCACTCAAATGGTTTGTGACATGAGACTGAATAACTTATATGGGAACAAAAAAACCATACCTCTAAATCTAATATTTCTATATATAGGGTTGTATCGTATGTTTTAAAAGATGAACCAATTATTATTATAGAATTTATGGAATATCTGAATCAAATAGATCATGAATAAAACCATAACTAACATGTTGGGTGATGCATGTAATATCCCATTAAACCCTTCAACTAATACCTTAAGTTTTGAGTCGACTAACAGGTTATCGGATTCCTATTAAATTTTTTTATTAGTATTCCACAACAATAACTAGGTTCTCCAGTATATTAACCAAATTGAAGATCCCTTGAAATCATTTTTCTAAGTATCCCAAACCAATCCTCACAATATTACTAACTCCAACTCCATCTATAAGACTTGAATTACTTTGATACCATTCTAACATGACTCAACCCAGCATGACCCCACCGAGTACACAATAATCAAAGTGTTCCACCCCAATACTATCTCCAATAGTCCAAGGTCTAGTAATAAGATACATAATGTCATATCACACATATGGGAGGCTTTATCCTATAAACCTACATACAACCACACATATCCAAGGTAATATAAATATATACTAAATTGGAAATAATGTATATAACCTATTATAGTATGACATGTATGTGAAAATTATAAAAACATCAATAATACAACATAATTCACATCCAATATATAAGTTAAATTATATATCCAAACATCCCATAATAAAGAACCACCAATATAAACTGAAGTTGATGAACTCCATATCAGGTCAACAATAATAAAATCAATGTCATAAACGGACTCCATAAATATCCTCTATACAACAATTATATCAAATCCATTTAATCTAATTAAACCACTAAACTATGTCTCATCTATATAGACACAACACATGTGGGCATGAGTCTCATATAGGGGTGAGTATAAATATACCAATAGGACACCCTGAAAAAAAGAGGAAAATATTACAATAATTTATCTCAATATAATAAACCAAGATATTCATTAATGTAATAGGTAACCAAGGTAAATCATTTCATAATTTAGAATAAAATATCTCTATAGATGTATAATAATAAAACATACTAAAGATACACTAAGAAATACATAACCCAAAATACCCAAAATACATCACTACTATCACTTCCACATCATCCCACATTAGTATTTATAGTGGAAGACCCTCAAATTTATGACGAGAGTATGTTATTTGAGGGATTATCGACCCCTATAGAGGAATCATGCCTCTCCACATGTAATGTGCCTCATTCTATGGGATTAACTACTCTATAAGTAGAGTACCTATAACCTATTACTATAGGGGTTTCCTACTCTACTGTATATATAGAGGAACTATTACGTAGAGAATTTATTCTACTAGGGGATTTACTGGTCTCATATCTACTTCATTAATCTTTCCCACACCCATTATCATCTCTATAACTACATAAAAATAAAACTACTTGAATGACTCAAAAATAATCCTCAAATGATGATGAGATACATACCATCATTTTCTAAATAGAAAAGATGAAAATGGTCTACTCATATGCCCCAAATGAAAATTGGTTAATAAAATATGAAAAATATTGATAGATGTCAGGTCCATATTTTGTATTATGTGACACATGTTGTTTTGGCCACTTAGTAATCGATAACATGTTTTTTTGGTCCAGTTCAGGTAGAGTCTCCCTAAAAAACACGTAGAACCCTCATGAAATATGGATGTCTGCTATCATGAATTTCCAGGTATTATATCTAAGAACACATAATTTTCTAATAGTATAAAGTTCTAGAAACCAAATAAGATAGCAGAAATATACTCTGGATACATGTTAAGTCATCTTTTCGACTTTACAATTCATGTACAATAATATACATTGTGTGTGTGGCCACATAAATACATAGAATGTACTCTTGGTGCACATTTTTACACCTCTTCTGATATATATAGTGTCTCTAATAAAATTAAATATTGTTCAGGACCATCATGATGACCTATATTGTACTCAAGTATAATAGTCTCAAACCCTCACTCTTAGATCTAATGATACAAATGTAAAATTACATTTTTAACTTGATACCAATAAACATGACACAATTTTAGCAGTCCAAAACTTATAAAATCAAATGGAAATATTGGATCACTTATATGCCTAAGTATCTTTTAGGTTCAGAGTTTTAGAGAATTAGGAAAAATACTTATATAACAACTTGGATATATGAACAACTGGTTTATAAAAATCTATATCATCTCCCACTAAGTTCTTCTCATATAGTAACCAAATTTTCCATAACACACTTAAGACCATTATTCACAACCTTGGGAAAAGGAAACATAAGAAGGGTGAGATCAAAATCTTAGTACCGATAAAAATAATAATTATAAATTCAATGTTGTCATTGATCATAATATGATAATAATGGTATGATTTCATAATCAAAGTCCATGATAATAACATAATATAATTTATACCCTTAAAAATGTAAATCATTAAACATGTGACATGGAATAAAGCTTTAACATAAGACAAGATTCATGTAATTTAATAATCATGATCCATGTGAAATAAATCATTGAATAAATGATCCATTATAAATTGATTCAATGATAAAGAAAACATGTTGGTCACTTGGAAAATCATTTTCATATTACTCTTACAATCACTCTTATAAATGGGATAACCTTCCTCATAAATTCCAATAATCTCTCGGGATAAACCTACAGGTGGTTAAATATATATCTTTACCTAATTTATTGGAGAGAGATATTGGGATTACCCATAATTAGGAGATATATAAGGATCAACCATAATTATAAATAATTATTATGAACCATAACATAAACACAACACATGAAACATTACATTCTTCAAAATAAAAATAACCATTCTTCTTCTGTAACTTGTTTTAACCATGTAAAATAAATGGGTTCCTTGAAAATATATTTGAAAAACACACAGTCCATCTTGATAAAGAATAAGTATGATATTATTAAAACATATCCCTATTGTATTATAAGTAAATACAAGGGTTCTTTTCATTGATTAATAGTAATACCATAAAAATACCATTAAAATTTTCTTGAGGAAAATTCCCATTCCATTATGAAAATATCTTTTAAAAACTAAAAAATTAAAAAATATTATGGAAAATATTTTATTTGAAAAGAAACATGGATACTTGTAATGAAATCTTAAAATTATTGAGTTTCCATGATAGAAATAAATTTTTTTATTTCAGTAATTGTTAAAAAAATATTCTTTTCAAACCTTTGTTAAAAAGTATCTTGTTGAAAAAATAACAAGAAGGTTATTTTTAAACCATTTCATAAAAATTCAAACATAGGTAAAAATGAATTCAAAAAATAATTTAATAATGTTCAAAAACATTATTGAAAACATTTTATAAAATATTGATATATAAGAAAATGGTTTTCTGGTCGAAAAAAGAGAAATAAGGTTGAATTTTCATTAAAACTTTTTCTGAATCATTTTGAGTACCAAAGAGAGGAAAATGGTTATAAAACATAAAAACTATCAAAATAATTAGATTATAGTAAAATTAAATTGGTTTATTATATATTGATCATATAATTTTGAGAATATATATTCAAGCATAAAAATTCACATTTAAAATGGGATTGAAACATAAACCCCTTACCACTTTGGTAACTTTAGAATCGTAAGAACTATAAAAGAATAACATCCAATGAATATTTAAATATAATAAAAATACATAAATTCATAATATAAAATATCTTTTTAGTATTATAAGAACCAAATAAACATAAATATGTGCATAACAGCCACTTCGGTGGTGGTGAGGTGGTGAAGGTGAGTTGCCAAAACAGGTTGTTCTTTGGGAGGTTCAGGGTTCGAATCCTGGGAGTCCTCTTTCGGGGCGAACCTCTCCCCTGGTATCCAACCACCTTGCCGGGTCTCCCAGAATCATCTGGGCGGGAAAAATGTGGCGCGGCCCAAATTGCTGATGGATCGCTGTGACGAACCATCGCTGCCGGGATGTTACCCTCCGGGATGCTCTGCCATCTCAGCTAGCAATGGCTCCTTCCCCGGATGGGGAGTTGCCTTCAGGTACTACCCCTTCATGGGGGAGGGGGGTTTCTCTATGTGGAGGTTTCTAAAAGGCCACACTGGGGAATTCCCTTTTGAAAAGAAAACAAATTAAAAAATTAAATAAATAATTATGTGCATAATATTAAACATTTCTCAACAAAACAATATTGAGATGAAGAAACCATATCGCTTTGGTAATCACCAAATCAAAACCTCATGAAAGAGACAAATTTATATGGATTTTTAGATAAAAATAATTAAAATTAGAAGTTTCAAAAAATTAATCAATGGGAATTATATACACCACACAAAGTAAACACGTGTTGAATATGGAAAATGTCTCATATAAATAAAAGTGAGATTGGAAACCCTTATAATGATCATATCATTTAATTGAGAATTAACCAATGATGAGATTGTGTGTAATAAAAATAAATCCACAAAAATTTAAATTATTAATAAATCAAACCAATGCAATTTCACAAATAATACTGACTTAATATAATCAATGAAGAATATATATAACCCAATGAAAGAAAATTGAGTTATGAAATCCCTTACTACTTGGTCACTTTAAAGTTAAATACCCTAGGATGAAATAATTTGGATTTAAATATAAAATACCATTAAGTATGAAGTATTAATTATAAAACATGAAAAATTGGAATTATATACACCATATAAATGAAATTATATTCATAGAATTAAAATATACCTCAATGAAAGGAAATCAAGATGAAATCCCTTGCCTCAAGTCCAAACATTCCGTGTATGTCCATTAACTCCTATATAATAAAAGTATATCAATTTTTTACGGGTTTAATAATATTTTATTGGATTATTAAATTATAATTAAACCATTTTTTTCATTTATTACAATGATATATTTAATTACTTAATCATTTATTCCCATGTGGGTGTTTTGAGGATGTTCGGTTCATAATTTCAAAATGAATTTGGGTTTTTGACCATGGTAAAAGATATCTTTGTTCCATAATATAAATAATATAAATAATGAAATAATTTTATATTTTATACATTAATTATAATTTTAAAAAAACCATGAAATATTGATATAAAAATGAATTATGTTACAATCATGGAGATGATAAACCGTACGTATGCATGAGTAACATTTTCATTTTTCGAAGAGATTGAGAGAAAAAAGGTAAGTGTTTTTTTAACATTGTATAATGATGATTATATAATATATATATATAAATAATATTATTACATTAATATATTTATATATACCATCCATGTGATATAGTGATGAAACGTTATTCACATCGCTTTGTGGAGGTGGTAATCCACAAGTATGCACGAACGACGTTATCATTTTCTCAATGGATGGAAAGGTAAGAAAATAGATGATATATTATATTTATAGAATTATAATTACATTATTAATAGAATATATATATATATATAAATTTTAAATCCATAATTATAACTATAATTGATAGATAGTGATGGAAAACAAATTACATCGGTTCGCGGGGCGGTAGTTCACTGCACACACAAACGATGGTTTAATTTCTTATTTTATGAAATAATGGGATGGATATAAGATAGAAAATTAATATATATTAATATAATCATATGGAATACATTGATTTATTTTTTATCATGTTTTAATAATATTTTGAGGAGGAAGAATGTCACGACCCGTCCCCAGAGGCCCATGTCGAGACTACCCCAAACCTACCTTCCATAGGCCAGGAGTTGGTGACTAGTACTGAAAAGGCGTATCCATAAAATGGGAAGGAATATCCTTTAAACCTGTACAATCATACAATCAAAGAAGATAATAAGATGCAACCAAAAAGTAAAACTGCAGTAGTACAAGTGTGTTCAAAACGTAGAGGGGGGATGGAATACAAGCCCAACTGTAAAGGTACGAGTACAACTGAAAATAGAAAACAGCTCCTGCAATCATCCACCAAGGATCCAACCTGAAGGGTAGGTATAACTCATCACACGGCTCTCCTTGTCCACCAGTTTCATCCATCCATATCAAGTACGGGATCTCTAATTCTCAGTCAAGGCTGCTTATCGTATGCACAAGACACAACAAGGAGTGGGCGAAGCCTGTGCAGGGGTGAGTATAACAATACCTTGTAGGGACATCGAGAACCTTGAAGGAATCTCATAATTCCACAAAGGAAAACCGAAAAACATGATGTTGATCACAAGAACAATGAAAAAGACTCAGCTCAAACCAGATATACTCATATCATCCACAAATAATCATAAGGCCCTGACCTCAATCCATTTCCTGGATTTCCAAAGAAGGCTCAAAGCATAACTCAAGGATCGGGAGTAAATGATCCATGAACTGGCCATCCCTGATGAAACTTTTTTGATATATTTAATCCATCAGGTACAACTCAACCATTCCTAATGGAATGTTCTAAAAGACATGCTCCATAAGGAACTTTCTACTAGAATTGCCTCTAGTTCCTGACAGTAGTGGTCTCACATTCAGAGTCTTTTTCCCGAGGAAAGACTAGGAGAAACCATGTTATGAGGACGACTCCTCGACACTGTGTCCTATAGTCGAGGGAGCTACAACTCCCCAAATGGACCCACTACCCATTGCTACTCGGAGATAGGGCATTACTACTTCATATTTGAGGACCCAAACCCTACCCCGTAGGGGAGTACAACTCCGGTAGTTTTTTTTGGTGGGGGACCTACACCCTAATACGTCAGGGGAGTACCAACCCCAGGCTAGAGGACCCTCACCCTAGCACGGCATGGGAGTACCGAATCTATATGCGAGGACCCGCACCCTACCTAGTAGGGTGTACAACTCTGGTAGTTTTTTCATTGTGGGGGACTCACACCCTAGTACATCAGGGGATTACAGACCCTAGGCTAGAGGACCTGCACCCTACAATAGTAGGGGTGTACCGACTCTACTGTAGCACTGCATACGGAGGACCCACACCATGGGTTGCCAGGGGAGTACCTACTCCTAACATAGAGGACCGACACCCTACCAGATAGGGGAGTACCTGACTCTATGTGAGTTAAGTATGGAGGACCCATGACCTAGTCCAATAGGGGAGTACCAACTACAAAGATAGAAAAACCAGACAGGGGGAAATGAACCCGCACTCATGATGTGGGGAGTTCCATCTCTACTAGAGCGGAGGAGTAAGGAATACCCACACCTTGAGTCATCAAGAGAGTTTCCATCCTAACTATCACTACAAGAAAACCCTGGTTATACTCCTCTAGTTATCGGTCATACCTCAACCTCCACGAAGTTCCACAAGTAAGAAACCTGATAATCTGTCATGTCATATGGGTTTCAATTCAACAGACGACGTGTCAACTGGACACCCGGTCTGTAAGCTATAGACATTTTAGTGTCGAGGGTATGGTTGGATTCGTGTATGATCCAACCCTTCCGAAATCCAAATTTCTATTAAATTCACGTAGAGTATTTCAAAAGTACCATATCTCTCTAAGGATCCTAGCGCCATAGATGGTTCATCAAACGGATGTCTGGTTCGCAAGATACTGCCTTTTTAAGAGTATCTGGGTCCGAGAGGGGTTTAGGTCTGGTTTGACCCAACCCAACCAAGCCTAGGCCGACCTGACCCGGTCTAGGTCGAACCCAGCTAGGCCTGGTTGGGCTGGGCCACAGCGGCTCGGCCCTCTGGCTAGCACAACCCATGCGGGGTCGTGCGGTCCGCTTCTCCTGAACGGCTCAAAGGAGCTATTTGGCTCCATTAATGGAGGCTCCAGGTGGCATCACCTCTTCACTCATGAGACCCGATGGGATCGAGTCCCCTGTATCACTGCGACATTGAGTCGTGGATCCCTTCAGCATGGCATGCAATGGCGCGCCGCCTCCACCTCCACGGTCTGCCGCTGCCAGCCGCCTGTCTGACCACTATGTCACCGCTCTTCCACCATGGTCGGAGGTTTTCGGCTTCCACCCTAATCTGTAGGCATCATTATCTAGCACCTCTGTGTTGGTGTCACGTCAGCGCTTCTTCCGTAGGGCTTCGACAATGAACTGGAGCTCATTTTTCACTTCCGATCGCGCTTACGGGCTCCTTGGGATCCCTCCGTCGCTGCACGGCTCCCGAATTCCAAATTCTAACGAGTTAAAGAATTTTCCCCCAAAGAACACAACAAGAACGAAGCAATGGCGGGTCTGGGCCTTTTTCATTTGCCACGTGCCCTCCGTGTTAACATGATAACAAGTAGGAGGAATTTTAATTAATCAAAGACAATTTCAACAATAAACCCCCTACCCCGAGGACCACTGGAGGTGTGTCGTTTGTGGTGGGAGGAGAGTCCTCATCAGATGAAGTCGTCAGAATTCATTGATCTTCAATCTTCACTGCCCAAGATTCCATTCCCCATTGATGGAAGTTTCTATAGGACTTCAAAAAAGGGTCCTCGCTTGATGAAGCCGTGTCAAAAACCCACGCCCAGGATTCCATTAAATAGACGGGAAAACCACCAGTGTTGCAGGAAATTAATGCAGTTAATTTATGAACCAAAATTAATATTGTAATTTTGAGGTTAAAAAGATGTTGGGTCATTCCATTTAATGTCTTGACAAATCATTGATCTCATCACCGCCGCTTAATAGTTATAGAAAAGAAATAAAATAACCCTGTTAAGTTTTTTTTTATTTTTTCTGTAAAGTCCAAAATTTAACTTTTCCTCCTGACCTACTACGGTCAAAGTATATCTTCCCATAAGTAAATACTAGCATTTATTATTCAATGGTTCCCTCAGAATTCAACTCTAAGCACCAGTTCAAAAGTTTAAAACACCACTCGTACGTTTACTGAACGTACCTTAAAAAAGTTGAAAAAATTTTAAGAGTCAGTCTCGACCCACGCTGATCGAGGTTAGGATCTGCCTAAGGGAAAAACATCCCCACGAATCCAATGGTACTCTCATATTTTCAATATGAGTTACCGTTTAGAGGTTTGATAATTTAACAATAAAATAATTGTTACTTAATTAGTTTATTTACTACCAAAAACTAAATTACACTGTTCGCCCGCGCCGACCATTGTTATAGTCTGCCTAAGGAAAAAATACCCTCAAAAGTGTAGTGGTTGTCTCATATTTTTAATGCAAGTCACCATTTGTGAGTTAAAATAATTTGAAAAATAAAATAATTTTATTTACTTATTTTATTTATGGTTATTCCATTTTTTGGGTTTTCTCACTGGAGGCCTGCGCAAACTAAACTTAAGTTGTGACTAGGGTAAACCTGCCATCCTAAATGCAATGGTGCCCTTGGATTTCTTATCCGGGTACCCATTTAATAGTTATTCCATTTTTTCATAAAAACTACTCACGCACGATATTTTAAAATTGACATTTTTCAATGGATCACTTCAGGCACTTTGAGCCTCGGAATTACGCTCTACCAGATTTCACGGTCTCAAAATAATTCCATATAATTAAAACAATATTTATGTGGAAATTCCTGGACATTACATTCTCCCCACCTTAAGTCGTTATGTCCCTGAAATCCATAACAAGGAAAACCAAACAAATGAGGGTCCTGAACATGAATCTAAGCCTCCCTCTCCCATGTGCTCTTGTAACATCCTAAGGTTTTCTAAAAATAAGTTGAAAATTATTGAATGTTTGTTTAAGGTATATATTTATAAGTATCCTTTAAACATAATTTTATTTCTTCTATGTTTTTAATTTCAAGAAACTTTCATCTACAATTGTGTTCAGTATGTTATTTAGAGTCTGATGAAACAAACATGTTTTTTTGGTGAATAGTAACATGCCCTTATGAATAGTAATATGAATAGTAAAATGACCTCATGAATAGTAAATAATAATAATATTTTATTTTCTCAAGGCAATAGGATAATGGGATCTTAATTAATTTTCCCATGTCACAGAAAACTAATTCCACTTCAATATTGTTATTTTTCGAATTAACTGTGTCCTTATTTAAAAATTAAATTAATAATATTTAGAAAATTATTTTTGAAAAATGGAGTTCATTTTTGAATTCTACACATCGAAAAATGGTTGGGGTAAATTTTTGGTATTTTTCTGAAACTCTTGAATTTTCGTTGAATAGTGAAATACGATAAAATACCGTATAATCAATTTATCAGTAAAAATGCACTATTTATGACATCATAAGTGATGCAAGGACACTTGCTTCGAACTCACATGATATTTTCACAATTTAGGGCCACTTGATTTGAGATTATTCATAGTCTTGATAAAAATATATTAATAATAATTAAAATAATCTAAAATACCTCCCCTCCTCCACAATAAATATCACCCTCACTCCCCTCTTCCTCCCACACCTCTCAAGCCTTGAGCATTGTCTAATTTCTGCAAAATTCCCTCCCCAATCTTCTTCCCCACGTCTTAAAGCTGCTGGTCTCACCAAAAGACCAAAATCAAAGCCCTTAAGAGGGATCTCAAGGAGAAGAGATCAAGAGGTAAACATACTCTTTCATTTTCATTCTTTTCTTCCATTTTATGTTATTCTCTTCCTTTCCCTTTGTCTTTTGTTGGGATATTTCATTAAATATTTCCCCTTACTGTCCAAATTTTGTATGAATGATGAGATATTCCATTCCTCTCATCAATCTTGTTTTTATGAAATTTTAAGAGACGTCGTTAGGCTGCCGAATTTTCGTAAGAAATCTCTCATGTTTTCTTTATTTCATGATTCCTTTCTCTTATTTCTTCACTACCTCTTATCCAAGAAGCATGAAATCTCCAGAATCATGTATATTCATTATGTTCTCATGATTGTGGAAAATTCCTCATCAGTATTCTTCTCCTCTTCCACTTATTTAAAGAATCAAAAAAACATTGTCCATTTGTGTCGAATTACTGATATTATGGACGATGTATTTTCAATTTCCATTAATTATTTCATGTCTGGTCATGAAACCATTTATATGGTTGAACCAGGTTATAATATATGTTTTATGACTCACATAAGGTTCTGTAATTCTTTTGTACTCATGATTCAAATTTATAAGACTAAATGAGGTTGTAATTATCAAAGAACCACTTAAATGATCTAAACGAACATAATTAATGTTTTAACTTATGAATCATCATAATATAAAGAATCAAAGTGATAAATGGTATAATTTATGGTACTGGAAATATGTAAACACTACTCCATTCCAATTCTGGTGTTTCACTTCCAATCAACAAGAACGATTCATCATGAACCGATTGTGAAAATCACGAAAGAACTCACCCAAAATAATGCAAGGAACAAAATACTAACAATTTAGGGGTGAAATGAGGTTATGAAATGACCATATAAGATGTTATAAATATGAAAATGTTTCCTTAAAATACTAATAACACTCTTTTAACCATTATACAGGAGGTTTAAACAATTTTTATGTAAGACAAGCCTAAGGTAAGGGAATTCATAACCCGATTTCCATTCTTTGGGTTAACCTTCTAATTTATTATTTATGTGCTATTTAAATTGTTTTTGTGATGGGTTCTGTTTATATTATGTTTAACTATGTGTATTTATAGATTATATACATATTCCATCCACTATATTAAGTCTCACTTCATGTATATGATGTTTATAAGGGAATTTTCTTCTAAAATCCTCTTTAAAAAATTCTGTTTTACAAGATTCAAAAGCAATGTTTTTATGAAATTATTTATGTTGTATGATTATGTTTTGGTTATTGGGAATTGTTTATGATGAAGGGTGGGACCTATATTTTCCTACAATGAATTGGGTATGAGTAAGTTGTAGGTCGACCGTATGGTTACTCCAAGTGTAACTGTGATGGTTACACAAAGTAAGGTAGCCGTGAGGGTTACAAATTTTAAGGTAGCCAAGATGGTTACAAGATTATGTAAGTAATTCCCCAAGATACCTCTATGATTATATTTATGTTTGTGTGGATCTTGTTTAAATCTCATGTTATACAAAGTAAGTATTTATGGGTGGAAATCATGTCTTTTGAAAATGTTTTCATACGTCATGAGTATTCATGGACTAATGTGATTTTTTTCCTTCCTTTTCATACCTTAATGAGCTTTTTTTCTCATCACAAGTTTTTAAATGATTTTTCACAGGTTAATGGATGAGTAATAAAAGGAAGGAAGACATGTTAAATGATGAAGATTTGTCAAGGAGTCTTGTTTTAAGTTTTAATGTTTTATATTCTGAGGAAAATGGAAACTGATTTTATGGTATCCACTATGTAACAATGTGTAATGTTATGAATGTTTTGTCTTTATTATCTAAAGCTATAAACTTGAAAAGATCCTCAATGTAAAAGGAAGTGTTTTCTTGAATAAATTCAAGATTATGTATGTAACAAGTGTGGGTCTTTATAGTTGGTATCAGAGGATGGTTTAGATAACTTTAGGGGTTAAGGTGATGTAAATAGAATACCATAAATAATTTTCACTCTATGTTTAATTTGTTATAGCATTTAAAGATTACCATGTTGCTTCATCTAAGAAATGTTTGTTTAGAATGGTTGTCCATAGAAGGAACATGGATTCTGAAGAGGAGAGGCACCGACAGAATGACATCCTTCCTGATCTATAGCCCAGAATGGTAGGGGTTGGAACCAAGAAGTTTGTGATAGTAACGGCTCAGCTAACGCAGGCTATAAATGGTGGTGGAATCCATGCAAGAGAACCAATAGAGGTACCCCAACGGAACATGACAGTGGTGGAACATTTTATGAGACAACATCCTCCTGCATTCAATGGATCTTTTGACCCAGTGGCAGTAGAAGGATGGATTAAAGCCCTTGAAAAGATATTTGATGTTATGGGATGTTCAGAGAATAAAAAGGTAACTCTTTCCATTTATCATTTTGAAGGGGAAGCTGATCAGTGGTGGTCAATGGTAAGGAATATCAGGGGTAGAGAGGATTTTTATGCCTTAGTGTGGTATGAATTTAAAAGTATTTTTATTGAAAAATATTTTCCCAAGGTGGTGCGACTTAGAATGGAGAAGCAATTCCTTGAATTGAAACAAAAGGAGGAAGATTCAGTGGCTGTGTATGAAGTGAACTTCACCCGACTGGCGAGGTATGCTCCAAATCTTATTCTGGATCTCGATAGAAAAATCAACCGCTTTTACTCAGGATTGAAGCCAAGGTATCAAAGGGCGTTGGCCTCTGGTGAATTTAAAAGTTATGAGAAACTTGTCCGATGTGCTGAGAGGGTAGAGATGGAATTTTCTGACGATCACATGAATTTTGGAAATCAAGAGAAGAAGTGGTCCTGTTGGAAAGCAATGGGTAAGAATCAACCAAAGAAATCTGATGGTAAGAAAATCCAGTTTCTAGTTTGTGAAAAGTGTGGCAAGAAGCACCCTGGGGAAGGTCTTATCAAAACTGGGAAGTGTTTTAAATGTGGTAAGTTTGGACATATGGCCCGAGATTGCAATGAAAATGACCCAAAGACTAATCCTGATAAGAAAACTGTGAAGTGTTTTAAATGTGGTGAGATGGGTCACTATGCAAATGCATGTCCAAAGAGGGATCCAAATGATGCAAAGAAGCCAGAATAAATGCAGAAAGGTGTAGTGAGATCCTTTGCGACTACTTCAGCAGGTGTTGGGCCATCCAATGAAGTTGTATTAGGTACTTTGTTTGTTCACTCATTTTTTGCTAAAGTTTTGTTTGATACGGGGTCTACACATTCCTTCATCTCTGAGAAATTTTCTGGAATATTGGAAATATCACCTCAACAAATGAGACCAAAACTTATTGTTAAAAAACCAGGGGGAGATGTTATAGCAAAGAGGAATTATAAGAATATTTCTATTGTGGTATGTGGAAAGACTTCCCTGAAAACCTTGTTGTTTTACCCATAGTCGAGTTTGATGTTGTTCTGGGGATGGACTAGCTTTCTGATTATCATGCTAAGATTGACTGTAGAGTTAAAGAAGTTTTTTTTTCAGAAAGAGTTTCAGTTTGTATACAAGAATGAACCCATAAAATTGATAACATATCAGGAAGCTGAGAAACTACTAAAATATGGAAGTGAAAGTTATTTTTCTCATATTGTTGAAAATAAGGGAACTATGAAAATTAATGATGTGCCAGTGGTAAATGAATACCTTGATGTTTTTCCGGAGTAGTTACCCAGTGTCATACCTAAACAAGAAGTCAAATTCACAATTGATTTAGTTCCTGATGCTAAGCCAATTTCAAAACCCCCATATCGTATGGCTCCAATAGAACTTCTTGAATTGAAAAATTAGTTGCAAGATTTTCTTGTCAAGGGCTTCATTCATCCCAGCACTTCACCATGGGGAGCCCCTATTTTGTTTGTTAAAAAGAAAGATGGTTCCATGAGACTTTGCATTGATTATAGAGATTTGAATAACATCACTGTTAAAAACAAGTATCCTTTGCCTCATATAGATGACTTGTTTGATCAGCTCCAGGGAACTCAGTACTTTTCCAAGATTGACTTGAGATCCGGATACCATCAGCTGAAGGTGAAGGAGGATGACATCCCGAAAATAGCCTTTCGTACTAGATATGGGCATTATGAATTTGTTGTTATGCCATTTGGGTTAACTAATGCACCTTATGTATTCATGAATCTTATGAATAGTATATTTCATGAGTTCTTTGATAAGTTTGTGGTTGTATTTATTGATGACATTCTGGTTTTTTATAAAAATAAAGAGGAGTATGAAAAACATCTAAGGGTTGTTTTACAAACATTAAAAGAAAAGAAACTATATGGAAAATTCAGAAAGTGTGATTTTTGGTTGCAACATATTTCTTTTCTTGGGCACATTGTAAATAAGGATGGAATAACAGTTGATCCTTCCAAAACACAAGTAGTTGATGAATGGCCAAGACCCAAAAATGTTACAGAGATTCGTAGTTTTTTGGGCTTAGAAAGTTATTACCGACGGTTTGTTAAGAACTTTTCTTGGTTATCTAGACCAATAACTAAGTTAACACGGAAAGGGGTTAAATTTTTTTGGACAGAGGAATGTGATGTTTGTTTTCAGGAACTAAAGAAGAGATTGGTGAATGCTCCAGTTTTGGCCTTACCTTCCCGGAATGGTGAGTTTTTCATCTACAGTGATGATTCTTTGAAGGTACTTGGTTGCATTTTGATGCAGAATGATCAGGTAATTGCCTATGCTTCGAGACAACTTAAACCTCATGAGATAAATTATCCCACACATGATTTGGAATTGGCAGCTATGGTTTTTTGCTTTGAAAATATTGAGGCATCATCTATACTGAACCAAATGCCAAATATATACTGACCATAAAAGTCTTAAGTATATATTCACTTAGAAGGAATTAAACATGAGGCAGAGAAGATGGCTATAACTGATAAAGGATTATGACTGCACGATCAATTACCATCCTGGAAAAGCAAACAAAGTAGCAGATGCCTTAAGTCAGAAAAATCATGCATCATTAACCATGCTACGTTTGGAACATGATCCCTTGATTAATGATTTGATGAATTTTGGCTTAGAAGTTGTTGGTGCAGGGAATATATCTATTTTGTTTCAGGTTTTAGTGTAGTCTTCATTGTCAAACAGAATTATGAAAGCACTGAGGGAAGACCATGAGCTACAGAAAAAGGTATAATTGGTTAAAATGGGTAAGTTTCCAGAATTTAATCTTGACAAAGATTGTGTTTTACGATTTGGAAAAAGGTTGTGTGTGCCTTATGATTCCCATCTGAAGAAAGAATTGTTGTGTGAAGCTCATAGTTCTCCATTTTCTATTCATCCTGGAAGTACTAAGATGTACAGAGACCTTCGAGAGTATTACTGGTGTAATGGGATGAAAAGAGATATTGCTGATTTTACAATGAAATGTTTGACATGTCAGCAAGTTAAAGTAGAGCGGCAGTTACCGAATGGGATGCTTCAGCCTTTGCCAGTGCCAGAATGGAAATGGGAGAATATATCCATGGATTTTGTGGTGGGAATACCAAAAACATCTCGAGGTAACAATGCGATATGGGTTATTGTTGATTTGCTAACAAAGTCTGCTCATTTTCTTTCTATTCGAGATAAAATGACATTAGATCATCTTTCTCGATTGTACCTCAAGGATACTGTCAGGTTACATGGAGTTCTTCTTTACATTGTGTCTGACCGAGATCCCAGGTTCACTTCTAAATTTTGGAAGGGACTTTAGAAGTCTTTGGGCACAGAGTTGAATTTCAGTACATCTTTTCATCCTCAATCAGATGGGCAGTCAGAACGAATGATTAAAACTTTGGAGGATATGCTTCGAGATTGTTCAATGGAATATCAGGGATGTTGGGATCAGAATCTTTCATTAGTTGAGTTTTCTTATAATAACAGTTTCCATTCCAGTATTCAGATGGCACCTTTTGAGGCCTTGTATGGAAAGCGGTGTCAGACTCCTGCGTTTTGGGATGAAGTCAGTGAAAAAAAGTTGATGGGGCCAGAATTAGTAGAAGAAGTGGCTGAGAAAGTGAGGATGATCCAGCAACACATGAGGACAGCTCAGAGCAGGCAGAAAAGTTATGCAGATAACAGAAGGAAAGACTTCTCTTTTGAGGTAGGTGACCATGTTTTCCTTAAAATCTCTCCTTGGAAAAGTGTGATGCATTTCGGTAAGAAAGGGAAACTAAGTCCATGGTTCATCGGTACTTTTGAAATCTTGGATAAATTTGGAACAATTGCATACCGCGTAGTTTTGCCTCCGAGCTTATTTCAGGTACACAATGTTTTTCATGTTTCGCTGTTGAGAAAGTATGTTCCAGATTCATCACATGTCTTGAGGCCGGAAGCAGTTTAGCTGGCAGAGAACCTTTCTTATGAAGAAAAACCGGTTCAGATTCTTGATCGAAGAGAACAGGTATTGCGGAATAAGGTAATCCACCAGGTAAAAGTTTTGTGGAGAAACCACATGGTTGAAGAAGCAACATGGGAGTCTGAAAATGCTATGAGGGAAAAATACCCTCAGTTGTTTAATAAGTAAATAAAATTGTGAGGATGCAATTTCAAGAAGGTGGGGATAATGTAACATCCCAAGGTTTTCTAAAAATAAGTTGAAAATTCTTGAAATTTTGTTTAAGGTATATATTTATAAGTATCCTTTAAACATAATTTTATTTCTTCTATGTTTTGAATTTCAAGAAACTATCATCTACAATTGTGTTCAGTATGTTATTTAGAGTCTGATGAAACAAAGTTGTTTTTTTGGTGAATAGTAACATGCCCTTATGAATAGTAACATGAATAGTAATATGACCTCATGAATAGTAAATAATAATATTATTTTATTTTCCCAAGGCAATAGGATAATGGGATCTTAAATAATTTTCCAATGTCACATAAAACTAATTGCACTTCAATTTTGTTATTTTTCGAATTATCTGTGACCTTATTTAAAAATTAAATTAATAATATTTAGAAAATTATTTTTGAAAAATGGAGTTCATTTTTGAATTCTACACATCGAAAAATGGTTGGGGTAAATTTTTGGTATTTTTCTGAAACTCTTTAATTTTCGGTGAATAGTGAAATACGATAAAATACCGTATAATCAATTTATCAGTAAAAATGCACTATTTATGACATCATAAGTGATGAAAGGCCACTTGCTTTGAAATAACACGATATTTTCACTATTTAGGGCCACTTGATTTGAGATTATTCATAGTCTTGATAAAAATATTATAATAATAATTAAAATAATCTAAAATACCTCCCCTCCTCCACTATAAATATCACCCTCACTCCCCTCTTCCTCCCACACCTCCCAAGACTTGAGAATTGTCTAATTTCTTCTAAATTCCCTCCCCAATCTTCTTCCCCACGTCCTAGAGCTGCTGGTCTCACCAAAAGACCAAAATCAAAGCCCTTAAGAAGGATCTCAAGGAGAAAAGATCAAGAGGTAAACATCCTCTTTCATTTTCATTCTTTTCTTCCATTTTATGTTATTCTCTTCCTTTCCCTTTGTATTTTATTGGGATATTTAATTAAATATTTCCCCTTACTGTCCAAATTTTGTATGAATGATGAGATATTCCATTCCTCTCATCAATCTTGTTTTTATGAAATTTTAAGAGACGCGGTTAGGCTGCCGAATTTTTGTAAGAAATTTCTCATGTTTTCTTTATTTCATGATTCCTTTATCTTCTTTCTTCACTCCATCTTATCCAAGAGGCATGAAATATCCAGAATCATGTATATTCATTATGTTCTCATGATTAAGGAAACTTCCTCATCAGTATTCTTCTCCTCTTCCACTTATTTAAAGAATCAAAAAAACATTGTCCATTTGTGTCGAATTACTGATATCGTGGACGATGTATTTTCAATTTCAATTAATTCTTTAAATTCTGGTCATGAAACCATTTATATGGTTGAACCAGGTTATAATTTATGTTTAATGACTCACATAAGGTTCTGGAATTCTTTTTTACTCATGATTCAAATTTATAAGACTAAATGAGGTTGTAATTATCAAAGAACCACTTAAATGATCTAAACAAACATAATTAATGTTTTAACTTATGAATCATCATAATATAAAGAATCAAAGTGATAAATGGTATAATTTATGGTACTAGAAATATGTAAGCACTACTCCATTCCAATTCTGGAGTTTCACTTCCAATCAACAAGAACGATTCATCATGAACCGATTGTGAAAATCACAAAAGAACTCACCCAAAATAATGCAAGGAACAAAATACTAACAATTTAGGGGTGAAATTTGTTTATTAAATGACCATATAAGATTTTATAAACATGAACATGTTTATGTAAAATACTAATAACACTCTTTTAACAATTATACATGAGGTTTAAACAATTTTGAAGTAAGACAAGCCTAAGGTAAGGGAATTCTTAACCCGATTTCCATTCTTTGGGTTAACCTTCTACTTTATTATTTATGTGCTATTTAAATTGTTTTTGTGATGGGTTCTGTT
This sequence comes from Viscum album, assembly GCA_963277665.1. Classification (NCBI taxonomy): domain Eukaryota; kingdom Viridiplantae; phylum Streptophyta; class Magnoliopsida; order Santalales; family Viscaceae; genus Viscum; species Viscum album. The sequence continues at coordinate 311,491,276 of OY728167.1, read as the reverse complement.
TATATTATGTTTCACTATGTGTATTTACAGATTATATACATATTCCATCCACTATATTAAGTCTCACTTCAAGTATATGATGTTTATAAGGGACTTTTCTTCTAAAATCCTCTTTAAGAAATTCTGTTTTACAAGATTCAAAAGCAATGTTTTTATGATATTATATGTGTTGTATGATTATGTTTTGGTTATTTGGAATTGTTTATGATAAAGGTTGGAACCTATATTTCCCTCCAATGCATTATTTATGAGTAAGTTGGAGGTTGGCCGTATGGTTACTCCAAGTGTAACTGTGATGGTTACACAAAGTAAGGTAGCCGTGAGGGTTACAAATTTTAAGGTAGCCAAGATGGTTACAAGATTATGTAAGTAATGCCCCAAGATACCTCCATGATTATATTTATGTTTGTGTGGATCTTGTGTAAATCTCATGTTATACAAAGTATGTATTTATGGGTGGAAACCATCAAAACATCTTACACCACAATATGACACAAAAAACATGGCTATTTTATCCTTTAAAATGGACAACACCATGGGCATAGTCACCTGACTTATCATTTTTTTGGCCTACTACTCCACCTGTGAAAAATCATTTAAAAACATTTAAAAACATTTTCAAAATATTTCTGAAGCAATTGAGGTCAATACATACAAGCCTCTTAGAGACTTTTCTAATAATAATCTTATTATCATCCATTATCCAATGTCAGCATACTATGATCACAAATTATATCTCAAAGTGTTCTCATTTTCTAAATCCTTACATATTTAATCAAGAGTGTGTTCTTATTATAATATCTTCACAATCTTTTCATTTTCTCATTCTCTTCTAGTGTTTCTTCATATTCATTGAGAGAGTCAAAACTAATAAAAAAATGATTTTTTAAAAGAAATGATCTCTATATATTAGTTTTTCTTCTATTATTAGTGTTCACCACCATTAAAGTGTGGTATTTAGGTTTTCTTCCCCCAATTTATTAAAAGGAAAGGGAGAATTCTCTTTGAGGTTTCGGGATATACATATTAAAAATCTAGTGTTGATTTTAATTTCAGTTTCATTCTATAACCTAAAAAAGGATATTGATTTTTGGTATCTTGGATACCATTCAATAAAAGGGACTAATACATTAAATCCTTAATATATTATGGTGGTATTTGTAGGGTATTTTTAGATCTATCTTTTAACATCCATACCAAATTGTGTGCCTTATTTACTTATAGTATTTTTATTTAAATATTTCATTTCATTCATTCAATTAAAAAAAAATTTATCCATAAAAAGATTAATTTCAAAATTTTCAAATCTCACATTACTTTATTATTAATCTTTAATAAAATTATTTTATTATATTATTTCACTTTTACTTTGATTCTTTTTATTATCTCTTCAAAATATTTTAATCTTTCTAAAACAATTTTGTAATCCTTTATTACTTTAGTATTTTCCTTTTATTTTTTTAAAAATAAATTCACCCCTCTCAAATTTTCATTTCAACTTAGTTAGGTCTATATTTGGTATCAAATGGGTCCTAAATTTCTTTATTTATTTGTTTCAAATTATTTTAAATCTTATATTATTTTTAAAATATATAACCAGTCTTTCAAGAATCATTCTTTTCAAAAATGGATTTTCAAAATACAATGGTTCTCCCAAAGGGCACTATATGGGTCCCACTCCCTTTTTATGATAATAATTGTGGTTATTAGAAATATAGCATGTCCACTTTTATTATATATATTGGTTATCCCATATGGAAAAATTTTATGTATGGTTATACTCTAACTACTGAAAAAAAGTAGATAAATGTACTCCCAATGATATTTTTTTTTGAATTAGATTGTAATGAAATTAATGTCTTGAAATATGGTTTATATAAATAAAATTAATTTAATTTATACATGAAACATTCCTCATGAAATTTTGATACTTTTAGAAGTTACTCATGAAAGAACTAACAGAGTCAAATATATGTGATTAGATATGTTTAGACACGTCTTTGATAGATTTTCTATCTATCCTAGTGAATCTATTAGTAAATTTATTATTAAATTTAACTATATTTGTAATGGGATAAATTATATTACTAATTATATTTAAATACAAACTTTATTCAGGAAAATCCATTGGGTTTTCCATGAAATTTGGCAACTAAAATCATTGTGATCCAAGAAGATAAAGACATAAAGCATATACTTGTTGAGGAGCTCATCGGTTCTCTCGTGACATGTGAGATAAGAATGAAAAGTAAATATAGAAAGGATGAAAAGGAATAAATTTGGACAAATAGTCTAAAATGAATATTTATTTTAATTAAAATGACAACAAATCATCTAAAAGTGGCACTAATATTGTTCAAATTTCCAAAAGGGTGAACAAGTTAATGAATAAGAAAATATCTACCCAACACTTCAAAAATGGAAATCATGAAATGAAATTTACTTGTTTTGGTTGAGAAAATAAGGGATATATTGAGATCGATTGTCCCTTGAATAAAAAGTATAATTGAGGTAAAGAAGATATAAAGGTTTCTACCTGGAGTGCTAGCGTGGACACAATTTCAGATTATGTATCTAGCGAAGTATATCCTATGTGTATTATGGCTAATTTAGAGGAAACAAGTATTGTGAGAAAAACATAATAAGTTACTTGGTATATGGATAACACGTTATTGACGAACATGTGTGGTTATCCTTAGGAATTGAATCATCTAAAAGACATTGACGGAGGACATTTCACATTTGGAGAATACTCAAAAGGTAAAATAACCAGTATAAGTATGATTGGATTATCCAACTCTGTTTTAATTAAATATGTTTTATTTTTTAATTAATTTAAGAATAATTTACTAATAATTATGGAATTATGTGATAATGGTTTTGAAATTACAATTAACAATTTTTTTTAATGTTTTTAATTTTAAAGGAGATCTTTTATTTACCCCTTCTCATTTTAAAAAGGTTTATATTATTGATTCAAAATCCATTAAAAGTCAACATTTTATGTGTTTAAGGGAAAAAATAATTATTCATGTATTTTGTATTGTCACATGGCTCATTCTAATATTCACTCTCTTTTTAATCTCAACCATAATCGACTAGTACAATATTTAACAAAATTTTCTTTCAAATATAATTTTGTTTGTGAATCTTGGAAACATGGAAAGAAAAAAAAATATTCTTTCAAAAATAAAAATTTAATTTCCTCTTCTAATGACTTATAACTAGTCCACTTTAGCTTTCTTTACCAACTCAATTTTCAAGTATCGTAGGTTAAAATTAAAACTTTTCAATTATCGATGATAAAGCTAGATTTGCATGGGTTTTCTTCTTAGATCATAAAAAGAGGCTTGTATTGTTTTTATAAAATTTTAAAATAATTTTGAAAATGAAAATACTATAAAATATTTTACCTTAGTAGTGACCAAGGTGTAGGATTTTTAAATGAATACCTTGATGAGTTTTGTGATTATCAAGGTTATTATTATTCCTTATCCAATCCTATAACACATCAACAAAATGGCATTGTCAAAATATGAAATAAGAACCTTTATGAAATTCCTAAGACTCTATTGAATGATTTTAACCTTACTTAATTATTTTGGGTTAAGGTTGTAAATACCTCCAAATTTATCCACAATTGTGTTCTCATAAGACCTATCTTAGTGTAAATCCCTTATGAACTTTGGAAAGGAAATGTTACTAATGTTGGGTTCTTTAATGTATTGGGCTTCAAATATTTTTTATCGTTAATACCAAGGATAATCTTAGAAGTTATAACCCTAAATCCAATTAAGGTATATTTCTTAGGTACTCAAACTCAATTAAATCCTCCTAAGTCTTTAATAATAAGACCAAGACCTTATTAGAGTTAATTAATATCAAAATTGATGAGAATATTCCTGAAACACATCCTAAAAGGTATGATGATGTTGAAAAAACTAGTTTTACCTTAACTAAACCAAAACATTCTAAATTAATTGAATATGTTCTAAATTTCACTTCTACAAATTACCAGAGGAATGGGTTTAATCTAATGGCCATCCCTTATAGAATGTTATCAGTGAATTATATTCTGGAAATCGTATTGGAAGGTCAGTCCGAAATGAGGTTGACCATCATATGTTTTACTCGCAAAAAGAACCAAATTCCCTTGATGAATCTATTAATGATAAGAATCAAATACATTACATATAAAATTATTTGAACCAATTTCAAAATAACAACATTTATACTCTCTTAGAACAACCTGATAATCATCCTATTATTGGAAGTAAGTGGTTTTTTCAAAACAAAATTCACAAGCAGGGAATTATCATCCCTAATAAAAATATAATTGTTGGTAAAGACTATAATAATGAATAATTAATTGATTATAGTAAAAATTCAACAATTTCTTGACTATAATCCATTAGAATATTTTTGGCATTCACTGGTCATTTTAATTTTAAAAAATTTCAAATGTATTTCAAAATTACTTTTCAAAATGGCATTATTTATGAAAATGTTTTTGTGAATAAACCATCCATTTTTGAATGATCTAAATTTCCAAATCATGTCTTCAAGTTAACCAAATCTCTTTACAGTTTAAAAGAATCCCCCCATGCTTGGTTTGCGAGGTTAACTAAATTCTTTTTTTCAAATGATTTAAAAATGGGAAAATCCAATTTCACTCTTTTTATCAAAAAATTTTCAAATTATTTATTAATCATTAAAATTTATATTGATTATTTTATTTTTAGATAAATTAAATAAACTATTTTTAACCATTTTTTTATTTAACAAATAATGATTTTGAAATGAGTTTTATGGTAGAACTCTAATTCTTCTTGGTTTTCAAATTTCCCAACATTTCAATGAAACTTTTCTAAACCAAAGTAAATACACTAATGAAATTTTGAAGAAGTTTTCCCTGTATTATTCTAAGTAAATTGTAATTGTCATATGTAAAAGTTGTAAGTTAATGTTGGAAGAAGTTATTCAATTGGTCGATCAAAAACATTATAGAAGTATGATTATAAGTCAACTTTAACTTATTGTGATCCAGCCATACATCATGTTTTTTTTATAACTTTGTGATAATTTTTAATAAATTTTAATGTAATATAATTTAAAATAAATCAAAGGATTTATTTTTTGAATTTTAAACGAACTAAAAACCATATATTAATTTATAACAAGGAAATTTTTTTTGAACTTGCTTATTTTTCTCATGATGATTTTGGAGGATGCCAGCTAGAAAGGAAAATTGCTATTAGGACTTTTCACATACTAGGAAATACCATATCTCATTTATTAGTAAGAATAAAAACTCAGTTGCTCTTTCTACATCCAAAGCGAAATACATCGGCCCTGGAAGTTGTTGTTTCAAAATTATATGGATAAAAGATACACTCTTAGAAATTAGGATTATATATGATCATTTACCTATGAAGTGGGAAAACACTTTTGTGATTCGTATCTCTAAAAATTCTATCCAACACTCTCAAAATAATCAAATTGATCTGAGATACCATTTTATATAAAATTACCTTCAAAAGGTTGATATCATTTTTGAATTTGTTTTCACCAAACTTGAACTCTATGATGTCTTCACTAAACCCCTTCTTATTGATCACATTGAATTTATTAAAGGAGAGTTGGGTATGATTATCAGTGATAATTATATCTTAACATTGGAAATATTTATAGTTTTTCAATGAGTTTTTCAATTTATTTTTTTTAAAATAAATTTTTTTTCAAAAAAATATTTTAAATGTTTTCATATTATTTGTAAAGTTAATTTAGTGTGATACTCTAATAAATATATTCTTATCTGATTAAAAAAAAGTGGATGTGGTTCTGACACAAATTCTCTTAGGGATTCCATCACAAAAAGGGTTGATTGGGCTTTATCCCTATCGTCATCTCGTGTAAGGTGAGTGGACCTTTACTACACACCAGGTTTGACACTACTAGGGAATTTTCTATAGTTTATTAACAAAAACTATGCGAAACATTAATGATGTAATGGTTTAAAAATTTTATTTAAAAATTTTATTTTTTATTTAGTTTTTTATTGGTTATGATCATTTTATCTCACCTTATTAATTAATTTAGGCAGATACAATCTTTTTAATACTGAAATGATCCTAGATAAGGTACCCTTTTTATAAAAAAAGTATATTATATTTTATTGATCGAGTTTCTTTAAAATATATTTTCAAAATTCCATTTCCCTCTTTAAACTATATTTTCATATGAATTTGTTTCCTTCTATTTTTATCTTTTTTGAAAATGTATTTCTAAATTTTGATGCTTTTCAAATTTAAAAAAACATTATTTTCGTCTCTCGAAAAGATCATTAGTGGTGATAAACATAGTTTTTATTTCTATTATTTTACTATAACCCCATATATGAATCCATTTTGATAATATCAAAGGGGGGTAATCTTTAGTGAGATGAATTTTATGTTAAATGGGATAGAAAGTTTTATGTGGGGAAAAGTTGTAAATTAATTAGGAGAAGTTTTTATTGTTTTGTAAAGGGGGAGAAATCTCAGGTAACTTGTGTTGTTTTACTTTTTTATGTAAAATCTTTTGAAATATTATCTTGTTATATTATTATATTATTCAACTATTTGTGATATTTAAAAAGGTGGATACTATTTTTCTTCTCACTGTCCTTGGTTATAATGATAACAAACACACTTTAAAGTGTATAACTTTTTCATTCAAGTGATGTACAGTTTGAAACTTCTTGACATATTAAAATAATCTTGAATGAACCTTGAAGGGTCCATGAATAAGTCTTAATTATGGTATTAAATTCTTTAATGTAGGCTATATGGTCTATAGAAGTCCATTCATAGAATTGGAGGATCATCTTTTTGAATATGTTGGACAAAATATCTAGTGTCATGCCCTGGTAGGTGAATTCACGATGGATAGGTGGAGTGTTGGACCAAAATAGTAAAGGAAATTGGGTCAAAGAAGATTCATGAAAAATTAAAAATTTAAATTTTTACATTCATATTCATGTTAAAAACACTAAATCCACAAAATTACTTTCCCATATTTTTCAAAGGATTACGTGAAAATTAATTTAATAATGAAGAATTAAAATGAATGAAACTATAAATGGTAACTTGTTGGTTTGAAATTGCCAATTTCATTCTCTCACTGTTAGCATAACATGGCTAAAAGGTTCTAAGATAGGAATCCTATAGATCATCAACACATGAAATATATATCTTATATCATCAAAAATTAATTCTTGGGTACTATAATGGGAAATTAAAGAGCCTTATGACATCACATTGATTGCATGAATAAAAAGGAGATGATTGAGATTATGGGATTGATCCAGCCTTGTTCTTCATTTAGTTTCAAACTCTAAAATTGATAGTGAGGAGGTAAGATCTCTAAAAATATTTAAAATGGTTGAGGATTAAATTAAAGAGCCTAAAATGAGATTGTATACCTAGGTTATACTTTTTAAAATTAAACTTTGGTCCTTGGAAAGTAAAAACCATCATTTTAGAAACTTTTTAATACTTATGACTTAATTAAACATTTCATAAATGTAAAAAAATATATAACTAGTTTGTATCACTTTAAAATTCTATATAATAAAATAATAACCATTATCTTATCCTATAATCTCCATAAATAATTTAAAAACCCTTGAATGTGTCTTGTTCATTCGAAATATTATTTTTTATCATAATTATTTCTATGATCAAAAAACCTGTGAATACATTTAGAAATAAATTCAATCATCATTATTATAAAATTGAATAATATAATTGAAATATTTTAATTGTGATAGATCAGACATGGATGTTCACCAACACCTACACATGGGGCAAAATTCGTTCTAAACTCATATTCATCCAAATTGGTCAAACTTGTGGATACACTTAATGTGTAAACCTCTAGGTCATTATCTCAATAACAGTGGGTCCAAACCATAGAACAAGAGTGGTGACTAGAAACCCATCATGGACCCTAAGTAGATATGGAATATCAGAGCTATGACTATATTCTATAAACACATTTTGTGTAATATAATCTCTTTATCTAGTGATATCTCATAAAGAAGGATGAACACTTATGTCATCATTTTTTTATGCTTTATATATTTCATGAACATACTAAATGGACTTACCTTTTTTTACCATGGCCATGGATTTAATGAAGGCTCTACCATCCTAGTCAACGTGATCCCATAAGATATTACTTCCTCAACTTGGAAGCGATAAATTCTATCTTTATCATTCATCCAATTCCATTTAACCAAAGATGCACCCCATAAAAGCTACCAAGTCATGAATTCAATGTTATTATTTTTCCTGGAATCAAAGTATTCAGTAAAATGGAACACATTGACAAAAATGTCATGTCTAGAGATCAATAAAAATTTTATAGATAGGAACAACTAATAACACATGAAACATGTTGTGTTCCAATTAGTGAGTCATGCCTCAAGATCTTGTTTACTTGAGAAAACCAAGTATGAACTTCATGAGAAGAAGACTCAATGGGTATGATCCCCTGACAACTAATAGTCATACATAATTGGTATCTTGTCATTATAATGTATCGCTACCATATGAAATATATTTAATATTACTTTTATAGTATCTCAAGGTTCTCATTATAGCTGTGATATGCTAAAGCATTTTGATACAACATGTAATTTCTGTACATTACCATATAAATAGTGGATGCATAATTATCAAAACTATTATGGTAAAAATATATTACATGTATATATCAAATAGTATATATTTAATGATAATCAACGTATATAATGATTTGGGTCTAGGTAACCCACTAACAACACTCCCACTTGAATTAGATCCAGCTACTAACAATTCTCAACCTACTAACTCTTACATGAGTATTATAATTTAGGTGATATATGTATTTAGTCTAAGTATCTTAAACGTTATCCTTTTTGGCTACTCCACTAACCATGACATCACCTATCTGAGTAAAATCCCCCAAGAGATTAAAATTTTGAAGTATATTCTTTGTCCTCTTGTGTGACATGGGATCCTTACAAGCACAACTATTACAGTATTATCATATTATATTATAATAGGGTATGCACTGCTATGTATAACCCCAAGATCAGAGAAAAATCTGCATATCCAAACTACTTCCTTATCTTCATTGGAAGTCTCTATATACTCAGACTCTATTGTATAATTGGAATCCATAGACTACTTCGAGATCCTTCATCTCACTACACCACTATTCAGGAAAAATACAAATTATGATGGTGATTTTAGATCATCTAGATCTATCTAGAAGAAATAATTAGTGTCTACCCTCATGACTAGCTCCTCATATCCTTCATATACTAAGAACATATCCTTTATACATCTCATGTACTTCAGGATAGTATTCACAACTTCCCAAAGAAGCTCCCCTAGATTAGCTTCATATTTTCTTACTGTGCTTAAAGTAAATGAGATATCAAACCTAGTATATAGAATGACATACATGATATATCCCACTATGGAAGAATAATGGATTCTTCTCATTCTATCAATCTCCTACAGCGTATGTGGAAACAAATTCTTGGAGAGATTAATTCCGTGTGACAATGGGAATAATCCACTCTTGGATTGCTCCATATTGTACATTTTGAGTACCTTGTCTATAAATATACTTTGACATATTCAAAGAAACCTCTGACATATATCTCGATAGATCTTGATCCCTAAAATATAGTCTTCATTTCCTAAGTCTTTCATGGAAAATAATTCATTTAACCAAGTCTTCACTGACTGTAATACTTTCACTTAATTTCCTATTAACAATATGTCATCAACATATAATACTTGTAAAAATATGACAGTCCCACTCACCTTCTTATAGACACATGGATTGTTTTAATTCTTAATGAAACTAAATTCACTTATGGCCTCATCAAAACAAATATTCTTTGATCATGATATCTACTTTAATCCATAAATGGATCTCTGTATATTTCATGATTTATTAGAACACTTTAACATAAAAAAACCCTTGGGTTGTGTCATATATACATATTCAACCAACTTCATATTTATAAAATAACTTTTAACATCCATTTTCAAAATTTTTAAATCATGGAAGGCTACTATTTCATGTAATATTATAATGAATTTTATCATAGATACTATTGAGAATGTTTTATCATATTTGATGCATTAACATTTCCTGAAACCCTTTTCTACTATTCATTCCTTATAGGTTATCACATGACCATATTTGTCTATATTTTTATTGAATACACATTTACACCCAACAAGTGTTACAATATCTATTGGTTCTACCAAAATCTAAACTTGATTTGGGTTCATGGGCTCTAATTCAGAATGCATGGATTCATTCCACTGAGAAGCATCCTTTCCACCCAATAATTACTTGTAAGTTAGAGATTCATCATTATATATGATTAATGTGTCACCTAACATGGTGATAATAAAATAATATCTCTATGGATATTTAAACTCTCTAATATACCTACACAGTACTTGTGTCTTAGTAACATCTTCCCCTCCAATTATTTCTTGTGAAGATTTTTCTCATACCCACTCTTTTTCATATGGATCATTAACTTCATTGATGTGAATATTTCTCCCACTATTTCCATTCGAAATTGGTTCCCATTGTATAAATATATCATATTTTTCTAAAATCACCAATCTATATAAAGAGTTTTATGGGTAATATCCTTTATTCTCCTTTTTATAACCTATGAAGATTCACTATGTGACTAAAATGCTAATTTTTCACTAGGTATAGTCCTGAAAAAAATCCATATCCTCATACACATATTTTTGAAATATTGGGTTTATTTCCATACCGCAACTCATATAGAATATAATATGTTTCTTTATTTGGTACTCACTTTAGTGTATATGTCATAGTTTTCCTTGAATATCCCCAAAAAGATAATGGTACAGTTTCATAAATCATCATCGATATGATAATGTCAAGTACGGTCTAATTCCTCTTTTCACTAACACCATTCCATTGAGGTGTATAAGGAGGAGTGAGTTGGAAAAAATCCCACACCCCAATAAATTATTAATAAAAACTAGTAAAGATATTCTCTACCATGGTCTGATCAGAGTTTTGAAATCTTCTAACCCAGTTGATTTTCTACTTCATTTTGATTTTCCATAAACATTCTTAAAGAATATAACTTATAACTCATTAAGTAGATATATCCATATCTACTATATTCATCAAGAAAAGTAATGAAGTGTGAAAAATCACCCCTTACCTCTATAAGAAATGTACCACATACATTAGTATGAACCAATTCCAATAATTCTTTGGCTCTTTCTCCTTTCCCACTAAAATGTGATTTAGTCATTTTACCTTGTAAAAAATCATGAAATGCTTCTAAGGGGTTTAAATCAATAGAGTCTAAATACCTTAATTGATGTAGTTTTCTTAAATGGTTTTTGTATACATGACTTATCTTAAAGCTTCATAGGCGGGTAGGATATGATTCATTCTTTACAGATTTTTCATTGTTTGCCAAAACTATATTTTCTAGTTCATGTATATGCAATACATTGTTAAGATGTTTAATACTATAACATATTTTATACTTATACATAAAAAATTTTTATTTCCAAACATGAAATAAAATCCCATATTTTCTAAACTCTAAACTGAGATTACATTTTTCTGGTAATAGATGGTGGATAATAACAATTATTTAGTTCAAGAATCACTCCACTGGAAAATGTAAGATGAAAATCTCCCATTGCTAATGTTTCTAGTTTTTTACAATTATCTGTTTGAATATCTACTTCACCTTTTTTAATTATATTTAATCTACTTGGTTCCTATATTTTAATACAAATGTGTGAGCCACATGAAGTTGTTATAATCAAAAAATTCACACCACACACTTTTATACATTTTATTGGATCTTTATGTTCTACAATATTACTCACACACCAAGGGATATATATTTCTCAAAAAATCCCCTTAAGGTGGTGATCTAGAGGTGTAGTTTACTTCTTATGATTTAATTTTACTATTCATAAAACCCTAAATGGACTTACAATTCAAAATTTATGGTCATCGGGATTTTGGATTTTTTTCATGAAGTATCCTATGGGGAAAAGCCTAAATGGAGAAACTGTGTGGATTAACCTATGTGAAGTAGCCTACACAAAGCAGCCGACATGGATCAGACTATGTGGACTCACCTGTGTCGAGAACTTCTGTGGGGTGACCTACATGGATAACCTATGCAGATGGCCTATGTGGAGAATTTACAAAGAGAACATGTACGGAGCACCTGTGTGGAGAACCACCTTCACTCATGGTCTCAAATTTTCCTATAAATAGGACCCTTCATCTCCTCATTTTCAGAGTCTAGAAGACCTAGAGATGGCTCAAATCTCTTCTCTCCCAAGTCTTTGAGACCCTCAGGTAGCTTACCATTATGGAAAATTAGATGTAATGAATAAAAATGAAGTGTATCCGTGTTGCTAAAGGTTTACAACATCAATGAACTTCATGAAGAACCTATACTGAGCAAACTTCTTGGAGTATCCTCTGAGGATCAACCTACCAAGAGAACCTATAGGTATAACATGTGTAGATAAACCTATTAAGAGAACCTACATAAGGAATATATCACTCACATAGTCTAAGAACCTTTGCTATCCCAATAACTTTGGATAAGTACCTTTTCTAGCCGTCACGTGGGCTAACACTAGCCTTATAACTTGGGCTAAGAACTTTTTATAATCATTAATTGGACAAACCACCTATGCTAGCCCTATATCTTATGTTAAGTATTTTTTATATCCCTCACTAATGCTAATCACCTACGCTATTCCTATAGATTAGGATAAACACCTTTCTTAGCCCTCGCTTGGTATATTCCACCTATGCTAGCCTTATAAATTGGACAAAGAACCTTTTCTAGCCCTTAATTGGGCTAAGAACCTATGATATCCCTCTGAAATGGGCTGGAATACTTTTCTAGACCTCACTAGGGCTAAAAATCTCTATTATCCCTCAATCTTAGGCTAATAACCTTTTTTATCCCTCCCACTTGGGCTGTGATCCCTTGTTATCCATCACTTGGGCTCATCACCTGAGCTAGCCCTATAATATGGGATAAGAACCTTTTCTATCCCTCATATTGGATAGGCACCTATTCTATCCCTATAACTTGTTCTAAACACCTTTTCTAGCCGTCACTTGTGCTAGCACCTACACTAGCCCTATAACTTTGGCTAAGAACCTTTGTTATCCCTCACTTGGGATAAGAATTTGTGCTACCCCCAATAACTCAAGATAAGAACATTTTCTTGCCCCCACTTAGACTAAGAACCCGTGTTAGACATATAACTTTGGATAAGAACATTTCCTTGACCTCACTTGGGCTAGCACCTGCACTAGCCCTCTAAATTGGTCTAAGAAACATTTTCCCCTCAATAGGGCTAATCACCTTTGATATCCCTCTCACATGGGTTATGCACCTTCACTATCCTTCCCACTTGGGTTAAGTTCTCGTGATGTCTCTCACTTGGGATAAACACCTCTACTAGCCCTCTAACTATGTATAATCACCTTTTCTATCCCTCTCTTTGGCTAAGCATCTTCACTAGTCCTAAGTAGGCTATAAAGCAACTCACCCTGGTCCAATCTGTGGGAATAGATTCATTAATTATAAAACTACGGTTGAAATAATACTCTAGTTATAGACCACCTAATAGGATTAATCCCCAATATTAGCAATCTCCCTTCCTTATATTTTTAGTAGATAGGGGGACAAAGAAACTTGGGCATCCTCCTGGGTGTATGCCCCATCCAAAAATTCAATTACCTATGAGTTGAGATACTCCTCATGGTCATAGATACATGGGTATACTCCTAGGTGTAAGCCCAAAACAAGCATTAAAATCACCATAATTCAAGATCCTCCTCATGGTACAAAAACATCGGCATCCTCCTAGGTGTAAACCCTGATAAAACCCCCAAATCACCTTGAGTAGAAATTATCTTCATGGTTCTAGAAACATGGGCATCCTCCCAGGTGTTATCCCAAACCAAACCTCCTAATCACCATGAGTCAAGATCCTCTTCATATTTATAGAAACATGGGCATTCTCATAGGTGTAAGCCTTAACCAAACATCCAAATCACCATGAGTCGAGATGCTCCTCATGGTTCCAGAAACTTGGGCATCTTCCTATGTGTAAACCCCAACAAAACTTCCAAATAACCATGATTTGATATCCTTATGATGGTTCCAAAATCAGGGGAATCATCCTTGGTGTAAGCCAAAACCAAACCTATAAACCACCATGAGTCCACATCCTCCTCAAGGTTCTAGAACATTGGAATCCTTCTAGATGTAAGCCCTAACCAAACCTCAAAATCACCATGATTTAAGGTCCTTATCATGGTTTAAGAAACATGGTAATACTCCTAGGTTTAAGTCCCAACCAAACCTATAAATCACCATTAGTAGATAACCTCCTCATGGTTCCAGAAACATGGGCATCTTCCTGTGTGTAATCGCAACGAAAACATAAAATCGCATGCTACCCTCTCATATGATGTGATTGATCTTATATTGTCTCTTTTTTCTCACACCGAGCGTGACTCGTGTGGGCTTAGAGATATGTTATGGTCATCCAATCAATATGATGAAAGTTCCTTCATCACGATACTATCATGTTGTGGTTAAATCCCCAACCAGTCCATTTAACAATATGAACTATGATTCCTTTCTTTAGTAGGATATGTAGGATGCCTCATTGTGGAATGAACCCAATGTAATTTACTCTTTACCCATTTCATCAAACTATGTGGGTTTTGATTCCTTTTTTCACAGGATTTATAGGAAACCTCCTAGAAATTTAATCTGAACTCCAAAACACCAACCATCCCAGCATGGAAATAAACTCAAATGATCCCAACTAGTAATATTTAAACCAAATAATCAAAAAAATAATAGGAGAATGATGGGGAACATCTAGAGGTTTATATTAGAAACATGGTCTCAATCATACACTTGGTATATTAGTAACCAATTCCACATTGGGATTTGGTAGTGATTCATGAATACACCTTAAATATATAATAGATACTTATAGTATGCATTAATTCCCAACAAAAGAGTGTGATTAGCCCAACCTCCCATCCTCTCGAGCAATGTGTTTTTCGATATGTCACTGGAAAAGTGCATGTGAACACCTACCGTCGGTAAGTAGGTCCTCATTAACTAAAAATGAGTGCAACCATGAAATCCATCAGATTTTCCATTGAAAACAAAAATACTGAACCCAACATGAAACCTTTAATAGTTTCAAGCCTCACACATGTGAAAAAGGACCATGTTTACATCCTTTAAACATGAAGATGATCGATCAACCATGAACCCTTTTATATCATGTTGCACTAACAAGTGTCTTGTTTGGGTTTCTATTCTATGTAAATTCAAGATTTCATACATTCCAAATGGAATCTCCAAAAGTTTTAATGAATTAAAAAATCATTTTACTTTCTAGTAATACCCAGAAGAAATATCAAGACATTGTGAACAACCAGTGGGCTTGACAAAAAAATGCAATGACTGTTATGAAGACCATGGCCCTATGGCCTCGACATACACTATCATCAACACAAAACATCCAATTTATGTCGGTAAATATCCTAGTGTGGAGGAATCATTAAAATGGATCTATATCAACACTAGAAGAAGCTCATGATTGTCACCATTGTATAAATACCCATAGGTCATCCTATCAATGAAAGGTTTCAATAAAGTAGGTGGAAGTCATCACCAGATCAAATATTTTTGGGATCCTATACCTGGAAGATAGTAACCCTTTACGTACCAATCTTGGTGAGGTGGTGGAGTATGTTCACCACATCAAGTAAACCATCTATGAGATGACTAGGAAGTTCTATAACAACTATGGTCATCAACACTGATATGTGACCCTAATTCTACAAGTAACTATTGAGGAAGCAATGCCTATCCCAACCATCTAGATTCACGCATCCAAAAAGAGTTCCTGTCGAGGTAAGATAGACATTGTTACTCCTGGTCAAGTCTATACCCCTTCTACTTCTAAGACTTCTGAGGCCCATCGGTGCATCCTGATAGCAGCTCAGGTCCAATTCCAAGTTATTTCTAGTGATAATCTTTAAACAACTACACAATTATACTTGGTGATCTAAAATTCCCAAGGAAACCCCTATCCCATAGGATTGAGTAAATTTGAATCATTTTTAACCCTTCAATCATCTCCAGTGTCATCAACAGAGTTGGAACTCACAATGATTCCAAATTCTCCACTAAGGGAATCTACACATCATGTTGTGTGTTTCACATCAGTAAATGTCATCACCACTGGACAAACTGATGATGAAAGTCATGAAACTATTGATAAGGATAATGGTTTGGACACATTCATTACCCACCCATCACCCGACCATGGTGATTCTATCTCAGTAAAAGATAAGATTGCTCACCTTAAATCTCAAATAGTAGAACTTTAGCATGTTAAGGTTATGTTACTTAAGGGAATAAAATCCTTTGACTATAATCATAAGATTAAAGATGTTTCACTATGTCCAACTGAACCTCTTCAACAAGGTAAGTTTCCTCAAACTATAATGGCATAATCAAGCCACCCCATCAAAATGAGATTGCATTAATCGTACTATTATACTACCGTGTCGATTGATTATCAAGTATTCCCACCACTGGGATGACATCGACTACCAGATCCAGAAACTCATCTAAGGCTACACTATTAGAGAACATTGTTTTTGCGGCGGTTTTTTCACGGCAGTTTTACAAACTATCATGAAAAAATCACCGCTATTTTTTTTTAAAATGATTTAAAATTTCTTCCATAAAAATTATAATTTTTTGTGGTGGCTTTTTCAAAACAGCCGCAAAAATTGAAGAAAAAAATTTACAAAAAATATTATTTATTAATTATTATTCGTTATTTATTATTTAAAATCAAATATAGTTTATTATTTATAATTTTAATTTTTTATAATGTGTCAATTAATAAATATTAATAATTATTATTGAATAATATTTTTAAACTGAACACAAATATTCAATAAGTTGAAGAATAGACTTCAGCATCAAATGACCATAACTTCTGATCTGGGAGTCCATTTCAGCTCGATAACTAGTCAAATAAAAGCTTATCGAATGAGATAAAACCATGTGAGATTTAAATCATGTGATAATAAAAGGAAAAAAATTATTCAAATTTCAAAAGTTGAAAATCGAACTCGAACTTCAAACAGCCATAATTTTTAATCTGGGTGTCCGTTTGGACTCTACCACATATCAAATTGAAGCCTACGATGAGATATAGGCCACTTAGGTCTAGTATCAAAATCTTTGAGTATTGTACTCCTTTTTATTCTGCCAGAAAGACCTAGAAGGACTCCAAAACAAAGGTTTTAGTTGCAGACCCCGATTTCTTAAAATTCAAATGGTAATAACATTCAATCCAGGTGTATGTTTGGCATGTACCACATATCATATCGAAGCTCATTTCATGATCTTCGACTTGACTGGTTGTGGTGCTGAAAAAGGAGTCTCGGATCAATCTTTATGGTCATTTCAATGTTTTTATGGTTTTTAGAGGTTATTAACGTTTTATGATTTAATTATTTAATTATTTATTTTTAATTAATTTGTTTATTTAGAATTAATTAATTAATTAATTAATTTATTATTTATTATTTATTTATTCAATATTTTATATTTATTAATTTATTTATTATTTAGTTATTATGTACACATTAATTATTAATTGATATTAAATTTATTAATTAATGTTTATTTATTATTATTTTATTGTTCATTTATTATTTATTTATTTATTCTGTATTTATTTATTCTTTATTTATTATTTATTAATTAATTATTAATTAACTATTAATTATTAATTATTAGTTTATTTATTATTTATTTATTATTTATTAATTAATAAATATTGAATATTAAATACTAAATATAAAATATTAAATATTAATTATTAATTATTAATTAAGAATTATTAATTAATAAATATCAATTATTAATTATTAGTAATTATTAATTATTTTTTTATTTATTTATGTATTTATTTATGTATTTATTTATTTATTATTTATTATTTATTATTTATTATTTATTAGTTATTAGTTATTATTTATTACTTTTTACTTATAATTTAATATTAATTATTTATTATTTATTAATTATTATTCATTAATTTGTTTTGAATTTACTAAATATTAATTTATTATTAGTTTATTATTCATTTATTATTTATTTATTTATTTATTTATTCAATAATAATTATTTGTTAATTAATTATTATTTATTTATTAATAATTTCTTAATAATTTATTTTTTATTTATAAATTTTTAAATATTAATTCTTAATTCTTAAAGATCAATTATTAATTAGTAATTAGTAATTATTAATTATTAATTATTTATTATTTACTATTTACTATTTATTTTTTAGTATTTAGTATTTATTATTTATTATTTATTATTCATTATTTATTATTTATTATTTATTATTTATTTAGTTATTATTTATTTATTTGTCTATTATTTACTAATTTATTATTAGTTTATCATATATTAAATTATTTTTTAATTAACTTTTTATTTATACATTACTTATATAATATATGTTATATATTATATATTATATATTATGTATTATATATTATATATTATGTATTATATATTATACATTATATATTATATATTATATATTATATGTTATATGTTATATGTTATATGTTATATATTATATGTTATATATTATATATATTATATATTATATATTATATATTATATATTATATATTATATATTATTTAGTATTTATTATATACAAGTTACTATTTACTATTTACTATTTACTATTTATTATTTATTATTTATTATTTACTATTTCCTATTTTTTATTTACTATTTTTATTTACCATTTTTTCCCATATTATATATTTCTTTATATATTTTTCATTTATATTCTACTTATTAATTTTTAATTTGTAATTTGTAATTTGTAATTATTAATTATTAATTATTAATTATCGATTAATAATTATTGATTAATAATTATTGATTAATAATTATTGATTAAAAATTATTTAGTGTGTATCTATTTGTTATGGATTTTTTCCAATTAATATATATTTATATAAATATATTAAATTCAATTTATTGACCACATGAAGAGTCTACTGGAGTGGTAAAGTCTTTGGAGAATAAGCAAGAGGTAAGGGGTTCAAATTTTACCCAATGCAGAATTTCTATATATGGCATGGGCATGTGCATGGACATGGACATCTGCATGGAGATGGGCATGCGCATGGTAATAATAAATAATAAATAATAAATAAATAAATAAATAATGAGATTAAAAAAATTAATTAGTTAATTACGAAAACAAACAAACAAATAAAAAAGTAACGAAAAAATAAAAAATAAAAAACAATATAGCGACGGTTTAAACCGCTGCTAAAAAACCACCTCTAAATTGTTCTACGCCAGTTTTAAAAAACTCCCCCAATTTATTTCTCGACAAATGATTTAACTATGGTTTTTCAAAACCCCCATAGAATGATTTATTGATGTTTTAAACTACCGCTAAACGGGAAAAAAACCACCACTAAATACAAATTTTGGCGTAGTGTTAACTCATATCAGGATATTCTAAGAATTACTAGATTCCCTTATTTCCTAGATGGATTCTTTTGATGGTCGATGTGCATTGGTATAACTAAAGAGGAAGTCGTATCCTGAGTGGGTGGATTTGACTCCTACCCCTCCCAACATAAAAAAACTCATGTTTCTTAAAATTTGATGGAATGGATGATCCAAAAGAGCATGTCACCCATTTTGCTTCCCAGTGTGGCCCAATATTGGGGGAGACAGAACAAAATGATGCATCAAAACATCGATGATTTTTGCAAACCTTGGGAGGATCCACCTTTTCTTGGTATAATAATATTAAATTCAGGTATATCTCTATATAGGAAGATCATCACCATAAATTACTTTTCTAATTCATCTCTATACAAAAGAAAACAAAAATCATTTACCTTTGTAATTGAAAGAAGTAATAAAATGAGGGTCATCGATTTCATTACAAGATGGAAGACTCCAAAAATATTCCATGGAAACACAAATCGCTTAGGAACAATTACTGGAGATCTATGTGGAAAACCTACTGGATGAATTTTGAAGAATGGTTATTCCATTAAAGTACCCTTGTGTTTTTTATAGTTTGCAATAATGGAACAACATAAAGAGGATTCTATTCAGGGAACCAAGGATATAGTTTATCAAGAATCAGTAAAAAAGATATGGAATTCAAGAAAATCTTAAATAGAAACTATTTCCCTCAAGAAGAACAGGGGGCGATGTGACCTTGAAATAAGTTAGGATAAAACTTATTACTTATATAAAGATCAGGTTCTCAAGTACTTTGTAATTTATTTAGAAGGTAACTTAATCATTCTTCTAGAAATCAAGAATCCATATAAGTAAGGGTGGGATATACATCCAAATTACTGCCCTTGCCATTGTATGATAGGACATACAATCTAGAATTTCTTTTTTATCAAGGATCTTCTAAAAAACATGGTCTATAATGGATGGGTTTCATTGGATAATCCAAATGCACATGTGGAATATGTTTCAACCATTCTCCCTAAATAGGGAAAATAATGGTCATGTGAACCGTCCCACCAAACGAGCAAATGGGAATCATTCCACCAAATGATATAATGGGAACCATCCCACCAAATGGCCGAACAAGTTTCATCCCACTAAAAAAGAAAATGGGCACCATCCCTCCAAATAAGTAAATGGGAACTGACCCGTCAAACATGATATTCAACCGAAGAGGATCACCAGTTCAACTACATCTCCATCAACGTGGTATCAACTAGGTGTAAACATATCATATCTGATTAAGATGAGGATACTATGGATATAGAGGTCTTACATTCTTTTAATATTCAAATCTCCATTAGGTTTTGTTTCCCTCTACTTAAAGCATTGGTGAAGAAGGGCTCAATGATACATTGTATACCTTCGTAAAAGGATTTGTTAACCTTGTTCCTATATCAGAGTTTATAATTGATAGAGGATGTGCCCAATGTCAATATAAAATCTAATATCTAGGGTTCATGTTGAGACTCCCATCATTATCCACCCATCCTAACATTGATAATGGAATGGTTTTCAATATCTTCTCTGAATTTCTTCCCTTTATGGATGATAAGAACATATTTTCTAATGAAAAATCACATAGTTGAAGTAAGATAATTAGGATCTTTGTGAAGTAATTTTGAATTAGATTCATGGATCATTTCCCCATGATGTAATATTGGAATCCTATTACAGTGGTCCTCTTTGTAGTGAAGTACCCCATCCCGCGGGATTGGGGATATTTTCAAAATTTTCACATTGAATTTTGGACCTCATTCAACCTCACCCCAGCCCACAGGGATGGGGGAATTTTCTTATTTTAAAGTCCCCCAACCTACTAGGCTGGAGGATTTTACATATTTTCCACCTCATTGTCAGGTTAAATCCAATTTTTTTCCAACATCATTAGTTTGCACATAAATTCTAGGAGATCTATTGTTCTCTAATACTTAGTGGATTTCATTTGTATCTAGGGTATCCAATGCTTCAACTTCTACCCCTATGTTGACTGAAATCGGGGAATTACCTCCTAGATCTCAAAATCCTCCATATTATCATACTGATAGAGGTATATTTCCCACCAAATGGAAGTGGTTTTGTCATCCATCTCTTGATAAAAGTCAAAGTAAAGTACATTCCTTCCAACCGGATCAATCCCCTATGTTTTTCCCATATTCCATAGAAAATGATTTGATTGAGATTCCATAGATTAATCGACCAAAACATGAAGAGAACATCCAAAATACTACCCCTACCATGCATTATTATGACATACAATCAAGTGGTGCTTTATCTTAAAGGATGGTCTTCATAAGATGATAGATGAGGGGATATTGGATCCAATGACAGTCATATTTTTTCTTCTTCCATATGGACATCCTGAGCAGAACACAAAATGTTTTCCAAGGCCTCTGGGCTGCCCATCTCTCAAATATAGAAAAATTAAGGTATATTCATCTAATTCTGAGGATGTGGTTTCATACTTTACATACTCATTAGAGAACAACCGTCTCAAGTTGTTGAGTATTAGAATTTCTATGGATACATTCATGAAAGTTCATTCAAATTATTGTCCCTACCACCGAGTTTTAGTACATATAATTGAAGAATGCCTCATCTTCAAATATTGGATCTAGAAGCATGTATATAAAGTCCTGATAGTTTTAGATAATCTTAACAACATTGATACATGCATGAGAGTTATTCATACTCCACTATAAGATCATCATGTCTGATAAGTTATGTCTAATATTCTAGTTGTATGACCCTAATCTATAAGACACCAATGTCGTAATTAAATGAACCTAGATTGAAAGACAACAAGGTCCCAGTCATATGACCCTAAACTGCAAGACACCAAGGTCTTAGTCACATGACCTTAAAATTCATGACCAACGGTCCTTGTCCCATGACCTTAAAAGGAATGATAGATTTCCTTATCATATGATGTTAGACTATAGGAAAACTTCCTTTTCATAATACATTAAACAGCATAGTCAACATCCCTATTCTATTACTTAGGACTATGTGATGCTCTAACCCTTTCATGAGGATAACTACATTGAAACTAATATCTAAATTCACCCATTTTATCACTACATATATCTGGATTCCTAATTTCATTGAATACATAGTGACACTTAGACCCAATGTCTCAGGAAAAGCCACAAGTTTTTCCCCATGGGTGAGAACGTATTCTCTGGAATTTAAACCCCAAGGCCTCTATTCACATCCAGTCCATTATTACTGGCTTGAAAAGTTGTCTCACCCTCACCATTGGTTAATGATATGAAACAATAAACCATAAAAACCTTTCATCCACACTTTATAATTTTAAACTGCATATCCAAAATCCTTACTGTAAGATCTAAAACTACAAGGTAAAACATTTTTTACTCATCACTTGATGTTAAACTTCATGAAATTTGGTCCATATTACATGGCCATAAATTTATCAAATAGATCCCTCAAAAATGAACTTAATTGATAACAATGATTCCCCTATTACATATTGAGTTACATCTCCATCCATTTTTTGTTTTAAATGAACCTTCCTTTCAGTTAGTGTTCATTCCTCTAACCCAAATACCATTTCTTTCAAGTGATGATATAAACATGAGATTTTATGAAACCTTTTGAACACCCATTCATCCACCCAACCTACTTTTCAAATTTGGAGGTATGAATCAACAAATTCTTTGATTCAATTAATCTTCTTCATTGACTCTTGAATGGAAATTTTGGTAATGGATACTGATTGTTATAAAGGGATCCCTCTTGGAAATAACGTTGAATAGAATTTTCTTCTACTGAGCCTATGAAGAAACCCCTAATGGAAATTTTGTTTTTGGAGGAATGTTACGGCTAAACCCCTTGAATTATCCATCAATTAAGCATGGTATTAGTTTCTTTCTATTATTAATGGTCAATATACTATAGGTAGTCTCCATTATCTGATTTTGATATTTGAATACATGATTTACATTATCCATATTTCTATTTTCGAAGTGATCAAGAATGTTTCTATGGTTTATTCCATCACACTTTGCAGCTTCTACTAAAGTGGCTCCAATTATTCCACCATATATGAACTTAAACTGAATATAATGGTCTAATATATTAGACCCACCTTCCTTTCATATGATTTCTATCTACATAAGACCCCCCAGGATATGGTCACTTATCCATAAAATTATGCAAGTATGAGAATGTAACATACATAAAAAGAATCCCAAACTATAAAAGGTGTTTCTAATGTTACTCTGCATAATATTCATGCCAATTCACCTTATTTTTATTACACAACATCAAACTATAAAACCATTTTTCCTCATCATATGATGTTAAACTATTTGTTCATCATCCTCATTGTATGACGTTAAACTGGGTGTTCATCATCCTCACCAACATTAAACTCCATGGTAAAAACCAAATCAAAATATTATAATTTTCATGGTAATTTTTTTTTATTATATGATGTAAAATTGGGTGTTGTTGTGGAACTCATCATTGAGGACCTGCACTCTTGGTTCTAGTATCCTACCGAACCACTTTTTAGAACTATGTGTGAATTGATTCCCATTTTTGGGATACATAGTGACACCCTAACCTCTTGTATCATTACCAATCACAAAAGTTTTTCTCATTGGTGAGCTTAGAGGACCTAGAGAGTCAGTCTAACTATTTAAATTAAGATACAAGTTTTATTCGAATATAGGAAACAAATCCTTGGTTTCATAATTTAAAATTTCCTTGTGCCAGTCCATTCAGTAAGACTTTAAACTACATATCACAAATGTCCATATAATATGACATTAAACAACATGGTCAATGTCCCTAAAACACAACATTAAACTATGAGGTAGAACTCCATCATGTATGGCTATAAACTACTTAGGTTAGGCCAAATTCTCTTTCCCCTTTCTCCCCTACATGATAGCATGATCTGTGTATAATTATTTGAAAAAACTCATATGTACCTCAGAATATCAATACCCTGCCTCCTACATATGATATGAATCTACACAAGATATTTTGAAACATATTCTCTCTTTTATAGCCCCATGCCTGAAGTAAATTCTTCTTTCCCAACATATGTGTTAGATCTATGTGGGTGACCTTTTCATTATAAGAACTATGTGTGGATTGATTCTCGTTCTAATAAGATATGTAATAATGCTAGGATTTCCTATACCAGACCCAGCTAGAAAATTTTGGTCCAAGATCTCTGACCTTAAACACCAGCAACATCTGGTCCAGGTTGTCTGACCTTAAACATTAGAAACATTTGTTCGATGTTGTACAAACATAAATTTTATCCCTTTAGGGTCCTAGTTTGAAGACCATAAACTAAAAATCAAAATAATTTGTGGTTTTATCTCTTCACAATGAGAATATGTTCATTACAAAATGGTGTAATATTTAGGGTGCTCAAACCCTTATTGAATATTAATGTTCTCTATGAACCCAGTTCATATCTCTATTTTATGATTCGATACTAAAAAAAATTATTTGAGTTGATATACTCCTCTTGGAACCCCCCAACCTTGAGTCGATTAATCATCTTGGTTCTATCTTGCATTGAAATTTGGGTAATGATGATTGATTGATCTAAATGGACCCCTCTAGGATTTTATGGTGAAAAACATATTTTTCCACTCAGCCTATGATGTAACCCATGGGATAATGTTTTTTCATAGAGGATAAGTCCACATGAACCTCATGCACCATACATTGAATGAGTATGGGTTTATTTTTCTGCCATTACTAATGGTAATTCTATTCTCACCAGTCTCTCATTAAAATTGATTCAAAAATTCATAGGATATGATTTAAACCTTCCATAAACCAACTATAAAAGATATTCAAGTACCCTCAATGTTACAAATTCAAGCATCATTCCCTCTTTCAAAGTAAGATTATGACATTATATTCTTGGGTCCCATTCTATCTAGGTGTCCCTCTCCTTTGGAGATCCTAAATATTTATGTTGAGATTCTCCTTTTGGTAACTTCTTTCCACCACATGTTCCAAGAATCATGACCTTAACTAGTCTAGATTTTCTCCTAGAAACATTTTTTGGTGTGAGTCCCTCTACTCACTCTCGTTACATTGGGTTCCTATATTTTTTTCAACAAAAAAAATCCCTATGACACACACCACTTAGGTGTAAGATTCATGATCTTAAAATGATTTCCTCATATTTCTTAGAGATTGTATATATTAGCATTGGGACCCTGCAATCATACAAGGTATTCTACTTTCACATGCCATATTGGCTTCCTCATTTCATGGAAAAAGTTATTTAACCTAAAACCTCAGTGGTATTAGTCAACCGTGCAAGAACATAAACTGCCAATGGAAGGAGACATATTACTAAATGGTTGAAATCCAGAAACAGGAACCCTATACAAAAGTCTAGTTTCTACTCACTATGAATGTGATCTGCACAACCTAGGAAAAAAATGGGCATTTAAAACAAAAGGAAATGGCCTAAAATCTATCAGGATGAAAACCCACAAAGGGTATCCTATGAAAAAGACAAGTTTCTATCTATTAGGCCTCCCTATTAATGGATTAGGAAAAATTTATGGTGAAAATAAAAATATATAAATTTCATATGGACCATTGTTCAGCCATTGAAAAAATATATCTATGATATCTTGGTCCATTGACCTAGGAAAAAAATTAGAGCATGATTTTTTACCCTCAATATTTTTTTGAGGGTACCAAGTCATCATTTTCGTGAATAAAAAGTGCATGATGTATGATCTATTCTACATGACATTAAACTACATAGAGTGTCCTACCCCATGTGGCCTTATGTTTTAGAATGAGAGTCAGATTCTTGCAATATACCCATGGAAACATGGGTCCCTATCCATGAATCCCTGGTAAAGGGATAAAATATCCTCTCCTATATATGACCTAGATCTACATGGGATCTTTCATCATAGATTTATTCATCAATGAACCTATATTGAAAATTCTATCCCTAATGGTATAATAATTATTGACATAAAATTCCATTTAAAATAACTTTTTTGGGCTTGATTCCTAACCTCACAGGATATGTAGTGATGTCTAGATCTCCTATCTTGGATCCAGCCAAAAATCAACTTTAAGTACAACCTTTTTTAATTCCAAAAATCTTGAACTTTCGCAATTTAGGATATGCATGCCTTGACATGGGATTACTCCTCTAAAAAACTCAACAAAACCTTGAGTAAATTGTTCCTCTTGGTAAGCCAAATTCCATGAGTCGATACTCCCCTATTGGTGACACCCAAAAGACTTTAGTTAAGATCCAACTTTTGGAATTTATCCACCCATTCGGAAGATGGATCAAAATCCCAACAGATGATTTAGGAATGCATCAAAGTGTGACACATTTAACTTATAATCATATAATTTTCAATATGAAAAAATCCAATTCTAAGGGTAATTTTTTTGTATCGAAAAAATTCATGCCATGAACTTTTCCACATAAAGAATTTTACTGGATATCTATGTGCCACAAGATTACTCACACACCAAGGGATGGAGATTTCTCAGAAATTTTTCCTTTTTTTGTGGTGTGCTAGGGGTGTAGTTATCTTAATTGGATTCAATTTTACTAGTAATGGAGCCTAAATAGACATCCAATTCAAAAGTTATGGATGTCAAATGTTTTTAATTTTTCGCATGAAGTAGCCTACACAGAGTATCCTACACAGAGCACCTGCATGGAGGAGCCTACGTGAAGCATCCTTTGTAGAGAATCCTATATGGAGAAACCTATGCATATCACCTATGTGTAGAATCCTACACGGAGAAACTACATGGAGCAGCCTGAATGGATCACCTACGTAGAGAACCTATGTAAAGCACCTACATGGAGAACCTTCACAAAACACCTTCACATAAAACCTGTATAGGAATCTTGTGTAGAGAGCCTACTAAATGAACTAGCATGGGAATCCAACAAGGATCACCTGTGTAGAGAACCACCTTCTCCGAGGGTCCTGAATTTTCCTATAAATCTGACCCTTGGGATCCTCATTTGTAGAGTCTTGAAGACTCATACACAGCTTGAAGCTATGCTCATCCATGTCTCTTTACAAAGTTCTCAAGACTCTCATGTATTTTTTCGTGGTTTAAAATTATAGGAATCAATCAAAAGGTAGGGTAATTTAGTTACCAAAGGTCTAGAACATCAATGGACTTTAAGGAGTTCCTATTAGGAGAAACCTCCTTGGAGAACCATGCATGGAGAACTTGTGTGGATAGCCTGTGTAGAGCAGCCTGTGTGGAGAACCAGTGCAATGCAGCTAGCCCTCACTTGGGCTAAGAGCATAATCTAACCCTGTAACTTGATCTAAGAACCTTTTCTATACTCCAATTAGGATAATAACCTGTATTATCCCTATAACTTGGGATAATAACCTTTGTGAGACCTCACTTAGGCAATACACCTATGCTAGCTCTATAACTTGTGCTAAGAACCATTGTTAGTACTCACTTGAAAAAATAACCTATATTGTCATATAACTTGGGCTAAGCACCTTCACTAACCCTCACTTGGGATGAGAACTTGTGTTATCCTTATAACTTGGGATAAACACCTTTGTTATTCCTCACTTGGTCTAAGCACCTACGTTAGCCCTCTAACTTGGTCTAAGAACTTTTCTTAGACCTCAATTCTACTAATCACTTGTGTCAGCCTTATAACTTGGGATAAGCTCCTTTTCTATCATTAACTAGGTCTAATAACCTCTTATATCCCTCTCACTTAGGTTTAGAACCTTTGTTATCCCTATCACTTGGGTTAAGCTCCTTTGTTATCCCTAACTTGGTCAAATCACTAGTCCTAGCCCAATAAATTAAGCTAAGCACATTTTTAGCCCTCACTTCGGATAAGAACATATTATATCCCTATAATTTGGGATAATCACCTATTTTATCCCTATAACTTGGTCTAATAACCTCTTTTTTGCTCACTTTGGCTAAACACCTATGCTAGCTCTATAACTTGGCATAAGAATCTTTTTTATCCCTCCCTGGGTATAAGCACCTAAGTTATCCATATAATTTGGGATAATAACCTTTATAATACCTCACTTGGGATAAGAACCTATGATATCCCTCAAACATGGGATAAGTAACATTTATATCTCTCCCTAGGGGTAAGAACCTCTGTTATCCCTCTCATATAGGCTAATCACCTTCGTTATCCCTCCCACTTGGGCTAAGCTCCCTTTCTATCCCTCTCTAGGGATAAACACCTTTGTTATCCCTCTAACTTCAGTTAATCTCCTTTGATAGACCTAACTTGGGATAAGAATATTTTCTATACCAAACTAAAGTTGTAGACCAATTCACCGAAGTCCCATATTTGGGAATCAATTAATTCCTTATACACCTATGATTGAAATAATCCTCTTGGATTGGGTCTCCTAATAGGTGTAAGCCCCAATATTAACAATATATATTCCTAATATTCTCAGTATATATGGGGAATAAAAATTTTAATTCTCCTAGTCATAATCCCCAACTAAACATTCAATTACCCATGAGTTGAGATACTCCTCATGGTTGCAAATACATGGGCATCCTCCAATTTGTAACCCCCAAACAAGCCTCCAAATCACCATGAGTCGAGATCCTCCTCATGGTTCTGGAAACATGGGCATCATCCTAGGTTTATTCCCCAACCAAAACTCAAAATCCCCATGAATAAAGATCCTAATCATGGTTCCAGAAACATGGGCATCCTCTATGGTGTAAGCCCCAACCAAACCTCCAAATCACTATGAATCAAGATCCTCCTCATGGTTCCAAAAACACAGGCATCCTCCTAGGTGTAACCCTCAACCAAAACATACAAATAAAAATGAGTATAGATCCTCATAATGGTTCTAGAAACATGGAAATCATCCTAGGTTTAAGCCCCAACCAAACTTCCAATTCACCATGATTCAATATCCTTCTCATGGTTCCGAAAATAGAGGCATCCTCCTAGGTTTAATCCCCAACAAAACCTCCAAATCAATATGAATCTAGATCATCCTCATGGTTCTAGAAACATGACAATCCACCAAGGTGAATTACCCAACCAAACCACCAAATCATCATGATTTGACATCCTCTTCATGGTTCTAGAAACCTGGGAATCCTCTGAGGTGTAAGCCCCAACCAATCCCTCAAATCACCATGAGTCATGATCCTCCTCATGGTTCTAGAAACATGGGAATCGTACTAGGTTTCAACACTAACCAAACCTCTAAATAACCACAATTCATGTTCCTTCTCATGGTTCTAGAAACAAGGGAATCATTCTTGGTTTAACCCCACCCAAACCATCAAATCACATGTTATGCTCTCATGTGATGTGATTGATCATATATTGTCCCTTGTTTCTCACACTGAGCATGACTCACATGGTCTAAGAGATCTATAATGATCAACGAATAAGCATTTTCAATGTTCCTTAATCATTTCCACTTTTATTTAGGTTTAATCCCCAACCATTCCATAAAACTATATGGGCAGTAATTCATGTATTTAGCAAGATACATAGGACGTCTCTTTGAGGTCCAAACCAAAGGTCATTTCTCCCGTACCCATTTCATCAAACTATGTAGGTTTTTATTCCTATTTTCACAAGATATGTAGGATTAATTTTTCTGGTTCAATCCAAACTCCAAACACCAAATTCCCCCATGTATGGTAACAAAATCAAGAGATCTAAATGAGACAGATTTAAACCAAAGCATCATAAAATTATTTAGACCATAACTGGGAACCTCTAGAGGTTTATGAAAAACACATGGTCTCAATATGATCATTGTAATATGGGTAAACAATCCCATTTTTGGATTTGGTAAGGATTCATAAGTTCATCTTAAATATATAAGATTCTCAGATTAGGTAATAGTCCCCCCTCCAAATGTTGTTAACGGACCAAACTCCCATCCTCTTGACAAAA
Source organism: Viscum album (assembly GCA_963277665.1). NCBI lineage: Eukaryota > Viridiplantae > Streptophyta > Magnoliopsida > Santalales > Viscaceae > Viscum > Viscum album. Next base: position 311,460,585 of record OY728167.1, on the reverse strand, counting down.
TTTCTTTATCAGTTATCATTAAAAAGTCTCAATGACTACATTAATTTGTATAGTAGGTCCACATTAACACAAAATATGTTTGGGAATGAAATCCATTTTAGTTTATGTTGGAAAAAACAACTTCTAATAACTAACTTGTTTAAACATATAGATTCCATTCAATAAAAAATATACCTGAAGTATAAGCACCACCTTGATTCATCATACTAGTTGCGTAATTCTTCTTCAAGTTTACTTTATTACCACATGAAAAGAAAATTGTATCCTTCTCATTTCTCTCCCTCTATACCTTTTTCTTCTTGAAAGGGTGGTGCATTAGTTTCTTTGACTGGGACTTAGACTTTGACACTTTTCTATTTATTTTATTCTTCTTATTCACCATAAGAACTAAAGAGTTTGAATTCTTTGTATCATTATCTTCTTGAAGAACTAAATCTAAAAAATATGTATGTGACTTATTCATGGTATTAATATAATAATTAACAATGATAATTGATAAACTATGCAGTAAAGAGGAAAGAATGAGATCGATTTCTAGTTTTGGGTTCAGTTTGAACCTAAGGGTCTCCAGTAACTGGATGTACCTAATCATCTTGAGGGAATGAGTTCCCAGTTGATTCAATTATTCTAGGATTCATCTATAACAATCACTATATTTCTAATATATTTCTTATTGATCTCTCTCCTGTTATAACTCTTGGAGATAAAATTGCAATTGGAAATCATCTTTTTTGTCATGAATTTTCAGCAGCTCACTGAACATAGATTACAACATGAAGAACTAAAAAACATGCACATCATACATATGATGCATATATTTATATTTATCTTCCTTGATTACTCCCTGGGAAGGCCCAGTAGGAATTGGGGACTCCATCATATATTGCTTCCACTCTTGGCATAGTGTGGTGCACAATTTCCTATACAACTCTTGGAAGTTATGCCTATTCAGGATATTCTCTTTATCCAATATTTATTTTAGTGAAATTTAATTAGTGGAGGTTTCCATTTTATATACAATAATAAATGTAAAATATTAGTACTTTATATTGATTACTAATACATATTTTAAAATTATTAATTTTAAATGTCTACCATTATTTTATCAAATAATAGTATGCCCGAACTACTAGATTTGAAATACTCTGTAATATGAGTATTCTAGTGGAAATAATCCTTAAACATCTCTTCATATACCAAGATGTAGAATTTAGACTACTTAGAGAGTCAATGGTAGGATTTTGACTATCCAACTACATAAACTCACAACTCCTTAATATGTTGAGTGGAGTATTATCTCCTCTAAAGAATTAATTTTCATTGCTCAATTCTTTCTCTCTAATGTTTAAACAATATTTATATGGATAATTATTTTTTACCAACTTTAGTTGAGTCTACCCACCACTATCATAAGAACTCCCTGATGGTAAGAGGAACCCTCAACTACGGACGATAAGCACCTCGAACCTTAATTTGATTCCAAATTCATGCGATGAAAGGCATTTAATGATATAATATTTTATTTGAGGTATTTTTCAATTTAATATGTGTTAATGAAATAATTTTATATTTAAAATTCTTGTTCTATGTGATATCACTCAAAACATAACCATGCCTTAAATATAAAACATTCACCACACATGTTCATTTTATCTATGGATGCTTGTTTTTTATTATACTATGTGATGACACGTAATAAATATACATTCACAAAATAATAAATCATGTATATAATAAAATAAATAAATAATTATTTGATCATGATTTTTTAACTATTGGATAATAAATTGAGTGAATAATGGATTAATTGAGACCCTAGCTAAATTCCTTAAGTTGATACCTGACTTGAATTATAGCACCCACAACTCCTATTCACTCTACTTGCTTGTTTTACACCAGCTCTCAACTCGAACAACTTTTCCATGATATCCTATGATCCTTAAAATGTATACATACACATAGGTGAGAGGAACTCATGATATGAAAATACATTTAATCACTTAAATGTGGACAGACATACCCTTGTAAAATTTAAATATTGAGGAACAATACATTGATCATCAAAATAAAATGATTATTTCATTTTAAAACATAACTGAAATATTTAAATAAAATAATAAATAAAACAAACAAGAATATTTTGGTCAAGGATCATGATCAATCAACATGAAATTCTATTTCATAATAAAAAATTAAATTTTTTATAATACAATTAGAGATTACTTTTAATTATTTAACTTACATTAAGATAATTTTAATTAATTATAAATACATCCCATAGGGGATGAAATAATTTTATAAAATCCCAAACAATTGAAAATAGTTTTTTTTGTACATTTTTGAGTCGGTTTAGACTTAAAGAATATCCTTGGATATTAATTTAGGACTTGTGACAGATTTTTCTGGTCAAGTAGGTTGGATCCCGAATAAACTACCCGAGCCCAAGTATAATTATGGAATCCGTTTTTAAGAATATTTTTTTTAAACAATCACCCTCCCCATAAATGGTGAGTAACAACTTGTCCATGCCCCATTTATGGGGAGTGGGATCTTGTTTTTTGTAAATCTTATCCTTCTAGTTGGAAGGATATGATTTTTTTTTACTTTTTTGCTTTTAATTCAGGATTTCACATCATGAAAATGGACTACCCCAATAGGCTTCCATTATTTCCATCTAATATAAAACAAAATTTTATCGCTACCTAGCCAAAAATAAATAACACCAGTTTCCATAAAAGATGAAGGAAAAATAAACATGTAAATCTCATCACATAGGAACCATAAAACCTATCAATCATTAATCGACCATATCATGGACATTCAAACTCAAATCAATGAACTATTTGTTTTATTGGGATCATATCAAATCTATTTTTTTGAATCATAGTAAATTTATTCAAAATTTTATTGTTTTCAACCTAAATAATTACATTCTCACTCTAACACTAGTTGAAGGAACCCTGGGCACACTAGAAGCATAAAAAAATACACAATTAAAATTTTTAAGGTTGAATTCAGGTTAAAAACACTCAATCCAAAAAAAGTATCTCAAATTTATTGACGTATTGAGTGAAATTAAATTTAATCATGAATGAGGAAATGAATGAGACCATAATTAGTAGATTCTTATTTTGAAATCACAAATTTGATTCACTCATTGTCAGCTTCCATGGCTCAAAGGCACCAAGTTAGTCATCCTCTAGATCATCAAAAAATGTAACACGGCTCATGGATCATATATATTCAAATTTTGGGTGCTATCATGGAAGAAAAGAGTTTTACGTCATCAAATTAATCGCATGAATAATGCAGAATCGATTGAGAAGACGAGGTCAATCCAACCTTTTTATTCCTTCAGTTTCTGTCACGAACAAGACTGAGTCGACCTTGAACCGTTCACCCGGGCCAGCCCGCGATAAGTCTCGAGAGACGTTCCCGGTCTTCCTAGAATATCAACAAGAACTAATAGCATCAATAGATTACATAAGGGAATGATTTCAACCAAATATAAACAATCAAACAATTATCAGAAAGAAATGGACAGCCCAAAATAAATTTATATAAAAATTGAACTGAATATTATTTGTACAAGAAAGTGACAGTACAACTAAACCAACAACTCAACTGACCAAATAGGATAACCAACTATCTCCATGTGACCCCACTGGACTCTAACACAATGATCACATGTTTCCCAAGGCGATCAAACTCAAGATAAAACCTACAAAAGGGCTAAAAACATAAGAAGACTATAGGCGGGAGTATTAAAACTCAGTAGGTTATCCCAATATTATATGCTAAATGAACTTACATTATAATAAAAGAAAAATCAATTTCATGTTTTAAATACAAGATATAAAATTATGTTTTTCAAATGAGGTTTCATCCTATAATAATTTTCTGACAAAAAAATTCATTTTTTATAAACAAGAATGCAAGTAACAATTTTTCAAAGAAGTGAAACTTCAAAATGAAAATAGTTTTCAAGAGGACTCCTTTAAAGAATGTATGCTTTTAAATAAATCACACACACGGCTAAATTTACCAACCAAACACACCGTATGCTGATGGTGAGTACAAAATAGCCAATGAGAACAAGTCATGGGAACACCCCTAGGAACTAGTTAGCTGTGATCCCTAGGTAACTAGTATCTCAGTGAAGGTAAACATAATAAATGTCTATTATCATGCACACGAGCCCCTAGTAGGGAGTATACCCGTAACCTAATGGAACTCCAACAACATCATCATCATAGTTTAGTTAGTGTTTTCATCATCAAACTTGCTATGTGAAACAAGGACCAAACCCCACGGGATCACTAGAATACTATTAAATGTACACCCACCTAGATACAAGAGACTACCTTTAGTTCTCAATCAAGTTACACATATTATCAAATAAACTTTACACATGAAAATTCAATTCCCAAAACATAAACATAGAAACATCCCACAAACATGTTTCACATTTCTTTCAAGGATCAATAAACCACTTAAATTTTTCATAAAATAATTTCAAAGAGTTTAATGAGTCTTTTCACATAAAACTCATTCAAAAACACCCTTTAAGGATAAACACACAAAAAAACCATACCCAACAATATTTGGAAGCCCTAAAAACATTTAATAAAATCATTTCATCAACCATAAGACAATCCTAATTGACGCAACATGGTATATACATGTAAAACCCTCATTCATCATTTTTAGAAAAGGCCAAATGGGCCTTTAGACATTTTTACCAAACCAAAATTTTTCAAAGCCAAAAATACCACATTTAATAAGGATGTGAGAACCCACCATTTTGTGTTTCAAAACATTGGAAACCACCTTGAAAATATTCAGATTGCTTATCCATTACCCAACCCTTTTTATAAAATTTCCAAATCGGTCTTCCATTAGCAACACATGTACAAATACCTTAAAACCAAGACACATTCTTTATAAAAACCAAAACATAATTGGAATCCACATAAGGAACCCAAAAAAATTTCTTTTCCCACATAAAATATGATTTTAAAGCCAAAAAAATTAATTTAAACCACACTCAACACATAAAATCTAACTGGGAAACTTATTGAACACATGGCATGCATTTTTTAACAAAACAATTCATTTGAAGCACTCTAGAAGTGGTGTGAACCATTTTAACAAAACTACACCACTTTACCAAAAAAAAGGTTTTAACCGCTACTTGTCACACCAAAAAATTTACCCAAATCCTAAATTAAAATTTTAAGAGTATGAGGAGGATTAAAACAGCATGAAATAGATATATCTTAAATATAAAGGTCAAGTGCAATGAGAAACTTTCCTCAAATCCATGGCCGAATGGAAACGCACAATCGAAATAACCTGTCGCGGGTTTATAAACCATAAAACTATGAATAACATACCTAAAGGAATATAAAACCCATAAAACCAATTCCAAAACATAACCCTGGGTCATTCATGACTAGGGGAGAAGAAAAAACCATGAAATAATGGAAAGAGGAGGAAGAGGGAGGACAATGGATAAGAAATCTCGCCTTGGAAACCAGAAAACTCTTCTTCTTTCCTTAGATCCATACTCCTAAAGGAGAGGAAATGGCATGAAACTAAATTTAGGGTCTTATTATGTATAGAATAACCAAAGGAGACAAATTTGTGGGAAAAATATTAAGAAATGAATGATTTGTGGATGAAACAATTTACCTTCTCAAATCTGGACGATTTGAGGAAACCTGAGAACTTTCTCTATAATATGCAATGAAAATGAGCTCAAAAGAGGAAAAATAGATAATGGGGTGAGTATAGGGATTTTTTATTAGAGTGGGATGTGGAATAACCGACAAATATTTAAAAATAAAAAATATATAATAGAAACAAATTATTTTTTTAAAACTGGAAATGGGCCCACGGGCTGGCCCAATACCTTAATAAGTAACCCAAAGTAACCATGATTATGAAGTCATAAGGGGTAAAAAAGGATGTGGTGGTTTGAATATGTCAGTGGAGTAAATTTAGGTAGTGTAATGGGTGAAATTGTTTTAAAACCAAAGTAGTTATAAAAGAAAAAATTTGGTTTTTAAATCTGGAAATGGGCTAACGGTAGGCCCAAATCATGAAGTAACCACCCTTTCTCCAAAAACTCCCAAACAAGAAATGGGGAACCCAAAGTAGGATGATTAGATATATATAGAGGTTAAAATCTCAAAACTAATCTCACCCAACACCCAAGAAATGGATCATGATTTTCAATGAACTGGACCAAAACCAAGACATGAAAAGAAAAAAAAACCGCGTGTGACAATTCTCTCCACCATTAAAGCATTCCGCCCCTAGAAATCCATAACACTTTAAAGATTCTTAAAAAACACCTAATTATTCTATATCAACATGATAAATCCTATCAAGCCAAGGCAATATAATTCAACATCAATGGAACTTAATCATCTTTCCTAAAAAAACATCCACTCACAACCACTTCGTGAAAATCAACGGAAAGGTCAAGCCACCACTTCCAAAACCAAAACAAGAACCAGATTGTTGGGCCTTCTCCAAATGAACCCAACGATCACCCAAACCAATGTTCACTCGCAAAATACAATGACTTGGGGGGAGGCTATAACAGGCACCCCACCATTAAATCACAACTACCATCTGAGAAATCCTTAAAAGAATGATATTCGAGACCTGTAGTAGGTATCCCCACCATTAGTGACAAATTAGAAATGAAAAAATAATAATTGAACATGAATTAGAATCGGGCCTCACCTGCACAGGCCCACCAAAACTCTCCCACAAAAACCTACAAACCCAAGTTAAGAGAGTTACAACATGAACATCTAAACCACCCACTCCTGAATGAAGGGGACAAGAACTGGGCCAACACTTTCAATACGGATCCAGACCCCCACCACTCGAGGAGGGGAGGGAAGGGGACCCAATCATTAGTCCACTGAAACCACAAAAAAATAAATAAATGATCCACCAAACATTATCCACCTATGAACAAGTAACACCAAGAATACACCCGATTTACACAGGCGGTCCACACAGAGACATTGATCGGAAACCCACATCCATGAAGGCATAACCATAGAAACTGTGTGAGGGGTAAGTCCACCATGCTTGTTCTGATAATAGGAAATTCACAGTGATGAGGAACCACAATATAGACATAGATACTACCTTACCACAATGGAGGAGGCAGGATCCTAGTTGAGCTCCCCGCACCTCGGGTGATTTCTTGACTGCGTGAAAAGCATTACAATGAGGCATATAGATGGATCCCTGATGTTTGAAGCATATGTTGCACCGCAGTTAGGAGCTACGAATCACATTATCTCAGGAAATGCACTAGATAAAAAACAACCAATACCCAATAGAGACTGAGGGATACACACCACCATTCCATATTACTTATAATGAGGAGTGAAATGATCAAGGAACATGGTGAAACACAACAAGAATCACCAAACACAACCGCTATAACCGAGAGAATCATCATAATAGGAAGGCATTGTAAATCAAGACCAAAGAGATCTCTATTTCAACAAACAGGATGAGGAATTATTTTAAGATGTGGATATATCTTGTGAAACATGGGAAAGAATCCTTAGGTTCATCAACTGGAAATACTTCTAACATAGGACTATCTGTGGCCACATCATAACATCCAACACATCTTTAGAAACCCACTGAACATTACTCAAAAACCGAGCGACCAACAAGATCCCATATCAAGACATAAAAAAATATGAATTCCAAATTGCAGGGAAGAATACTGAATAAACAACTCTTCTAAGACATAGAAAAAAACTAGCCACATTACCATCAGTTTATAACCAAATGCCCAAATTTTTAAGCTCAAAACAGTTTTGAAAAACAAAGTAACTTGTTGGATTTCCACATTCCCCAATGTTGTTTCATCATGTATCACTCACATTCACATTTCCATGCCACCCTAACCTCCCAACCACCATGCCATAAAAGACATCCTTCTAGATATCAATAAAACCATGCATGTGAGCACCTAAGAAAACACCAAAGGTTAAAACAAAGCAACATAATTCCAACAAATATGTACCTTCTAATGGAAAACTAACCACAAAGTCAAAAACCCTTTTTAGATTTCACAAAACAAACCATACTTCATCAAGAACCATTTTCTTAAAAACCTTCCCCTTTTCATTTTTAACAACTTTTAAAACAACCAAGCTACTCGAAACAACCCCTTCACATTTTTTAAAATTCAGCAAGGTATATTTTTATAATATAATGGCTATTGAGACCAATACCCTTTCTAGGAAAACACCAACCACTCAAAACCAATTTCCAAAACAAATTCATCAGATTCAAACACTTATAAACATCCCAAAACACCCCATTTAAAACAAAAATTCAGAATCACCTTAAAATGATTCACACTTTCAAAAAAAATATTTCAAAAAACCACATGTTTAGATTAGGGAAAATCCAATCCTATTAAATCATTTCCACTTCCTCCCAGAACTTTGTTTCACAAAAAGAAAAACCTTCCAAACCCATTCTTATATTTAATTTTTGAAAACCCCATTTCCACTTTTCAAAAACCAACCATTCCTTTAAAAATAATTTTTAAAATTCTCATACAAGGATTTTCATAATAAAATTCCAAATTCATGAAATTTCCAAGAGACCCACAAATGGGAACTAGAGTGGTTGGTGACATGACCATATGGTTGGTGGCCATATGTCAAACACACCACCAACACAGAGAGTCTTCATAGGACCATGCCTCTACTCCATATTGCTTTCCAGGACCTAAAAGATCACAAAGGCCATTATTCATACTCCCCTTGTCATATCCCAACACCAAAAAATAAAAAAAAGGACACTAACAAAACCAGACTTCTCATGGAAAGCCGAGGATCAGAACGAGCAAGAGTTCGCGATGCTCTTCCTGCACTAACCCCTAAAGTCCAAACAATACTACTCTATCTACCATGACATCCCCCAAATAACATGGGATCTCTAAAAATAATGTTCTTCTAAGAGACAACCTCCTCTGATACCATTTTTTCATGAACCGACCCGAGTCGACCCTGAACCAGTCACCCAGGAAAGACCGCGAAAAGTCCCGTGAGGCTTTCTCGATCCTCCCAGGATGGAGACAAGAATAGAGAGCATCAATAGAGTACACAAGGGAACAATTTATCCCAAATATAAACAATCAAATAAATAGTGGAAAGAAATGGACAACCCAAAATATATTTACATAAAAATTGAACATAACATTATTTGTACACGAAACTGAAACTACAACTAAACCAACAACTAAACTGACCAAACCGGATAACCAACTAACTCCATGTGACCCCACTGGTCACTCTCCAACACAATTATTAGATGTCTCCCAAGGCGATCGAACTCATATTGAAACCTGCACAAGGGATAAAATCAGAAGAAGACTATAGGCATGAGCATTAAAACTCAGTAGGTTATCCCAAAATTCTATTCCTAATGCACTTCTCTTAGAATAAAATAAACCTCAATTTCAATTTTTAAATACAGGATATAAAATTATGTTTTTAAAATGAGGTTCCAGGCTATAATAATTATCATAAAAAAACTTGAATGTTTTATAAACAAGAATGATAGTAACAATTTTTCAAAGAGGTGAAAGTTCAAAATAAAAATAGTTTTCATGAGGAATTATTTAAAGAATTTACAATTTTAAATAAATAACACACGTTTCTGAATTTACCAACCAAACACAATACATGCTAATGGTGAGTAAAAAATATCCAATGAGCACAACTCATGGGAACACCCCTGGGCACAAGTTAGTTGTGAGCCCCAGGTACCTTGTATCTCAGTGAAGGTAACCATAAAAAATATTCATTCTCATGAACATGATCCACTAGTAGGGAGCATACCCAAAACCTAGTGATCCTACAACAACAACATCATCATAGTCTAGTTAGTGTTGTCATCGTCAAACTTGATACACGAAATAGGGGCCAAATCCCATGGGATCATTAGCATATTAGTACACGTCCACCCACCTAGATACCCGAGATTCCTTTTAGTCCTCAATCAAGTTACACATATTATCAAATACACTTTAAACATTAAAATTCAATTCCCATTCCATAAACCCAAAAATAGACCAGAAAAATGCTTCACATTTCTTTCACAGATCAATAAACCACTTAAAATTTTCATAAAATAATTTCAAATAGTGTAATGAGGCTTTTCACATAAAACTCTTTCAAAAACACTATTTTAAGGATAAATGCACAAAAAAACATACCAAAGCATATTTAGAATCCGTAAAAACATTTAATAAAATCATTTCATGGACTATAATACAATCCCAATTGATGCAACACGGTACATACATGTAAAAAATCATTCTTCATTTTATGAAAAGGCCAAACAGGCCTTTAGTCATTTTTATCAAACTGAAAATTTTCAAATCCACAAATGCCACATTTAATAAGGATTTAATAACCCGTCATTTTATGTTTCAAAACACTAGTAAACACCTTGAAAATGTTCATATTTCTTATCCATAACACAAACCCTTTCTATAAAAGTTCCAAACAGGCCTTCCATTAGCAACACATGTCAAAATACCTTTAAACCAATACATCTTCATTATAAAAACAAAAAACTACATGGAATCCACATAAAGAACCCAAAAAAAGTTTCTTTCCTACTTCCAATATTATTATAAATCCAAATGAATCATTTTAAACCACACTCAATACATAAAAGCCAACTGGGAAACTTACCGAACACATGGAATGCATTTTTTTAACAAAAAAAATCTTTTGAAACAAAAATAAAGGAATAAAACATTAATGAAATTCCATATAATTTTTAGATCTATTAAACCATGTTCAAAATATCACAAAACATGTGTGTAAGATAAGAAATCATTTGAATAAACACGTGGTGTGCACCACTTTATCAAAACTACACCACTTTACCAAAAACAATGTTTTAACCGCTACTTGGAATAACAAAAAGAATTATCCAAAGCATAAATTACAATTTTTAGAGTATGATTCAGATGAAAACATAATGAAATATATTGATCTCCAATGAAAATGTCATGTTCTATGGGAAACCTAGCTCAAATCCTTGGTGGAATCAAAACACACAATCAAAATCAACCGTCGTGGGTTTATAAACCCTAAAACTATGAATAACATCCATAAATTAATATAAACCCCATAAATATCATTCCAAAACATAACCCTAGGTCTTTCATGACTAGGGGAGAACAAAATAACCAGGAATTAATGGAAAGAGGAGGAAGAGGGAGGGAAAACGAGAAGGAATCTCACCTTGGAAAATAGAAAACTCTTCATTTTCCATTAGATTCAAAATATTAGAGGAGAGGGAATGGATTGAAACTCAGTGGAGGGTTTACTTATATCTGGAAAAACTAGGGGAAAAAATATGGGAGAAAAGAGTAAGAAAATAATTATTTATGGATGAAACAATTTACCTTCTAAAATCTTGACGACTTGAGGAAACCTGAGAACTTTCTCTATAATATGCGATGTAAATGAGCTCTAAAGTGGAAAAATAGATAATGGGTCTTAGGCTAGTGATTTTTTCTTCGAGTGGGAGGTGGAATCACATAAAAATATTAAAAAATGAAAAAGATATAAAAGAAAAAAATTATAATTTTTAAAACTAGAAATGGGCCCATGGGCTGGCCCAATACCTTAATAGGTAACCCAACTTCATCATGATTATGAATTATTAAGGGTCCAAAAGGATATGGTGGTTTGAATATGTCATGGGACGAAACATTGGAAGTGGAATGGGTGCAAAATGATGAAAAAAATGTAGTTATAAAAGAAACCAATTGGTTTTAATTTATAAAAATGGGCTCACGATTGGCCCAAATCACGAAGTAACAAACATTTCTCCAAAAAAACCCAAAACTCAATGGGGCACCCAAAGTAAGATGATTTTAAATATATGGAATTTTCAAACTCAAAATTAATCTCACCCAACACCCAAGAGAAATATCGACATTTTCAATGAACCAGATCAAAACCAAGACAAGAAAAGAAGAAAAAACCCAAGTGTAACAGTTTCTCACTCTAAAACTGAGATAGAGGAGGGGAGAGCTCTTAATTTGTGAAAATATTTGGGAAAACTCTTCAATATGCTAAAATGAGCTTTTATACCTTGGTTATACTTTACATAATTGAAATTTGGTCATTGGAAATAAGTAACCTTCATTTTAGACACTTGTGCACACTTATGACTTAATTAAAATTTTCATAAATGTCATTAACATTTTATCACTCACTTGAAACACTTTAACATGTTGTTTGATAAAATATGAACCATTAACTTAGCCCATAAGCTCTATAAATAATTTAAATAAATTATGAATGTTTCATGTTCATTCAAAAAATTATATTTTCTCATGTTTACTTTTATTATCAAACAAAAAGTTAATATATTGAGAAATAAATTCAATCATATTTATTTTAAACATTAATAATATAATTGAATTATTTTACTTATCATCAATCAAACATGGGCATTCACAATCCCCCACACATGGGGCCCACTTTTTCCTAAACTCTTATTCATCTGAATACGTGGAATTTGTGTATACACTTAGTGGTTGTATCTCTAGGTCCATATCTTAATGGTAGTTAGTCCAAACCATGGACCAAGAGAAGAGTATAGAAACACAACATGGACCATAAGGCGACCAGAAATGTCATAATTATGACTACCTCATATGAACATGTTCTGTATAATATAATATCTTTTTCTTATAATATATAATATAGTAGGATACACACTTGTACCATAGTCCTTTTTATAGTGACCCTCACTTTTCATAAACAGACATTACATAGCTTTTGTGAAATACATAAAACATTATACAAATATATTCCTAAAGACTGTATTGTTCTAGTGCCTTTGGAAACATGGAAAATATAAAATTGGTACATGAATGAGCTACATTATCTCTCACTTGGTTGTTCTTGACTATCACCCTTCTTAGAAACCTCAAAAATAATACATATCTTCATAACCTATGGAAGGAGACATAAAAAGGGGTGATCTCAAATGCTCAGCAAGGATTACTAAGGGAGATATGTAATCATAATCATTAGCATAAGGGTATGAGAACATGATCATGAAAATAGAATATCATACCCTTCATATCAAAGATCATATACATGAATCATGGAATAAATCTTGGAAGTTCATAAGACATGAATCATAAGAAAATAAACAACATAATCCATAAAAGCATAACATAGGAATAAAACATGGAATTTTTGTAGCCACATAATCATATATAATGATTTCCATACTAATCAAGGAATTTCTACCAAGACCATCGTAGTGTACAAAGTTCTTTATTGAATCGGGTTCACACCACTTTCCAGCTCTGTATTACTAAACTGAGTTCACTCCTCGTTCCAGCCCTATAATATTAAACCGAGTTCATTTCCTATTCTAGAACAATATTACTAAACTGAGTTTATTTCTCATTCCATCTAGGTATATATCATTAGATATAAATCATTACCCAATGTATTGGATCGAGATATATGTCTCACCCATCTTATAATGAAATCAAACATACATATGCCACAAAATCATAAATAATCACATCATAACACATGAAAGGAAATGGGTATCATAAACAAGTAAACATATCATAAAATGTTGAAAACTATTCAGGTTTCATAATCATTTCATCAAAATCATAACCTGTGAAAGAGAAATGGATTTCATAAACATAAAACCCATGAAAGAGAGACAGGTTTCATAAATACCATGACATTAAGAAAAAACCATTAATAGAAAGAATATTAATGTAACCTATAGATAATTTACTTGAAGGGAATGATTAAAATCAAAGGATTTCATCATAGATGGAAAATAATTTTGCAATATCTATCGAAAATTTTTCTTGAGGAAAATATTATTTCTTCCATGAAAAAGGATTTTAAATACATAAAATCATTGAAAAATAATTTTCATAGAAAATTCAATGAAAAATTATAAATAATACATTAAATAATTTTTAAAACTATTTTCCTTGAAAATTTATAAAATAAACTTCAAAACATTTTAAAACCCATTATCTTTGAAAACACTTTGAAAACTTATAAAGACATCTTGAAAATGATTTTAAAACCATTTCTTTGAAAATACTTGTAATAATTACAAATAATCCTTGAAAACAATTTTACTTGAAAATTACTTTTAAAAACATTTTCTTAAAAAATATATATTTACAAATGAAAATAAATATTCCAAGAGATGACGACGGGTAAATCTGTATATGTTATACGAGGTAAAAAGAACATTCATTTTACATGATAAAAATGTTAGAAACTTGTGTTGCTAGAAAATTGAAAACATGATACCTTTGAATAGATTGGTAAAAGAAAAAAAATGTTCAAAATGTATTTTAAATATTATAGGATAATGGTACAAAAAATAATGGAAACCCTTTTTAGAAAATATGGTTTTAAAGAAACACATATTTCCAACCAAATAGAGGGTAAAGTTAAGCTTTCTTAAAAACACTTTATTGATTATCTTACATACCAAAGAGTTGAAATATAGTACCAATACAAGAATATAAAATTAATAAACATAGTATAATAAAATTAATGAATGTTCTTGAGATATTTATTATAATATTTCATTAAAGGAATCATAAACAAAAATAATCCTGAAAAGAGATGAGATTGTTTCAATAAACTCATATCACTTGGTAACATGGGATTATACTGTCCATGTAATAAAATGAAATTAAATTAAGTATTTAATATAATTAAAAGATTTATATTCATGATATATCATATAAAATTTATGTATATACACCTCAAAATGAATTTAGGCACATAACAGAACACGCGTCTCAAATAAGGAAAATTAAGATAAAACTATTTTACCAATTTGGTAACTTTCAAAACATAAACCCAATGAAATAAGGTCATATAATGGGTATGTAAATACCCATAAATTTAACTATAAAAATCATTTTTTACATCCTTGGGTAGTATACACACAACAAAAAAGGAATGTGTGGTGAATAAATCATGTATCTCACAGAATTAAAAAGTGAGATGAAATCCCCTTACCTTGTGTCTTGACTCCCTTTGTACTCATAAAAACGCCCTTTATAATAAATATAAGTTTATTATAAATCCATAAAAAACCATATTATTACTTCTAATACCAAATATGGTTTGATTACAACTTCATATTATCCACTTGTTAACAATTCTATGTTAAGGTTTCACTTTGGGTAATATCTACTTTCTTTTTTCGCACGTGTCCGAATTTGTAAAATATTTTGTCCTTATATTTATATCATGATTTTTAAAATGAAAACCATGATTTAAATATAATTTATATTCATTATATTTTTATTATAATAGTCCATAGGATATAGAAGTTTGAAATGTAATACACCGTTCATGGAGACGGTAAGATGTACGTACACATGAATGTTATTTCTGTTTAATTATCGTATTGAAAGAAAGAAAGTAAAAGAAATATATGTATATATATATATATATATTATTAAATTATCTTTATTATATCATATATTTCATATATATTCACTAAATCTATCCTTAATACATTTTTTGTAGTGTATGAACGAATCACATCGCTTTGATGGGGCTGTAGTCCACACTTCCTCAATGGAGATTATCATATTAACACAAAATGGAAAGTATAAATATATGTGATTTAAAATAATTATATAAGATTAAAGAAATAATAAATATAATATATAAAATATTTAAATAGATTGTATATCATAATGTCGAACATGATAGGCGGTAAAGGAAAAATGATCAATCATCTTTTAGTGAGGCAGTAGTTCACCATACACGTAAACAATATGTTTGGTACCCATCCATCCAAATTATATTTTCATTATGACACCACTTTAAGGGAAAGTGGAAAACATTAGTTCAAAAAGCATAATACCTATACGTTCTGAAGGATCTCACAAAGAGATTTAAACACATGACTAAGATTATTTGAGTTAGCCACTCTAAATAATTCCTAGTGCAGAGTACCAACTTGTGTGTCTGGATCCTTACTGATAAGTTATTCCCAGTGAGTAACCATTCTTTACATTTCCTAAATGAATTAATCATGGGTGATTTTTCCTTGGATGAATACACAAGATATGATTTGGTCTTGATTGTCTATCCACGCTTCTTTCTTCTCGGTGACAGCAACTTGAAACATCCTTTCATATATTCTTAAAATATCCCCATTTGATATGATAGGCTAAAGGAATCATTCATTCATTTCTTCCATGGAGTGGAGTATTAGTTTCAAACACTCCCATTCCTCTACTTCCATCCCACATGGTTCACTTCTTAGATATCCATTGTCCCCATATTGTAGGGATTTACTTTCCTTGATTCAACCCTTCTTGGCCGACCTGGTTTCCATTGTTTAGGCAAGTGAGAATAGTCTTTTCATCCCTAGGGTCTTTTCCCCTAGACCACAATCCATTTCCCTAATTCAAACTTCCCTTTTTTCCCCTTCTTTCTTCTTGGGATGTGAGGACTTTTCCCTTAGAAACGGTCTAAGCTATCCACTGATAATTGGATGTAAATATCTTCTCCAGAATCATCCTTCTCATGATTCAATGGTTCCACTTTTCCCGCCAAGCCTTCAAAGCGTTTTTTTAATTCAACCCTCATGGAAGATTTGAGGGGCCTTGACCTGAAAAAAAAATCCACCTTGCCTTATTTGGTCTCCAAAACAATCTTCATCCCCGTACTCCCATCCTTCTGAAGGAATGATGCAATTGGGATGGGAGTGTTTGGGTCCAAAGGCCCCAAGACACTGACCCATTAGATGGAGGTGTGTGTAAGTGTAGGTCAATCCATTAACATAAAATCATCTTAATATATTTAGGATACTTTTTTTTATACAATCATGGAATAAATATATTATAGGGGTTGGATAAAGAAAATAAAATAAATGATCTTGAGAGAAGACATTACTTCTTAATCGGATAACTCCTTTTGGTTTTTCCCAAATGGATTCTGTGGATTGATTTCAACCCAAAGGGAGGATTCGAGGAGTCAGGGAGGGATTTTGGGAAGTTTATTTGGAAGATATTTTCCAAAAATAATTGTTTTGATATGTGTGAAGAATAGGGATATGTGGTGGCCTTTTATAGGGAAGGGAAAAGAAACACTTGGCATTTTTGAAAACAAGTTAGGCGTACCAACTTTTTTACATAAGAAAGTCACAAAAAACCAAAAACTAAATAATTGAAGTTTAATTGATGAATAATGGCCACAAAATGGGGTTATAACGAGTTTATAAGTCATTTTGGGTCTTAAATATATGGTTTAGTGTTCAGTTAAGCTTAATTTTACCTTAATCATTGTAATTAATCTTAATTACTTTCAATAATATTTTTGGTAAAAAACAATGTTGATATTATAAGATATTAAAAATTATTTAGATTCTAAATATGGAATAAATTTTTCCAAATTCTAATAAAAAAAGTGGTAGAAATTAATATAAAATTAATTACACTGACAGGATGACATTGTAGGTTTATAAAGTAAGAACATCCAAACTTTATCTATGTTTTATACCCAATTTCGATGTTAAATTGATTCCAATGACCTAAATTGGATTAATTGATAAAAATATTTTCCCATTAAAGTTTTAAAAAAATTTAAAATATAATATATCCTTGTAAATAAATTATATGAAAAAATAGTTTTGAATTAAAATCCGGTATTTTTCCCTATTCATCCAAAAATATATTTTCTTTGAAAAATCCCAAAAATATTCTCTACACTAATTTAAAAATTAAAAATTTAAAAATTAAAATTTATCTTATAAAATTAAATTTATAAATTTTTATAAAATTAATTTTATTATTTTTCACAACAGGACATTAAAAGCATATCATTTGAGAAAATATTATTTTTAAATATATAAGGACTTTAACAAAAATTATATCCTTCATCATCAATATGTTTTATTTATAGAAAAATGTTATAAAAAATATTTTAAAAGTATTTGTAACTATTCATATTACTATGTTTAACATTTGAATTATAATTATATCATTTAAATAATTATAACAATAAAAAGACATTTTGTAGAAGCTCACTGTTGCGTGTTGTGTATGCCAAGTCAGTGATTCATGGGACTTATATTAAGTCACAAGATAACCTCAGTGTTCCATATAGTGAATCTAAAATTTATGTTATGTTTAGTTCAATATTAACTTGGTGTTTTATATAACGCAAGCCAAACATATTTTTTAATATAAAATAAATTATTTTCCATGTTACGTGAAATAAAAAATATCATAAAGGTTAAACAAATTCAAAATAATCACAAAATATTGGGGTTTTACAATATAACCTTATAAATATTAATTTTTACCTTGAAATTTGTCCAGGATATCAATGTTTTAATACGTGAAATTTTCATTCATAGAAACCCAAATTGTAAAAATGGATACTAAAACTTCCCGTGAAAATGGAAATTTAGAACCATAATAGTTACCCAAAGTAACATATAATTAGGTTTCCATATAGGATAAAATAGGTTGGGAGTGAATATTGGACATGGAGGGAAAACATAAATATTTATATGGAGTGATTGAGTTTTTCAATCACAAAAAAGTTAAAAATTAAAGAAATGTTGAGGGCCTCAAAGTCATAAATCTGTGATTATTTGTAAGGCCATCAGTTCAAAAAAAATAGTTATTAGGACAAAAATTATCATTATACTATATTTGAGTAATTCTTTTATTGACCATGAATATAAGGAAATATACTTATTTGATATATTTCTATAAAAAAATTTCATTCATTGGTTGTTCTTTTAACTATTTGTAATTTATCCATTACCTCAACAAATGGATGTCTAGAAATAAACATTGATACCTGAAGCAGTAAAATACACTTTTAATAGATATTAAGGCCCATAGAAGAATGAAAATTATAAATATTTATCTATAAATATTCTTAAAAATCAAAATGGTTAATACAATAATCTCTAAACATAAAAATTAACACTACTATTTCATCATAAATAATTTAACATTAAGCATGAAATCATCTAGACCAATGGTAGGCATGAAACCCTTATCATCCTTTAGTCATGGGTTCAAGACCATAGCCTTGTCAGAAATGATTGGTTTTCACACAACATACATGATTTCCTTTTCTGAAACCACACTAATATAATTTCTAAAATATATTAACATCCTTGAAATAATGTTAATCACTAAATAGAGTTTTGAAGAATATTTTCAATAAAATCTCAATAAATAAATACTTCCTTCGATGTTTAACAAACAAAATGCATTAATGGTTAACCTTATAACCCCTATAAAAGATTAAAATGCAAAACTTTAGAAAAAAATTCACAAAATTAGATTAACATTGATCCGCCATATATCAAAAACTAGCTTTGGGTTTTCACATTCCAAACATGTGAATAACCTTATGGTAAATTCTCTTGGAACATGGTAACGACCTGAATTACCATAAATCATTTTATAAAATATGAATTATTGATTATTCCATATATTAATGGATATATTTCATAAATTCAAGAAGTTGTGATCTTTATCCATGATAGCATGAACTACTTTTCAACAGGTCCTTAATTAATTCCAAGGTAATCGGTACTGTACTATTTAATTATTCATATCCCACATATGTTTATCCAAAACACATTATCATAACATGATGAATATATTAAGGGTTATATTTCACTTAATCATGAGATTTCTATGGACATCAACTTGCCATTATATCACTTTTATATTCCATCGGAACAATTCAATGTGTTCTTGTAAATCCGTAGCGAAAAACCTAAACTGAAAATCCCTTATATATTTTACCTTTCATAATTCATGAATCCTAATAAATAAAAACATCAATTACATAATCCTTAAGCCGTTTACAAGGCTTCCTTATCATAATACCTATTTCCTTTCACATTTCATCTATAGTCTCTTCATCATCAACAATGTAGCCATTACTCATACCACCTTGCTGATCCTCATCATGAGATTTCCTATTAGGACATTTATTTTCATAATGATCATTTATTACACACTTAAAATGCTTATCAAGGGTAAACAAGGGAGATATGTAACAATAATCATAAAAATTAGGGTATGAGAACATAACCACAAAAATAGTTGATCATAACCTACATATCAAAAATCATATACATGAATCATGGAATAAATCTTGGTAGTTCATAATACTTGAATCATAAGGAAATAAATAACATATTCCATGAAAACATAAAAAAGGAATAAAATATGGAATGGTGGAAGATGCATAAGAATATATAATGATTTCCATATTAGTCAAGGCATTGCTACCAAGACCATATTAGTGAAAAAATACTTTTTTCTGAACCGGGTTCACACCCCATTCCAGCCCTATATCACTAAACATAGTTCACTCCTCATTCCATCCCTATAATACTAAATTGAGTTCATTTCTTATTCTAGCCCTGTAATATTGAACAATGTTCATTTATCATTCCATCCATGTCTATATCATAAGATATAAATATTTACCCATTGCATTGGATGGAGATATAGGTCTCACCATCTCATAATGAAATTATACATACATGTTCCACATAGTCATAAACAGACATATCATAACCCATGTAATAAAATTGGTATCATAAACATTTAAACATGTCATAAAATTTTGAAAAAGATATAGGTTTCATAATCATTTCATCAAAAGCATAACTTGTGAAAGTGAAACGGATTTCATAAACATATAACACATGAAAGAGAAACGAGTTTCAAAAATGCCATGTCAACAATCACAAGACATTAATATAAAGAATATGAATGGAACCTTTAGATAAATTCCTATACAGTATTAAGTAAAATCAACAAATATCATCTTAGATGAAAAATAATTTTGAAATGTCTTTCAAAAACGTTTCAGGATGAAAATATCCTTTCTTATTTGAAAAAATATTTTTAATACATAAAACCATTTAAGAATTATTTTCATATAAAAATCCTTGAAAACTTATAAAGAATACCTGAAATAATTTTAAAACCCTTTTCCTTGAAAACTTATAAAATAAGCTTCAAAACATTTAGAAAAAAATTTCCTTGAAAACACTTTTAAAATATATAAATAAGGCTTAAAAAAATTGGAAACTATTTCTTTGAATGTACTTTGAAAACATTTTAATAAGACTTGAAAACATTTTGAAAACAATTTTCCTAGAAAATTACTTTTAAAAAAGTTTTCTTAAAAGTTATCCATTTAAAACTTAAAATGAAGCTTCAAAGAGGTGATGGCGGGTAAATTTGTACATGTCATATGAGGTAAAAATAACATTACTTTTACATGGTAAAAAGGTTATAAAAATGACTTGTTCCAAAAGAGACAAGAAGATACATATTAATATATTGTTAAAATAAAATAGGGTAATTTTTTTTAAATATTATAGGATAATCGTACAATATTCTATGAAACCCTTTTTAGAAAACTAGGTTTTGAAAGAACACATATTTCCGACCAAAAAGAGTGTAAAGTCGGGCTTTCTTAAAAACACTTTCTTGACTATCTTATGTATCCAAGAGTAGAAAGATAGTACCAAAACATGAATATATCATGAATAACTATAGGATAATTAAATTAATTAATCTTCTTGAGAGATGTGTTATAATATTTCATCAAAGTAATCATAAACATAAACTATCTTGAAAGGCGATGAGATTGTTTCAATAAACTCATATCACTTGGTAACATGGGATCATACTCTCCATGTAAAAAAATGAAATTATATAAAGATTATAATATCATGAAAATATGTATATTAATTATATATATTATAAAATGTAATTATATACACCTCAAAACTAATTTAGGTTCATAAAAAACCTGAGTCTCAAAGAAGGAAAATTGAGACAAAACTATTTTACCAATTTGGTAACATTTGAAACATAAACCCCATAAAATAAAGGTCATATAATAGATATGTAAATAACCTTAAATTTAAATATAATCATAATTTATTACATAAATGGGAAGTATAAACACCACATAAAATTAATGGTTGGTGAATAAAGCATGTATCTCATGGAAACAAAAAGTGAGATGAAATCCCCTTACCTTGGGTCTTGACTCTCTTCATACTCATACAATCCTACAGTATAATAAATTTACATTTATTATAAATCTATTAAATAATCATATTATTTATTATAATAACTTATTTGTTTTTATTATGACTTTATATTACCTTCTTGTTAACAATTCCATGTTAAGGTTTCACTTCAGGTAATATCTGCTTTTTTTCACATAGGTCTTAATTTTTTATATCTTTGGACCTTATATTTATATCGAAATTTCCAGAATTTAAACCATGATTAAAATATAATTAATATTCAGTTTATTTTTATTATAATAATCCATAGGTTATAGAAGTATGAAATGGAATACACCGTTCATGGAGACGGTAAGCTGTACGTACACATGAACTCTATTTTCGTTTAATCTTTGTGTTGAAGGAATGAAAGTAAAAGAAATAAATGTGTATATATATGTATATATATATATATAATTTTTAAATTATCTTTATTATATAATATATGTCATATATATTCACTAAAAAGATCTTTAATACATTTCATGTAGTATATGAACGAATCACATCGCTTTGAGGGGGTGGTAGTCCACATTTCCTCAAATGAAATTATCATATTAAAACAAAATAGAAAGTATAAAGATATGATTTGTAAAATAATTAACTAAGATTAAATAAAAAATAAATATAATATATAACATATATAAAATGGATTTCCATCATAATTTTCACCATGATATGCGGTAATCAAAAAAAGGATCATCCATTGTCTAGTGAGGAGGTAGTTGTCCATACACATAAACAGTATGTTCGTTACCCATTCAATGGAGGTGTGTGTATTTGTAGGTAAAAAACATAGAATAAAAAAATAAAAGTTAATTTATTATACTTATTTTGTTATAAAATCAGGTAAAAAATATATTAGAGGGGTGGACAGAGAAAATAAAAGAAAGGATCTTGAGAGAAGATGTTACCTCTTAATCAGGTAACTCCTTTTGGTTTGTGCCAAAAGTCTTCCTTGGATTTATTTCTACCCAAATAGTGTATTTAAGGAAGAATGGATTTATTTTTGAAAATTTATTTCATAGTTCTTGGATGAACCTATGTGTTTTTATTGGTTTAATGAAAAAGGAGAGGTGATGGCCTTTTATAGGGAAGGGAAAGGACACATTTGGAATTTTTGAAAAAAAGTTAGGTGTACCCATATTTTTACCATAAAACGTCATACGAAACCAACAGAAATCAATAATATAATGTTAATGGAAGAATAATTTCCATAAAATGGGTTTTTTACAAGTTTTTAAGTCATTTTGGGTCTTAAATTTAACATTTAGTCTTTAGTTAAGCTAAATTTTACTTTAATCATTGAAATTAATTTTTATTACATTAACTAATATTTTTGGTCAAAAACTAAGTTGACCTTGTTAGAAATTATAAATTATTATGATTACAAATATTTAATCCATTTTTCCAAATTCGAATTATATAAGTGGTAGAAATTAATTTAAAATTAATCTCGCTGATGGGATGACACTACGGATTTTTAAAGTAAAAACATCCAAACTTTTGTTTAGTGTTTACACCCAATTTCCAAATTAAATTGATTAAAATAACCTACATTGGATTAATTGATAAAAAAATTATACAATTAAACTTAAAATAAAATGTAAAATATGATTTACCCTTATAAATAAATTATATGAAAAAATAGTTTTGAATTAAAATCTTGTATTTTTCACTATTCATCAAAAAATGAAGTTTCTTAGAAAAATTCCAATAATTATCCCTAGGATAATTTTGAAATTATAAATTAAAAAATTAAGTTTATTTTATAAAATTAAATTTATAGATTTTCTAAATTTATTATTATTATTTTCCATAGAAGGACATTAAAATCATCTTATTTGTGAAAATAATGTTTCAAAACTTTTAAGGACTTTAACAAAAATTATATCTTTCATCATCAATATGTATTATTTATATAAAAAAGTTATAAAATATATTTTAAAATTATTTATCAGTATTTGCATTACTATATTTAATGGATGTATTATAATTATATCATTTAAATAAATATAATAATAAAAATACATTTCATAGAAACTTAGTGTTGTGTGTTTTGTAAGTCAAGTCGATGTCATGTGTAACGTATGCCAAGTCACAAGCAAACCTAGTTTTTCTATGTAGTGAAGCTTAAATTTATGTTTTTTGTGGTGAAAGATTAACTTGGTGTTCTGTATAATTCAATCCAAACATAGTTCTTTAATATAAAATAAACTATTTTCAGCGTTACCTGAAATGAAAAATATCAGAAAGGTTAAATAAATTAGAAAAAAATTCACAAAATCTCGAGTGTTACATTTTACCCCCATTAAAATGAATTTCACCCTTGAAATTCATCTAGGTTATAAATGGTTTAACACTTGAAAGTTTCATTCATATAAATCCACATCATAAAAATGGATACTAAAACTCCTTTTAAAAATGGAAATTTGGAACCATAACGGTTACCCAAAGTAACATATAACTAGGTTTCCACATAGGAGAACAAAGGTTGGGAGTAAATATTGGACATGGAGGAAAAGAATAAATTTTTATATGGAGTGATTGAGGCCATCAATCTCAAATAAGTGAACGATCAAAGAAAAGTTGGGGGCCTCAGAGTCATAAATATGTGATGATTTATATAGCCATCAGTTCAAAAAAACAAGGTATTATGACAATTTTATTATCATTGTCTTATCTTTGAGTCATTCTTTTATTGACCAAGAATAAAAGGAAATACACTTGATATATTTCTATAAAAAAATTCATCCTTTGGTTGTATTTGTAACCATTTTAATTCATCCATTACATTAAGAAATGGATTTACATAAATTAACTCTAATTCCTAATGCAATAAAATACACTTTTTGCAGATATTACAGCCCATAAAAGGATAAAAATTATAACTATTTATATATAAATATTCCTAAAAATAAATATTGTTAGTACATTAATATCTAAATATAAAAAGTAACAGTACTATTTCATCATAAATAATTATTCATCAAAAATAATTATACATTAATGATGACATCGTGTAGTCTAGTGTTAAGCATGTAACCCTTATCATCCTCCGATCATGGGTTCAAGACTCATGGAATTTATGGAATTGATTGGTTTTCACCAAACATAAATGATGTCCTTTTCTGAAACTACACGTATATAATTTCCAAAATAGAAGGATATCCTTGAAATAAAATTGATATCTAAATATCTTTTTAACCAAGATTTTCAATACAATATCAATACATAAATACTTACTCTGACGTTTAACATAAAATTTTCATTAATTCTTAACCGTATAATCCCTTTGAATGATGTAAATCCAAAAATTTAGAAAGAAATTCATGAAATCATCTTAAAATTGATCCCCCATATATCAAAAACTATCTCTTGGTTGTCATATTCTAAACATGTGAATAGACTCATCGTAAATTCTCTTGGAACATGGTAACAACATGAAGTACCATAAATCATTTAAAAAAACCATGCTTAATTATTCAATAGATTACTAGATATAGTAAATATTTACAAGAAGTTCTAATCTTCATCCATGATAGATTGAACAACTTTTCAATAGGTCCTTAATTAGTTCAAAGGTAATCATTACCATCCAATTTACTTATTCATATCCGACATATCATTATCCAAACAAAATTATCATAACATAAGGAACATATTAAGGGGTATATTTCCCTTAATCATGTATTTTACATGGACATATCCTTTCCATTATATCACTTTTCTATTCCAATAGAATCATTAAATGTGTTCCTATAAATACATAGTAAAAAACATAATACTTTTTTCCTTTAAAATTTATTTGTAGTCTCTTCATCATCAGTATTTAAACCATTACTCATACCACCTTTTTTATCCCCTTTAGGGGATTTCTTCTTGGGAAATTGATTGGAATAGTGACCATTTATTCCACACTTAAAACACTTAACCTTAGATGATGTATTAGGGAGGCCAATATTCTTATCCTTTTCATTAACTGAACTCATCATTTTTTACCTTACAGTCACTTGATTTATTTCCTTCTTTCCACAGTCAAAAAATATTCTTGTTCCTATAATACATCAACTTAGGTGATTCATTTCAAATTATTGACACAATGTAACTGAATCTTCTTTCCTCCATGGTCTCCATTACTTTAACACTAAGTGGACTCCTTATTTTTCTTCCATCATGAGTTTGAGAGTCAGATAAGGTACAAATTGTTAATCATGTTCCATGAAAATTGATTAGGAATGATCAAAACATCTCTAACTCCAGTGATCATCCCACATGACTGTTCATTATAAAATTTTCTATCATATTCAATCTTAATCAAGTTCCCACCATGGACTAAAACCAAAATCTTAGTGTGAGCATTACTAATCATAGAAGAAAACCACATTGTCATGAATATAATTACTTATAGGATGTCTAAATCATGACACCTTTTTTAATGAATGAAACACTAGGTTAATCCAAGGTTATTCATATAAAAATTATATTTAAATTCTTCCTGAGGGTTCAGGAAGAGTTTGTGAATTCCCAAAGCATACCCCCTAGGAGTGTCAAACTAGTTGTGCGGCAAGGCCCATTTTCGTGTACCAAAGTACACCAAGTTAGGATCGAAACATATTGTTGAAGTTCTTACCCATAGGTATATCTATTCTAGAGCCACATCCACTTGTAGTATCCAAAAAGGGATTTATTTATAGGAAACGAATCTTTCTATCCTTTACCAAAACACTAGGACATTTTTCTAATGGTTAAATCAACCTTATACTTATCCTTATTTACATCCCTAGAAATATCCTTAGAAATATACTTAGGTATATCACTAAATATTTATCATCCTAGTTTCTAAAGGCTAAATAAACCCTTTACCTAATAGAAACTATAGAGACCCTCACTTTTTATACATATACATGACATAAATTTTGTGGAATACTTAAAACATTATAAAAATAGACACCCAAAGATGGTATTAGTCTAGTGCCTTTCAAAACCTGGAAAACATAAACACTGGTACATAAATGAGCTAAATATCTCCCACTAGGTTCTTCTTGACTATCACCCTTCATGGAAACCTCTAACGTAACACATATCTTCATAACCTGGGGAAGGAAACATAAAAAGGTGTGAGATCAAATGACCATTAAGAGTAAACAAGGTATATGTGTAAGAATAATCATGAGCATAAGGTATGAGAACAAAATCATGAAAATATAAGATTGTACCCTACATATCAATGATAATATACATGAATCATGACATAAACCATGGTAGTTCATAAGGCATGAATCATAAGAAAATAAATAACATAAACCATGAAATAATTACATAGGAATAAAGCATGGAATTGTGGAAGACACATAAGAATATATAGTGATTTACATACTAATCAATGCATTATTTCCGAGAACATATTAGTGGAAAAATTCCTTTATTAAACTAGGTTCACACCCCATTCCATCCCATTATTAATGAATTGAGCTCACACCTCATTCTAGGCCTGTAATACTAAATTGAGTTCATTTCTCGTTCCATCCCTGTAATGTTGAATTGAGTTCATTTCTCATTCCTTCCATATATATCTCATGAGATATAAATTATTACTAAATGAATTGGAGGAAGATATAGGTCTTATCCACCTTATAATGAAATAATACAAACATGTGCCACAAAATCATAAACAATCACATCATAACCAATGAAATGAAATGGGTATCAGAAACATATAAACATATCATAACCTATAGAAAAATATATAGGTTTTATAATTAATTCATAAGAATCATAACCCATGAAATAGAAATGGATTTCATAAACATATAACCTATTAAGAGAAACAAGTTTCATAAATACCATGAAATTAAGCATAAACCATTCATAGAAATAATATGAATGGAACCATTAGATAATTTTCTAGAAAGACATGAGTAACATCAACAGATTTCATCTTAGATGGAAAATAATTTTGAAATGTCTTTCAAAAATTTTTCTTGAGTAAAATATCCTTTCTTCTCTAAAATGGATTTTTAATACACAAAACCATTTGAAAATAATTATCATAGAAAATACCTTGAAATATTATAAATAAAACTTGAAATAATATTTAAAAAAAATCCTTGAAAACATATAAAATAATATTTAAAACCTTTCAAAACCTTTTTCTTTGAAAACACTTTGAAAACTTATAATGAAATCTTGAAAATGTTTTGAAAAAAATGTCTTTGAAAATACTTTGAAAACTTGTAAAAAAGACATGAAAATATTTTTAAAACAATTTTCATTGAAAATTACTTTTAAATATAATTTATAAAAATTATTCATTTAAAAAGGAAATGGAATTTTTAAATATATGACAACAGTTAAATTTGTACATGTCGTACGAGGTAAAAAGAACATTCCTTTTAAACTATAAAAAGACTGGAAAAAGGAATTTTTTGGAAATAAAAAAGAAGATCCATTTTTAAGATATTGGTAAAATAAAAATATATTACAAATTTATTTTAAATATTATATTATATTGGTACAATATTCTTGGAAACCCTTTTTAGAAAACATGGTTTTGAAGGAATGCAGATTTCTGACCAAAGAGTGGGTAAAGTCGGGTTTTCAAAAATAAATTTTTAACTATATTATGTACAAAAGAGTAGAAATATGGTTCCAATACATGAATATATAATTAATAACTATAAGAGACAAAACTTCATGAATGTTATTGATAGATGGTTCATAATATTTCATCAAAGGAAGCTTAAATCTAAACAATCTTGAAAAGAGATGTGATTGTTTCAATAAACTCCTATCACTTGGTTACATGAGATCATACTCTCAATGTAAAAAAATAAATTAAATTAGTATTATAATATCATTAAAAGATATATATTCGTGATATATCATATATAAATGATGTATATACACCTTAAAATGAATTTAGGTGTATAACCAAACATGAGTCTCAAAGAAGGAAAATTGAGACAAAACTATGTTACTAATTTGGTAGATTTTGAAACTTAAACCCCATGAAATAAAGTTCATATAATAGATATTTAAATACCCATAAATTTATTACATCCATGGTCAGTATAGACACTACACAAAAGTTATGGGTGGTAAATAAATCTTGTATCTCATAGAAATAAAAAGTGAGATGAAATCCCCTTACATTGTTTCTTGACTCTCTTCATACTTGTACAAACCTCCTGTATAATAAATATAAATTTATTATAAATCTATAAAATAACCATATTCTTACTTATAATACCATATATGGTTTTATTATGGCTTTATATTCCCCTCTTCATAACAGTTCTATGTTAAGGTTTCACATTGGGTAATATCTGCTTTGTTTTACGCATGTGTCTTAATTTGTTATACCTTTGGTCCTTACATTTATATCATGATTTGAAGAATTTTAACCATGATTTAAATATATTTATATTAATTATAATTTTATTATAATAACCAATAGGTTATAAATGTAAGAAACAAAATACACCATTCCTGGAGATGAATAGTCGTACATACGCATGAATGCTATTTCTGTTTAATTATCGTGTTGAAAGAAAGAAAGTAAAAGACATATATGTATATATATATAATTTTTATATTATCTTTATTACATAATATATTTAATTTATATTCACTAAATCCATCCTTAATATATTCCATGTAGTGTCTGAACAAATCACATCATTTTGATGGGGCAGTAGTCCACACTTACTCAAACGAAATTATCCTATTAACACAAAATGTAAAATATAAAGCTATGTGTTTTAAAATAATTAAATAATCTCAAATAATATTAAATATAATATATAAAATATATAAACCTAGTTTCCATCATAATTTCCACCATGAGAGGTGGTAAAGGAAAAATGAACAATCATGGTTTAGTGAGGTGGCAGTTCGCCGTACACGTAAACAGTATGTTCATTACCCATTAGATGGAGGGGCGTGTAAGTGTAGGTAAAAATATTAGAATAAAAAAATCATAGTATATTTAGTATACTGGTTATGTTATAAAATCATGGATGAAATAGATTTTAGGGGATGGAGAAAGAAAATAAAAAGAAAGGATCTTGAGAGAAGATGTTACCTCTTAATCGGGTAACTACTTATGGTTTGCGCCAAAAGGATTCCTTTGAGTGTTTTATGAAAAAAGGGAGGCTTAAAAGAAGAAATTGAGGAATTTTATAAGTAAATTAGGTAGATATTTTCCAAAACTAAGTGGTTTGATAGGTTTAAATAAGAGGGAGAGGTGGTTGCCTTTTATAAGGAAGGGAAACGACACACTTAGCATTTTTTGAAAACAAGTTTGGTATACCCACGTTTTTGGCTAAAAAAAGTCATAGGAAACCAACCATGATAAATAATGTAAGTTTAGTGGACGAATAATATAAATAATATTTTTTTGGATAAGTTTATAAGTCGTTTTGGGTCCTAAATTTAAAGTTTAGTCCTTAGTTAAGCTTAATTTTACCTTAATCAACGTAATTAATTTTAATTACTTCAACTAAATTTTTTGGTAAAAAACTAAGTTTAAATTATTATACTTTATAAATTATTCTCATTTCAAATATTTAATCAATTTTTTCCAAATTCAAATCACATATGTTTCATAAATTAATTTAAAATTAATCCTGCTGATGGGACGACACTATGGGTTTTTAATGTAAAAATGTCCAAACCTTTGATAAGTTTTTATACCCAATTTCAAAGTGAAATTGATTCCAATGAACTAAATTGTTTTAATTTATAAAAATATTATCCAATTAAAATTTTCAAAAAATTTAAAATAAAATTTAACATTATAAATAAGTTAGATGAAAAAGCAGTTTTGAATTAATAACCGAATTTTTTTACTATTCATCAAACAATGAAGTTTCTCATAAAAATCCCAAAAATTCTACCTAAGATAATTTCAATATTCTAAATTCAAAAATGAATTTTATTTTATCAAATTAAATTTCTAAATGTTTATAAAATTAATTTTATTATTTTTCATAGAGGAATATTAAAATAAGTTCATTTGAGAAAACAATATTTTTAAACATATAAGGACATTACCAAAAATTATATTTTTCATAATAAATATGTTTTATTTATATAAAACCATTATAAAAGTATTTTAAAAGTAGTTATAGCTCTTAATATTATTAATTTCAATGGATGGATTATAATTATATCATTTAAATAATTATAGCAGTAAAAAGGACATTTCATAGAAACTAAGTGTTGTGTATTGTGTACGCCAAGTCGGTGTTGCATGTAACGTTAGCTAAGTTTCATGATAAGATCTTTATTTCATGTAGTGAAGCTAAAATTTGTATTATGTGTAGTGAAATATAAACTTGGTGTTTCGTATAACATAAGAAAAACATGGTTTTTAATATAAAATAAACTATTTTCAGTGTTACGTGAAATGAAAAATATCAAAATGGGTAAATAAATTTGAGAAAAAAATTCAAAAAATCTCAGGGTGTTACAATTATGATGATTTATAGATTTTATGAACTTACCAGACATAATTAACTTCTTTTACCATATTCATGGATTTAATGAAGGTACTATCATCCAGTTTAAGCTAGTCCCATGAGATATCCCTTCCTCAAATCAAAAGAGAAAAATTATATCTTGATCATTCAACCAATTTCATATCATCTAAGATGCACCCAACATGAGCTACCTAACCATGACTTCAATGTCATGTTTTTTTTCCTTTCATAAAAGTATGTAATCAAATGGAACACATTACTAATGTTTTCAAGTCTGGAGATCAATACACATGTTCATAGGTAGGGACGACCAATGACACCTGAAACATGTGGTGTTACAATTGGCGGGTCAGTCCTCATGATCTCATCTACTTAAGATCACCAAGTGAGAAATTCATGAAAATATTTTATAATTCATATGATCCCTCATCAAAAGATATTCATACATCATTTTTGTCCTATCAGTTTGATATATCTATAACATAGGATATATGTTTAATACTATTATCATAGAATCTCTAGTTTCTCATTATAGATGGAACTACTATAAACTTTTGATACAACATGTAATATAAGGGAATTAACATGTAAACTATGGATGTATAAGTATCAACACTATTATGGAAATAAAAAAAATATATATATATATCAAAAATTATACATGTAATTATAATCAAATTACATAAAGGATTTGGGTTTAGGGACCCGACACACAACAAACGGGCTTAGTCAGGTGACCATGCCCATGGTGTCACGACACATCCCAGTGGGGCCTGTGCCGTGACTCCCCACGCTCACCTCCAATAGGCTAGGGGCTGGTGACTAGCACCGAATAGGCATGTCACTAACATGGGAGGCATTGCCTAAGTACCTGTACACACACACAAATCTCCAAGACCACAAATGCTGAAATGTAAAACACTAAGGAAAAAAAATTCATGCATACAAATAAACCCAACCAACAGAGTACGACAAAAGCTAGAGTATTGTAAAAGTAAACTGGGCCAGGATACAAGCCCATCATAAGCAAGAGTCTCAAAAACTGCAAAGTCCAACCTATAAGCACAAAGGTATTGGGACTGCTGCTCGTAGCCGTAGAAACTCCTTGGCCTGTAGGAAACTCAGAAAGCTCGGTCCTATCCAGGTCCGCCCTGGACTCTGTAAAAAGGCTTCTCGTCTGCACAAGACACAAGACGTGCAGGAGAAGACCGTGCAGGGGTGAGTATAACAATACTCAGTAGAGGACCCCAAAAACCACAAAGCAGTACACAATGTAAAGGTACGGTCAGTTATGAACAGTATATGTCTACAGAACATATAGAACAAACCAGATATACTCAAAACCCAGACCCGTGGTCTAGAAACAAGTCACACGACCGCATACCCCCGCAAGGGATTCCGTTTGAAGATTCCGCGATGCACTCGTTCCGGGAGGACACACTCCACGAGTCTTATAGATCTGATGACGTCCGTCTGAGAAGTGCTTTTCATCAGGAAACATCACGAGAGATGGATACACTCATTATGGGAGACACACTCCTGAGTGGAATTATTATGATAGATAGAAGCACTCATTATGGGAGACACACTCCTGAGTGGGAAAGATCTCGATACATAGATGAGGATCACTGTCAGGGCCATGGCGGATACCACGACTCATCTAGAATTCACCTGATAGGTAGAGGATCAATGCCCGATAGAGTTGGTCATGTTGATTCCTGACTCTACCTAGGGTCTGGAATGGATAGAGGATCTCGATCTGGGCATCTCGGATGGATGCCTGACTCTATCATAGAAAGTCCTGCTAAAGGGATCAAAATCCTGCGTGAGGGAAAGATTCTTGACCCTTAGGGAAACAAGAAGAAGGGGTACTAACCCAAACGAATGATGTTCAAGGCACGATGAAAAAAAGGACCACGCTGTTTTTCAAAAAGTACACGGCGAGTAGAAATGATACACGCCGTGTTGTCTGACCACGGGTACTTCCCGTGTGCCACGGCCCGTGTCTTGAGGATGGTCATGTAGAAAAACATAGTACATGGCATGTAGTACGGAGTACACTCCGTGTTTGAGTAACTATGGTTTGCTCCGTGTACTCTGGCAATGTGCCCGTACACGGTCACCAACCCGTGTACTCCAAAACGTGCAATCTGCACAGGGGGTGACCTGCGCTGTTGACCTTGCCTGGCCGGGTGATGGAGTACACGATCGTGTACTCCATCACGTGTCCATGTATCCCCGGGATACATGTCGAGCTCTGCGTAGCTGCCTCTGCCGAGATGTACACGCCGTGCCGCCTGAAGCCGTGTAGAGCATCCCGTGTCTGTGTACTACCCAATGTACAGGCCGAGCTTCGGGGAAAGTCCAACACGCCATGTGACCAGGGTCACACGCCGTGTGATTCATCTCTGACCCTGAATCCCTAGCCACCACCACCGGAACTACACGGCGTGTTCTTCGGAAGTACACGCCGTGTATTCTGGAAATTTTCGGAAACGGTGCTCTTCGCCGGCGCACCTCTCGTGCTACTCTGATCATCAATATGGTCGTCCAATCACTGCAAAACTTCCAGGTTCTGGTTTCCTCGACCCCATGAAGCCACTTCGGTCATTTTCGGGCCTCTGATCGGCTCTGAAAACGCGTTCCGATCTTCCCGCACGAAGAACGCTCGAAGAACTCTCTTTCTGATCCGGTCCGATTGGTCATCCACCAGCATCTCCGCACCTCCACAAGGATGTTGCGATGTTGAACATTCGATTTGGAATCGTTGCGTCACAGAACAGATGTGAAACGATCCGTAGTTCGTCGCCTCGTGAAGAACGTGAAGAAATCGCGGGGAAAAGGAGGAAGAAATCCAAATAAAAAAATTGAGGAACGAACCTCCACCGTCGTTTGTCACGGCGTTGATCTGATCCCGTTAATAGGCTTAAACGTGGAAAGAATCAACAACAACTTAAAGCATGGATCAATTTCCCATAATCTTCCCGACGAAAAATCCCTCCCGCAAGAACGTACGAATCCGCGGATCAACTTGTTTGTGGTTGATCCGTGTTCATCGTTTAAACTCAAATACGGGGAAAAGAAATCGAAATAACAACCCCTACCTTTCGAAAGGACTGATCGTTGACAAAGTCGTCCTGATGCCGTTGTCGTCGAGATCCTTCAACGTCGGTGAAACGATCCTTGGTTTTGATCCGTTGTCGTTAGTCGTCGAGAATTTGCTCCAACGCGCCGTGGATTCTGCAGAGGTTCCTCTCTCTACGTTGCCCAGGACGTAAAATTTCTTAACCCATTAAAAAGGGGAAACAATTTGGCATTTAATTACACAGAAGTATTAACGGTGTTGACATGCCATTTCGAAGTCATTAAGATGGGCCATCAATTTATGGAAACATCTGCTGCAGTGTGGTGATGGAGCCATTGTATCCTAAATTCATGGCGCATCTTAATGACTTCGAAATGGCAAGTCAATGCCATTAATACTTCCGCGTAATTAAATAAAAACTTGTTTCCCCTTTTTAATGGGTTAAGAAGTTTTACGTCCGGGGAAACTTAGAGAGAGGAACCTCTGCAGAATCCGTGGCGCGTTGGAGAAAATTCTCGACGGCGAACGACAACGGATCGAAACCAAGGATCGTTGTGCCGACGTTGAAGGATCTAGTCAACAATGGTAGAACGACGCCTTATTCAATGATCGATACTTTCGAAAGGTAGGGGTTGTTATTTTGACTTCCTTTCCCCATGTTTGAGTTTAAACGACTAAAGCGGATCAACCACAAACAAGTTGATCTGCGGAATCGTATGTTCTTGCGGGAGGGATTTTTCTTCGGGAAGATTATGGGGAATTGATCCATTCTTTAAGTTGTTGTTGATTCTTTCCCCGTTTAAGCCAATTAATGGGAGCAGATCAACATCATGATGAACGACGACGGAGGTTCATTCCTCCATTTTTTTATTTGGATTTCTTCCTCCTTTTTCCCCACGCTTTCTTCGCGTTCTTCACGGGGTGACGAACAACGGATCGTTGCACATCTGTTCTGTGACGCAATGATCCCAAATCGAAGGATCAACATCGCAACGTCCTTTTGGAGGTACAATGATGGTGGTGGATGGCCAATCGGACCGGATCTAAAAGAGCGTTCCTCGAGTGTTCTTCATGCGGGAAGATCAGAACGCGTTTTTGGAGCTGATCGGTGGCCCGAAAATGACGAAAGTGGCTTCGTGGGGTCAGGGAGACTAGAACCTAGAAGTTTTGCAGTGATCAGATGACTAGATTGATGTTCAGAGCAGCACGGGAGGCCCGCCGGCAAAGAGCGCCGTTTCTAGAAATTTCTAGAATACACTGCGTGTACTTCTGAAGAACACGCCGTGTAGTTCCGGTGGTGGCAGCTATGGATTTGGGGTCAAAGAAGAATCAGATTGCGTGTGACCCTGGTCACACGACATGTTGGACCTTCCCCAACGCTCGGCGTGTACTTTGGGTAGTACACGGACACGAGATTCTCTACACGGCTTCAGGCGGCATGACGTGTACAGCTCGGTAGAGGCGGCTACATGGAGCTCGGCGTGTATCTCGGGGATACATGGACACGGGATGGAATACACAGTCGTGTACTCCATCACCCGCCTAGGCGAGGTCAACAGCACGGGTCACCCCGTGTGCAGATTGCACGGTTTGGAGCACATGGGTTGGTGACTGTGTACGAGCACATGGCTAGGGTACATGGAGCCAACCACAGTTACCAAGACACGGCGTGTACTCCGTACTACACGCCATGTACTAAGTTTTTCTACATGACCAGCCTCACGACACGGGCCCTGGTACACGGGCAGTACCTGGGGTCGGACAACACGGTGTGTATCATTTCTACATGCCGTGTAATTTTTGGAAAACAGCTTGGTCCTTTTGTTCACCGTGCCTTGATCATCTTATGTTTGGGTTAGTTCCCCTTCATCTTGTTTCCCTGAGGGTCAGGCATCTTTCCCTCATGCAGGATTTTGATCCCTTCAGCCGGACTTTCTGTGATAGAGTCAGGCATCCATCCGAGAGGGCCGGATCGAGATCCTCTATCCATTCCAGACCCTAGGTAGAGTCAGGTATCGACATGACCAACTCTACCAGGTGTCGATCCTCTACCTAGAAGGTGAATTCTGGATGAGTCACGGTATCTGCAATGGCCCTGGCAGTGATCCTGACCTGTGTATCGAGATCTTTCCCACTCAAGAGTGTGTCTCCCATAATGAGTGCTTCTATCTATCGTAACCCTTCCACTCAAGAGTGTGTCTCCCGTAATGAGTGTATCCATCTCTCATGACGGTTCCCGATGAATAGAACTTCTCAGACGGACGTCATCAGAGCAATAAGACTCATGGAGTATGTCCTCCTGGAACGAGTGCATCACAGAATCTTCGAATGGAATCCCATGCGGGGGAATGCGGTCGTGTGACTTGTTTCTAGACCACGGGTCTAGGTTTTGAGTATATCTGGTTTGTTCTATGTGTTCTGTAGAAATATACTACTCATAGTTGACCGTACCTTTACCTTGCTTACTGATTTGTGGTTTTCGAGGTCCTCTACTGAGTATTGTTGTACTCACCTCTGCACGGGCTTTGCCCGCACGTCTGGTGTCTTTTTCAGACGAGCATCCTTTTTATAGAGTCCAGGGTGGACCAGGACAGGACCGAGCTTTCTGAGTTCCCTACAGGCCGAGGCATTCCTAAGGCTACGAGCGGCAGTCCCAGTACCTTTGTGCTTACAGGTTGGACTTTTCAGTTTTTCAGACTCTTACTTATGGTGGGATTTTATTCTGTCCCAGTTTACTTTTACAGTACTCTACCTTTCATCGTACACTGTTGGTTGGGTTTAGTTGAATGCATGCATTTTTGTTCCTTAGTGTTTTTCATTTCAGCATTTGTGGGCTTGGAGATGTGTGTGTGTGTACAGGTACTTAGGTAATGCCTCCCATGTTAGTGACATGCCTACTCAGTGCTAGTCACTAGCCCCTGGCCTATTGGAGGCAGGCTTGGGGAGTCACGGCGCGGGCTCCACTAGGACGGGTCGTGACACATGGTGTTAGGCATTTTGAAGTCCAAAATGGATAACATTTTTTTACCATTCCATAGTGAAATGTGATTTGACAAGTGTAGATTATTTTTATTTTGGTCAAATATCATTAATTTAGGTATTCTACAAATTCATTACTCTTTTTAAAATTTAAAAATATTTAAAAAGAATACAAAATCTATAAATATAGGCCTCTTGGAGGCTTGCTTAACAACAATATACTTCTTGACCATTTTACAATTCCATCATGATATGATCACCAATTCTCTCTCAAAGTGATCTCATTTTCTAAATCCTCTCATATCCAATCTACAGTGTGTGATTATTATAATATCTTCTCACTCTCATTATTGTCTCACCCTCTCCTAGTGTTTCTTCATATTCCTTGAGATAATTGAGACTAAGCTAAAACATGATTGCTTCTAAGTAATCCTCTCTCCCTTCATCTTTCTTTTATTTTTGGTTTTCACTACCTTTAAAGTAAGGGATTCATTTTTTATTCCATAACAAGTTAAAAGGAAAGGGGATATTCTTCTTGAGGTTTCTAGTTATACCCATTAAAAATATAGTATCAATTATAATTTTGGTTTCTTATTATAACCTAAAAACGAAATGGAGTTTTGGTATCATATCAACCATTAAAACCAAGATACTAATACATTAAATCCTCAAAAAATTAGGGGGTAGATATAGGGGCTATTTTAGATATATTTCCAAACATCATTTCTAAATTGTGTGACTTATTTAACTTTCACATTTTTTATCTATCTATTTTCATTAATTCAATTAATAAATTGTTTAAATCCATCAAATGATGAATCACTTCATTTTCAAATATCTATTTGTTTTATTCTTCCACTTTTATAAAACTATTATATTAAATCATTTCACTTTTACTTTGATTATTTTG
The DNA here is from genome assembly GCA_963277665.1 of Viscum album. Lineage (NCBI taxonomy): Eukaryota > Viridiplantae > Streptophyta > Magnoliopsida > Santalales > Viscaceae > Viscum > Viscum album. Next base: position 311,421,929 of record OY728167.1, on the reverse strand, counting down.
TTATCTCTTAAAATGGTTTTAATATTTTTAAAACAAAAATTAAGACTTTAAGACTTTTGCCTTTTCCTTTTATTTTTTAGAATGGAAATTCACCCCTTCCATTTTACCCTACTCTGACCTATAGGTGGGACCCTCTATATAAAGTGGAGGGACCACTTTGATGATGTGTATTAAATCATCAGGTTACCTTTTTAGTCTTTGATCCATATTTCTAAAAAGTCACTAGTTGTAAAAATTATAATTTTGATGTTATAAAATATTTTAATTTTCTCCAATGGATGTAGGATGAAAATTTAAACCATGTAAAACTAGTGTTATTTATTTATGATTATTGTTTTCTTTACTTGTAAACTTTAATTCTTGTGTGTGTATGTTGGATTCAATAAAGTGATTTGGTTGAAGAAATACATCAAAGTAATTGTGCATTGAACTACTGAAGGATCTATAACTAGTGGTTTTTTCCACCTTTGTGATCTACCTATGGATGAAATTTTAGTGCTCGAAGTTTACATGGATTCTAAATAAGTGGTACCAGATCTTTGTTCATGAAATGTTATAACACATAGTATGTAGAGTTATCTTATTTTACCTTCCTTGGTGATTTTATTTTAGTAGGATTTACTTGTTCAGGGTCATGTAGTAGGAAGAAGGAAAGGTTAGGGTGGATAGTTTTCATGGAACCATCTTTAGTTTCTAGCAGATATAGATAGAATATTACTTGATTCAAAAGGATCTTGAATCTCTATTGAACAAAACTAAATCCAATAATATGGATAATGATGAATTAGAGTATTCGGATAAAAAGGCCTTGGGTTTGATTTGGTTGACATTAGCAATCAATGTATCTTTCAACATCTGAGAGAATAAGATATTTTCACATCTTATGGAAATGTTGACGAATATTTTTTGGATACCGACTATGCTCAGAAAATAATTTCTAATTTAAAAACTAATTATTTTTATATTATTTAAAAGAATATCAATGGAATTTAATTTGAATTATTTCAAAATGATACAGAATTAGATAGAGATGGTGAAGGTAACATTTGATGATGATGTTTGTGTAATTTTGTTATTGTTCTTTTTTTTCAGAATCAAAGGAAGATATGGTAATGGAAGTGATCAATTCTTATGATAAAATTTATTACATATTCATTTACATCTATAATTTGATCTTGAATGATGAGATATAGAGGATGGAAGGTCAAGGATATTCTAGTAATGTAATGAATGAAATTGGAAGAGGATGTTAACCTTAGAGAAGAAACTGGAGATGTTCAGTGAACAAATATAGAGGAAGGGGTCCTGGAAAATCAACATTAAGAAGCTATAAAAGTTGTAATTATGTAAAGATGGGGAAACTTGAATGTTATTTTCATGAATATAAGACCGATATGAGATTTGACACTAAAAGTTCAGGTTCTGGGAAAACAATAGCTGATTAAATGGAGAACTATAATTCCTAGTTTTATTGTTCAAATGGAATACTAGATTATTTATTTGGGGGAATATTTCCATTCCACAAGGGAAAGGGAATACATGAAAAATTATATTTTTTGAAATTTTGGTAAAGTGAATCTTCTGTGTGATAAAAATTTATAGATTGTTGGAAAAGGGGGATGTGAAAATCTGACTGAAGAATAAAGGATTTCTTAATATTAAGTTTGTTCAATTTATCCATGGACTCTATAAGATTTTAACATTTATGGGTTAGTTGGATGTGTTGGATTTGGAACAAAATTTTCTAATAGGGTATGGAGAATCACTCAATGTTATCTAGTCATTTCTAAAAGATTAAAAGATAGAATCCTTTATCTTAATAAAAGAACATAAGGAGTCACAATGGTTGAAACATCAATTTATAGAATTTTATATTTGTGTAAATATCAGCTGGGTCATCTCAATGAAAATATTATGAAGATTATAGTAGAAAATGGGATGTTTAAGCATGATCATTCTGGAATTAGTTTTTTTGAAAGTTTCATACTTCGAAATCTACGTAATATGTCTTTCAATATCAGTAGTGGAACTCCTAAAGTTGGAAAGAAAAACTTGTATATACTGATGTTTTTGGAACATCCTCATTCAAGTCACATGAAATATCACAATGATTTTTTACTTTCAAGGATGAATCCATGATGATGTTATGGGTTTATTATTTAAAGAACAAGTCAAACATGTTTGTAATCTTTTTTCACTAGAAAGAAATTATTGAAAAATAAAATAGATGTAATGTAAAGTGTTTGAGATCCAATAATAGGGGTGAGTTCAATGTAATGATCTTCCAGAAATAATTTAGACATATATGAATCATACATGAGAAAAAATATTATGGGACACCTGACCAAAATATCATTGTAGAGATGATGAACCAGGCATTGATGTAGAAGACACAAACAATGACGATTCACTCTAGAATACCTAAGGAATTTTGGGTATCATTGATTTATACAGTCGTGTATCTAATCAATCAAAGTCCTTATTCATTAGTAGGGAAACTATTATTGGAAGCACAGTGGACTAGGAAAACATTGGAACTTTATCACCTCATAATATTTAGATGTCTTTCCTATGTTCATTTGGATTCCATATACTAAGACAAAATTAATGAAAAGTCTCAAAAAGTTTTCTTTTTAGGGTACTGTCATGAGGATTTTGTATTTTTACTTTGGGGAGATAGAAAAATATAGGTTATCAGATTTAGAAATTTGATCATTAATGATATAGTTCTTTGGATAGATCTAAACTTGGTGGCCAAGGGAGATGAGAGAAAGGAATAATCACAAGTCCAAGTTGAAATGGTAAAAAAGTTTTGAAAATTAAAAAACTCCATATTTCTCCTGGGGTACTAAGTTAATCAAAAATATATAAACTCTACAGGAAATTTCAAGCAACATAACCAAAAATTCGTAATGTAGACTAGTGGTTGATATACCAAATAGACCAGGGATGGTAAATATTTTGGTAAATAATCGGTAAGTGAATTACCAAAATTATTAGTATCAAAAAGATTAGAATTGAAGGTTGAATTACAATGATATTCCATAATCAAACAACTGTTATATAGGTATAGATCTGATCTTTACTTCTTACTTTTGATGGGAGGGGGAAAACCTAATAGTCTAGAGGACGAAATTGTTCTCAATGATTCTACTAAGTGGGATCTTGTTATAAATAATGATATGGATTAGTTATATGAAAATAACACCAAGGAATTAGTTTAAATCTATACAAAAAATGGCTCTAGAAAATAAATGGATATTTTGGTTAAAAGAAAAAGATAAGGAAATTTTGATGGATAAAGATAAACTAGTAGTTAATGGTTTCCAACAAAAGTATGGTACTGACTATTTTGAAATATTTTCATCGGTTGTTAAGAATAATACTTTCTAGTATGTTCCAAGTATAGATTCTACCAGATAGTTTTTTTAATAAGTAGAATCATGAATTGGTGTGTAAACTCAAAAGGAGTCTTTATGGGTTGAATAAATCACCATAATAATATAACCATAAGTTTTATTTTTTTATGTTGGATAAAGGTTTCATTCATAGAAACTCATATCATTATTTCTACCATAATAAATATGAGGATGGATGTTTCATTATCCTACTTTTAATGTGGATGATATTATTCTATTTAGGATAATTTTTCAACATATTCAAGGGATAAAGAAAGATTTTTCAGGAATCTTTTAAATGAAATATCATAGTGAAGCTCAAAAGATTGTTGGAATGTGGATTAAAAGGGATTAAAGTTATGGAAGCTCAGTACCTCCCAAAAATAGTACATCCAAAAATTTATTGAATATTTCAGAATGATTGGGTGTAAATCTATTGTCACACCCCTTTTCAATATTTTCAAATTATCCGATGAGAAATCACCTAAAATAGAAGACGATACAAAGAACATGCCTAAAATTATATTCACATATATTTATGGATGTCTGATGTATGTCATAGTGTACACTCATGATGATATTTCTCATTCAGTGGGAGTTGTTAGCCGGTTCATGTAAAATCTAGGAAAAAACATTGGGATAATGTGAAGTGGATTCTCTAGTATCTCAAAGGAATAGTAAATACTTCCTTGTTCTTTGGTTTGAATGAACTGATACAAGGGTATGCTGATTTTTATTTCATGGGATATTGTGATACATGAAAGAGTAATTCTGGTTATGTCTTTATTTATAGTAGAGTGTCTTTAAAAATATGTAAAGTTTATAGCCAATTGTTTGTCCATCATCAATAGAAGTTGAAAATGTTGCAGAAATGAAAGTAAGAAAAGAAATGGTGTGGATGATGCAACTTCTTGAAGAACTTGGTTAGTGTTAAGGAAATGGGACACTATACTATGATAGTAAAAGTGATTTTCACTTGATGAAGAATCCTATTTTTTCAGAGAGTACTAAACATATCGGCCTTAAGTACCATTATATCTAAAATTTGTTGGAAGATGGGGAGTTGGAAAATATTGAAGGAAAAAATCCAAAGGATGTGTTCATCAAAGTGTCATCCCAGGAAATTCTGATGTAACATTGTGCCTTAGTGGGGTAGGGGTGAATGGAAAAGAAAGGAGGATGGAGTTCACTATACTTATTTGAAGTAGTTGACAGTTTCCAAGGGATCCTTGAAGAAGTCTTCACATGGGATATTGTTATGTTTTTGAAGCATCTTCAAGGATTCTATATTAGTTTACTATAATTTCATGACTCAATTCCCCAGAAGGATACATTTTTAGGATGTTCGGGAGGTTTTTCTAATGGGTTCTCAATAGGGAATCATCTATTGGAATTTTGGGCACTCAGGTTACTAGATGTATAAAAAATGAAATCACTGGTAGGATAACCATGTCTAAATTTATATCTCTCTTTAATTGGAGTTTGTAGGGAAGAGTGATGTATAATATTTTTAACATCGTATGTTTTTAAAAATAAATACTTTGTTAGATAGCGTACATGAAATGCCACATCGAGCATAAACGAACAAGTAAATATTATTCTATGATAGATATCGCCTAGCCATTATAATGGAGGGAATGAACAGTGCTAACCAAATTATCAAAATATGTTTTATACATGTTTGTATAATGATTCATTGGCTACCAAATTAACATTAAATGAAAATAAAAATCAATTGAAAATAAAGGATGTATTTTTATGAGAAACTATTTATATGTGAATAACTGTGTTTATAAAATAATTAAATTACTCTTTTTGGATTAAATTAATGAAATATTAATTCAATCTAATGTTTAATATTCATCTTACGTGTTTTATATACATTATATAATAATAAATTCAATTTTATGGATAAAAGGAGTATTTTTTCTAAAAATTCAGTTTTACTCCCTTTTGATGGTGAACCAATTTACATATAGTTTTTTTACACTTTTATAAGTTTTATTTGAAAAAATAAACTTCTTCTTTTGAATATGGATATCAAAATTTACTTTGGTGTAATTATTGGGTTTTAATGATAAAATTCATATTTCAATGAATATTGAAAAATACTACGTTTTAATTCAAAATTGTTATTTCTTTTAATTTATTTATATTGATAGATTATCCTTTTAACAATTTTTAATTTTTATTTAGATTATTTTTTTATTTTTTAATCCAATTTAGTTCATTTTAATTAATTTGGATATAAAAACTTTGTTGACTTTTGACCATTTTTAATTTTAAAACATGTTTCCTCGATCTGTCAACGAGATTCATTTTAAATTAATTTTTGTAACTTTTATGAATTGAATTTTAAAAAATTGATATACATGGTTGTAATAATTATAAAAAATTTGATCTAATATGATCAAATTATTTATTGGTGAATAGTATCTTTTGTATTTTATTTACCATGGTTAAAGGTAAATCGAGTAATTAGTGGTAAAAATAATATTATAATAATATAAAACTACCCTAACACTTTTAGTAATCTTATTTGATGAGTTATTGATGATCAAGATAGTAATTGGGCTGAAATTTTAGCCTTTGGAAGCCACATGTGTGTGTTTATGACATTTACAACATTTTATTTAAATTAAAAACAAAGATTTCATAAACATGTTTCTTATTACTAAAACAATATTAATATGGGGTTCTATATGTGATATATTCAACTATAATTCCTTAAAAATATAATAATATTATATACATCTTGATAATTTATTTATAATTTTTAAATATTAAATAATTAAATTTAATTATGACACAATCCATTAATTTTATAAATTAATTTTAAATTTTATTGAAAATTTAATGTAGTTTTCTTTTTGAAAGAATAAATTTTTTTTGATTTTAAAAGTCATATAATGAATAGTTCCAAAATTGACATTATTCATATTTTAAAATATAAACTATTTAATTAAATGATATAAAATTTATAAAAATATAATATTAGGCTAGAATGTTTATGTAATTATAAAAAAATCATCAATGAATCATTAATTGTTCATTTAATAATTTATGGTAATTATTTTAACTCTCAATCTATAAATTACATAATAAAACGGTAAGAGTTAAAAGGGTTAAAATATAAAGATAAGGATTAAAGAATATCCAAAACTTTTCTGATTTTTATTGGATGAAGTTATTTCGACCCACACACATCCTATATTCTAACTAAATCAACTTGGACACATTTGGAATATAAAATGATTTTATATTAATTTAATACTTTTAATAATTTCAAGACTGCCCCTCCCCTCTCCTATAAAAGGGAACCCCTTTATCTCTATTCCATGCACATTAGAAACCTTTTGGTTCATCAAATCTGTACCCATGAACCTTTTTAGAATACCTCCCCACATTAGTAAAGCCTTATTTTTGGCATAACAACATACATAGAGGTTTTAATGTGTTAAGAATGGTGATCATCCGAAGGAAATGTGATGCTTTTATTTAAGTGAATCTATTTTATTTCTTCTTCATATTCCTTCAAATATCATTAAACCATGAATGAAATCATAACTCCAATATCCTCAAAATACTGATATTTTATTATTTTAATATCATCACCTAAATCCATCTCCAAATTCATCAAATGGGAAATAAACTTTTCATTCATGTGTATGGAGGACTATCGCCTCACGAACTGATATAGTTTGTCTTTCATTACCACCTCTAAAGACTGTTCTTAATTATAGAATTAATGTTTATATATGATATTAATGAAATATTTATCATTATTAGAGAATAATATATCTCAATTACTTTCTTAATTTCAATGAACATAAAAATTATAATGTCACTCGTGCGTATATGTAAACTATCACCTCCATGAAGATATGTGAATCGTGTTTATTCACCACATCAATTGTATTTTATATATAACTATATTTAAATAATTATTATTTTAATATATTATGATAATTATGGAAATATAAAATAATAATTACTTTATTTCCATAACGATCAATGAAAAATGGAAACGGTCCTCATACGTATGTACGACCTACTGTCTCCATGATTATAACATTGTTCATTTTTAATAAACATAATTAATGGTTTGATTTAAAAGTATAATTTATATATAATTATGATAATAATTTCATGAATATTATTATGTAGATTATGGACTTATGACCACATGGAATATTGACATCATACTATGTTCATTTTTACTCAAGTACAGAATATCGACAAAACATCGAACATGAACTTAAACAATTATGTAATTGTCATAAAATGGAAATAAGTGATATAAAAGGAATAACAAAAATTAAAAATATTGTCAAGAAAGTATAAATTATCCTAAATTTATTATTTAGGATGATAAAGATTGTATATGATAAATCAATCTCTAGGTAAGAGACTTCGTCTCAATCTCCTTTCATTGAGGCATATTTTGATGATATACACCACCTTCTTTTATAAGGTGTATAATTAAAACCTATGAATTTTAGTTTCATTAAAAGGTTTTCAAGAGGAATTATTTATATTAAGAGATTTACTTTCTTTCAAAATGAAAAAATTAATGTTTTCAACATATACGGCGATAATGACTTATCTGCCACCATAACTATTATTTGATATTTGGATTCCTCTATAAGCATTAATATTTTTAAAAGGAAAAAGAAATACCTTATTCCATTTTTATGGATATTTTTTTATTTTTTCTCATTGGAAAACACGTCAATGTATTTCACATAATGCTTCTGGTCATGATTCCGGAGCATAGCTTGTTTCCCAGGCTTCGATTTGACTAGTTGTAGAGCCCTAACAGGGTTACGGATCAGATGTTATGGCTATTAGAAGTTGGGCTGCTAGAAATGGCCATCTAGGATGGTTTCGGGGAAAAGTATGGTTTTGCACGTAAAAATAGAATCTTGCGCATAAAAACAGAATCTTCCGCATAAAAATTGAATCTTTCATGAGAAATGGCTTTGTGCGGAAATTTGGAACATAATTTTATGTGCACTAACATTCAAGGTTTCGCCTATAAATACAAGTGCACCCCCTTCTTCCCGGAGGGGCCCCAGAGGTCGGTCACCACTCTAATGCGCGTAAGTCCACATTTTCCACGCTTGCATGCAAAACCCCCCCTCTTGTGCACAAAACATCACTTTTTTTTCACAAAAGTGCCAACATGCCCAGTTTTGCGCACAAAAAAATTATTTTTTCTCACAATAGTGCCACTATGCCCAATTTTCCGCACTCCAGTGCTGCACCTGTCTAATTGTACGCCCACAATCCCTATTGTGCGCAAAGATCCCCTATTGCATGCCAGCCTCCCCTAATGCACACAAGTCCTTCCCTATTGTGCGCAAGGCCCCCTATTTATGCACACATCTCCCATATTGGGCAGACACCTCCCCTATTGCGAACAATCCTTCCCTCTTGCACGCAAATCCTTCACTTTTTCATGCCATCCTTCCCTATTATGCACAACAGTCACTAGTACAACCTACCCCTTTATCAGCGCTAAAAACCAGAATTAACAGCGCTAGAAAAGCGCTGTTAATTCCGGCGTAGATAAAGGGGGGTCCCCTATATCAGCGCTTCTCGGAGCGCTAATAAAGGGGTCCTTTATCAGCGCGTCGTGGAGCGCCGATAAAGGTCACCTATATCAGCGCTTCTTGGAGCGCTGATAAAGGGTCCTTTTATCAGTGCTCCTCTAGCACTGTTAAAGGTGTCCTTTATCAGCGCTAAAAAAGTGCTGATAAAGGCCCCAACGCCTGCACCTAAAAAACAGTACCTGCACACCTGCACACTAGAATACCTGCACAAAGTAGCACATGCACACTTGCACACCATAGCACCCGCACCCAATATTTTGACTGACAATGGTATATACATTTACTTAACATCATGAATACAAAAAAACACATTGCTATATACATTTCAAACATTGTTTTACATGGTTACATTTACAATTATTCAACAACTGTTATAAACATTCATGTTTCATCCTTTAATATCTGTGATCCGCTCTCGACGGTATTTGTTGCCGAACAAAGCATCCGAACTCAATGAAAAAAATTCACCTATATAAGAAAACAAATATTATGTTAGTAATTCAATAATGAAAGAAATTAAAATAGTAATATGAAAGAATACATTAATATGGAAATGTGAAACTAAAATATTAAATTTTAAACTCAAAAGTTTTCATTTTCATAACAATGAAAGGGAATAATGTAAAATCAATATGTTTTTGATTGATTTATCTCATTTAATAAATACTGATTCTTTATCTAAGGAAAATCTTTACCAGTCACACCGTGCATCAGATTAAGGTGTGGTCAATTCGTACATGTCACAAATGATTCGTGGATCGTTGTGCTAAAGTATCAAAACAATCCGAACGCGTTTTCTCGGTTTGGAATATGTCATTGGTGTTGTTTTCCAAAGTTTATGTCATTTTCAAACTGATATCAGACAATTTTAGCCATACCGGTCACACCGTGCGTCGGATTGAGGTGCGGTCGATTCGTACACGTCAAAAATGACTCGTGGATAATTTTCCTAAAGTATAAAAACAATCCTAAGGCGTTTGCTCAGTTTGGCGTATGTCATTGGTGTTGTTTTCCAAAGTTTATGTCATTTTCAAACTGATATCAGACACTTTTAGCCATACCGGTCACACCGTGCGTCAGATTGAGGTGAGATCGATTCGTACAAGTCACAAATGACTCGTGGATCGTTTTCCTAAATTAGAAAAACAATAAGGAATTTGCTCAGTTTGGAGTATGTCATTGGTGTTGTTTTCCAAAGTTTATGTCATTTTCAAACTGATATCAGACAATTTTAGCCATACCGGTCACACCGTGCGTCTGATTGAGGTGTGTTCGATTTTTACGTGTCACAAATGACTCTTGTATCGTTGTCCTAAAGTATCAAAACAATCCGAACGCGTTTGCTCGGTTTGGCGTATGTCATTGGTGTTGTTTCGCAAAGTTTATGTCATTTTCAGACTGATATCAGACAATTTTAGCCATACTGGTCACACCGTGCGTCGGATTGAGGTGCGGTCGATTAATACACGTTAAAAATTACTCGTGGATCATTTTCCTAATGTATCAAAATAATCCGAATGTGTTTGCTCGGTTTGGCGTATGTCATTGGTGTTGTTTTCCAGAGTTTATCTCAATTTGAAACTGATATCAGACACTTTTAGCCATACCGGTCACATTGTGCGTCAGATTGAGGTGAGATCAATTTTTACACGTCACAAATGACTCGTGGATCGTTGTCCTAAAGTATCAAAACAATCCGAAGGCGTTTGATCAGTTTGGCGTATGTTATTGGTGTTGTTTTCCAAAGTTTATGTCATTTTCAAACTGATATCAGACAATTTTAGCCATAACGGTCACACCGTGCATTGGATTGAGGTGCGGTTGATTCGTAGACGTCAAAAATGACTTGTGGATCGTTGTGCTAAAGTTTCAAAACAATCCGAACACGTTTTATTAGTTTGACGTATGTCATTGTTGTTGCTTTCCAAAGTTTATCTCAATTTGAAACTGATATCAGACACTTTTAGCCATACCGGTCACACAGTGCGTCGGATTGAGGTGCGGTCGATTAGTACATGTCACAAATGACTCGTGGATCATTTTCATAAAGTATCAAAACAATCCGAACACGTTTTCCTAGTTTTCCATATGTCATTGGTGTTGTTTTCCAACTTTTATCTCAATTAGAAACTGATATCAGACACTTTTAGCCATACCGTTCACACCGTGCGTCGGATTGAGGTGCGGTTGATTCATACACGTCAAAAATGACTCGTGGATCGTTTTCCTAAAGTATCAAAACAATCTGAACTCGTTTGCTTGGTTTGGCGTATGTCATTGGTGTTGTTTTCCAAAGTTTATCTCAATTTCAAACTGATATCAGACACTTTTAGCCATATCTGTCACACCGTGCGTCGGATTGAGGTGCGGTCAATTAGTACACGTCACAAATGACTCTTGGATTGTTGTACTAAATTATCAAAACAATCCGAACGCGTTTTCTTGGTTTGGTGTATGTCATTGGTGTTGTTTTCCAAAGTTTATCTCAATTTGAAACAGATATCAGACACTTTTAGCCATACCGGTCACACCGTGTGTCGGATTGAGGTGCGGTCGATTCATACACGTCACAAATGACTCGTGGATCATTTTCCTAATGTATCAAAACAATCCGTACGTGTTTGCTCGGTTTGGCGTATGTCATTGGTGTTGTTTTCCAAAGTTTATGTCATTTTCAAACTGATATCAGACAATTTTAGCCATACTGGTCACATCGTGCGTCGGATTGAGGTAAGGTTGATTCGTACACATCAAAACTTACTCGTGGATCATTGTCCTAAAGTATCAAAACAATCAGAAGGCGTTTGCTCGGTTTTTCGTGCGTCATTGGTGTTGTTTTCCAAAGTTTATGTCATTTTCAAACTGATATCACAGAATTTTAGCCATACCGGTCACACCGTACGTCGGATTGAGGTACGGTCGATTTTTACACGTCACAAGTGACTCGTGGATCGTTGTCCTAAAGTATCAAAACAATCCGAAGGCGTTTGCTCGGTTTTTCGTGTGTCATTGGTGTTGTTCTCCAAAGTTTATGTCATTTTCAAACTGATATCAGACAATTTTAGCCATACCGGTCACACCGTGCATTGGATTGAGGTGCGGTCAATTCGTACACATCACAAATGACTCGTGGATCGTTTTCCTAAAGTATCAAAACAATCTGAACGCGTTTGATTGGTTTGGCGTATGTCATTGGTGTTGTTTTCCAAAGTTTATGTCATTTTCAAACTGATATCAGACAATTTTAGCCATACCGGTCACACCGTGCGTCGGATTGAGGTGCGGTCGATTCGTACACGTCACAAATGACTCTTGGATCGTTTTAATAAAGTATTAAAACAATCCGAAGGCGTTTGTTCGGTTTTCCGTGTGTCATTGGTGTTGTTTTCCAAAGTTTATGTCATTTTCAAACTGATATCAGACAATTTTAGCCATACCGGTCACACCGTGCGTTGGATTGAGGTGTGGTCGATTCGTACACGTCAAAAATGACTCGTGGAACGTTTTCCTAAATTATAAAAACAATCCGAACGCGTTTGCTCGGTTTGGAGTATGTCATTGGTGTTGTTTTCCAGAGTTTATCTCAATTTGAAACTGATATCAGACACTTTTAGCCATACCGGTCACACCATGCGTCGGATTAAGGTGCGGTCAAATCGTACACATCACAAATGACTCGTGGATCATTTTCCTAAAGTATCAAAACAATCCGAAGGTGTTTTATCGGTTTTCCGTGTGTCATTGGTGTTGTTTTCCAAAGTTTATGTCATTTTCAAACTGATATTAGACACTTTTAGCCATACCGGTCACACCGTGCGTCGGATTGAGGTGCTGTCAATTCTTACACGTCAAAAATGACTCGTGGATCTTTTTCCTAAAGTATCAAAACAATATGAAGGCGTTTTCTTGGTTTTCCGTGTGTCATTGGTGTTGTTTTCAAAAGTTTATGTCATTTTCAAACTGATATCAGACAATTTTAGTCATATCGGTCACACCGTGCGTCAGATTGAGGTGCATTCGATTTGTACACGTCACAAATGACTCGTGGGTCGTTTTCCTAAAGTATCAAAACAATCAAAATGCATTTGCTTGGTTTGGCATATGTCATTGGTGTTGTTTTCCAAAGTTTATCTCAATTTGAAACTAATATCAGACACTTTTAGCCATACCGGTCACACCGTGCGTCGGATTGAGGTGCGGTCGATTCGTACACGTCACAAATGACTCGTGGATCATTGTCCTAAAGTATCAAAACAATCCGAACGCGTTTTCTCGATTTGGCCTATGTCATTGGTGTTGTTTTCTAAAGTTAATGTCATTTTCAAACTAAGTAGTAGGAATTCACTAATCTAAGGATATGAAACATAAGAAAGAGAGATCATAGATTCTCAATAAGTGAAAAGGGAGATATCAATGACCATATAAAGATAACATAAGTATTAGGAATTCACCTTCATTGTCCTATTTATTTACATTCTTCGATCAGGTACGCTGCCCATTCGTTTCTAAAGACATTTATATCATCTTTTGAATAGGGGTTTTTGCGATAGTCATAGTAGTACTGAAAAAATATAAATACACAAAGGATTAATAATTATTTTAAATAAAGTAGTAATTATTTTCAAAAATACCTCTTCAGGGATGCTAGTTTGTTCATGAAATATGATCTCTTTCATAAATTTACAAACATAATAACCGCAGTCCTTGTCATTTGTTTATTTCAGACACTGAAAAAACATCGAGAAAAATAAGTAATTTATTTTGATATGTATTTGGATAGTGAAATATAATTATATATACCCAGATACTTCTCCATTTGTAGATCTTGTGGGCATTGTCGTCCTTATGCCCTGGATTCATTCCCGCCTTTAGACGATATTCATACACCTCCCTATCATAACAAAATCCTCATTAAAATATAATATAAATTATATAACTAGATATTTAGTTCTAAAATGTTGGATCTAGTGTATTACAAATTGACAATCTCCATCATGTGTGGTCGGTTAGTTGGATATCCATGCAGTGAATCCAAAAAATAAATCTTTGGAGTATCCAAATTGACTGCAATGAGCATCCAATGTTCCCTAAAAACACAAAAATAAAGAAGTACTGATAGAAATGAAAATATAATTTATATGATTAAAATATAGAGTTTTACCCTTGCATCGTTGGTATTAAACAGAGCATGTCAGTCGTAATTCTTCTTTGAAACGTTCTGAGCAGATTTGACATCAATTCAGGCTGAAAATTAGAATCTATTTCTGTTCGTTGTGTAGAAATGGTGTGAGGACTAACGATTCCAAATTTGTATTCATGGGAAAATCACTTCAATTTTTTTTCATATATACTCCTGTGAAAAATATGAGATGTATTTATCCATAATTATCAAAGTATATCAGCTTCTGTAAAATCAAATCATGAAAACATACCTCATGTATACATTTATAACTGAGGCGCCTAGCCAGTCGTATGTGATGATCTCAGAAACAACGTCTGCACTAACGAAATCTATTGTTTCCTCTCCGTACATATCATTTTCACAAACAATTGTATGATTCTTTCTGTCTTTCATTTTTGTATCCACATGAGCTTGCAATGATATTAAATGTGGATATAGAACGGGCGGGGTGAACGCGCTCTCAGTAGATCGTTTTGATCGGTTGGTTGATCCAATCTTGGAGCCGCTCTTTCGTTTTAGCTTCTCCATTTTATCCTTCTGTAATAACATTCATCGGTTCAGCCATTTTATAATTTAATGTTATAGGTTCTGCTTGAAAAATGAACTGGAAATGAATACCTCCTGCTTGACTTGTTTTTTTACAAGATTCGACGGCCATGCAACGAATGTTCCAATAGATTTTTCCACCGTATGAATGTCGTCATCGTCATTTGGCATGGGTAGCTCAGCGCTCGGCTCATGAGCTACGTTAATCGACACTTTGACATGACTGGTTGGAAGTGGTATGGAGTGTAGTGTGTCATTCTGCATATTGAACACCGTAGCCCTCGCTACAAGGCGATGGGTGGGAGTTGACAGATATAAATCACAGTCATTTTCACCCTGCAGAATATCATTAAATGAAAGGTATCAATGTCTATGTGATTCAATTCTCACAAAAATGAATATTATAACATTGATTACCTCGGTTAAGTCAGGTCTTTGAGGGGAATGGCTCGCCTCAAAGCTGGTGAGGGGTGGATCTTCTCGCGGGGGTTGTTCTTGAGTTCTTTGTTCTCTTCGCCTCTCCTCTATCAAACTCTTTAACATCTCTCCCTGAGTTTGGATTAGTTATTCAAGGGTAGCTACTCTATATCTCATTACATGCAATTCTTTAGTTCGTTCATCCTCTTTTTTTTTCTTAAAATATGTCTTGGGTGACACCCAAAACCCACACCTTTGACGCGACCATACTGTTCTGGCTGTTTCAAGGCCGTTGAAAGTATGTCTGCATCTGGTGCGGGTGTTGTGGATTCCTGTGACCATGTCAAATAGAAAATATGAAAAAATAAGTAAGTATCATTATGTAATAGTGATTTAATTAAAACCAAGTTTATATTATGTCATACTTACACATGTTTCCCACAATTTTTGTGCGTTTTCATCTATCAGTTTCCCCTCTTTATTAACATGAGCCTCCTTCCATAGCACATGGTGTGGAATGGAAGTGACTTGAGATTTTTCTTCATCAATCTGCATATAAATAGAGAAACATGGTTACAGTGTTGTTTTATGTCACATAAAATTATTACAGTACATTTAAAATACATACCAATTGTTTTTCAATTGAAGCGTACCCCAACCTTGCTTTACGGTAGGGGTACGCTGGTTTTGCTGCACGTTCTTTATTTTCAGCACTCAGTTGTTGTTTCATGAATAAAAACCTATCAATAAATGTGATTAATACAAGCAACATTACACAATGTGTAACCAAACACAATGTACCTGAAAATATGTTCCTTGGGATATCAAGTGTGCATAAAGAGGAGGCGGGTGCGGCTTGATTTTCCCTTTGGCATCCTTCAGATGATTTTTCGTTAAAATGGTGCAAAAGCCTCTATGAATCCTTCCTGCTAGTCTGAAAACATATTCTTTGTGCGAAACATCTACTATAAATGCACTCTGCAAGAGATGATGAAGGGTTAGTCAATATTTCAATATTTTATTTTATTTTAATAAATTAAATAGATGATATCGTAATGTTACCGTAATCTCTCCCCACATTAATGTTTTCAACCCGCTGACAACATGGTGCCATGACTCTACGTCAATTGGCACACGTTGTCAACTGACGATTCCAATGTAGCTACTAAACATGGCTTTGTTGGGGTTTACATGCTGGCCTAGCTTATTCCATCCCACCTCATATTTGATGCCTTTTCCTTTTGACTTAAGGATTTTTTCTAAAACTATCAAACTACGGCGCACCTGTTTTTTTGTGTCACTGGGGTTTCATCGCCTACCATTTCTTTACTTTTTTGCATCATCATTATGTTTCTCCGAAGCGCTAGCTTCGACACTTACACCAGCTGCAACAGGTTGAGAGACCTGTTGTACGTCAGCAGTGGGACCAGCTGCAACAGGTTGAGAGACATGTTGTCTCTCAGTAATGGGACCAGCTGCAACAGGTTGAGAGACCTATTGTACGTCAGCAGTGGGACCAGCTGTAACAGGTTTAGAGACCTGTTGTCTCTCAGCAGTGGGACTAGCTGTAACAGGTTGAGAGACGTGTTGTGTCTCGGGATTGGGTGCATCAGCAGGGGAAGAAGTCATTATCTTCATAACTGGTTTAAAATTTAAGTTAGATCACATAAAAGCAGCAGCGAATAGATAATAACATAATGTAACACAATCTATATTACAATAAAAATCAATAACCTGATTATTGAACTCCCTTTTTTTTAAAAGGGTGAATGGATTTGACCCCTCTATCAACTATCCATATCCCTTCATTATGGTCTCCTCTAACATAAAAAACGTCATCTACATTGAGACCAATGTGAAATGATTGCAAAATCCCAATGAAAGGGTCATCTTCCGTTGAATTTTCATCTGACCATTCAGCTGTTTTGGTCGATAACAGAACAATTGACCAGTTTTAGTTTGTGGGATCGGGAACATAAAATATTTGCACTGCCTGTGATGCCATTATAAATGGTTCGTCTTTCTCCCCTTCCATACTGAAATCAACTTTCAAAAATCATGAATCATCTATTTTAACAGCACTCCTGTTATCA
This sequence comes from Viscum album, assembly GCA_963277665.1. Taxonomy (NCBI): domain Eukaryota; kingdom Viridiplantae; phylum Streptophyta; class Magnoliopsida; order Santalales; family Viscaceae; genus Viscum; species Viscum album. The sequence continues at coordinate 311,404,678 of OY728167.1, read as the reverse complement.
TCCCACTTGCATTGAAATATCGGAACTTGAAATTCCTTATAATCCAACTCCCATATTTTTTTGATGATGCCAAAGTATGACATATTCGCATAAATTGGATTTCTGTCCTTAGCACCGGAAACATGAATCGCTTCAGCCACAAGTGTAACCCCACTATTCTGCATGGTACTATCTTCATCATGTTCATTAGTATAAAATGTATAACCATTAACTACATAAGCATTGTAAGATAATGCATACACACTTGGTCCTCCGGCTAGCCATCGAAGTCGTTCCAAAATAGACTTTGGATTTTCATCTGACTTCTAAAAAATATGATCTCGAAACCATCCTATAAACTGTCGATTATTTGTATCTGATATCCATTTTTCAGCCCTTGATGGATTCAATTGCCTAAGAATTTCTTTGTGGATTTCAACATACGGGTCAACGTCCAAACTGTTATGCAAAACATAAAGGTGGTCCTGCTCCCGATCTGTAATATTGATTGTGACAACCTTTATTCTAGAAATTCCTTCACCCTCTAGCTGCCCAGTGTGACGAGATTTCCGTAAGCCAATGCTTTCCACACCAGACAAGTATTCGGTACAGAATTCAATGGCTTCCTCAACAATATATCGCTCTGCAATACAACCCTCTAGCCGACTTCGATTTTTGACATACCCTTTCAAAATCATCATATACCGTTCAATGGGGTAAATCCATCTGTAATGTATAGGAACACATAGTCGAATCTCTCTCACCTAGTGGACCATCAAATGAGCCATCATATCAAAAAATGAAGGCGAGAATAACATTTCTAATTCACATAATATGACAGCAATTTCTTTTTCCATAGCTGGCAATTTCGCCGGGTCTATAACTTTGCTGCATATAGCTTTGAATAAGAAACACAGTTTCATTAATGTATGGAGGAAATTCTTGGGAAAAATTCAACATAATGCAATTGGAATGAGATTTTGCATCAAAACATGACAGTCATGTGATTTCAGACCTTTTAACTTCAAGTCGCTCATTGACATAAGGTTACTGATATTTGAAGAATACCCCTCTGGATACTTTACGTCATTCAAGAAGTTACAAAACTGATATCTCTCCTGCCTGGAAAGAGTGTAAGCAGTAGGAGGAAGAAATGTTCTGTTTTTCACCCATTACTGGTGCCAACTCTACTCGTATTCCCATCTCAACCATGTCCAACCTAGCCTTAATTCCATCTTTTGTTTTTCTAGAAGTATTTAGAAACGTGCCGATAACACTGTCAAATACATTTTTTTCTACATGCATAACATCAATAAAATGTCTTACATACAGACAATTCCAGTATTGTAATTCAAAAAAAATTGATCTCTTTTTCCAACCGATTTTCGTAAGGTTTTTCGAAGCCGGTTTACCAAAAGTAGTGTCCAAATTTTTAACTTTCTCAAACAATTGATCGCCTGTTAGTGGAGACGGTGCTGTACGTTCTTCTGAACTTCCATCGAATGATGTCTTCCAAGAACGGTACTTATGTCATCATGGTAGAAATCTTCGATGTCCTAGAAACACGGTTTTCGATGAATGTTCCAACCTAATTGATTGTGTACCTTCTTCGTAAACAGGACAACCTTGAGTTCCTTTAATGCTATATCCTGACAAATTTTCATAAGCTGGGAAGTCATTTATCATCCCATACAACATGACTCTCAAAGTGAAATCTTCCTTTCTGTAAGCATCATACAATGTAACACCTGAATCCCACAATAATTTCAAATCTTCAATCAATGGAGATAAATAAACATCAATATCATTACCCGGTTGTTTTGGTCCTGATATAAGCATAGATAACATGATGTATTTTTGTTTCATGCATACCCACAGTGGTAAGTTATAATTTATCAACATAATCGGCCATGTACTGTGACTGTAGATTTGAAAACCAAAAGGATTCACTCCATCTGTAGATAACGCAAGACGAAGGTTTCTCGACTCATTTCCAAATTCAGGATACTCATGATCGATTCTCTTCCACTGAGGAGAGTCTGCCGGGTGAGATAGTATCCCATCTTTAATTCTTGTATCTGCATGCCATGTTAATTGTTCTGCAGTCTCCTCACTTCCATATAGGCGTCTAAACCTTTGAATGATTGGAAAGTACCATACAACTTTAGTAGGATTGGATCCATCTTTCTTGTATCGAGAAGCACCACACTTTGGGAATTCTTTAAGTGATTTGTGGTCCTTGTGAAACAGTATACAGTCATTCAGGCAGGCGTGTATTCTTTCATAGATCATACCCATAGAGCGTAGCATTCGTTTGGCATCGTATGTTCGTCTCGGGAGCTCATTGTCTTCTGGGAGCATGTCATTCAAGAGGGCAAGTAGTTTCGTAAAACTGTCGTCACTCCACCTGTTATCTGCTTTCAAATTATACAGCTTCAGTACGGCTGACAATGCTGTATATTTGGTGCAACCAGCATACAATGGTGTCTTTGCACAACTTTTTAACTTCTCAAATAATTTTGGGCAATCACGAAGTTCATCTTCGAAGGTCCTTGTCATTTTCTCAATACGATATTCATCATCATTCACATCTGTAATCACATCCTCCATACGGTCATCTTCATTGTTCATGTTTGTAATCATATCAGATGATCCATAAAACGCAGTGTCACCCCAGTCACTACCAACATTCGTTGTTTCCCCATGTTTATTCCAACATGTATAACTTTGATCTATTCCGTGAAAGATCAAGTGTTCTTCCAACTCATCTGGACTAATTTGTTTTGAATAGCAACATCGTAAACACGGACAAAGGATTTGAGAAGAGTCACATGCATGATCTTTTGCAAACTTGATAAATTTTTTCACGCCTTCTTCATACTCTTTTGTCAACCGATTCGCATTCATCCATTCTTTATTTATATTCATCCTATTTAAAATCCATTGGATAAGTATATAGGTTAAAGGAGAAGGAATATGAGTATAATTTAGATAAAAAACAAGATACTTCAAGGAAATAAAGGAATAAATAAATACCAAAATAAAAAATATATTGGGAACCACTACAATCCCCAAGCCTCACATCATCTAGATCTCTAAAACCCATCAAAGTTACTCCAACTCGATCTGGCAACACTGGGACCCAATTCTACCTGACCTTCAATACCTGAAGATTTCTTGGGTACTCAGTAGGGAACCACCAATGTGGTTTCATAAATTATAATTTTTAGTTATATGTGCATGTTTCATGGCCTGAATAAATAAATAATATCTAAAAAATAAATAAATAAATCATCATTGATCCTCAGGTTCGTAGCCTCGATCATCCATACCAACTTTGGCTAGTGCCAAAGTGTATTTGAGAACATTGTGATGACTATACCAACCATAACAATAATCACGAGGTCTTTCACCCTAGTATACATTGATAATTACCCTAGATATAAACTCACCCTGTTGAATATGATAATAACCTAGAAAACCCCCATACCATTATCACAACTTGAGTAGTATCCATACTAGTATAAAATTGTTCCCAACAACTTAACCCTAGTAGTGCAGGACACTCAACCAAATAGGCCAAATACACAATAAGGACTGAAATCTCTGACCTATCCACTTTTCATTACAAATATAATCACTACTGAAAATCAATTGCATCCCTATAAGTAGTATCATAGACCTCACTACTATGTAATTTTTTCCATTTCAATAAAATACCACCTCAAGGTCATTTTTTTAATAAAAGTGGTGACATGAATTGGTCACCTAATTCATGCCCCAAAGGACTCAATTAAAAAAAAGAGTATAAGTACAAACACAAGGTGAAAAGAAATTACACCAGTAGGGATTGAGAGAAGTATAAACCAAAAACACCAAGGAAAATCTGGAAAAATATCTAGAAGCAATGAATGATCCAAACAACCTATTATCAACTATTCCATGATCTCCAAAAGGGGTTTTACTATCCATGGGGACAACAATAATCCATTTGGCTCGAAGGGAATCCAATGCCTTCATAAATTTTCTTCTCTATCAACTTGAGTTATGTTATTCATGCTGTTATACAGTTGTTATTTTAAAATGAAGGGTTGAAATGAAACCTGAGAAAGACCTTAATACATTAAAACCAATGTTTTGAAAGGAACCCCATTAAAGGTTTGGATCAATAAGCTGTTAAGAATGAAGGCCATCATTGCAATGTCACCATCCAACAGAAGCACATGATGTAGTGAAACACTCATCGCATGAGAGAATCATATTATTTATCAGTGTCTTACATGGTATAGCCTCATAATATTTACATGGTAATATTTCATACTATAAATAGTCTCAAGAGATGGCTCATGTCCCATTTCAATATATAGGTTTGTTCTGGGTCAGTCTACACATCCAGCCTATCAACAACCTTACAAAGTTATACCCACCCAAGTAGTCACATCCCCAAGGGGGATGTTCACACACTTTAGGTTCAATTCAATAAGGCCAAGGGCTCTGATGTATCACTAGTTACATGTGTGGCCTATGGGAACAAATACATAAAAGTCACAGAATGTATTCCAAGAGGTCTCCGGGTTCCCCCTAACAAGGTCCTCTAAGTCACACTCCATCTAATAACACCCATTAAGGAATTTATAAATCCATAAAGAAATTACCAGGACCACATACCTATTTTATATGTTTCTACTATTTTAATTCCAAGTTGAAAACTTTTCCTAGGCTCGCTAAGCCTTGTCCAATGTCTACCCCAAGAACAACTCATCAATATAGCTCCTCCCTCTCTCCAAAAAACCAAAATTATTAAATTATAAAATTTATAATTAATTATCCAAATCAATTTAAACTAGTTATATTCACTAGAAACTCATCTTGTGGACTTTTCATGTTAGAAAAAAGACCAAAAATCCATATAAGATCTGAAGTGGGATCTTAGTTCCATCCTAGGAAAAATACCCAACCATAAAAACGAAATCCATAGACAACATTATATAATTTGATCCAATATCCATGAAAACTACAAAAGGAAACACAAATCCTTCATAATGATTGGTGACTTGCAGATACCATCATGATTCCTCTTATACATGAGGTAGGAAAACACCTCCATCAAATCAATAGGATACCACCGTGCTCTAGTTGAATCACCCATAAAACCTAATCTAGATAAATCAAAAATCAATAGAAACTAAATATAAAGAATAAAATGGTAAGGAAGATGGTGAAATCACTTAGAATTGTTGAATAAATCCACTAAAAAGCTCCCCTTGGAAAGGGGAATTAAAGAGGAATAAGGGGGTGGGTCGATTGGGCATTGTATAAGAGGGAGGATGAGAAATGTGGGCTTCCCCTATTGGAATTTTAGAGGGAAAAAGATGAAAATATAATTTTAATGTTCTACACAATTTTCCAAACCATATATTAATAATGTGGTGGCACTGTACAAGAAAACCCCTTCAAATATTTCGTCAACATAGTTTACCAAACTATGCATTAATTATGTAAATTGGAACTACCTCAGTCTACAAAATTTCACATGTTTTGTATGAAATCAGGAAAAAATGGTATGTTAATACCTAACTAAAATCCACCTCACATGGTTTCCTCTAAGATATCCCATGGTTAACCTTCACTAACCATGAAAGTCAACTATGTGATTTAGAAAGAGGACTGAAAACCTCCTCATGCTCAAGGTTCTACATTGTTTCTCAAAAAATAAGAACACAAAACCATGTTTCATTTGAAAAATCTCCAAAAAACATCATATAAAACTAAAATAAAGCTTGTGAGACTCACCTAAGTACTTGAGGCACCTCTCCAACCATGGTGGAGGAGGAGGCAGCAGAGTAGGAAGAGGAGGAGGAGGAGGAGGTGCCGGTGGAGGAGGAGGATGAGGCAGCGGACTAGGAGAAGGAGGAGGAAGCGCCGGTGGAGGAGGAGGAGGATGAAGCTGCGGTGGATTAGAAGGAGGAGGAGGAGGAGGAGTAGAGGATGAGTAGGAGGCGGTGGCCGGAGGAGGAGAAGAAGGAGGAGGCGGCGGCTGGAGGAGGAGATGGCGGCCGGAGGAGGAGGCGGCGGCCGGAGGAGGGGGAGCAGGAGGAGGCGGCGGCAGCAGCGGAGGAGGAGGAGGAGGTGGCGGCAGCGGTGCAGAGGAGGGCTTCCGTGAGATCTTGACCCGGTGCAGGGAGGAGGAAGAGGACCCGCGGGTTTTTAAAAAATCTGTGTGAGCCTTTATCAGCGCTAGTAAAAAGCGTTGATAAAGGATGTATTTATCATCTCTAAAATGAAAAGCACTGATAAATACAACCTTTATCAGTGCTAACAAAAGCACTGATAAAGGGGAGGACCTTTATCAGCGCTTTTCCGTTAGCACTGATAAAGGCAGGCGCATGCCTTGCCCTGTTTTTTGGTAGTGCGTTCTAGGATGTTGGCATTTTCCATTGCGCCCTTATGTGCTCCCACCTTCCACCTATGGAATACCATTATTTGAGATTTTCCTCTGCACACCACGAAACACCTTGAGTCGACATATATATCTTGGTTCGTTTCCCTTGTCATGAGTTGAGAGTCTCATCAGCAATTCCCCGAGCACCTTGAGTTGAACTATTCCTCAAGAAATGCCTAAAAACCCTACCACTTGGCTCATATGCCAGGTTGAACCAGAAAGGGCTACTCATGCGTAAGTCCCAACACTATCCAATTCTAGGTTCCTCATGCCTAATAGTCCTATCTATATTACTATAAACTATAGTACACCATATATATCAAATATAGGATGCCTCTTGTTCCATATAAGAGATGCCTTATGCACCAAGCATAAGATGCTAACACTCCTTCCTACATGACTATAAACTGTAGTACACTCTATGCCTCTTGTTCCGAACAAGATACGCCTTATGCTCCTGGCATAAGATGCAAGCAGTCCTTCCTACATGACTATAAACTTTAGTACACCATATGTGCCAAGCATAGCACGCCTCTTACTCCAAATAAGATATTCCTTATGCTCCAGGCGTAAGATGTCAATATTCCTCTCAGCATGACTATAAACTATATCATTCCATATTATTCAATAATAGGATTCCTCTTATTCCAAATAATAGATCCCTTATGTGAAAAGCATAAGATACCTCATACCGTGGTTACAGTGGCGTAATTTCAAGAGCGTTGGAAACCGTTTGAGCATTCCATCACTCTACCTCATGCTTTGTGTGTCCTTCATTCAGATAATCACCATCTTTCATTTCATAAAGGACCCCCATAACATCCTAGTCCCATGCCGCCTTGGCTCACCTACCGTTCTGGGCTAATGCCTTGGAAGACATTGGACAACACTTTGAGTCAGGTCTTGTGTTTCCAACATAGTCATCAGTCAACCTTCATTTGTTTTTTTCATATCAGGCTAACGCGATATGGATGTTGTGTTTCAAACATGTTCAACAGTTATCCTCCATTATCACGCCACCCTTGATGTGTTCCGAATGTCAGGCATGTGATTCACTCTTTTCATATCCCTTTGTTCAGACTGATTCCAACGCCCTTGGCATTATCCCTCTTGTGCACTAACGTATAGGTGAAGTCCTTAACCCACTAGTAGGTTGGGATGAACTCATGTCCATACATGAGGAATAAATTACGAGCAGCTTCCTTGCGCAAGCCACATTCACCATTTCCACTCCTTAGCGGCACCCAGGCAGCTTCCTTGTGTAAGCCTCATTCACCATTGTCGCTCCTTAGTGGCACCCGGGCTTCTTCCTTGCATAATCCCCATTCACTATTTCTGCATCATAGCGTCACCCATGTAGCTTTATTGCGTAAGTCCCATTCACCATTTTCACTGCAAAGCGGCACACGAGTTGCTTCCTTGTGTAGGCCCCATTCACCATTGCTTCTCCTTAGCGGAACCTGGGATGCTTCCTTGCATAAGCCCCATTCATCATTGTCGCTCCATAGCGACACCCGGGCTGCTTCCTTAAGTAAGACCCATTCACCATTGTCACACCATAGAGACACCAAAACATATTCCTTACTTAAGCCCCATTCACCATTTCCGCTCCATAGTGACACCCGGGTTGCTTCCTTGCGTAACCCTTATTCACCATTTCCGCTCCGTAGCGGCACCCAGGCTGCTTCCTTGCATAATCCCCATTCACCATTTTCTCTCCATAGCGGCACCCAGGCTGCTTCCTTGTGTAATACCCATTCATCATTGTCACACCATAGTGACCCCAGGTAGCTTCCTTGAGTAATCCCCATTCACCATTTCCACTCCTTAGTGGCACCCGGGGCGCTTCCTTGCGTAAGCCCCATTCCCCATTGTCATACCATAGCAGCACCCTGACAGCTTCCTTGTGTAAGCCCCATTCACCATTATTGCTGCATAGAGGAACCTGGGCTACTTCCTTGCGTAATCCCCATTCACCATTTTTGGTCCTTAGCCACACCCGAGAAGCTTCCTTGAGTAATCCCCATTCACCATTGCCGCTCCTTAGCGACACTCGATATTCTTCCTTGGGTAAGCCCCATTCACCATTGTCGCTCCTTAGTGGAACCTAGGCTGATTCCTTGCATAAGCTGCATTCACCATTGCTGCACCATAGCGACACCTAGGCATCATCCTTGCGTAAGAACCATTCACCATTGTTGCACCATAGCGGCACTCGGGAAGCTTCATAGTGTAAGCCCCATTCACCATTTCTTCTCCATAGCAGCACACAGGGTCCTCCCTTTCATAATCCCCATTCACCATTGCTGCTCCCTAGAAGTACTTTGGCCTCTTTCCATGCGTAAGCCCCATCATGAATCCGGGTTTTTGTGCTTTGTGTACACCCCGATTCATCACCCCTTCAAACTACGTGGGTTTTGATCCCTGTCGTCTACACATGGTATGTAGGAATCCTCCATGAGGTTTAATCCCATCAAATGGTAAACCTTGGAGTTCCCCCATTTTGGGATGCACACTCCCTGATCCTCCATTAGTGGTGTCCATATCAGACTCCACGGTGTGACATATTCCCTTTATGGGACACACCATCTTGGGTCTGTTCTTATTGAGTGTTCCAATCCATACACCTAGTAAACCTTCAAGGTGTTCCATCCTAGGGATGTACCAATATGATCTGTCAATATGGGACATTCTGAACACCCTCATTCCATCTCCTCAAGACATTAAACTTAGGGCCTACATCGTGTTAAACCTGAGATGCCTGAGGAAAACCTCAGAAGACATGCCTCTGGCGTAACCTTCTCCGAAAGACGTTAAACTCGTGGCATACCCTTTGTTAAACATGGGAAGTTGAGGAAAACCTCAGAGACATGCCTCCGACATAAGATACCCCACGACTGATGTTGGATTCCTTGGGTTCTTTACCCTTGAGATTCCCTCTTATGAAGAAGAATACAGGTTCCCCAATTTCCACGCAACCAAAGATTCCCCTACATGCCTGATGTTGTCATCTACTCTGACTGAAGGTTGCTACCATGTCAAGACCCCGTGGAATGTCCTGACGGAAGTAGTGTAATTAACCGGTGTCCACAAATATATGGAATCAGGAACGAGATTCACAAACCACGACTTAATCATTTAGGGAGACCTGGACGAGGTAACGAGTTCTGAGGATGAATCCACAGAAGGAGGAACCAACATCCCATCATCCTGTTTCAATCAAGGAGAAAACATCCCTGGATAGGTGACAGATGCCACTCGCCTTTGGAAATCGGGAATGTAGGGAAACAGCCAGCGCATCCTCGTCCTCCTAGAAATAAAAGGATGCGTGTACCCCAGAGAAAGCGTCAGAAACTGTATAGAAAATGGTTTTGAAACTGGATTGACTATTTCAATATCTTGAAATGATTTCTTATTATTTCAAATGAAATTTTATAATTAAAATGTTGATAATTTCCATATTTTATGTGTTATGATTATAAAATGGTACTTGGACATTTGACGGGTGGTTATGTGATAAACCAAATGTAGGTGGTTCCATGATAATCCAAATATGGGTGGCTCTATGATAAACCAAGGATGGTTGGTTATGTTATGACCTCTAATGAATTGGGTATGGAAGACGTTAGTATGGCTATTCCTTTTGTAAGAGTGATATGTATGGAAGTCGATGACATGTATATTCTTAAGTATGATTATCTCCAAACTTGCCTTTATATGTTATATGTTCTTTCTTTGGGTTTTATGGTAATATTTTTATTACAAAAAAAGGTTAGTAACGAGCTTATAATCAAAGGAATGTATTTACTACTTCTTTAAGGTGAAAATTATTACTTTATGACAAAGTATTCATAGTTTACATATTTTTGAAAGACGTACAATTTTATTTCATTGTGTATCCCTTACCAAGAATTTTATGCTCATCCTAATTTTGAGAAAAAAATTAGAGGATATAATGTATAATCGAGATGAGGATGGGATCAAGAGAAAATTTGTGATAATTAAACATGAAAAGAAACCATGATTCATTTTAATTTTTTTTAAATGGATAGTGTTCAGAAGTATCTATTCTATAATATTTGAGTTGTTATATATGAATTATGGCCTAATTTTCTAAATATCTAAACTTGAAAAGATCCTAAATGTGAAATAAAATAAAATCATTGACTTAACATAAGCTTATGTAATGTTTTAGGACGGGTCCTTATAGTTGGTATCAGAGGAAACGTTTAGATAACTTTAGACGTTAGGATGTTATCTGGGTGTTGGTTAAATATACTCTCTAACCCAGAGGGTTATTATCATATGGAAAATTTGGGAGGATTATGATAATTTATTTATATCGAATAAGAACAAAAATCATCAGATATATAAAGAGGTTGATTGATTAGATTGTTATAAAAATTTTATGTTATTAGCTTTACCCTATATATTATTCTTCTTTTAATAATTCATTTAATGTTTAAGTTATTTTATTTTCAGTATATTAAGGATTATTTTTCATGATGGAAGGAAAGAGTTATTTTAAAACCTTCTTATCCCTCCCCGATGATTTGAGCATCACTATTATCACAAAATCTTGTTCAGATGATTTTGAAAGCTTCCGTATTATTCAAATCACCAATAAGTAATTGTTTGAGTTATCCAACAACTACTATTTTCTAAAAGAATTTTATGGGTCATTGTATATTTTTCAATTTATTTCAATATCCCAACTCATCCAACTTATTTGAAAGGTGAAATAGTAGAATTAGTGTGAAAATTTACTTTTTTAAAGTAGGAAAAATCGCAGAAATAGAAAAGGAACATTAATAAGATCCTAAAATCTGGATTCAAGGTATGAATTATCTTCTTATCTATAAATTTTTAAACATGATATGATTTATTTTTATGAATCATGAGGACATTAAACATATCTATAATTTTTAGGAATGATTAATTGAGAGATAAGGTGGAAATTCATAGTTAATAGATTATGAATAATATTGAAATATTAAGATATCTGTATATTAATGATTTAATAGTTATGGTATACTTAAGGATGTGGAAGTGTATAAAAGTATTAATACTCTTTTGATGATGGGTGTACTTTTGAATAATTTTTTTTTAGTTTTGAAATATGTTATGCTGATGTCTTTATGTGAAAATGTTTTTTGAGGAGGAATTTTCTTTTGTGGACATAATTATAAAGTAATGGGTAACCTTTAGGATTCATATGATCATTGTTTTTGGAGGTAATTAAGGGTTATTACATTTTGAGACGAAAAATTAAAGGTATGATATAACCTTTGAGGTTAAAATAAGTTATGTTTATTTTTTGGACATTATTATATTTTGAGAATACTATAAGAATGATATGGTTTTAGAAAAAATAGAATCTATAGGATGGATGACAACCCGTCGTATTGGGCAAGGCCGCGAGAATCAAACCCACAACTGAAGGGTGACAAGGGTGCATCACCTACCACTGGCCTACGTGAAGTCCCTAGTTAGTATGATTTTATTTATTTAAATGACTTTGAGGATTAACAAAAAACTGATTTTGGGAACTTATATTTTATCAAATGGATATCCTTGGTATTGGAAAATTATTTGTGGATTATGTGATAAATGTTATTTTGGAAGACGTTCACTATTTTTGGGAACCTCATACGATTAATGTGAATAGAATACTATGGGATTTTAATTTAGGAGTAATGGTTTAATTATATTTTGGAAGAATCTATGATTTTAATTGTGGACTTATGGGCCATTAGGTTATTTATGGAAATGATTAATCTAACTTTGAGAATATGTGATTAGGGTAATTAATTTTTGTTATGAGACATTAAGAGTGATCAATGTTACTTTGAGATAAATCTTAAAACATATCTTGGAAGACTATGTAATCAAATTCATTTGAGTTTTGGCTTTCAGACATGGTTTGGATTATTTTGAAAAATTTTAAGGACAATTATTTATTAAATGGTCTATGATGGACTCTGGGTATTGCTTTTGAATTTTGGAGATTAAAAATAGTCATTCTTCTTTTAAATTTTATTATATTTGGGTAATTATCTTATTTTATCCTAACATTTTTTATTTTGGTTAATGTTTCTAGATAGTATGAATATATAGTTAATATTTTGTAGATTATTTGATTCTTTAGAAGTTGATTCTAGTGTTTCAGGCATGAAAAAAATCCCTCTTGAATACTCATCATTTTGAGGAAAAGATGAGTTTGTGGTGGAATTTTATTAAAGTATGAAACTATAATTTTAAAGTAAGTATATTTCTTTATGATCTTAGTATATTTACTAAATTAATTCCACACCTTAATTAAAAGCATCTTAAAATAAAAAATAATAATTTAGTTTTCCTACTAAGAAATCAAATACCATTTAACCCATCACAAATTTATGGTTTGATGATTGTTAAATTTCTCCTGAAAATGTTTTCTATTACTCTCCATCAGAACTATATCATTATTTTTCTCTTACTTATCTATGTTTTCCTATATGGAACCCTAGTATGTGTTATCTCAGGTGACCATCGCATTTCCCTTTCTTTCATTGAATGTGGATGTTTTATTTAACCTTATTCTGGTGCAGGATTTCAATAAAGGTATTCTAAAAATTCAAACCATAGTTACCAATACCAAATTAAAAATTATGAGGATACAATTTCCAAAATGGGTGGATAATGTAACAACTTGAGTTTGTAAAAATAAATACTTTTTTTGATAGCATACATGATATGCCACATCGAGCTTAAACAAACAACTAAATATTATTATATGGTAGTTGTCACCAAGTCATTAGAATAGAGGGAATGAATAGTGTTAACTAAATTATGAAAATATGGTTTAAAAATATTTATATAATGATTCATTGGTTAAAAATTAACATGAAATGAAACTAAAAACCAATTGAATATAAAGGATTTGTTTTTATGAAAAACTATTTAAATGAGAATAATTATGTTCATAAAATAAAAAAAATCAATATTTTTGGATTAAATTAATGAAATATTATTTCAATATAATGTTTAAAATTCATTTTATTTTTTTTCTAGACAATATATAAGAACAAATTCAATTCTATGGACAAAAGGAATATTTTTATAAAAATGCAGTTTTATTGCCTTTTGATGGAGAACCCATTTTACATATAGTTTTGATAATTTTATATGTTCTATTTGACAAATAAAACTTCTTATTTTGAATAGGGAAATCAAAATTTACTTTGGATGATTTTTTTTATTTTTCTAATAAAATTCATATTTTAATGAATAGTGAAAAATACTGCATTTTAATTCAAAACAGTTTTTTTTCAAATTTATTTGTATTGTTAGATTATTCTTTTAACTAGTTTTATATTATATTTAGATTATTTTTTATCATTTAATCTATTTTAGGTCATTTGAGTCAATTTAAACCTATAATTGGATATTAAAACAATGTGAACTATTGAACGTTTTTACTTTAAAAATTTGTTTCCTTGATCCGTGAACAAGATTAATTTTAAATTAATTTTATTCACCTATATGAATTGAATTTTGAAAAATTTATATACATGGTTCTAATAATTATTAAAAATGTGATCTAATAGTATCAACTTAATTTTTGGTGAATAGTAACTTTTTTATTTTATTTACCACAGTTAAAGGTAAATCAGGTAATTAAAAGTAAATATTATATTATAATAATATAAAAATACCCTAAAACTTTTCCTAATATTATTGGATGAGTTATGGTCCACCCAGAAAATACTTTGGCCGAAATTTTTTCCTTTGTAAGCCACTAGGGTGTGATTATGAAATTTATAACATTTTATTTAAAGTAAAAACATTGATTTCATAAACATGTCTCTTATTACTAAAATATTTTTAATATGGGGTTATGTAAGTTATATTATCGAGAATAAATAGTCCTTATAAATCTTAAAAAATTATCTACATCGTGATAATTTATTTGTTATTTTTATACATTAAATAATTAAATTTATTTATGACATAATGATGATGCAGTAATTAATTTATTAAAGGAAGAATCAAATAAATGATATTAATAATAATAAAATTAATTAAAATTGAAATATTTTATGCCATATATGAATTTTATGGATTAATTTGACATGTTATTGATATTTTAATGTATTTGTTTTGAAATAATCAAGTTGTTATGACTTTTTAAAGTCATGTAATAAATAGTATCAAAATTGACATAATTCATATTTTAAAATATAAAATATATAATTAAATGATATAAAATTTCTCAAAAATATAATATTCATTCAAAATGTTGATATAAGTCTGTAAATGTCATTAATGACTCATTAATTGGTCTTTTAACATGTTATGGTAAATATTTTAAGTCTAATATTGTAAATTACTTAATAAAACAGTAAAAGTTAAAAGGGTTAAAACAAAAATATAAGGATTAAATAATATCCAAAAATTGTCTAATTTGTATTTTATGTATTTATTTATTCATACTAAATCATCTTGGACCCATTTGGAATAGAAAATGAGTTTATATTAATTTAATACTTTTAATATTTTCAAAAGTGCCTCTCCCCTCCCCTATAAAAGGGATCCCATTCATCTCTATTCCATACAGTTCAAAAACCTTTTAGTTTATCCAAGATCTACCCAAAAACCTTCCTAGAATACATTCCCACATTATTCAATCCTTACTTTATGCAAAACTCCATCTTTAGATTTTTTAAGGTGTGAAAAAAGGATATCATCGGAAGAAAAGGTAATGATTTTATTTAAGTGTTTCTAATTTATTTATTCTTCATATTCCTTAAAATATCCTTAAACAATGATTAAATAATAACTACAATATTTTCAGTACACTGATATGTTATTATGTTAATATAATCACCTAAATCCATCTCTAAATTCATCAAATGTGAAACAAACTTTTCGTTCGTGTGTACGGTGAACTACCACCTCACAAACTGATATAGTTTGTTTTTCATTACTATCTATCAATACTAGTCATCATGATGGAATTAATTTTTATATATGATATTAATGAAATATTTATAATTATAAGATAATAATATATCAATTTTCTTCTTACTTTCCATGCACATAAAAATGATAATGTCATTCGTTCATACGTGTGAACTATCACCTCCACGAAGTGATGTGAATCATTTTTATTCACCACTTCACTTGTATGATATATATAGGTATATTTAAATAATATTTATTATTTTAATAATAATATTATCATTCGGGAATGATAAAATAATAATTACTTAATTTTCATAATGATCAATGAAAAATAGAAACGTTACTCATGCGTACTTACGACCTATCATCTCCAGGATTAAAACATTATTCATTTTTAATAACCATAATAAATGGATTGATGTAAAATTATAATTTATGTATAAAAATGATATTAATTTCATGAATATTATTCTTTATACAATTTACTTATGACCACATGGACTATTGACATCATACGAAGTTTATTTTCAACTCAAGTACTGAATATCGACAAAATATCCAACATGAATTTAAAAAATTATGTAACTATAATAACATGGTAATAAGTGATATAAAATGAATAATAAACATGAAAAAATTCCCCAAGAAAGTATAAATTAACCTATGTTTATTATTCAGGATGATAAAGATTTTACGTGATGAGTCAGATTCATATTAAGGGACTTCGTCTCAATCTCCTTTAATTGATTGATATTTTGATGTTATACACCACCTTATTTTATAAGGTGTATAATCAACCCCTTTTAATTTTAATTTCATTCAAAGGTTTTTAAAAGAAATATTTTATATGAATAACTTTACTTTATTTAAAAAATGACAAAAGGAATGTTTTTTAACGTATATGGCAACAACGACTTGTCCGCCACCATAACCATTATTTGATATTTGGCTTCCTCTATAAGCCTTGATGTTTTTAAAAGGTAAAATAAATAACTTATTCACTTTTTTGGGTATTTTGGTATTGAAAATGTTTTTTAAAATGGATTGACTATTTTAATATCTTGAAATTATTTCTGATGATTTCAAATGAAATTTTATGAGTGAAATGATGATAATTTCATTCTTTTATGTGTTATGGTTATAAAATGGTACTTGGACATTTGAAAGGTGTTTACGTGATAAAACAAATATCGGTGGTTCTATGAAAAAAAAGATGGTCAGTTCCATAATAAACCAAGGACAGGTTCTTACGTTATATCCTCTAATTTATTTGGTACAGAAGTCGTCTATATGACTATTCCATTTGTAAGAGTGATATGTATGGAAGTCGACTGTATGGTTATTCCATTTATGTATGATTATGTCCCAAGTTTCCTTTATATGTTATAAGTTCTTTTTATGGGTTTTATGTAAATATTTAGATTATAAACAAGGTAATTAATGATATTATACTCAAAGGAAAGTATTTAATACTTATTTAACGTGAAAAGTGTTACTTTATGATAAAGTATTCATGGTTTTGTTGTTTTTTCAAGACTAACAGTTTTCCTTATTTGTGTATCCCTTACAAATATTTTTATACTTATCCCAAGTTTAGAAATTTTTTTCACAAGATTTATTATAGAATAGAGGCAATGATGGTATCAATGGAAAATTTGTGATAATTGAACATGAAAAGAAACCATGTTTCATTTTAATAGTTTTTTTTTTGAAAAAAATTGATAGTGATTAGAAGTGTCTACTTTGTAATATTTGAGTTGTTATGTATGAATTATGGCCTAATTCTCTAAATATCTAAACATGAAAAGATTCTAAATGTGAAATAAAGTAAAATTATTGACTTAAATCAAGATTATGTAATATTTAAGGTCAGGTCCTTATAAGATCACTATTTAATTACTAGTGAAAAGTGGTCAATTATATCAAT
Organism: Viscum album; assembly: GCA_963277665.1. NCBI lineage: Eukaryota > Viridiplantae > Streptophyta > Magnoliopsida > Santalales > Viscaceae > Viscum > Viscum album. The sequence continues at coordinate 311,387,384 of OY728167.1, read as the reverse complement.
GTTATAGGGGATCTGCGATTTCACAGTGAAACTGATGGATGAATGTGTTTTTAATGAGCCTGGGTGACCTGATGATTTGGTGGGACCCATTATATAAAGGGGATGAGAAAACTATGTTAATATATATTTAATCATATAGTGGCCTTTGTACTCTTTGATCCATGTTATTGATGAGTCACTAGTTGTAAACTTTGTACTTCAAGTGTAATAAAATCTTGTAATGTTCTCTTGTGGAAATAACATGAAAATTTGACCCATGTAAAACCACTGTTCATTCTTTGTACTTATTTCTTACCTTTTATGCTTGTATGATTTTGTGTGGATGTTAGATATTGTGTGGTGATTTTGGTGTAGAAATACTTTCATGTTCTGATACATTGAACTTCTATATGATTTATACCATTGATTTTTAACCTCCCTTTTGATAAACCGATGGATAAACATCTAGTGCTTGATGTGCTGTTGGATTCTAACATAATTATCAGAAATGAAGGCCCCCCACTATATCTATGTCTTTAGGTTCCTATTTTCAGAATGATACGAAGAAAAAGAAAATAATATTTTGGCACCGATAATATAAAGTAATCAGTTTTCAATAGAAGAATGAACAACTTCTTTGGCCATAGATCTCTAACCCTCATTAAGCACTACCTAAAGGAGATATGGATTTGAAATTCCCTCTAAAATTTTTATATCTAGAGATGGATAACCTAGAAATTAAATATTTAAATCAACTGACAGATCCTTCTAGGAATAAATATCTCTAGATCCCGCAATCCAATGATCATGGTCGATAATGGTATATAGATTTAATACTATCATGTTCCAAATTATAGAAGATAAAATACAACTTCTCCTAGAAACTACCTCCCAAAAATTATCATTCTTGGAATGAGTGAATCATGCACATAGGGAGGAGCCTACCATATAGTCCCAATCTATTTTTTCATGAAAATCATTCATAGGTTCCTCTAAACCTTCAAAATTAATACCACCCTCCTCCACATGTAGAGATAAAGATCCCCAACCAGCCTAGTGATATCGCTTATCCCTACCGCTACCTCAACGAATGTCTTAGAACATCATCTCTAGTCTGTGCAGAACCACTTTAGGGACTAAAACCATTCAGGGTAAGTGAATATGCATAGAGTTAAGAACACTTTTTATAAAAATTATCCTTCCACTGAATGAAAGTAAACTATTTTTTGAAGTATTAAAATGGATATGGGTGCTTTACCATGGGAATGAGTATTGGAGTAGTGGTGGTAAAAGACTTAGGAATTGAACCACACACTAAATAAATCTCTCACAACACTTATAATATCTCCCTTGATGACATTCTATGAAAACATGGAAAAAGAACCTATTAAGCCATCCAACCCAGGCGCACTATCTTCACCCGTTCTTTTTAAATCTTCAAATATTTTATCTTCTCTTGCTAAGATGTTATTGTGTCTATTCATAAAATCAAGGGTTTTGGAAGTAATATTTCTAATAAAGTCTCTTCCTTTTATAGTCTGGCCATGTAAATAAGATTTTGAAATAGGATCAGTGAGTGGACCTGTAAAATTCACAGTTGCTAATCCACAAAACGTATCCATATCTAGTTCAAAATAATTATCTTCCTCCCCGATTTTGAGCCTTAATAATTAATATTTTTCTTTGATACAAGAAAACATGTAGTATTTTTATCTTATTCTTTAAACCATAAATACTTGGACTTATTGCTCACCCCCATCTCTTATTTTAATAAAAAGGACTTCAATGGTTCTTTTTACTTAAATATATCCTAACAAACCTATTGGTTCAATACTAAAATCAATTTCCCCTATAATGCTTCAATATCCATTGATAATGTTTCGGCCCCACCCACATCCTCAACATGATCATCACACCACTTATGAATCACCTATTTGAGTTTCTTCAATTTCCTTTGTAATATTTCCATGGGATTCCCCTCAGTAGTTTCATTCCATAATGAACAAACTCCCTAAAGTAAGACTTCCTATTTAGTCCACTAATTAGAAAATTTAAAGCTAAATTTCCTAGAAGGCATGTCTTAGAATATGTGATTCCCACATCAAAGTTGAGATATCTTGTTATCTTTACCATTAACTATAAATAAACACCAAGACATCCCATAGAGAGGTATCTTGGGTACTGGGTTAACCTATCCCTACTATAACATGGTATCAAAGGAAATAGAGGATAGTGTCAGGCCGGGCATAATTAAATAACTCCCATAACCAGAAATATTCATTATCCTACCATCGGTCATAGTAATATCACCTTCATTTTCAGTAAATTTGTAGGAACGAAGAATACATACATCCCTGGTGATGTTCTCTGAGGCACCAGAGTCAAGAACCCAAGATTTGGAACATTGGGATAGACTCACCACTTGTTTATCGCCACGGGAAAAAGTTTTTCTTTTTAATTACATAGAATATGTTTGAAAAATGCACTTTGAAAGGGTGTTGAATGTGCACAGTTGGTAGATAATAGGTGCTAAAATTGCACAACTAAAACATACATGTATCAGTTTGGTTTAGAATAAATATCCACATGGATGGTGGTGGGGAACTGTTGTACATTTTGAGGCATCACGTATTCATAATTGGAGAAGCGACCCAAAATAGGTAGTTACACTGGAGATTCATTGGACTGTAGGACTTCCCACATGAGGGTTGGAACATTGGGGGAGGGTTCATCGTGTAAGAGGTCATCGTGCACTAAGGTTTTCAATGCGCATAGGGGGGCCATCACCCAAAAGAGGGTCATTGTGCACATGGGGGCCATCACACATAGGGGTGGCCATCGCGCCCAAGGGGTCTTAGTGCACTGGGGGGTCTTCATGCATAGTGGGGGTATCATTCATAAGGGGGGTTGGTGTGCATTGGGTTGGTTATCACATATAGGGGTCCATTGTTCATAGTTGGGCATCACACATGGGGGGTTTCACATAGGGGTGGATGCTCACTCAACCCCACACACAGTTGTTGAGTCCATTTCTTATCACAGTTGGTTACAAGCTATTCAGGATGAAATTCAAACTCTATATGTGAACCATACTTGGGATCTTTTCCCTCTTCCTTCAGGTAAGAAGGCAGTTAGTTTCAAATGGATCTATTCAGTATTCATCAACACTGATGGCTCTCTTAATCATATCAAGGCTTGACTTATTCCCAAAGGTTATACATAGACATATGGAGTTGATTATTTTGATACCTTCTCTTTAGTGGAAAAGATGACCTTGATTCAACAACATATTTCTCATACTACCTCATCTCACTGGTCTCTCCATCAGTTGATTTTTAAAAGCTATTTCCTTCAAGGAATTGTTAATGAAGAATTATATATGGATCAACCACCCAGTTTAGTTTCTCAGGGGGATTCCTCCCAACTCTTACATCTTCATCGATTGATTTATGGACTCATGAAGTTTCCACAAGCTTCATTCAGCCATTTTTTCACCATTATGATTAGCATTGGAATATGCCAAAGATGAAAATGTTCTTCTATTTTCTATCAACAATATACAGAAGGAATCATTCTTTTGGTGGACTATGTGGATAACATTGGTATTACTATTTGTGATGTTACTGGTATTGGTCGACTTAATTTTTTTTCTTTATCAAAATTTTAAAACAAAATATTTGGGTCCACTATGATATTTATTAGGAATTAAGGTATCCTAATGTAATGAAGTAATTTTTCCATCTCAGAGAAAGTATGTCATTAATCATTTATAAGAGATTAGCATGACTTGAGCTAACTTTGTTGACTCACCCCTAGAACCAAGAGAAAAGTGACTTAATACTGATAGTGAGATGTTTTCATCACCTAGAAGATATAAATTCCTTTTTGGGAAACTTAACTACTTGATGATGACTCATCTAGATATTACTTGTGAGGTTATCAAAGTGAGTCGGTTTATGGAATCTCCAACAAAAACGCAGGGGGATGTTATTCTTAGCATTGTTAGATATCTGAAAAAAGGAACCAGATTTAGGTATTATATATTTTTATCATAGTAATACATTTATTGAGGGGTTTTTATGAAAATTATGTTGGATGTATCTCTTCTAGGAGATCTATGTCTGGATTTGTAGTATGTTTTGGATGAAATTTGATCTCATGGTCAAACTAGAAAAAAACAGTTATCTCTGAATCAAGTGGAGATTCAGAATATCATTCCATGGAATATGTGAATGGAGGGATTATTTGGGTGAAAATAATTCTTCAATATATTGGGTATATGAATAGGAAACTATCACATATATTTTGTGATAATCAAGAAGTTATCAAGATTTCCAAAAATCCAGTCTTTAATGAGAGTAAAAAGGATATTCAAGTTGAATTAGATTTCATTCATGAAAATTTTGAGAATAAGAAGATCACCTTTGTACATGTTCAAAACTCTGATCAGCTTGCATATGTTCTCATAAAATGTGTTCCTGGACCACATGTCCAATTTTTGTGTAACAAGCTGGTCATTATAAATATATATGTCCCTGCTTGAGGGGGAGTATTATGAGTGTGTATTTGTTTTGTTTTCTTATATATCCATGATAGGTACACCTAGGTTGAGGAGGATTGTTGTAAGATGTGAGTCCCACATCAAGGTTGAGGTATCATGTAATCCTTACCATTCACTATAAATAAACACCAAGACCTCCCATAGAGAGGTATATTGGGTATTGGGTTCACCTCTCTCTACTATAATAGTGTGTATAGAATCTCTAAAACCAGTGTTAAATGGTTATATAAACATAACGATGACTAAAATACCATAAAGACGCTAAAATAATTTACCCCATTCAGGTTTTACAAAGACCTATCAAGATGCATCCAATCTCGCCTCTCACCCTTATGGTTATTGAACCACATAAAATACTCTCTTGAAAAAACTAGATCCACTAGTTAAAAATTAACTATGAAAGAATTAAAATCATCCACCAACCTTCTCTAGTAAACACATCCTCACCTTTTTTAGGTAGGTAGGGGTGTAGTATTAAAATATCCCCCCATGAACCGTGATATAAAACCATGAATGAAACCAAATATATCCATCCATAGGTGCACCCTTTCCTCCATTTCACATTGTGGATACATTGAAGCAAATAAAAACTCACTATTTTGAAAAGATAATTTGAATATGATTTGTTACTATGTTGAATTTTCAAAAGACACTATAATTGGTTCCTTACATAGAATCAAAATGTGTTGATTTACTAAAGATCCATGCAAGGAATATAAAAATTTCACTTTGACACAAAAACCATTGAGGTTGGTCTCCTTATGTTTTAGTTTCATTACCATAAGAATATTATAGTTGAAAATAGTCACATGATTCTTAATTTATTCACATTTTAAAAACACCCCTATGCCTCATTTTATTCCTTAGATGGATAGACATTATAATTTTTTATTTATGTTAAATATATCAGCAGATTCACCTCCTTATCGATCAGGAGAAACAAATAATTCCCCCTAAGAAACTCATTCTTATACCGAAGGTAGGTTTGGATCCTATAGGTACTCATGTCATAATCTGTTGATCATTTTCTAGAGGTTTTCTTTCTTTTATCTCTAAAATACATGGTCAATTTATCATCATAGTACACACCCTAAGGTTCAAGAGAGAAGGCTACATAATAAAATATGTAAGATTCATTAATGAAACATGTTTTAAAATTGATGGTTTCGATGAATTCACATTATGAAACCCTTTCAAAATGTGTATTAAACATACCATGAAAAACATGTCGACTTAGGTTTAAAATACACCGAGCATCCTTTTCATGGCATGTAACAAATTCAAGGCTTTTAAAACATTCATTTCCTAAAATTGTTTCATTTTTTTAGAGATTCATTATTTCATGTATTAATTACATGGTGGGAATATGTACTATAGGAAAAATCCACTGCATATTCCGATAGAAATCATGAAAATCCTTTAACTCCACACAAGCCTAAGTCTAATCCCTTTGCGACCTTAAACACATTTAAACATTAACTCCATTAAATCAAAAAAATATAAATCCCTAAACATTAGTTCACTTCCTAAAAAAGGATCTCCATCCATAAAAGAAACTCGACCACTAATGTTTAAATAATAAAAAACCAACCAAAAGAGGCATAACCAAAAACTCAAAGAGGGACGTACCTAGAAAAATATGGGATCTTACAACTTCATCCCCAAGATGTTTCAAGAATCACTATGGGGTCTTGGAGAACAAGTCTAATAACTTTTCTGTTACATAATATTCCCTCTCTCATATCTCTTCATGAATATAAAAATGTTGTAATTGTACTCATACTAGAGGTACATTCTTTCCCTAGAGACACTTCTCACTACGGTCTATAATCCGTATCGAATTCTCCTCAAATAATGAATCTACACCAAGATCAATTTCATCAACTTCTACCACATGATAAGTGTGATGATGATATCCCTGAAGCTGTGACATGTGGAACACATCATTCATGACACTGTAGAACTGTGTAAGGGTCAATCAGTACACCACTGGACCGACCCTTTCCACTATCTCAAACAACCTAAAAACCCTAGGCATTGGCTTTCCCGGTTTCCAAATATGGTGTTGTCCAAACCTAGGTGATGCCTGAAGGAAAATATTATGACCTACCTCAAACTAAAGAGGTTATATTTTATGTTCAGTGTGAGATTTTTTCCAACTCTATGTGGTCACCAACCACTTCCTAATCAAATGATATCATTTACCCCATGTATGTTTAACAAACACCTATCAAGTTGCATCCAACTCACCTATCACCGTTACGGTTATTGAACCATATAAATTAATATCTTGAAAAATATAGTTACACCAGTTGATAATTCTCTATGAAATAATTAAACCCATCCATAGATCTTCTCAAGTAAACACATCCTCACTTTTTTCAGTAGGTGGGGATATAGTATTAAAATCTCCACATTGAACTGTGATAGAAAACTGGGGATAAAACTAAATAGATCTATCCATAGGCATTCCCTTTTATCCATTTCATATTGACCATACATTTTCGTGAATAAAAAATCCATATTTTTCATAGATACTTAGTTTCTTTTCCACTTTCACAATCAGAAGAAACAAATAGTTTCCTCCTTGAAACCCGATCCTTATACTGAAATTGATTTTGGATCCTATAGGTACTAATGTTATAATAATATGATCATTTTCTATGGGTCTTCTCTGTTCTCCCTCTAATAGACATGGTCACTTTAGCATTAGAGCACCCATCAAACATATAAAAGGAGTTGATAGAACTAAAAATCCATGGATAATGATGTAACGCCCCGACCCCAATTACCCAGAGTCGGTGCATTAATTACATAACATTGGCATGATCACAAGAAAGATCAAATCTCGAAAGACCGATTGGTTTAGTAGCCTTGGAAACACTAGATATATTCATAAGTTTTACATTACATCATCAAAATAAAAAGAACTACTACAACAACATATTGTCTCCATAATCCACACTATTAACCCCTCATAATATCCCTGCAAGTCATTCATAATTTACTTCTTCACATCCTGGGAAAATAAAACATAGAAAAGGGGTGAGCTCAAATGCCCAGTAAGGATAACAATATAGCGGAAACTTTCATAAATAATAATAAACATTTAAGGCAATGTATAAATAAAACAAAAGCCTTTTAAACTTTAACTCCAACATAGTATGGCATAAATAAATTGAAATTATGCCATTTACTTATTCACATGGATATTCTACTAATCGAATAATCACATGCAATATCAATAACCACTTTCATAATGATGGAATGCATAATGCCAGACTATCATAACCACATATCCAAGGCCTTGTGCCAAGACTACAAATAAGATTTTGCCAAGGCCTTGTGCCAAGACACTAGTTTGTCTCATGAGACCTACCGATGCATCGAGGAGCTATAGCGGGCTCCACCCGTCACATATTAAGTCCAATGCATTCCCATATGAAAAGGTTTAAACATAACATAAACATTCGTATTAAAACTAGCATACGAAATGTAAATACTTTCACCATAAAACATGAATGGTATATAAAACAAATAGCACATCCACAGTCAAACATATCACAAAACCTTCAATACAATATAAAAGTTTGGTATCATAATATATCATCCTCAAATAAGCATAAAATCCATTAAAGGATGTTGACATAGATGAAATCAAAACTCTTTTTAAAGAAATATCTCTTTCTATTTTGAAATCATTTAAGAGAAATATATTTATAAAATAAAACATTTTCTTTGAAAATATTCTTATAAGCTTTTAAGGGAAGCTTTGATGAATTTATAACGGCCGAAAATAACCGCACCCGCCGTATAAGTTAAAAAAAACATTCTTATCTTAATTCTGTCGAAAAGGTTAAAAAGCACCTTGTTTGGAAAACGACGGAAAGATTCCCTTATAAACCTCTTATAAAAAGTCAAACAAGGGTATAAATGACTTTAACCCATATTCTTTTAAATATTAAAAATGTTTTGAAATACATTTTGAAGAAACATGGACGTGGATGATAACGAGATCCCAGTAGATTATTACGTATAAACAACCTCGGATAATGAAGAGATTGTGAAATAACCCTTACCTTGAACTTTCCCTTAGTCGATGGTATGTTAACCTCCTGTATAATAATTAAAACATTGTTTTTAAATTATACAATAATCATATACATCAATATGATATCATATATGATCTTTTAACATTGCTTTATTAATAATATCTTAGTATTATCGTCGTTTCGGGTGATAATCGATTCGTTCTTCTTAAATGTTTGGTTATGTAAGACATGTTTGTAATGGATAGATTATATCTTATTCATATCCAGAATGATATCAAGTCCTTAAACATCATTTTTAAATCATCAAATAATAATTATACTTGAATGGATACGATGGAGAATGAATCTTATCGCGTTTGTGGAGACGGTAGTCCATACGTACGCACGAGCGACAATATCATTCTTTTGATATTAAAATAATATATAAATGGATGTTATATCATATATACAGAATAATTAACATGTTATATTTATTATTTACATGAGTTTCAAATCATTATTATACCCATCCAAATAATAATATATTGAATAACAATTACACCACGACGTGGAGACGGTAAGCCGTACGTACACACGTATGATGACATGTTATTCAAAGGGTGGATAGAATACTGAATATGGTTGTACCATATTTATAATAACATCACAGTATATGTGAGATACTGGATTTATTATTTTAGAATGGTAAGAACAAAGAAAGAAGAAGTGGAAGAAGAAAGGAACTTGAAAAGGGGTGGTGAAAATATTACCTCTTCTTCGGGTTCTTCCTTTTAATTTGATCAAAAGGGCTCCTTAGGTTGTCTTTCTGATCAAACTAAGGCCTCTAGGTTGTAGTGAGGGAAGTTGGGAGAGTATTTGGGCAGAGTTTGGCCGAGCCAAGTGGCTTGAGAGGTGTGAGGAATGAGTAGAAGTGGTCTCCTTTTATAAGGGAGAGGAGGGGCTCTTTAGGAAAGAGTGAAAGTATTACTTTATAATATAATTATATTCAGTTTATAATGGTCCAAAAATCATTGAGGTCGAAGATAAGATGACTCATTTTCTAAATAACATCAACCAATAATAATTGGACAGGTTTTAGATAATATTTTAATCATTATAATCTTATTTGTTTAAATGATTTATTAATGAGGTAAACATTGCATCATTATTGTGTCATTAATAATTTAAATTATTTGATGTCTAAAAATTATAAATAAAATATCATTATGTAGTAAATCCTTTTATCTTTCTAATGAATATTTATAATCGAAAATCCAACATGTATAACCCTATGTACAAATTGTTCTTCTAAAAGATGTAAGCTTATGCCATTTTTATTTTTATTTTAACTTTATTAATATAATGTGTCCCTACCACATACAAGTGGCTCTAAGGGGTCCCAAAATCGACCCAAGGATGACCATGGTCGGTTATGTGTCCACCAATAAGGTTAGGACACGTTTTAGGGTAATTTTGTATTATTATAATATTATTTTTTAACCCTTATTTACCGGATTTACCCTTTAACCATGGTAAATAAAATATTTACCGCAGTAATTATTCAAAATGTGTAAAAATAAAAGTTACCTATTTACATAATTTGGACATCCTGATTCCAAATATGTAATCCATTTTTCCAAATTCAAAACACAGAAGTGGCAGAAATTAATTTAAAATTAATTCCCGTTGTTAAAATAAAAAGCGTGTTTTTAAGAGATAATAACTATCAAAAGATTGACACTTGTTTATGTCTGGTTTAATTGTGAAATTATGTCCAATGAAAAACATTAAATTAAATGGTAAAAATATATTCTAAATATACTTTAAAACCACTCAAATTCATAATTTATCAATATTAATTATTTTGATTAAAAAAGTTGATTTTAATTAAAATTTAGTAATTTTCACTATTCATCAAAATATAAAAGTTATCCGAAAGGTACCAAAATTTCACCCTAGGCTAAATTCAATATTCCGAATCCAAAAATGAAGTCCATTTTGAAATATAAAATATATATGATTTCAAAAAGTAGGTATTACTATTCACAACGGCTAGTTTAATTAGTTGTGGTGTGTGTTAGAACTCGAGGTTGCGTACAACACACGCTATCGCATTATTCGAAGGGAAACGTACCGTGGAAGATTGGGGTGTTACATTCTCCCCTCCTTCAAATAATTGCGTCCTCGCAATTTCTAGGGTATTACTGCATAAAAAGACTCGGGTGGTTCTTCATCATAAGTTCCTCGGGTTCCCACGTTGCCTCTTCCATCTTATGATTTCTCCACAAAACTTTTACCAGACACGTCGTCCGGTTTCTCAGTACTTGTTCTCTTGTATCAAGAATCCTGACAGGCTCTTCACAATAAGACAGATCGGGTTCCAGTTCTAATTCTTCATAGGTGAGTACATGCATTGGGTCAGGCATGTATTTTCTCAACAGAGATACGTGGAACACATCGTGAACTTTGGAGAGACTTGGCGGCATTGCCAATAGGTAAGCTACAGCCCCAATTCGTTCTAGAATTTCGAAAGGTCTGATGTACATGGGACTCAATTTACCTTTCTTACCAAAACGTATGACTCCCTTCCATGGAGATACCTTCAGGAAAACATGATCACCGACTTGAAATTCAAAATCCTTCCTTCGATTATCGGCATAGCTTTTCTGCCTACTTTGAGCTGCTTTAATGTGATTTTGGATTACCTTCACCTTTTCCACCGTTTCCTCCACCAGTTCTGGGCCTACAAGTTTTCTTTCACCAACCTCATCCCAACAGGTTGGTGTACGACATCTCTTACCGTATAACGCTTCATATGGTTCCATCTGAATACTCGAATGGAAGCTATTGTTATAGGAAAATTCTACCAGTGGTAAATATTGATTCCACATACCCTGAAAGTCAAGTGAGCAAGATCTCAACATGTCTTCTAGGGTTTGAATAGTCCGTTCTGATTGTCCATCTGTCTGAGGGTGGTAAGCAGTGCTCAAATGAAGTTCAGTATCCAGAGATTTCTGAAGACTTTTCCAAAATCTTGAAGTAAAACGGGGATCACGATCAAAAACAATCGATAGGGGTACTCCATGAAGTCTCACAACTTCATTAATGTATAGTCTTGCTAGACGTTCCAGGGGTAGATCTTCTCTTATAGCAAGAAAATGTGCTGACTTGGTAAGACGATCAACAATAACCCATATTGCATCGTTCCTTCTAGGAGTCTTTGGTAGCCCCATGACAAAGTCCATCGTAATATTGTCCCATTTCCACTCCGGTATGGGAAGAGGTTGCATGACTCCTCCAGGCTGTTGCCTTCCAGCTTTCACTTGTTGACAAACCATACATCTTGACACAAAATCAGCAATCTCCCTCTTCATGTTGCCCCACCAAAAATGTTCCTTCAAATCTCTCTACATTTTGGTGCTCCCAGGGTGTATAGAGAAATTGGAACTCTGAGCATCATCCAGAAATTCCCTTTCCAGATTAGGTAAATCGGGAACACAAAGTCTCTTCCCGAATTTCAAAATTCCATCTTCATACACAAAGTCTCTCAATCTACCATCATTCACAGCTTTAATCTTCTTCTTAAATTCTTCATCATCAGTCTGAGAACTCTTAATCCTTTCTAGTAAAGATGGTTTAGCAACTATTTGAAAAAGCATTGATGTTTCACCTTCCCTGGTTATTCCCATGTCCATCTTCACTAGATCCATGAAAATTGGATCCCTTTCAATTCTCATCATGTTCAAAACTCCATGGTCTTTTCTGCTCAAAGCATCTTCCACCTTGTTTTCTTTCCCCGGGTGGTAGTGTATCGTGCAATCATAATCCTTGAGTAATTCAAGCCATCTCTTTTGCCTCATGTTGAGTTCTTTTTGTGATAAAATATACTTCAAACTCTTGTGATCAGTATAAATCTCACATTTTTCACCATAGAGGTAGTGTCTCCATATCTTCAAAGCAAAGATCACAGCTGCTAACTCAAGATCATGAGTAGGATAGTTTTGTTCATGAATTTTCAACTGTCGTGATGCATAGGCAATAACTCTATCATTCTGCATAAGGACACAACCAAGTCCTTTCTTTGATGCATCACTATAAATAACGAACCCATCATTCCCCGATGGTAGAGTCAATATAGGAGCATTGACTAATCTTCTCTTCAGTTCTTCGAAACATTATTCACACTCTTTTGTCCAAACAAATTTAACCCCTTTACGTGTGAGCTTCGTTAATGGGTTAGCCAATCGGGCAAAATTCTGGACGAAACGTCGATAATAACCTGCCAAACCAATAAAACTACGTACCTCAGTTATACTCATAGGTGCTGGCCATTCTTGGATTGCCTTGGTCTTAGAAGGATCAACAGAGATTCCATCTTTAGAGACAATATGGCCAAGAAAAGAAATATCCTGAAGCCAGAATTCACACTTGCTAAACTTCCCATATAATTCATGCCTCCTCAGAGTCTTCAAGATAATGCGCAAGTGATTTTTATGATCTTCGTAGGTTTTGGAGTATACCAAGATATCATCAATAAATACCACCAAAAATTCATCGAGATACTCCTTGAAAACTCTATTCATCAGATCCATGAATACAGAGGGTTCATTAGTCAATCCAAACGGCATTACGGTAAACTCGTAATGCCCGTACCTGGTTCGAAATGTTGTCTTCGGAATGTCTTCCTTCTTCACACACAACTGATGGTATCCAGATCGAAGGTCAATCTTTGAAAAGTATTGAGCTCCATGCAGTTGGTCAAATAAATCATCAATACGAGGTAGGGGATACTTGTTCTTTATCTTTATAGCATTGATCTCCCTGTAGTCGATACATAACCTCATAGATCCATCTTTCTTTTTAACAAAAAGAACAGGGGCTCCCCATGGAGAAACACTAGGGCGAATAAATCCCTTATTACTCAATTCCTCTAGTTGTTTCTTTAGTTCAACTAATTCTACAGTGGCCATTCTATAAGGGGTCTTCGATATAGGCCTTGATCCAGGAATTAAATCAATGGAAAACTCAACTTCTCGTTCTGGAGGATGTCCAGGTAAATCTTCCAGAAATACATCTACAAATTCTTTCACAACCGGTACATCCTCTATTTGAACATTCCTTTCCTCACCGACAGTTATTTCATTCTCTTCCTCCCCAATAATTGAATTAAGTTGAGCTACTGGGGGTGGATCTAAATAAGAATTAGGTGGTGACGATTCTGCTCTAAAGATAAGGTGTTCCTTATCATTATCATCAAGAATTGTAACCTATTTCTTCTTACAATAAATCTTCGCATCATAGTCTGAAAGCCAGTCCATACCGAGGATTATTTCAAACTCAATCATAGGTATGACGATGAGATCAGCAGATAAAGAAAATTTTTGTGCTCTAATGGGGACTGATTCACAAAACTTTGTTGCAATGATACTTCCCTTAGGAGTTTTAACTGACAACTCCCTTATTAAATCAAATTGGAAATATCTAATTTTCTTAGCAAACTGGGAAGATATGAAACAATGCGACGATCCAGAGTCAAATAATGCATTTGCTAAACTTGAGGAAACCATTAAATTACCTGCCACCACGTCTTTCGGAGCTTCTACCTCCACAGTAGTGATATCATAAGCCTGGCCTTGATCCCTTGGCCTTTTATGAGGTAAGTTCTCCTGACGCTTAGGACATTCATTTGCATAATGCCCCATCTCCCTGCAATTGTAGCACTGAACGTTGGTAGCTTCCTTATTCCCCTTGCAATCACGAGCTTGGTGGCCTTTTTCACCACACTTGTAACAGACTCCCATTCCCTTCAAGCAAGTACCAGGGTGTTTCTTCCCGCATTTACCACAGGATGGATATTCAACCTTTCCCTTCTTCCCCTTATTTCCATTCCCAGATTGATCAGCAGGTCTCTTCTTCTCTTGCTTTTCTTTAAAGTCATAAGACTTAGAGAATTCCTTTTCGGTCTTGATAGCACATGAGACAATGTCTTCGTACGATGAAAAGGATTGTGAGACTAACGCTCGACGGAGAAATGGTTTTAACCCATCCAAGAAACGATCAATCTTACTTCTTGGGTTGCGAATATAATCTCCAGCATACCTCGCTAACCTTGTAAAGTTAGCCTCATACTTTGTGACATTCTCATCCTCCTTTTGTCTCGGACTCAAAAATTGCCTTTCCATATCTGCTCGATGGTCGCGAGGAAAGTATTTTTCTAAAAAGAGATCTTTGAACTCCCTCCATTCCATATTTGATACTTCATCATCTTCCTTCATGTTTTGAATCAATGACCACCATTGATCAGCATCTCCAGTGTGGCGGTAAACTGCCATGATAACTTTTTCCCTTTCACTGCTCCCCAAAGCCTGAAATATTTTCTCTAGGGAATTTATCCATTGCTCGGCTACTAAGGGATTTGTACTCCCATTGAACGTTGGTGGTTGTTTCCTCATGAATCGATCTAACATTGATCCTCCACGCTGTGGATCAGGGTGCTCCATACGGGTAAGGTTATTATTCATAACCTGAGTAAGTTGTCCCAGTATGGTGATTAGCTGATAGGCACCAGTTGCATCACCAGCCCCACTATAATTATCTTGAGCAGGAGGGCAACCCCTACATGGAGTGCGTGCATTGATACGATTTCCATTTCTTCCACTAGGCGCCATTTCTAAACAATGGCATAAACTAGATCAGTTTATGAATCAAAATACATAGTCCCATACTTATAAAACACTCAACATAAATTGAACTATTTATGGATATAATCCATAATCATAAAAATGTTTTCTTTGAGGAATTATATACTCATAAACCCTTCATAATGATTTTTAAAGAAAATGAGAGTTATCCTAAGCATATCCCCCAGGAGTGTCGTAACCAAGAGTGCAGCAAGGCCCGTTGTCGTGCACTAGTTCCCGTTCGAGTCTACCTCAAAGCGGTGTTTTCGGGTTTTACCTCTAGGTACATCTGTGCCAGAGCCGCCTCTACCTGCTCGTATCTAGACAGGGATGTATTGCTCGAAAAACTCACAAAATCTCTACAATACCAAAATTCTAGGAAGTTCTTCTATACTAATCCTCAAAGTTTATCTTAGGTCTACGTGCTCTAATCAGAGTTTATCTAAATCTAGCTTCCAAGGTTTGTACTAAACTTCCTCTGATACCAACTGTAACGCCCCGACCCCAGTTACCCAGAGTCGGTGCATTAATTACATAACATTGGCATGATCACAAGAAAGATCAAATCTCGAAAGACCGATTGGTTTAGTAGCCTTGGAAACACTAGATATATTCATAAGTTTTACATTACATCATCAAAATAAAAAGAACTACTACAACAACATATTGTCTCCATAGTCCACACTATTAACCCCTCATAATATCCCTGCAAGTCATTCATAATTTACTTCTTCACATCCTGGGAAAATAAAACATAGAAAAGGGGTGAGCTCAAATGCCCAGTAAGGATAACAATATAGCGGAAACTTTCATAAATAAGAATAAACATTTAAGGCAATGTATAAATAAAACAAAAGCCTTTTAAACTTTAACTCCAACATAGTATGACATAAATAAAATGAAATTATGCCATTTACTTATTCACATGGATATTCTACTAATCGGATAATCACATGCAATATCAATAACCACTTTCATAATGATGGAATGCATAATGCCAGACTATCATAACCACATAGCCAAGGCCTCGTGCCAAGACTACAAATAAGATTTTGCCATGGCCTTGTGCCAAGACACTAGTTTGTCTCATGAGACCTACCGATTCATCGAGGAGCTATAGCGGGCTCCACCCGTCACATATTAAGTCCAATGCATTCCCATATGAAAAGGTTTAAACATAACATAAACATTCGTATTAAAACTATCATATGAAATGTAAATACTTTCACCATAAACCATGAATGGTATATAAAAAAAATAGCACATCCACAGTCAAACATATCAAAAAACCTTCAATACAATATAAAAGTTTTGTATCATAATATATAATCCTCAAATAAGCGTAAAATCCATTAAAGGATGTTGACATAGATGAAATCAAAACTATTTTTAAAGAAATATCTCTTTCTATTTTGAAATCATTTAAGAGACATATATTTATAAAATAAAACATTTTCTTTGAAAATATTCTTATAAGCTTGTAAGGGAAGCTTTGACGATTTTATAACGGCAGAAAATAACCATACCCTCTGTATAAGTTAAAAAAACATTCTTATCTTAATTCTGTCGAAAAGGTTAAAAAGCACCTTGTTTGGAAAAAGACAGAAAGATTCCCTTATAAACCTCTTATAAAAAGTCAAACAAGGGTATAAATGACTTTAACCCATATTCTTTTAAATATTAAAAATGTTTTGAAATACATTTTGAAGAAACATGGACGTGGATGATAACGAGATCCCAGTAGATTATTACGTATAAACAATCTCGGATAATGAAGAGATTGTGAAATAACCCTTACCTTGAACTTTCCCTTAGTCGATGGTATGTTAACCACCTGTATAATAATTAAAACATTGTTATTAAATTATACAATAATCATATACATCAATATGATATCATATATGATCTTTTAACATTTCTTTATTAATAATATCTTAGTATTATCGTCGTTTCGGGTGATAATCGATTCGTTCTTCTTAAATGTTTGGTTACGTAAGACATGTTTGTAATGGATAGATTATATCTTATTCATATCCAGAATGATATCAAGTCCTTAAAAATCATTTTTAAATCATCAAATGATAATTATACTTGAATGGATACGATGGAGAATGAATCTTATCGCGTTTGTGGAGACGGTAGTCCGTACGTACGCACGAGCGACAATATCATTCTTTTGATATTAAAATAATATATAAATGGATTTTATATCATATATACAGAATAATTAACATGTTATATTTATTATTTAAATGATTTTCACATCATTATTATACCCATCCAAATAATAATATATTGAATAACAATTACACCACGACGTGGAGACGGTAAGCCGTACGTACGCACGTATGGTGACATGTTATTCAAAGGGTGGATAGAATACTGAATCTGGTTGTAACATATTTATAATAACATCATAGTATATGTGAGATACTGGAGTTATTATTTTAGAATGGTAAGAACAAAGAAATAATAAGTGGAAGAAGAAAGGAACTTGAAAAGGGGTGGTGAAAATATTACCTCTTCTTCGGGTTCTTCCTTTTGATTTGATCAAAAGGGCTCCTTAGGTTGGCTTTCTGATCAAAATAAGCCCTCTAGGTTGTAGTGAGGGAAGTTGAGAGAGTATTTGGGTAGAGTTTTGCCGAGCCAAGTGGCTTGAGAGGTGTGAGGAATGAGTAGAAGTGGTCTCCTTTTATAAGGGAGAGGAGGGGCTCTTTAGGAAAGAGTGAAAGTATTACTTTATAATATAATTATATTCGGTTTATAATGGTCCAAAAATCATTGAGGTCGAAGATAAGATGACTAATTTTCTAATTAACATCAACCAATAATAATTGGGCAGGTTTTATATAATATTTTAATCATTATAATCTTATTTATTTAAATGATTTATTAATGAGGTAAACATTGCATCATTATTGTGTCATTAATAATTTAAATTATTTGATGTCTAAAAATCATAAATAAAATATCATTATGTAGGAAATCTTTTTATCTTTCTAATTAATATTTATAATCGAAAATCCAACATGTATAACCCTATGTAAAAATTGTTCTTCTAAAAGATGTAAGCTTATGCCATTTTTATTTTTATTTTAACTTTATTAATATAATGTGTCCCTACCACATACAAGTGGCTCTAAGGGGTCCCCAAATCGACCCAAGGATGCCCATGGTCGGGTATGTGTCCACCAATAAGGTTAGGACACGTTTTAGGGTAATTTGGTATTATTATAATATTATTTTTTAACCTTTATTTACCGGATTTACCCTTTAACCATGGTAAATAAAATATTTACCGCAGTAATTATTCAAAATGTGTAAAAATAAAAGTTGCCTATTTACATAATTTGGACATCCTGATTCCAAATATTTAATCCATTTTTCCAAATTCAAAACACAGAAGTGGCAGAAATAAATTTTAAATTAATTCCCGTTGTTAAAATAAAAAGCGTGTTTTTAAGAGATAATAACTATCAAAAGATTGACACTTGTTTATGTCTGGTTTAATTGTGAAATTATGTCCAATGACAAACATTAAATTGAATGGCAAAAATATATTCTAAATATACTTTAAAACCACTCAAATTCATAATTTATCAATATTAATTATTTTGATTAAAAAAGTTGATTTTAATTAAAATTTAGTAATTTTCACTATTCATCAAAATATAAAAGTTATCTGAAAGGTACCAAAATTTCACCCTAGGCTAAATTAAATATTCCGAATCCAAAAATGAAGTCCATTTTGAAATATAAAATATATATGATTTCAAAAAGTAGGTATTACTATTCACAACGGCTAGTTTAATTAGTTGTGGTGTGTGTTAGAACTCTAGGTTGCGTACAACACACGCTATCGCATTATTCGAAGGGAAACGTACCGTGGAAGCTTGGGGTGTTACAAATGAGATGCACCGGCCCTTAGATCGACATGACCCTCTCTCTTCTCAAACTCCTATACACAAGATGAAACAATATAAGGTTATAAATGGGATAGGGAAACCAAAAGGTAAATACCAAAAACTGGGTAGCTATTAAAATGAATTTCATCAGTCATTTCAACAACCTTAAACCCATATTCATGCGGGATTGAAGAACCTCATGGGGAAAACTCTTCAAGAGTTCAGAAATATCCCTAACTAATATCTATCAATCCTTTTACATAAATAAATCCACCTGCAATAAAGGATCTTCAATAAGAATAAACTTTTTCTAGATATGAAAGATTTACTCAGACAACCCATCTGAGTACCCATCCCCTTTATAAATAAGTTCTTTACCCATATAAGACACCACTAGAGCTCAATACAATGTTTATAAAGAGAGGGATGGACCATTTGGAAATGAAACGTTCACCTAATAAATACCACCATCTGAATTATGGTACCTTATAACTGATTACAGATGATTGGATGGGTAACCCTACACCAGAGATGTATATATCAGATTTTTCAACACCTATTAGAGCTATGGAATTGGATCCAATAGTGAGAGTAATACCTAGTTATGGTTTTACAATGAATCCTTTGCTAGATAAAGACCTCATCTTCAATTCTCGGCTGAATCCACTCTAGAAGGGAATGAGATATGTACATCTCCACACATATTTTTAGAGACTTAGGTTGCAATAGATCCAACATGAAATTATCAGACTGAATAATGAATCCCTATGAGTTTCCAATACCCCTAAAAACTACCTATTTTAATAAAAGTAGTGGGAGTCCAGGAAGCTAAATCCAAAAAACAATAATAACAAGATACTTCTTTCTATGGAAATAAAACATCCATATGAAAACTATAAATCGTTCATGGTTAAATACCCAAGAACTACATGACCATAAAAGGCCAAAATCATCATCCGAGTGAAGAAATATTCCAAGGTGTGTTCCATTTTGGGTGCTCACAACTTCTGAAGACAATAGACCCCAAGCATAATTAATCCAGCGAGAAAACTCAGATATAGATGGTCAAACTCAACCAAACTTCATGAGGGTCTGAGAATGAAGAGTTATAGCGTCAGAAAAATATTCATTAGTGAGCCTGAACACTGATTATCCATCCACATAATCCTATGGTTTACTAGAGATCTTAATTTTGGGATCCTGATGAGCGGCTTCATGATAAGTCAGAGCCAATGATTGTGGGTTGACCATAATATCATTAAATATTGGTCAAATTCTGATAAGACCTCCTAAAAGTATATTCCCCTGAATCCCCACACTGATACTATCCAAAAAAACTAAATAGATCTAGAGTAGTGTCAACAATACCTCCCTAAAAAGTGGCAGTTCCACTAAAGAAGCAACCACAAAACAAGGATCACCCCTACCATTTTGAAAATTTAAAAAATGAATGTGGGGTACATTCTTTTCGAAAAAAATATTTAACATTGGATATTTGCTCTATTTCTTAGGATATTATCCATGGGGATGATATGTCGATGGATTTCTATGTGATCTTAACATAGGGTATTTTTTTTGAGATTTTTTAGTTTATCCATAAGTGTAAACAAATGGTATGGGGTGATGTGACAAGGTATGAATGGATGTCATGAATTTACCTTTTGATTTCTTATTTTCTATACCAAACATTAATCATGTGGTCTTAAATTAATGGATGTTTTGGGGGGTTGTGTTGCACAAGTTAATCCCCATATAATATTCAGGATCCATTGGTTATAAAATCGGTTCTTATAATCCCAAAATATAGAATCAAAAAACTACGTTTATTATTCTTATCTGACAAACATAATCCAATAAACAGAAAAAAAATATTTTTCACACAAAATTACACTCTATGGAATTAAAAAAATGATTAAAAATAGTGAACACATCACAATAATATTGGTTGATACATATCAATTAAATATTGCAATTTATTCTCATAAACAATAGAAAAACCAATCTTTCCAAAGTAATTCTAATAACAAGAACCAACAACCATGAAAATACAATTTCATATTAATCGTATATGAATTTCCATAACTAGTAACAGATTCTAATACATAAAAATAATTTTAGAAATAAATAATAACAAGGTATAAGAAATTAGATAAAAATACAATCAAAATAATGCTTAAATATATTCTTAATCAAAAAATACATCCAAACCAGAATTAATTCAAGAAACAGCGAGTTTTTAGAAAATTATAGGTCGAGGAAGACAGATGTAGAAAGAAGTAAAAGGGATGCAAGTATGTGACATGCTTCAGCCAATTGGGCCTACATTAATGGGGTAGATTCATCATGGTTTTTCTACTATGAAAAAATAAAGGATTATAAGAACTTTTAGAAACAACCCAAGGATGTTACATAGAAACCAAGATAGCATGCCCAAGAATAAAAATTGACAATGAAAATGTGGTTTTATCATAAGAGTATATGATGGACACAAGAGGGGTGGATTATAATTTTATAAAATTAAACTATAATAAATCTCTAACCTCATTTTTTATGGAAACTAAACATAGAGATCATTCGATAATCAATGTATGTCAATCGGACTAATAAGTCATCGGATAAATTAGAGTAATTAATCGGGCTTACAGAATGTTTGATAAAATATATATAGAGAAATATTAGTAAAAAAATCCAATATAAATGCACAGTGTAATAACAACATGTTAAAACAAGTAATATCAAAACTTATAATAAAGTAAGAATTACATACACAAATATTTATAAAATATTTATACATTAACCTTACGAGTTAAGGAAGTTAGAAATCCTAAATTGGGATATCCACATTTTTCAGCCTAACCATAAGGTATGTCTTGCATTATTAGGAAATTATTTGATTTGAAGATCGATATCACCTCTATATTCTAATACCCTAGAATCCCTTGATTCGAATATCGGATTATATCTCTCTTCTAATACTCTAGAATCCCTTGATTAGGCTGACCGGTGTCATCAGTCTTATTATCCCCAAAATCTATTAATCATAACCTCAGTCATCCATAGAATAAAAATGAAAACACTATTCTAAGTGTTTTAAAATTCCTCACATGAAATCCTTATAACACAAACTCTTAGAAAGATTACAAAGAGTAAGAACGATATTTTCAGGAAGAGAAATCTTCAAAAGTGTTGAGTTGAATAATGCACCAGCTCCCAACTCCTCGGATGGACTCCTATTTATAGGCATCCCCCCAACATTCATATTTCCATGATTCTCTGAGTTGGTTGCAATGTTCTCATATGTTCTACACTTGACAGATTAGAAAATTATTTCTTCATCTTAAATTGTTCAGTATCACCATTACAATGTTGTTATAAATGTATTCTAACAAATAGTAACAATTCTAACTCTGTTTATAAACTTCATATTTTGATGGAATACCATATCAGTCAGATGGACTAAAACTATCACAGTATAAAATATAAATCATCACACTGATAGACTAAAATCATCAAACCAATAGAATAAATATCATCATATCGACGGATTTGATATCTTCATATCGACAGACTAAATATCGTCGTACCGGTAAATTAGATATTGTTACACAAATAGACTAAATATTTTCACACTAATATATTAGATATTTTCACATAGATATACTATATATATGCATTAAAATAGATTAGATATCATCATACTGATAGAATGTATATAGGTATACTGATAGATTAGATATCTCCATACTAATAGATTGGAATATTTAAAATTCGATTTACTATTCATTTGTCAGTCTGATGGGTGATATTTTAATTGAAATTTTATATTCTTTTAGTTAAGAAGTATTTCTATGTTTGGTAGAATAAGTTTTTTTCTACAAAATATTTCAAAAAATTAGGAAATATAATGTTATTAAAAAATATTTTTATTAATATGTTTTAATTTTTAAAATTAAGGATAGAAAGGGTAGAAAGTAATCTTTCGAATCAAGAATAAACTAGACTAAATACACTTTATTAGGGGATTTCTACCACCTTTTTCACCACTAAATATTCATCCTCAAGGAACTACACATTATTAGGATCAAGTCTAGATCCTCCATACTCATTTATAGATCCAACCTCAAATGAATCCGAGGTCTTCCTCTCAAATGATTAATGCATGCTCCATGTCCAGTGTTGCTTCTCGGGCTCAAAGTCACAATCCAAATCCAAAGCGTCTATCTGAGACTAGTGTTACCATTCACAATTGTCACCGCTATTTGAAACCAGTGGTTCCACCCCATACTGATTCTCTATCCATATTTCTCCATCCTTAGGGTTCAATAATGAGAAACCCTTTCTCCATCACCACTGCACTCTGGGTTCCTTGAATAAAGGCCTCTCTTAACTAAACCTAAAAATGCTGAACCAGGAGAGACCCTCACACTCACAGTGTCGCGACTCTCCTCTTCCCTAGACCTTTTCGAACTAGAAAAACCTACCCCCCTCTTGGCCTAGCCGATTTTCACAACTTATGTGAAGTGTCACTCTAAAATCCATAAAATTAAAGATGTTAAAATGAAATTGAAATCCAAGAGTGGGCACGCATACAGTAGAAGGGTGATCTACCCACCCAAATGGCCTGAAGGCATTCTATAGTTCACAATACCTAGTTGTGTAACAAATTCTCTGTAAAAAATACATATTAAAAAAATGTAGATAAATAAAAAATAAAAGTGAATAAAAAATCATGGGAATATTAATACAATTATTGTTTTTATTTTCATGATTTAAAAGTGATTGAATTTCAATATAGATAACTTGTATTGACAAAACAATTGAGGAGGATAATGTTGAAACCAAGTGTGTTAGTCTTGGAGACGTTGGTCTATGGAGGAGTTCATGTAGTGATTTTTTTTCTGTTAACAATCCTATGTGGAATCAAGTGATATTGATTATATTTTTGATGGAGAAACATGGAAACGTTTACAAGAGTTTAGGTGTTGTTTAAATTTTTTTCTGTATAAAGTGATTCAATCACAGTGCAATGCCATTTCTCACATCTTAGAGGTGATTACATAGGATGGATCTAGTAAAGGTTTTTAGAATTCATGCAGTAAGGATTATGTTCGTGTTGTAGGGAAGAGGTTTATTATGTATTGATTACCCCATGGAATTTTGTTGTTCTATTGTTTATACTTGATGAAGCTCTCAGATCATTACATATATAGTCACATTGAAATTATTTATAGATATGATTAAATTTTTGGATTATGGTAAAGGTTAATGTCATGAATTTTATCCATGAAAAAATATTGTGATTTTTTATGATGGATGAATGGTTCTGTGACATCCCTCGACCTAGAACTATCTCATGTGGTCAAGTAGGGTTGGTTACTGGATCTCAAGTGTGATTCCTCGTATTCTAGAGGCTGAAGACTAGTATTGGAGGTGTAGATAACATAGTGGGGATACTATATACCCTGATACGGAGTTACAATATAGCATAAATAAATAAATATCAGAGTGACGGAAAAAGAGGAACATTACAACATACAATAGGAAGGACCATGAAATAGACATCAACTGAACCATCACAAAATAATAGAATAATGTAATGACACACCAGAATGTAACTAAATATCATGTGGACATTCATACTAATAAAAGAAAAAAGAGACTTTATAAACTCACAATTCCCCATTCCAAAACCCCGATTCAATTTTGACTCTAAGTTCCAACCAACCAGTAAACAACAATCAACAACAAGGTCCCTTTCCATTTTCCAAACCTGCATCCACGAAATCTACTCAGGTACCCGACGGTGGTCTCAATTGGGTATGAGTAAAACTCAGTAGATTGACACAACCATGTATAAAAAACTAATTTTATATATAGTGAATTCAATAAAGTTATAACAGGGGATTATTTAATCAATTAATACAACACATAACATAAACCTTTCCACCCTCGATGTCTAGGTTGGCACTCAGCACCAGCCAAACCTTCCTCGACTCCATTTTGGATGTCTCCTGGCACACAGCTGATCCTCCTACATCATGATGGATCAAATTTACCATATTTCAAGAATCACAACTGAGCTCTATTCAAATTCCCATGTTGGAGTCTCTTACGTCTTCCCAAGGTGCAATACCATGCCAAGGGGAAAGTAACAATATCATACTAGACTCCATGTGAATTCCAGTACTTGAGTCACTTACATCATCCCAAGTGCACATCACAAGGGGTAAATATCATCTCAAGCGGTGGGTTATTCTATTCTAGGATGAAGAGCTGGAGCCACGTCTCATAAGACAGTGTTCCAAGCCATCAGGCATCCTATTGGAAAATATATATACAAGAAAGCCCCTTCCATCGCTATTCATTTCACATTATTTGTCACTTAATTTATTCATACTATTAACCAGGTATATATTTTCAATTGTTATACCCTCATGTGGTAGTAAAAATCCCCACAATTTAACCATTCCATGTTTTCATTTATCTTAATCCATTTTCCAAGTTGCAAAATGTCAAAAACACAATTCACATTGTTAAGTCGAAACCCAAATTTTATAATTTATGATTCATTTTAACTTCAAGGGAAGTCTTTGCATATGGGTGAACATAATTCTGGTCTCAACGTTAATGCTTCTAGCAAGGTCTAATTGGATTTATAAGCAATTAATTTTGTTAAAACATTGATTTAATCGATTATTTGGGTCATGTGTAACAACCTGGAATTCTATCAATGCAAATTTCTCTTCTTATAATTATGCCACATATTATAAATCACATAAAATCGCATACATAACATAATAAAAACCTTATAAATGAAGAATAAATGAAATTAGAGGTGTTTCTGGAAGTTAAGGAACTTATACCAATGGAATAGTAATTTATCCTTTGAAATAGTAATGTGACCCTTATAAATAGTAAACTGGACTACAGAATAGTAACCTCACTAATTTCAGTATAAATTAAATTTATCCATTTATAAATGAAAATATTATATAATTATAACATAGTTTAAGTAACTAAATATTTATAAAATGATAACTTAAGTGTTGGTTATAATGCATAAATATTTATTCAAAATTCTGTAATTAATATAATGATTTCAAAGGAATTTTTTTAATATAAAATAGCATTTTTAGAATAATTGGTAATTTTAATTAAATATTAAATTCCTCATATTTATAAAATTATTTTCATAAAATGGATTACATTCTCCAATTATTGACATTAGAAAATGGTTAGGGTGATTTTTGTTATTTTTTAGAAAAATTTGAATTTTTGTGAATAGTGAAATACAGTAATTTACAGTATAAGCTAAATACATGAATTATTGAGTTATTATTGATGTATGGATGATGTAATCACCCTTGGTTCAAACTAATAGGAACTATTTACTATATTTAATCACATGAATCATCAATATTCATAATCTTGATCAAATATAATAAATTAATGATTTAAATAATCAAAAAACACCCCTCCCCCCACTATAAATATCACCCTCACCACCCCATCACCTCAAACCAATAAAGCCTTGTATCTTGTCCAATTTCTTAACAATAAACACCCAAATATATCCCTCCACACCTTGTATTCTTTGGTCTCAACAAAATACCAATCCCTTTTCCCAAAGGAGGTTTTCAAGGAGAATATGTTCAGGAGGTAAAACCCTCATCAGTTTTCTTTTAATTTCATTATATGTTCATTTATTTTCTTATATTATCCTCACATACATATAAAAAAGTGACATGATATATCTAGTATATATATCATATAATATAATTTAATTATGTTAATGGAATAATCGATCATCATTTCTCTTCCCCCATATTTTTTTACTAAAAATGAAAACATTTTCTGTGATGTGTTGATTTATCATGTTCAAGGATGACAAGTTTTAAATTTTCATTACCACCTTCTTGTCTAGTCATAAAACCATTTTTATGGTTAAATAATATCATAATATATGTATTTAATCCTATTTAATGTTCTGTAACCCCTATATATACACGATATTAAATAATAAAACAAAACTAGCTTGGGATGATTGAAAACATGTTGAAATAATCTAAACAATTATCACTATTTTATTATCTAATGATTCATCCTCACACCATATAACAAAATGACTTATATAAAAATTTTATCTTCTATATGTTAAATAATAACATATAATTTCTATTCTGGACAAACTTTCTCATTTTACATGATTTTCCATACATGTATACAAGTAAACTGATCATGAAAACCAAGGAAACCAATGCTTCTGAACAATGAAATTGAATCGCTTAACCCATCAAAAATGACATAAATGAACTTAAAAAAATAATAATGAATCAAATAAATGTATTAATGGTTCTGAATTAATTAATTTATTTATTTAATTTTATTTTCCATGACATTGATATCAAGTGCAGAACCCTTTCGAACATAAGGTGAGTGATTCTTTCCAAACCTCCATTTTTTCCTTTAGGTTACGCTTTCACTCCATTTATCCCAATGTAATTATTAATTACTCCTATGTAATACTACTAAATTATGTATTTATTTTCCAAAAATATTTTCCTATCCCTATTATTATTTCTTTGATGTGTAAATACATGTTTTATAAGGTTTCCTTCCTAAATCTTCCCGGTAAGCATGCCCGATTAAAGTGAACTTCCCAATTTCTCACATGTTTTCATGGTCACTCCATAATATGTTTTAATCCACCATTATTTTTATAAAATCTCTCATTTTATCATTATAAAACTATCTCAGTTTAATTATGGTTTTATGAAAAAAAATATTATTTTTTCCACTTTAAACTCTCTTTAATATTTTCCTCAAACCGCACTAAAATGTTTCATTTCTAATGTCTCTTAAAAAATATTTTTACATGTTTTAACATCAGTTTGACTTTAATTATCAGGATATATGTATATTTTCCCTTATTAATTACCATTTATGTTTTAAATACTTTCTTTCATGGAAACCTTTATGATATGATCATTTTTTAATCCTTTTAATATGATTATTATTCCATTTCATTCCATGGGTATCCATTATTTTTATGTTAGATTCTTTATGTGGGACACAAATGCATGAACATTTTATTATGGGTGACCTGGATAGTTCTCAAAATACTTGGGTAATGTTTAGTCTCATGATAGATAATATTGGAATAGAGAGTGAACCTAATTCTTTTATGGGACATTGTCCACCATGTGATATATTCTTGGCAGTTATCCATGACTCATGTTTATACCATGTAATATGTTGTTTCCACTTTTCTATGTTTCCATGATTATAAGTTCCCATTTTTACATGTTATTCTTACTTATGTTTATTCATTTTCCATTCCTTTTATGTCATCATGTTATGTCTTCTAACCCATGTGTTAGGTTTTATTCCTATGCTTATTCCCTTACTAAGATTTTTAGCACATCCATTTTTTACAAGTATTCCCCAAGTTATCCTATACATTTGTAAGATCTCAAAAGAATATAAGAGATTTGTTTGGAGATTAAATAAAATAAGTTTTTAGTTTGGTTTCATATTTTTCAGTTTTATGTACCTGATCCTCCAAAGACACTAGACTTTATTATCATTGGATTGTATTTAATGGTTAATTATACTAAAAATCATGTAATAATATGTTTAAAAACCTGGGGGCACTATAGTTGGTTTCAGATCAAGATATAATTATTTTTGGATATTAGGACTAGGGAAATTTAGTAATAACCCTGTGGAAAATTAAATCACCACGGATAACCTATATTGAAACATAAGGAATCACAAGTTAGGATATGCTTTTCATTTACATTTTTATATCTCTGTGTTCAATGTTTACTTTTATTATTCTTATTAGATAAGCATTCAAGCCCCTAACTGCACTTTCTTTTTATTAGTTAATGGATAGATATAGAAGAACTTTTTATAATAATCAATGAGATAGGGAATGTTCTGATTTCCCTAATGATATTCCAAATATAATGGGAATAGGTCCTCAAAACATCATGAATGTATTTCCTCAACTGGATAAAGTTGTGAATAATGGCATGAATTGTGTGTAAATCCCTCCTAATCCAATGAAAGATCAGTTTTTCATTGAATACTTCATGTCATAGATGCCTCCCATTTTTAAGTGGATATTCTAATCCCCTCATCACGAAATAATGAATTAACTCCATTGAACAGATATTCTATGTACTCTAGTGGTTTGAAGAAGTGAAAATTGTATCGGTGGTCTATTGTTTTGATGGGGAAGCTGATCAGTGGTGTACATTGATCATGAACACAAAGTCCAAGGAGGAAATTGATTCCATGGAATGGGAATATTTCAAGAAAATATTTTTCAATAAATATTTTCCCTGAGACCTCCATCTTAAGATGGAAAGGTAATTCCTTGGACTGAAGCAAAAGGAATATGATTATATTGGAGAATATGAGGAAAAAATCACATAGATTCCATGATATGCCTCTGTATTTTTCATGTACACTGAAATCAAGGTGGATTGATTCTTTAGCATACTAAAGTTGAGTCCATGAAAAGTGTTGGAGATTCTAGAGGTCGACAGTTATGCGGAGATTTTTTGTTGTGACCTTAAGGTTGAAATGGATATCATAGACTTCCAGTGGTCTCATGGTCCCAATGATAAAAATGGGAAAATTGTGTTTAATGTGGGTGCATCAATAGGTAAATCCCATGATGGAAAGAAAACCCAACATCGCAAGTGTCAAAAGTAGGGGAAGAAGTATCCTGGAATTTGTTTAAAGGGAACCAAGAGTTTCTTCAAATGTGAAAGAGGGGAATGTGGCTAAAAAATTCCAAAGGGTTGTGAAAAATCCCAATAATTCATAAGAAGAAAGGAAAGTTTAGATTAATACTCATCTTGTAGTGTAGTGTTTAAACTGCAAGTAACATGGGCATTATTCAAACTGTTTTCCTATGCCAAGGGTGGTTGGAGGCAATCAACAACAACCTCCAAGGTAGAAATAAAGGGCATATTATATCACTACAATTGATGTGGAGCCCAAAAATAATGTGGTGATAAGTACAATGGTTATTCATTCAAGAATAGAGAACATACTATTTGATCCTGGTTCAACACATTCTTTCATATCTTGAATGTTTAGTATAATAATTCAAACACCACCTATAAATATGGAGGTCGAGTTATCTATGAGAATAGAAAATTTGGAAATTATTTCATCTAATGTATATAAATCCTCTCTAGTTAATGTTTTTGGACTAAAACTACCAATAAATCATTTCATACTTCCTTTGGTAGAGTGTGATGCTATATTGGGCATGGATTGGATATATTTATACAAATCCAACATTAACTATCACAAAAGGGAAATCACTCTTCAAATCTTGAAGCATCCATTAATTATATATAAGTTTAATCAGGAATATAAATCACCTTCAAAATAACCATCTAAAGTGTGGATATTATTTCCTTATCAGCAAGCATATCTAGCTTAAAACATTAATACAAATGATAGAATCAAACTCGAATACATGCCCATTGTGAGGTACTACACTGATGTGTTCCCTAAATAATTTCCTAGTCTTCCTCTTAATCTAGTAGTTGAGTTATCAATTGAAATTATTCATAGATCATTTCCTATATCAAAGATACCTTATATAGAATGGACACCATTGTGTTGGAGGAACTGAAGAATTAGTTATAGGAGAATCTGAATAAGAGTTTTATATGCCTGAGTGCTTCACCATGGGGTGTAATAGTACTCTTAATCAATATGAAGGATGGATCAATGAACCTATGTGTTGATTATCATGACCTTAACAAAATCATGATAAAGAAAAACTATCCCCTATCATGGATAGATGACTTGTTCGATAAACTACGTGGGGCCAAGTATTTCTCTAAGGTGGATCTTCGGTCAGGATATCACCAACTAAAGGTTAAGAAGGAAGATATTCCCAAGAATTCCTTTAAAATGAAGTATGGACACTATGAGTTCATATTCATTACCTTCAGAATCACTAATGAACCAAAAATTTTCATGGATTTAATGAATATATCCTTTATATATTACCTTGAATTTTTTTGGTAGTCTTTATTGATGATATTTCGATATACTCCAAGAGCATGGAAGAACGTGAGGAGCATTTGAATACTTTTATAGAGACTTTGTGAAGGGAGAAACATTATGTAAAGTACATTAAATGTGAGTTCTAGAGAGAGGAAGTATCATTCTTGGGTCATGAAATCACCAGAAAAGGGATATTTGAGGACCCATCCAAGATAAAGGCAATTAAAGAGTGGCCAAGGCCAAAATATATAATGGAGTTTCATATTTCCATTGGTTTAGCTAGGTATTATCGATTATTTTTTAAAAAATTCTCTCGATTGTCAAACCCACTAACCAAGCTAGCTTGGAAGGGAGAAATGTTTTTCTGTACTAGTGAATGTTAAGAATTATTTAACAAGTTAAAAAAGAGGCTTATCAATACACCAATTCTCGCACTGCCAACAAGTGGGGAACACTTTATGGTGTAAAACAATTCTTCAACGAAATGTTTAGGTTTTGTACTGATGAAAAATGACAAATTGATAGCCTACACCTCAATGAAGTTGAAAATTAATGAGAAAAACTATCCCACACATGATCTGGGGTTGGTAGTTGAGACTTTTTCATTGAAAATCTGGAAAAATTATCTCTATGGGGAGACATGTGAGATATATACTAATCATAAGAGTCTCAAATATACATTCACATATAAAGATAATAATATTCACTAGATAATATTATTAGATCTCATCAAGTATTATGATTAATCAATTCACTACCATCATGGTAAATTAATTAAGTTTGAAGATTCTCTATGTATAAAAGATCCTGCATATTCATCAATTATGAGAATTGAGAAGGATCCAATCTTCTTAGACCCGAAAAGGATGGACCTAGGAATTTTTAATGAATGAAAATCATCAATTAATTCTCAAATGATTATTCAACCATACCTCATAGGGAAAATAAAATATTCTCAAAAAAATGATTTGAAAATTTAGAAAAATGTGGAAGAAATCAGAAATGGGAAACCCTCAGATTTTCAAATGGATGATAAAGGAGTCATGAGATTTGGTCTCGACTATGTGTACCATCCAATAAAAAGATAAAGAAATATATTCTGAATGAATCACATATCTAAACCTTCTCTATTCACCAAGGGAGCAGAAATATGTATTGAGATCACCAGGAGCACTATTGGTGGGACAATATGAAAATGTATGTTGTTGAATATACATCAAAGTTCCTATTATGTCATCAAGTGAAGGCTGGAAAAAAGTCTAAAGGGATGATGCAACAATTATCAATACAAACATGGAAATGGGAAAACCTCCCTATGTACATTGTCACTAGACTTTCAAAGACATCAAGAGGACACGATCCAATATGGGTTATTATGGATCATATTAAAAAGAAATCTTAGTTTATCATAATTTAAGATGACTTCTTGCTGGATCAACATGCATGGATATACATCGGAGAAGTGGTAAGGATGCATGGAGTACCCCTATCTATTGTATCTTATCATGATCTGAGATTCACTTCTATGTTCTAGAAAAGTCTCCAACATGCTCTGAACACTGAGTTGAACTTCAGTACGGCCTATCATCCATAAACTGATGGAAAATCTAAGAGGACTATTCATACACTGTAATACATGTTGATAGCATGTTCTATGGAATTCAAGGGAGGATGGGATCAAGATCTACCTCTGGTTGAGTTCTCTTAAAACAACAGTTTCCACTTGGGCATCAAAATGGCTCCATATGAAGTCCTTTATGGGAAAATATGCAGAACATCAACATTATGGGATGAAGTGAGTAAACGTAAACTAATAGGACCTGAAATGGTCGAAAAAATGGTGGAAAAGGTGTAAACCATTCAACATCACATCAAGGAATCACAAAATCAACATAATAGTTATGTCGACAATCATATATGGGACCTCAAACATAAGTTTGAAGATATGGTATTCCTCTACATATCTCCATGGAAGTGGATCGTGAGATTTGGTAAGAAAGGATATCTACGTCCCATGTACATCATCCCCTTTGATATTCGTGATTATGTCAGAGTTGTGGCCTATCGACTAACACTCCCACCTACTATGTCTCAAATACACAATGTATTCCATGTATTACTCTTAAGTAAGTACATACCATATCCCTCCCATGTACTTAATTCTATGGTGGTACAGTTTGGGAACGATCTCTCTTACAAGGAGAAGTCAGTGAAGTTTTTGGATCATAGAGATAAAGTTCTATACAAAAAGACTACTCACCTGGTTAAAGTACTATGGTAGAACCATAAGTACAAATAGGAAACATAGGAACCAGAGGAAGTGATGAAGGATAAGTACCCTCAATTTTTTCATTATAGTTTGTAAAATCAAATTTTGAGGGGGAAATTTCATAAGGGGGAAGAATATAAGGATCCAAAATCCTATCATTGAAAATTTATCTTCTTATAATTATTACATATATTATAAATCACATAAAATCACATAGATAACACATTAAAAACCTTATAAATGAATAATTAATGAATTAATAGGTATCTCTAGAAGTTAAGTAACCTATACCAGTGGAATAGTAACTTCACCTTTGGAATAGTAATATGACACTTATGAATAGTGAACTAGGAAATAAAATAGTAACCTCACCAATGTTAGTATAAATAAAATTTATCCATCCAATAAATTAAAATATTATATAATTATAACATATTTTAAGTAAATAAATGTTTTGAAAATGGTAAATTATGTGTCTGTATTTTTATAAATAATAAACTACTATTACTAATTTTTTTATTCATATAATGATTTAAAAGAAAATTTAATTTCAAAAAATAGATTCATAAATTAATATTTTTTTCTTTTGATTATAAGATAATTTTATGAGACCTTAATTAATTTTCCAAAGTGTTGTAAAAGCAGTTATAATTTTAAAATTGGTATTTTTCAAATAAATGATGATTTTAATTAAATATTAAATTTCTCATATGTATAAAATTATTTTCATTAAAATTGAATCCATTTTTTAATTCTACACATCAAAAAATGGTTAGGGTGAATTGTTTGGATATTTTTTTTAAAAATATTTGATTTTTTTGAATATTGAAATTCGGTAATTTATGGTATAAGCTAAAGACATGAATTATTGAGTCATTTTTTGATGTATGGATAATTTAATCACACTTTTTTAGAACTCACATGAACTTGTTACATTATTTAGTCACAAGAATCAATAACATTCATAGTCTTGAGCTAAAATAATAAACTGATGATTAAAATAATCAAAAAACACCCCTCTCCTCAACTATAAATAGCACCCCTCACCGACCCTTCACCTCACACCTCATAAGCCTTCTATCTTATATAATTTCTTCTGAATAATCTGCCAAATATATCCCCCACATTCAGGATCCTTTGTTATTAATAAAAGACTAATCCCATTTCCCTAAGGATGTTGTCAAGGAGAAGAAGTTCAAAAGGCAAAACCTTCTTCCGTTTTCTTTTAATTTCTTTTCAAGTTATTTTCTTTTATTATCTTCTCCTAACCTCCCTATACCAAAGTGAAGTGATATATCTAGTATATTTTATATAATATAATATTATTGTATTTATTTAATAATCCATCACCATTTCTCTTCCCCTATCCTTTTGTACTAAAAATGAAAACATTATTCGTGATGTGTTAATTTATCGCATTCAAGGATGACGAGTTTTCAATTTACTTTACAACCTTCAAGGTTAGTCATAAAACCATTTTTTTGTTAAAATATATAATAATATATTTATTATATCCTATTTAATTTTCTTTATCCACTATATCTACATGATATTAAATAATAAAATAAAATAACTTGGGTTGATTGAAAAGAAACCGAAATAATCTAAACAACTATCACTATTGTCTTATCTAATGATTCATCCTCACACCATATAAAAATATGGATTATATAAAAATTTTAAATTATTTAATTTCATTAATAACATATATTTTCAATTCTGGACAACCATTCTCATTTTACATGATTTTCCGCACATGTATACAAGTACACCGATCATGAAAACCAAGGAAACCAATGCTCCCGAACAATAAAATCGAATCTCATAACCCATAAAAAAGACATAAATAAACATAATAAAATTATAAAAAATAAAATACATGTGTATAATTTTCTTAATTAATTAATTAATTGATTTAATTTGATTATTCCGTACATTAATGTCAAGTGCAGAAGCCTATCAGACATAATGTAAGGGATTCTTTCTAAACCTCCATTTTTCCTTCGATTTAAACTTTATCTCTATTTATCCCAATTTAATTCTTAATTTTTATTTTGTAATCATCTAATAATATTTTTTTATGTTCCAAAAATATGTTTATATCCCTATTCATCATTTTTTATGGAGAAATACATGTTTTATAAGGTTCCCTTATCAAATCTTTCCGATAAGCGTGCCCGATTAAAGGGAACATCCCAATTTATCACCCATTTTCAAATGCACTCCATCATATGTTTTAATCCACCATTATTTTTCTAATTTTACTCATTTTGTAATGAAAAAACTATTTTGGTTCATTTTTGGTTTTATTAAAACAAATATTCCTTTTCCACATTAAATTCTCCCTAATATTTTCCTTAAACCGCACTGAAATGTTTCATTTCTAATGTCTCTTAAACACTATTTTTACATGTTTTCACTTCAGTTTGACATCACTTATCATGATTTATTCAAATTTTCTCTTATGAATGTCCATGTATGTTTGAAATACTTTCTTTCATGGAAAACTTTATGATATGATCTTCTGTTATGCCTTTTAACGTGATTATGATACCCATTTTTTCCATGGGTAACCCTTATGATTATGTTCAATTCTTCATGTGGAACACATATGCACGAACATTTCATGATTGGTGTTCCTTGAGAGTGATCTAATGAATTGGGTAATTTTTTGTCTCATTAGATGTCATGTTGGGACAGGGAGTGAACCTGATTCCTTCATGGGACTATGTACACCACATGACATAGTCTTGGAAGCTATCCTTAGTTCATGTTTATATAGTGTTATATATTTTTTCCACATTTATATGTTTCCATATTATACATGTTATTGTTCCTTATATTTATTGATGATCCATTCCTTTTATGTAATCAAGTTATGTCTTCTAACCCATGTGATATGATTTATTCATATACTTATTCCCTTATTCGGATCTTCAGCTCATCCTTTTTTTCATGTATTCCCCAGGTTATCCTATGCAGATGAAATATCTCAATGGAATTTAAGGGCTCATTATAGAAATTTAATAAAATAAATTTTTATTTTCATTTCATGTTTTTTAATTTTATTTACCAAATCATCCAAACACATGGTAATTTATGCTCCTAGGTTTGTATTTAATTGTTTATTATGCTTAAAATCATTTAAATATATGTGTAAAAAGTCAGGGCTATCTTTTGAACATGGCATGTCAGTGTGATCATAATAATTATTATAACAACCCTGATATTTATTACACACTTAAACATATTTTTTACATAAACACTTCACTTGATAAAACATGTAAGATCAAGAGTTTTATTTTATTTTGGGCTTAATAACATTACAAACAACTTAAAACATGAAACAAAACATCTTTATTGAAAACTTCCTTTACATGAACACTGCATTCACTCCTACTTAGCATTGCATCGGATAACCTGAGGACATGCATAAGAAATGGGTGACCTATAAATCCCAATAAGGCAGTAAAAAGTTATAACATGATGATTACAACACATGTTAAGCAATAGGCATAAAAATGGAGTACAATTGAAAAATGAACATAAAGTCATGATATTGCAAGATTATCATAACATGGAAATGTGGGAACAACACTTAACATGGTATTATCATGATCCAAGGCTAATTGCACATAGAGAATGAGTAAACCCTCATTACACTTGAATTATCATGAATAAACCCTCATTTCACTTGACGTATCATGATACTAATCATTACCCAATGCATTGGAATGCTATCAGGGCGCACCCTTCTTAAACTTTTCATTTCATGCATAAGTGTGCCACAAGATCATACAACATGGATTCATTAAAAACCATAAATTATTCCACGATAAAGGAATATGGAATTAATACATGAAAATATTCGATCAATAAGTAAATGTTCATAATGGAGAATACCCTTGATAGAGAAATGGGTATTGTGTTCATTACACAATGATTTTGGCTTGGAAAATTGCGGTGCAATTTTGGCAGCATAACTGCGTGACATAAGACTTCATAAAAATGGTTGATGAGAGAGAAAGGTGTGTCTCATCATTTTTACATTAAATGGAAAGTAAGGGGTCATATAGATACATTTACTAACATAAGAAATTTAATTTAGATTTATAGTACAAAATAATTTCTTGAATGTATATGAGGAGAGTGAAATTCCTTAAGGAATTTAGGTATGGTAACAGGTGTACATGGAAGGAATTAATGAGAGAGAAATGGGTCTCCCATCACTAAAAAATTAATAGGGAAGTATGGGGTAGGTTATAAATCATACCCAAACATTTATAATTGAAATTGAAATGGAATAACAACATAAAAGACTTGGATAAAATGAGGAAGGAAGGAATCCCTTACTTGGAAGTGTGATCCTAAAGGCTTGGGAGGGGCTTGAGAGAGGATTTGTGGGAGCTTGTGGCACCTTGGGAGGATTATAGAGAGAGGAGGGAATAGGTTGGAAGAACTCTAAAGGATTTTTTTGAAGAGGAAGAGAGATATTTGGGGGGTTTATATAGGAAAGGAGAGGGAATTCTTTATTATTTTGGTTTGTGATACCACACATTAAACTAATCAAAACCACAAACCAGCCAAGGTTTTTTCCCATGGTTTTTTCCAAAGGGTGGTGTAAAACAATATTTTATATTTCCAATGGCATAAATTCTTAAAATAAGTGGGTTTCTTATGTTGAGGTGAGTCACACTCCCAACGAAATTAATTTAAAAAACTAAAATGTTTTGTAAGTCTGGGAGGATCCACTAAAGATTTGTAAAATAAAAAAATAAACCTAAAATAACATTATTTTAATGATAAAACATATATTGGTTGAAAATAAATTTTTTATTATTTTATTACATAACTATTAGTTCAGTATGATGTCACAAAACACATTATATATTTAAATGGTATTTAATTTTTATCCAAAAATTCAACTGTCTCAGAAAATTATGAAAAATTTACCATTAGATAATTTCGACATCCTGATTACAAAAATAATATTTATTTTATCTAAATAATTTTCTAAATATATTAATTTTTACCTTTAAAATAAAAACCAACATTTATCGAAAAATCATGGGTTTTGACAAAAACAGCTTTCAAACCTTAATAAAAATTACAATTGTATTCATAAAAATTATATGATCATTTATATTTAATAAAAAGTAATTTAATAATAATATTTTATTAAAAAATATTTAACTAAAAATAATCCATTAATTAATCAAAATAGGTTTCTTAACTGAATATTAACTAAAAATACTATTTGTGCTTTAAAAACTATTAACAAAGTAACAATAATAAAATGAAAGTATATTCTTTATTATATAAAAAAATAATGTACATAATAATAGTTCTAGGGTCTTGTTACATAACCCTTTATAACACCTTCATAATACGAAAGGTTAAGGTGTGTTATGGTGACAGACTCCTGGGGTGGCTCGGATAACATCACTCGGGTGGTAATCTGTATTAACTTCCACTTCTCCTATAGTTGGTTCCACTCAAGCTTAACATGTTCAAGAATGGCTTGGGATGGGTCAATATCGAATCCCAATGATGCCACCTCCTTTTCGAGCTCCAAAAAATGTCCTTCGTACGGGGAAATTCTACCGGATGAGTTCATTGCTTCCTTTTTCTGAGTAAATTGGATTTGTTAAAGCCCAATATTTATACTAATCATGTGCTCACTATTCAAAGACTATATTAGCAACAGTAACAGTTCTTAATGGAATTTTGAAATCCAAAATCATAAAATAAAGTAAGTGCATACGTTTTATATGATCATTATAAAAAATAAGACATTTAATTAGATCAAGAGGTATTTTTATTAACAAAAGTTTCAGTCGTTACAATCTTCCCCCCTTAAAAAAATTGTGTCCTCACAATTTGATTACATACAAAAAGAACTCTGAAATGTAAACACAACTTCAGGGTTTCTTACCCACCACCATTAAGAATTCCCTAACCCTCATTATCAAGTCGATCATGGAGAGCGAGTGTCCACTTAGTGCAATAATACCTCAATTAATATTCAATGTCTTCCACTTCCTTAGTTCAGATGTAGTCTGTGCAACTTGGACCGTACTGATGGAAAATATGATGCACTTTTTGAGAAAATTTGTTACTACATATAGTTTCAAAACATCACCATGTACCAGGTTTTTGTAAAAAAGTCTGACAGAGTCAAATTTGAAATTTGTGAAATGTGCTTCTTCTAATACAATGTCTATGTTTCCAAAAAGGCAGGAAGACAAGACTATATATATATATAGGATACTCAGAGGTATCCCTCTTCGAAAACTATTCTAAAATAAAATAGTGCATCATACTCTCTGGATAGGGTGAAATATTTGAAAATACCCTAATTATACCTCCCTCATCTTGAATGGTGGTAGAGTTTTAAGATTAATAATTGATCATAGGTGAGCCATGATCTCTGATTATTCTATGGTATGGAGGACGTGTTTGATATGTCGTCGAGCATATTTCAAGAAATTTGGACATTGGAAAAGGTTTATATGCTATGAGTGCTTTAATTCTCAATAATTATAGGTATAAAGTCCTCAATAAGGGACAAGAGTGTTGTATGAGGTTCTTCCCCTTCCATCTCAAAACTATCCTTTATCCTGCTAACGGAACATATCAAATTTTGAGTTACCCTCTAGACATGATAAAATTGTGATATTAAACTACTTGAAGTCTAATGATTTATTATTCCTCAATGAAAGGAATTTTAGGCGTAACATGTAAAGGGTAATCCAAAGACAAAAATGATGACTTATAAATTACTTTTATTTCCATAAATTATGAATCTATATGATTTAGTCTATGTTATCCTTGATCTACTTCCCATCATATATTTTTAGGGGCATTTTTTTATTCCCTTAATAATGGTTCATACTAAGCTTATGATTTTACCAAAGCATATCCCTCAGGAGTTTCGTAACCATGAGTGAAGCAAGACCCGTTGTTTTGTACCAGGATACCCCAGGTCAAGCCCAAAACTCCTTGTCGGGGTTTTCACTCCATGGTACATATGTGCTAGATCCGCCTCTACCTGCTCGTATCCAGACATGGATGTATTTTATTGATAAACCACTTACTCGATTATCACCAAAATTTAGGGATGTTTTTATTATACTTATTCTTATCCCAAAGGCTTTCACTAGGGTTTTCTGATCCTAATCCCAAAAATAACTAAACCTATCCTCTGATACCAAATATGACAACTCTGATCTTTAATTTCACACTTAAACATGATTGATTACATAAAATCTTCACTTGATAAAACATGGAAGATTGATAGTTATGGTGTAATTGGGG
Source organism: Viscum album (assembly GCA_963277665.1). NCBI lineage: Eukaryota > Viridiplantae > Streptophyta > Magnoliopsida > Santalales > Viscaceae > Viscum > Viscum album. Next base: position 311,346,600 of record OY728167.1, on the reverse strand, counting down.
ATTAGGGACATTAAATAACTACTTAAAACATGAAACACAACATCATTATTGAAAATTTCCTTTACATGACCACTACATTCCTTCGTACTTAGCATTTCAGGGATAACCTAAGGACATGCAAAAGAAAAGGCTGATCTATAAAGCCTAATAAGGGATTAAACAAGGCATAACATGAATATTACAAAACATGTTCATAAATAGGCATACCAATGGAGTATAAGAGAAACATGAACATAAAGGCATGATATAGCATGATTATCATAACATGTAAATGTGGCAACAACACTTAACATGGTATTAGCATTAGCCAAGGATCATTGCACATGGACTACGAGTAAACCCTCATTGAACTTGAATTATCATGAGTAAACCATCACTGCACTTTATGTATCATGATATTAATCATTACCCAATGCATTGTAGAACTACCAGTTCACACCCATTTAAACATTTCATTTCATGCATAAGTGTGCCACAAGATCATACAACATGGATTCATTAAAAATCATAACTTATTCCACAATAAAGGAATGTTGAATTAATACATTATAATATTCCATAAATAAGTAAATGTGCATAAATTTGAATACCCTTGATAGAGAAATGGGCATGGTATTCACTACACAATGATTTTGGATTGGAAAAGTGCGGTGAAATTTCAGCAGCATAACGGCGTGACATAAGACATCATAAAAATTGTTTATGAGATAGAAAGGGGTGTCTAATCACGTGTATATGAAATGTACAGTAAGTGGTTCATATAGATACATGTCACAACATAAGTAATGTAATATAGATTCATAATACAAAAGAATTGCTTGAATGTAAATGAGGAGAGAGAAGTTCCTTACAGAATTTCAGCCTGGTAACAGGTGTACACGGACGGAATTAATGAGAGAGAAAGGGGTATCCCAACATTAAAAAAATAGTTAAGTATGGGGGAGGTTTGAAATTATACCCCAACATTTATAATTGAAATTAAATGGGCATAACAACATTAAGAAACTTGGATAAAATGAGGAAGGAAGGAATCCCTTACTTGGAAGTGTGATCCCAAAAGCTTGGGAGGGGCTTGAGAGAGGCTTATTGGGAGCTTGGGGAACCTTGGAAGGATTACAGAGAGATTATAAAAGAGTTTTTATGAACTCCAAAGACTTTGAGTGAAGATTAAGTGGGAGTTTGGTTGGGTTTATATAGAAAATGAGAGGGAATTCTTTATTATTTAGGTTTGGGACACCACACATTAAACTAATCAAAACCACAAACCAGACCATGGTTTTTTCCCATGGTTTTTGACAAAGGGGAGTGGAAAACAATATTTTATAAGTACAATGGCCGAATTTTTTAAAATAATAGGATGGATTATGTGGAATTGAGTCACACTCTCAAGGAAATCAATTTAAAAAAACTAAAATGTTTTATAAGTCTTGGAGGGTCCACTAAAGATTTGTAAAATAAAAAATTAAACCTAAAATAAAATTATTTTAATGATAAAAAATATATTGGAAAAACATAACATTTATAGAATTTTATTAGATTACTATTTGGTCATTATGATGTCATAAAATACATTATATATTTAAACGATGTTTAATTTTTACCCAAAAATTCAACGGTCTCAGAAAATTATGAAAAATTCACCATTGGATAATTTTGGAATGCTGATTCCAACAATAATATTAATTGTATCTAAATAATTTAATAAATATATGAATTTAAACCTTTAAAATAAAAACCAAAATTTATCAAAAATTCATGGGTTTTGACAAAAAGATCTTTCAAACCTTAATAAAAATTTCAATTTCATTCATAAAAATTATATGATCATTTATATTTAATAAAATTTAATTCAATAATAATATTTTATTAAAATATTATTTAATTCAAAAAAATCCATTAATTCATCAAAACAGATTTCTTAACTAAATATTAACTAAAAATACAATTTTTTGATTTAAAAACTATTTACAAAGTAACAATAATAAAATTAAAGTATATTCTTTATTATATACAAAAAATAATGTACATAATCATAGTGGTAGGGTGCTGTTACATAACCCCTTATAACACCTGCATAAGACAGAAGGGTAAGGTGTGTAATGGTGATAGACTCTTGGGGTGACTCAGATAACATCACTCGGGTGGTAATCTTTATTAACTTCCAATTCTCTCGTAGTCGGTTCTGCTCAAGCTTAACATATTCAAGTTCAGCATGGGATTTGACAAGAGCAAAGACCAATGACACCACATCCTTTCCGAGCATCGACAAATGGGATTCGTATGGAGAAATTATGGTGGATGAGGCCATCACTTCCTTTTTCTGAGTAAATTAGCTTTGTTAAAGCCCTATATTTATACTAATCATGTGTTCACTATTCAACTACTATATTAGCAATTGTAACAATTCTTAATGGTATTTTGAAATCCAAAATCATAAAACCAAGGAAGTGTATAAATTTTATTTGATCACTCTACATAATAAGACATTTAATTGGATCAAGAGAGATTTTCATTAACAAAATTTTAGGTCGTTAAAATTATACATACATAGATAATTGGAAACAGAATTTAGAGAAATTTTCTAGACCACCTACCTTAATCGAGGGATCAAAGAAACACCCACAATGGGAAACAACCAAGGAGAAATTAAGTCGATGGAGATAAAAAAACAAAACCTAGATCACACAAACATGCAAATCAAAAAATTGAATTAATTGTTGATAGGATATCACACCGCCATAATTGAGGATAAAAAAACAGTAAGCAAACCAAAGTGAAGGAAATAACTAGAGATAAAATTATATACTGAGACATCCATAAGGGAAGGAATCACCAAAAAATAACATATAGTTACCCTAGAGTTCAAGAGAAGATGATTCACAATGAAATCTACAAGATTAAGGCATAAAATGTGTTTTAAAACCACTGGTCTTGATGAATTCACATCATGAAACCCTTTCATAGTGTGTATTCAACATACGTTGAAAAATTCATCACCTCACATTAGTACGAAATATATTTTCCCCAACATTTTTTACACATAATTTATCAAAATACCAATGCATAAAATAAGATATTTCATGTTGGTTATTGAATAACCAACGTGGGAAACAAAACCGAAATGTTTTTCATACCTGTTATCCAATAAGAAATGTGTAAAATATTATTTTAAATGTTAGTTATTGGATTGATAATGTGAAATATCTAATTTAACATGTTAATTATTGAATAAATGACATGAAAAAGATTTATAATTTTAATCTAGGTTGAGATGAGTCATTTATATTTCCTTCTTTCACATGATAGTGATCTTTTTTATCTCACATGGTGAACCCTAACCCTAAAAATATATGATATATGGCTATGAATATCTTTTTTATTTGATCCATGGAAACAAAATTATTCACTATTATACCATTACCTTTGAATATATTTCATTTGGTATCCACCACTTCCATCCATAGTCACCTATCATTTGACTTCCACTCTCACAACGTTTTGATTGTCTCGATTTCATTTTCAATCTAAATTTAGTGTTTATTGTTTCCATTTTTCATGAATTATATCTATATCTATTTTTGTTTTAAATTTTTATTTTATTTTGATTTATATTTGAGTTGGAATATACCACCGCAATTCATGGTCACCTATCATCGACCGTCACTCCTGGTTCATCTCATTGGTGTCACTCGTCCTGATTCCGATTTCAATTTATGGTAAGTGTTTATTGTTTCCATTTTAAATTGATTATCACTATTTGTATATATGGTGCTCATTTTTATTTTATGTCACTTTGAACTTGATGTGGAATTTACCACCATCATTCATTGTCATCCACTTGTGACTTATTCCTGTTGGTTTCAACTTCTCAATCATCTTGGATCTGATATGAATTTAAAGTTTCTGTTTTTTGTTTTGATTTTTCATTCATCTAAGATATTTTCATTTTCATTTTCATTTTCAGTTCGAATTTTATATTTATATTACTTTATCTTTCAATCACCATCCACCACCACTCATCATCACTCACCACTTGCATCTTCTTACCATTGATGTCGCCTTCTCAATCGTCCCAGTTCAAATATCAGTTTATGGTTTGTGTTTACTGTTTAGATTTTATATGCATATAAGGTATTTTTATTTACGATTTTGATTATTCACACATCTTAGATATTTTTTTAATTTATGAATGATTTTTTTAGATTAAGTATTGTGATTTTTTACTAAATATTGAAAATTTAATATGTTCAAAGTCATGTTTTTGTTTATCAAATATTTTGTATCTATTTTTTTAATATTTTGTGGTATTTTACTATTATTATTTATAAAAGTAAATTTTTAATTAAATTTGAAATTATAAAAATTTATTTTCAATTTTTGATATTTTATATATATAATAATGATTAAAAGTTTGATTACTGAACTTCAAATAAGTTATGAATATGAAGAAGGTGTTGATGCATTTTTGAAACTTTCTAAAAACAAATTTCAAAATAATGACATATTTTTTGTCTATGACTGAAATGTTTGAATATATAGAAGTAGAAAAGGGGAAAGATCAAAGATCATTTAATTTTATATGGTCTTAATCTGAGTTACATCCTTTGGATTTGGCATGGTGAAACTAGGCATAATTTTAGATATGTTGATGATAATGCTTTGTAAGATGATAGGTCTGATCAAATTGAAGTAATGATTCATGATATTGAAGTAGAGGCAATTGATAAAGAACCAAAAATTTAGCGTCTATATGGTGATGTTCAAAAACAATTGTATCAGTTTTGTACAAAAATTTTTGGTTTTATCGATGGTGTTAATATTGATTAACCTGAAGGTGAAAAATGGATGAAGAGATAAGATATTTACAAAGATTATATAATTTTTGAAAGGAATTATTCCTAGATATAACGATTGTAATGCCCCGACCCCAGCTACCCAGAGTCGGTGCATTACTTCGTAACATTGGCATGATCACAAAAGATCAAGTCTCTAAAGACCGATTAGTTTAGTAGCCTTGGAAACACTAGATACATTTGTAAACGTTACATTACATCATAAAGTGAAAAACTACAATAACAAAGTCTTCATAGTCCACACTCATATCCTCTTCTGACAATCCCTGCAAGTCATTATAAAATACTTCTTCACATCCTGGAAAATATTAAAACATTGAAAGGGGTGAGCTCAGATGCTCAGTAAGGATAACAATAATGCGGAAACTTTCATAAATAAACATAAAAATTTAAGGCAATGTATAACTAAAACAAAAGCCTTTTAAACTTGAACATAAACATAATATGGCAATAGTAAAATGAGATAATTCCATTCACTTCCTCACATGGATATTCTACTGGTCGAATAATCACATGCAATATCAATAACCACTTTCATAATGAGGGAATGCATAATGCCAGACATTCTGAAACATTTTGTCAAGGCCTCGGCCAAAACCATAAATCAAATTGGGAAAGGGCCTCGGCCAATTCCACGTCTAGTTGTCTCATGAGACCTACCAATGCATCGAGGAGCTATAGCGGGCTCCACCCGTCACTTATTAAGTCCAATACATTCCTCATATGAATAGGTTTAAACATATCATAAACCATAACATAATCGTATCACATAAAACATGCATAAAGGAAACATAACATTTCTACATTTAAATCACAAGATATCAATACAACACATTGATAAAAATGCTTTCAAAACCATTTTCAATATCAAAATAAAAGAAAGTTAAAACTTTGTATTTATTTTTCATTAAAAAAAATGATGGCTTGTAGAGGAATCCGAAACTCAAATAATGGTCACGGCGGCGAAGAAGTTGTTGTCGCCGCATAAGTACGGAAAGAAAAACATTCCCTTTTGTCGTTTAGAAAAACACTTCGTATAAAAAGATTACTTTTGAATAAACGTAAAAGTCAAAGGGTTTTATACACCGTATAAAAGGAAAGTTGTGTATAAAGCTAAATATGCCTCAATGAAAGGGGATTGAGATGAAGTCCTTAAAAAGATCATTTTTAAAATAAAATAGATCTATTATGTGTATTCACTATAGGTACACATAAAGAAAGTAAAAATACAAAATAGGATATAATAATATCATGACATAATTTGAAAGTAGGAGATTAACCCAAAGAATGGAAGTTGGGTTATGAAATTCCCTTACCTCGTGTCTGACTTGACTCAACCGTTCTTTAACCTACTGAATAATAAACTAGAGTTAATATATACCTTATTAAGAACCATTTTCAATTTCATTATCCTTTTTATATCACTTATTACAATGATATGAACATTATGTAATTAGTTAAGTTAATAACGGTCGTTTTGTCGATCTTTGGTACTTGAGTTAACAATAAACTTCTTATAATTACAAGTTGTTTTTGTGGTAGAATATCCATTATCTCCAGAATTATATTCATGATTTAGATGTCATATATATCATATATATCCAGTATATACATTCATTTATAATATTACGTAACATTTAGAGGTAAGAAATGAAATGCACCGTTCATGGAGACGGTAAGCCGTACGTACGCATGAACGCTACTTTCATTAAAATTTCATATTTAATGGAACGAAATCATCAGGATATAAATGTATAATATAATTCCAGTATAATATAGTGTATAATACCATTTACTCCATCCTTTATACATCCCACATATGGCATTAACGATTCAAATCACTTTGAGGGGGCGGTAGTCCGCACTTCCTAAAATGAAATTATCGCGTTTTACCCATAATGGAAATCATAATGTATGCCATAAATGAGAAATACAGAAGTATAAGTAAAACATAAACATATTATATATCATATATAAAAATATTTACATCTTAATGGCCACCTTTGAAGGTGTTATATGAGTGTTGAACAATCATCGTTTCGTGAGGCAGAAATTCGCCATCCACAGAAACCGTATGTTCTTTAACCATTAGATGTAGGTGTGTGTAAGTGTAGCTCGAATACTTCTTATAACAACATCCTAGTATATTGAGGATACTGGTGTTTTTACAAAAGAAATGAATAAAAATAGTTTAGGGGGTTGGAGAAGAAAAATAAAACAAAACAACATTAGAGAAGACATTACCTCAAAATCGGGTAACTCTTTTTGATTTGAGCCAAAGGCTTCCTTGGGAAGGGTTCTGCCCAAAGTGAGGCTTCTAGGAGTAAGAGGGGGAATTTGGGAGAGTATTTGGGCAGAGTTTGGCCGAGACAAATGGCTTGATAGTGTAAATGAAGTGGGGGAGGTGGGGGCCTTTTATAAGTGGAGAGGAGGGGCTCTTTTGGAAAGATTGAAATGTTACATTATTACACAATGCTTTTCGGATTCTAAAGGTCCCACACATATATAATTCGTGGCTAAGGTGATAAGGGTTCTAAATATACCCATACAATAGTCTTTGGACAAGTGTAAGCCTTGGATTTTACATTATCTTTTCATTTTATTAAAATCGTTAAATAATGAGGTCATCACTGCATCATAATGATGTCATAAATAATTTAATTTATTTAATGTCTAAAAATTATAAAAAAAATACTATGATGTAGGAAATCTTTTTAGATTTCTAATTAATATTTATAATCAAAATTTGGACTTGTGTAACCCCACTTAAAAACTGTTTTAGTAAAACAACTCATGTTTGTGTCAATTTAATTTTAACATTAAATAAATATATATTAATGTCATTTTCCAACCAAAGTGGCTCCATGGGGTCCCCAAGTCGACCCATGGGTTGTCTTGGTCGGCCATGACTCATCCAATAGAATTAGGACAAGTTTCAAGCTCATCTCATATTATTAAAACATTATTTTACCCTTAAACTACACTAATTACCTCTAATCGCGATTAAGAACTTAAAAGTTACTATTCACCAAAAAATTATTTTAATCTCATTGAACCACATTTTACTTCTTAATGACAACCATGTATGTCGGATTTTTGAAAATCAAATCACAGAAGTGGTAATATTTCATTTAAACGAAAAATCAGTTATTTAACTACCACTTAGTGGTTTCACTATTCATCAAAAATTGAAGTTTTTCAGAACAAAGCCAAAATTTCACCCTAAGCTATAATTGATATTCCGAATTCAAAAATGATGTCTATTTTAAAAAATTACAAAAATATAAGTTGCATTAGTTAATTTTATAATTAATTCCCGCTGTCACAACAAATAGCGTGTTTTTTAGAAACAATTTATATCAAAAGATTGGCAATTGTTTATGTCCAATTTCAATGTTAAATTAATTCTAATGACCACCATTGGATAAAATGGTAAAAATATATTCTAATTATACTTTAAAACCACTGAATATTATAATTTATCAAAATAAATTATTTTGATTAAAAAAATTGTTTTAAGTATTTTTCACTATTTATAAAAAATAGAAGTTCTCAGAAAAATACCAAAAATTCAACATAGGCTAATTCCGACATTCCGAATCCAAAAATAAAGTCCATTTTGATAAATAAAATTTATAAAATTTCAAAAATTAGGTATTACTATTCACAACGGCTAGTTTAATTCGTTGTGGTGTGTGTTAGAGCTCGAGGTTGCGTACAACACACGCTATTGCATTATTCGAAGTGAAACGTACCGTGGAAGCTTGGGGTGTTACATTCTCCCCTCCTTCAATAAATTGCGTCCTCACAATTTGAAATTTTTCTTTGAAAATAAAAGGTTGAAAAGAGAAAATACCTTTGAGGAAAACCCACATCGGAAATAAGATTAATAAAATTTAGCCTTAATAAGAGGGAAAGGGAAATGAAAAAGTCACCACCCAATTATGATCTCGATTAGGAGAACATTGGTGGCAAATAGAGAAATATAATTGGAGGAAAAACGTAAATATTTGTAGGGAGTGATTGAGGTCATCAATTACAATCAACTGTCAAATTGTGGGCCTCAAAGCCTTCAATCTATGTTGATTTAAAATATCACCAGTTCAACAAGACATAAGGTATTAGGATAACACATTTTTTGTTTTAATATCCCTTTACTAAAGTTTAAGAATTAATTTATTCATTTAATAAGAGATAGGTATATATATATTTATGCTTGACAATTAGAGTTTCAACCTTCAACTCATCTTTCACTCAAAAAGATAATAAAACTCAAAAATATTATACTTATCCTAATTGTATAAGGTTCCAAATGTTAGCACATACCATTTAGATTAGTAAAATTATTTTGTAATAACCAGGGACTTCCTGTACGCTAGTGGTAGGAAATAAAGGCTTGTCGCACTATGGTTGTGGGTTCGATTCCTGCAGCTTTGTCCGACGCGACGGGTTATGCCCCACCCTACAGGTTGTCCTTTTCCTAAAACTATAGTATTATAATTTTCCAAAAATAATCTTCAAAAATGTTTTAACCTTAAACAATACTATCCAAAGATCAACTTAATCCACTCCAACCATTATAGTTATCCAAAATACCTCTGTCCAGACTTTCTCTAAAAGGTCTCTTAATTCCAAAATCAATTTATCAGATTCCCCAAACAAAGTAAAGTTTCTCTTATTGTCACATACTAAAAATATAATTACCTTCATCATATTAAAACCTTACTGAAATCAACAAGTACTGCAGTACAATCCTTATATATATATATATATATCACATTATTCTAATAACCAAAATATAATCCATGAGTCCAAAAGCACCAATACATTAGTTATTCTGCTTCAACTGTAGTAACAACATAAGATTGTCCTTGATCCCTTGGCCTTTTCTGAGGTATGTTTACCTGATGCTTAGGACATTCATTTGCATAATGACCCATTTCTCTACAATTATAGCATTCAACTTTGATAGCCTCTTTCTTTCCCTTGCAATCACGAGCCTGGTGACCCTTTTCTCCACATTTATAACAAACTCCCATTCCTTTTAGACAAGTACCAGGGTGATTCTTCCCACAATTATCACATAATGGAAAATCCTTCTTTCCCTTTTTCCCTTTATCTGTCTCTTGTTCCACCGTTCCCTTCTACTCTTGCTTTACTTTGTTGTCATAAGACTTAGAGAATTCCTTTTCTGTCTTGATAGCACATGAGACAATGTCTTCGTATGATGAAAAGGATTGTGAGACTAATGCTCTACGAAGAAATGGTTTTAACCCATCAAAGAAACGATCAATCTTAATTCCTGGGTTCCGTATATAATCTCCAGCATACCTTGCTAACCTTGTAAAGTTAGCCTCATACTTTGTGACATTCTCATCCTCCTTTTGTCTCAGACTCAGAAATTGCCTTTCCATATCTGCTCGATGGTCGCGAGGAAAGTATTTTTCTAAAAACAGATCTTTGAACTCCCTCCATTCCATATTTGATACTTCATCATCTTCCTTCATGTTTTTAATCAATGACCACCATTGATCAGCATCTCCAGTGAGGCGGTAAACTGTCATGATAACTTTTTCCCTTTCACTACTCCCCAAAGCCTGAAATATTTTCTCTAGGGAATTTATCCATTGCTTGGCTACTAAGGGATTTGTACTCCCATTGAACGTTGGTGGTTGTTTCCTCATGAATCGATCTAACATTGATCCTCCACGCTATGGATCAGGGTGCTCCATACGGGTAAGGTTATTATTCATAACCTGAGTAAGTTGTCCCAGTATGGTGATTAGCTGATCGGCACCAGTTGCATCACCAACCCCACTATAATTATCTTGAGCAGGAGGGCAATCCCTACATGGAGTGAATGCATTGATACGGTTTCCATTTCTTCTACTAGGCCCCATTTCTAAACAATTGCATAAACTAGATCAGTTTATGAATCAAAATACATAATCCCATACTTATAAAACACTTAACATAAATTGAACTAATTATGGATATAATCCATAATTATAAAAATGTTTTCTTTGAGGAAGTATATACTCATAACCCTTCATAGTGGTTTGTAAAGAAAATGGGAATTATCCTAAGCATATTCCCCGGGAGTGTCGTAACCAAGAGTGCAGCAAGGCCCATTGTCGTGCACCAGTTCTCGTTCGAGTCTAGCTCAAAGCGGTGTTTTCGGGTTTTTCCCCTAGGTACATCTGTGCCAGAGCCGCCTCTACCTGCTCGTATCCAGACAGGGATGTATTGCTCAGAAAACTCACAACATCTCTACAATACCAAAATTCTAGGAAGTTCTTCTATACTAATCCTCAAAGTCTATCTTCGGGCTATGTTCTCTAATCAGAGTTTATCTAAATCTAGCTTCCAAGATTAGTACTAAACTTCCTCTGATACCAACTGTAACACCCCGACCCTAGCTACCCAGAGTCGGTGCATTACTTCGTAACATTGGCATGATCACAAAAGATCAAGTCTCGAAAGACCGATTAGTTTAGTAGCCTTGGAAACACTAGATACATTTGTAAATGTTACATTACATCATAAAGTGAAAAACTACAATAACAAAGTCTCCATAGTCCACACTCATATCCTCTTCTTAAAGTCCCTACAAGTCATTCATAAAATACTTCTTCACATCCTGGAAAATATTAAAACATTGAAAGGGGTGAGCTCAGATGCTCAGTAAGGATAACAATAATGCGGAAGCTTTCATAAATAAACATAAAAATTTAAGGCAATGTATAACTAAAACAAAAGCCTTTTAAACTTGAACATCAACATAATATGGAAATATTAAAATGAGATAATTCCATTCACTTCCTCACATGGATATTCTACTGGTAGAATAATCACATGCAATATCAATAACCACTTTCATAATGAGGGAATGCATAATGCCAGACATTCTGAAACATTTTGTCAAGGCCTCAGCCAAGACGTCTAAAATGATTAAGGCCTCGGCCAAAACCATAAATCAAATTGGGAAAGGGCCTCAGCCAATTCCACGTCTAGTTGTCTCATGAGACCTACCGATGCATCGAGGAGCTATAGCGGGCTCCACCCGTCACTTATTAAGTCCAATACATTCCTCATATGAATAGGTTTAAACATATCATAAACCATAATATAATCGTATCACATAAAACATGCACAAAGGAAACATAAAATTTCTACATTTAAATCACAAGATATCAATACAACACATTGATAAAAACGCTTTCAAAACCATTTTCAATATCAAAATAAAAGAATGTTAAAACTTTGTATTTATTTTTCATTAAAAAATGATGGCTTGTAGAGGAAGCCGAAACTCAAATAATGGTCACGGCGGCGGAGAAGTCGTTGTCACCGCATAAGTATGGAAAGAAAAACATTCCCTTTTGTCATTTAGCAAAACGCTTCGTATAAAAAGATTCCTTTTGAATAAACGTAAAAGTCAAAGGGTTTTATACACCGTATAAAAGGAAAGTTGTGTATAAAGCCAAATATGCCTCAATGAAAGGGGATTGAGACGAAGTCCTTAAAAAGATCATTTTTAAAATAAAATAGATCTATTATGTGTATTCACTATAGGTACACATAAAGAAAGTAAAAATACAAAATAGGATATAATAATATCATGACATAATTTGAAAGTAGGAGATTAACCCAAAGAATGGAAGTTGGGTTAAGAAATTCCCTTACCTCGTGTCTGACTTGACTCAACCGTTCTTTAACCTCCTGAATAATAAACTAGAGTTAATATATACCTTATTAAGAACCATTTTCAATTTCATTATCCTTTTTATATCACTTATTACAATGATATGAACATTATGTAATTATTTAAGTTAATAACGGTCGTTTTGTCGATCTTTGGTACTTGAGTCAACAATAAACTTCTTATAATTACAAGTTGTTTATGTGGTAGAATATCCATTATCTCCAGAATTATATTAATGATTTAGATGTCATATATATCATATATATCCAGTATATACATTCATTTATAATATTACGTAACATTTAGAGGTAAGAAATGAAATGCTCCGTTCATGGAGACGGTAAGCCGTACGTACGCATGAACGCTACTTTCATTTCAATTTCATATTTAATGGAACGAAATCATCAGGATATAAATGTATAATATAATTCCAGTATAATATAGTGTATAATACCATTTACTCCATCCTTTATACATCCCACATATGGCATTAACGATTCAAATCACTTTGAGGGGGCGGTAGTCCGCACTTCCTAAAATGAAATTATCGCGTTTTACCCATAATGGAAATCATAAAGTATGCCATAAATTAGAAATACAGAAGCATAAGTAAAACATAAACATATTATATATCATATATAAAAATATTTACATCTTAATGGCCACCTTTGAAGGTGTTATATGAGTGTTGAACAATCATCGTTTCGTGAGGCAGAAATTCGCCATCCACAGAAACCGTATGTTCTTTAACCATTAGATGTAGTTGTGTGTAAGTGTAGCTCTAATACTTCTTATAAAAACATCCCAGTATATTTAGGATACTGGTGTTGTTACAAAAGAAATGAATAAAAAGAGTTTAGGGGGTTGGAGAAGAAAAATAAAACAAAACAACATTAGAGAAGACATTACCTCAAAATCGGGTAACTCTTTTTGATTTGAGCCAAAGGCTTCCTTGGGAAGGGTTCTGCCCAAAGTGAGGCTTCTAGGAGTAAGAGGGGGAAGTTGGGAGAGTATTTGGGCAGAGGTTGGCCGATCCAAATGGCTTGAAAGTGTAAATGAGGTGGTGGCGGTGGGGGCCTTTTATAAGTGGAGAGGAGGGGCTCTTTTGGAAAGATTGAAATGTTACATTATTACACAATGCTTTTCGGATTCTAAAGGTCCCACACTTATATAATTCGTGGCTAAGGTGATAAGGGTTCTAAATCTACCCATCCAATAGTCTTTGGACAAGTGTAAGCCTTGTATTTTACATTATCTTTTCATTTTATTAAAATCGTTAAATAATGAGGTCATCGCTGCATCATAATTATGTCATAAATAATTTAATTTATTTAATGTCTAAAAATTATAAAAAAATACTATGATGTAGGAAATCTTTTTATATTTATAATGAATATTTATAATCAAAATTTGGACTTGTGTAACCCCAATTAAAAACTGTTTTAGTAAAACAACTCATGTTTGTGTCAATTTAATTTTAACATTAAATAAATATATATTAATGTCATTTTACAACCAAAGTGGCTCCATGGGGTCCCCAAGTTTACCCATGGGTTGTATTGGTCGGCCATGACTCATCCAATAGAATTAGGACAAGTGTCAAGCTCATCTCATATTATTAAAACATTATTTTTACCTTAAACTGCACTAATTACCTCTAATCGCGATTAAGAACTTAAAAGTTACTATTCACCAAAAAATTATTTTAATCTCATTGAACCACATTTTACTTCTTAATGACAACCATGTATGTCGGATTTTTGAAAATAAAATCACAAAAGTGGTAATATTTCATTTAAACGAAAAATCAGTTATTTAACTACAACTTATTGGTCTCACTATTCATCAAAAATTGAAGTTTTTCAGAACAAAGCCAAAATTTCACCCTAAGCTATAATTGATATTCCGAATTCAAAAATGATGTCTATTTTAAAAAATTCCAAACATATAAGTTTCATTAGTTAATTTTATAATTAATTCCCGCTGTCACAACAAATAGCGTGTTTTTAAGAAACAATTTATATCAAAAGATTGACAATTGTTTATGTCCAATTTCAATGTGAAATTAATTATAATGACCACCATTGGATAAAATGGTAAAAATATATTCTAATTATACTTTAAAACCACTAAATAGTATAATTTATCACAATAAATTATTTTGATTAAAAAAATTGTTTTAAGTATTTTTCACTATTAATAAAAAATAGAAGTTCTCAGAAAAATACCAAAAATTCAACATAGGCTAATTCCGACATTCCGAATCGAAAAATGAAGTCCATTTTGATAAATAAAATTTATAAAATTTCAAAAAGTAGGTATTACTATTCACAATGGCTAGTTTAATTCATTGTGGTGTGTGTTAGAGCTCGAGGTTGCGTACAACACACGCTATTGCATTATTCGAAGTGAAACGTACTGTGGAATCTTGGGGTGTTACAACGATATTCCATATTCACATTATAAAGAGAAGAAAATATTATGCTACATGGGATTGGGGTATAAGAGAATACATGCCTACCTAAATGATTGTGTCACATATTAAAAAAAATACAAATTTCTATCAGAGTGTCCTAAATGTGTGATGTCACAGTATAAGTTGAAAAAAAATCATAGGCTGATTTAGCAGTTATAAAGGCCGCTTTCAAGTAATTTTGTTATATTCCTATAATTCCTCATTTGAAATATTTATTTTCATATTTAAATAATGTAAAAAAGGTTAATATGGAATACATATTAGTAGATATGTGATGGAAAATTATGGAATCTATCTAATTTCCCACAATGGAAGAAAATTGATCAATATATTCCTATATTTTTAAATGAAGTTATAAATCACATACTCAGACTATACATGGATAGAATGAATCCATATCGAGACCTTAGTAGCACACACAGTTCATGGCCTGTTTTATTGGTAATTTATAACTTATCTCCCAAATTTTGTATGAATTGAAAATAATACTTGTTGAGTTTAATGATATTTGGACCAAAATATCCTAGACATGATATCGATATTTTATTATATCCATTAATTTATTATTTTAAATTTATAAAAGATGAAGATATTACTGTGTATGATTTTTTTTACAATGGAATATTTTCAGCTAGATGAAATGATTATGTTGACTATAAGTGACTTCCCAGCATATGGAAATTTATCTTAATACAGTGTAAATGGGAATAAATCTTGACCCATTTTTGAATAATAGACTTTATATTATCAACTTCAATATGGGAGAAAAATAGTATACACGGGTCATCGAAGGTTTTTTTTCTAGGGATCACTTTTATCAAAGATTAATGAAATCATTAAATGGCTCATAAGAATTTTATATTTCTCCAAAACATGTTACAATCAATCATTATTTTGAGAGGGTGAAAAAAATTGATATGGAATTTGGAAAGACATAAAAATCTAGTAATTATAGAAATATTTTGAAGAAATGGTAAATATTTTTTAAGCTACCATATTGGAGATATCATGAAGTCAAAAATAAGATTAATTTTACGCACGTGGAGGATAATATTTATGATTTATTAATTGGAATATTTTTATATATTAATGGAAAGATTAAAGACATTTGGAATGTAATATTGGACTTACTCTCAATGGGAATATGTTTGGAGTTATCTCCCACTCATAATGGTAGGAAAACATACATGCCCCTGTCCTGTCATACATTATCCAAGAGGTGGAAAATTAACTTTTTTAGTGTCTTAATGATATCAAAGTCAAATAACATTATTCTTTAAATGTAAAAAATTCTATGTAATTAACGTATTTGAATTTTATTGGTATGAAATCTTATGATTGTCACATCATGATGAAAAAAATCCTACAAGTTTAATTGCATGGAATATTTCCCATCTGTGTAAAAATGAATATCATGGAGGTGTGTTATTGTTTCAATTCAATTTTTAATAAGGTGATTAATTTGAATTATTTGAACAATTTGGATAATGAAGTGGTTTCTATGATTTTTTTCAATTGGAAATGTATTTTCCTCCATCTTTTTTGGATATCATGGTGAATTTAATGGTTTATTTGGTGTGAGAAATAAATCTTTATGCACATATATATCTATGTTGGATGTAACCTTTTGAAAGTTATATGAAGATATTGAAGGGAAATGTTAAGAATCCATATCAACTTCAAGCCTAAATTATTGAGAAGTTTATTTCTAAGGAGTTTTTATAGTTTTATATAAGGTACATATCTATAGAAGTGCACATCAGTTTGCCTACATCTCACTATGAACAAGTCATTTATGAGGGAAAGGGGATTTGTAGCTTGAAAGTAAAATTATTAATAGGTTAATGGATAAATAAGGTGAATTTAAACATCTTAAATAACATATATGTTTCTCTTCCATTTACAACATTTTATATAAATATGTTAAAGCAATGTTATACTAAGAATAAAGATATGTGTATTTTAAATGAGCATAACAAAACTTTTTTCCATGGTTTAAGGAGACCATTCTTGCTAGATCAGTTACATCAGAAATATTGAGATGGTTAGTGGGTAGTCCAAGTTTAGATTTGATAACATGGTCACAGTGTGACATTAATGGTTACACATTTCATAAAAAAGATTATGATAATGGAGGTGCAGTTCACAATAGTAATGTATTGGTGCTAATAGAAGAAATTCATTTTTCAAGTCCCTAATAAAAAACCCAATATCTACATCATGTTCATATTATGGAGTCATTCAATAAATATGGAAGGTTGATCATGAACACATTAAATTCAGAGTTCCAGTGTTTTACTACAAATTGGTTATCGGTAAAAATAGTGTCAGACACAATGAATTTGGAATGACACTAAATATTTTTGAATAAATTAGAATACACAACTAACTAAATTATCATGAAAAAGCATTAAAAACAAATTTTCTATCTTATTGATCATTCTGGTATGTAGTGATATATTGTTTTATAAGGAAAAAAACATCATGTTGGTGGTGATAAATTTGATAAAGATACTGATTTATGTGAGATCCCAACTTCAATGGAAATATTAATAGATAATATTGATGAGCACATTATAAAAATGGTTTGTGCCATACAATATGATCATGATGAAGAAATTTTAAAAAAACCTTTAGTATATTCGTAATATTATAGGTAATATGTGTTTATTTTTGGTTTACTTTTATAAATTTCATAAAATTTTGGATATATTAGTTTTATTTTATTTATTAAAAGACATATTATGACAAATAAGTTAATTTTTATTGTTTATATAAGTATAGTTTTTTTTATTTTACCATGTTTAACCTTATGTAACTAATATATTTATTGATTTTTTTGAAAAAAATTATTTTAAACCAAATATGTTAAATAAAAATAGAAATATTATTTAAAACAGTATATTTGGATAATATTATTTTTGGTGTAAAAATGATTTAATATATTGGATCATTTTTCCAATTCACACTCCATTTTTGGATTTTTTTTCATTATTTTATACATTCTCATCTCCCATTAAATTTCGTAACATTTTAGTTAACTACACTAAAAAATATTAATAATAATATGGTTAGTTTAGTTTTTTATCATTTTTTAGATATTCAAATAATATTATTTTTGGTTTAAAAATGGTGTAATATGTTGGAGGATTTTTACTATTCACACACCATTTTTGGATTTTTTTTCATTCATTTATGTAATTAAATATCTCATTAATTTTATCATATTAGATAACTATAAAAAATATGAATAAATATGTGTTCAGTTTATTTTACATTTTGTTTCATAATTTTTTATTTTTTATTAACATTTGTATGTAATAGTGGGATTTATATATTTTTTCACTAATTTTCTGTTACTTTGATTTGTAGGATAATAACATATCAAACATCACATCCACCACATACTTTTATAGAGGATAATATACAAACCTCTTTGGAGGAACATACACATACTTCTATTGATGAGCCTCCACATCCTTATGTACAAGAGGTATCTACTTCCACAAGGGAAAAAGAGTTAGGGTTCGTAAAAATGGAAGCACACATTTACTAAAATTATTAGTTGCTCGTAGCCAGGACCAGAGGATACTAATTGAATTTTATGATAATGATATTAGAAGAGGTCCAAATTCAAAAAAAATCAAGGTTTTTATTGCAATACAGGCTAAAAGAAAAGTCAGTATTATGATATTTGATTGGAGAATTTTTGACAAAATGATAATATCTCAATTATGGGAGATGGTTTTGGTAAGATCTTTTGTTATTATTATTTTTATCATGAAATTTTTATACTAATATATGTTTTCCACCTTTTTATCAGATGAAATATGATATACCTAATATTGGAGAAGTCGTGAGGAAATGTTTAGCATTAGTTTCTAGGAGATTGAGTGATTTTAAATCAACCCTCACATCATATTTCATTTTTAGGTATAGACAACATCAAAATAGATGTGATATATATTCATTTATAGATAAAGACAAATGGAAGAAATTTTTTGACAGTAGATTACAAGAAGCATTTTTTGTAAGTTAAATGTCGCCTTTTAGGTGTTTTTTATATTAATGATCATATTAATGATTTCTTTATTCTTAATTTTTAGTAAATGAGGATATCTCATTAAGATATCCAATCTAGAAAGTTATACCATTATACTTCATCTTGGGGAAGGTATACATTATTGGAAGAACAAATAATAGCTATAAATTTTTAAAAAACTGAGAGCTAATTCATTAGGCTCTATAGAGGTTAACCCTCCCCCTCCCCAAATAGATATTGAAAATGGAAGAGGTATCATATGATAAAAAAGGAAAATATCTTACGAAAGAGTTTCGGGTTATATCTTATAGTATGGTAATATGTTTACTTTTTTTATTTATTTATGTTAAATAAAATCTTTATATATTGTGATTTACTATAGATTTTTTCAAATATTCCATATAGAAATCTCTTGAGGATAATAGCACATCAGGGTCTTTATAGATGAGGGTAGAAATGATATTTTAACTACAACATTGTGAAAGCGTGAACACCTGGGTCATGTATGAGGATATCTGGAAGGTGTATCAGCAAAAAAAAGTGTTTACATGTTATAAATCATCCTCAATAGAGGATTTTTATAAAAGAAATTGGAAAAAATAGTATAAGATATTCCTGAGATGATGGAGTATATGATCAAAGCTTTGGCATAATCAATGTTTATTGAAATGAAAAGACGGTTTCAGGCTATTTAACTCACTCCTCCACCTACGCCTGTAGATCTCACTCCTCCTACATATCCTAATCCTACAACTCTTCCTATAGACACCAATCCTCTTACTTATCCTACTCATACACCCCCTCCTCCATTGCTTCTCATTTATTATGAGTTATATGTTGATGATCCCTAGCAACATATTCATGCATATGGGATGATATATTATATTAGAGATACCATTCATCCCCAATAGATATAGATAGATAATAATAGGTTCATTGTATAGGATACTATATATAGATTGACAAGAATACTATTTCCTATTGATTAAATCCGTATAGTTGAACAAATTATCAACGAATTTTTAGGTTGGTCATCTAGACTTATTCGAAAAATTACTATAGAGGTAGGTGAATATTAAATCCTTTACTTAATTTTACAGTTAAATTTATTTTAAAATTTTAAGGTTTGTATATTTATCAAACTTTTTATAGGAATACTTTAAAGGTATAGAAATATTTTATAAAAACAATAAATACAAACTATTATGACTTTAGATACAGCTTCTACAAGTCTTGATTGATTGTAAACATATTCAAATTTATTTTTGTATGTTTATGAGAATCCAATGGAAGTTGTAATTTGCGGGTGTGAAATGACTTTTATTCTTTAAAAAAATATATCATGGATCTTGTAACTTTGAATGAGTTGGGAATCAATATGGTGAAATTTTTTTTTCCATGTAAGTCGATTAACATAAATATTTTCATTATTTTAATATATTGAAAATACATACTTATGTTTGTTTTATATTAGGAATCTTGAAAAAAAATTACATAGAATAACACAATAAAATAATATCGGTTTATGGACCCTAAATTTATTTCACTTATAATGAGGAGAATGACATATACCGAAAGAATGGTTTATATTGCTGAAATACTTCAAAACAATGCAATTATTCAGTGTTGGATGCTTCCTTATCTTCAAGAGTGTGAAAATTATATCTCATAAAGTGTAATATATCTCTTAATAGAATAACCAATCACATTATATTTTCTTTTATATTAGTATCCATTTTATTTTGGGAGTTTTTTCTAAGGGATAAGACAGTTTGTTGGAAATGCTCTATCCATGGTGAAGTGCGATAAAATTTAATGACTGTATTGAACACGTATATAATTTTGAATGTTTTAATAATTTTATATATTATAATGAAATTTAAATTAATTTTATTCATATTATTTTAAAATAGGACACCTGATTACATTAGAGGGATAATAATAAATAAGAGTGTTAATATCAGATATGTAAAAGAAAATGTGAATTTTCATTTATAAGTAATATAATTTGGATGTAGTACTTAAAATTTTATTTTGAGTTGACAATTTATATTAAAAAAATCATAAAAAAAGGATTAAAGGAATATGGATTCTATGTTTTAAGAATTATTTTTGAAATAATTTCAATCGGGACAGTTACAAACTTCTAAAAGGTTAGATTTTTTTATAAACCATTCCTTTAATTTTTCATTCATTTTAATCAGAATACATGTCAAATTAATTATTTTTTATTTTTATAATTATTATGACCCTTGAAATTTTACTATAAAAGATCTAATACACTTAATAATTGAGTGGAAAAATTATTTGACCTGTTTGATTGGGGTTTAGTTTATTTATAATATACATTGTAAACTTGAATGTTCAAATTGTAATTGTTCTGTTGTTGTTCTTATACTATGCTTCTGCTGTTTTTTTCTATAATGTTTATAGAGGAATAATTAGTATAATTTTGTTTAAAAATATATATTTTCACATCATTTATTTTATAACCAATGTGAAAATTCTAAAAGATGATTTATCGTGTTGGTTTTTTTTAAACCGACATGGTAACAGATTATTCACATCAGTTTTAATATAACCGACATTGTAAAAAAATGAATAATATTATTGTTCACATCATTTATATGAAAACCGACACGAAAAATAAAATATGATTGAACTTTTCTATCGGTTATGAAATAACCGATGTGATAATTTTTTTCCACATCGGTTTTTAAAAATAAGATGTTGTAAAATATTTTTCACATCAGTTATGAAATAACTGATGTGAAAAACATCCACCAAAATTTATTCATGACGTCTATTTTTATTAACCAACATTAGAACTTATTTATACTATTTCCTTCAATAATGTATTGTATTAAAATATTTTAAAAAAACTAATGTGAAAATTCATTTTTTACACTAGTATCGAGTTAAAAATACACTAATAAACCTTTTCAAGGAGTGTAACAAATTCATAGCTTATAAAACATTCACATCCTAAAATTGTTTCATGGATTGTCCTGAGTGATGGATTCACGTTGTGTAATAATTACGCAAAATGAATATGTCCTGCAGAAAAAATACACTATATATTCTTATAGAAATATCAAAAATCCTTCAAATATACCCATGCGTGAGGAGAATCCCTTTGCGACCTAAGAAACATTTATACCCAAAAACAATTAATTCAAGAAAACATACATCCCAGAACATTAGGCCATTTCTTGAAAAAGTCTCTCCATCCATGAAAGAAACTCAACCACCAAGGTTTAAAGAATAAAATCCCATCAAAATAGGCTTAAACAAAAAATCAAAGAGGGGCGTACCTATAAAAAGATAAGATCTTACAACCTCCCTACCATTTAATGGATCATCCCCAAGCTTCTCCAAAAATCACTATAGGGTCTTAGTGAAAAAGTCTAGAGACTGTGGTTTCATGTAAGGTTTCCTCTCCTATTTCTATTTATGAACACATCCATGCTGCCACTGCACTCATACGAGAGGTATAGTCTTTCCTTGGATATACATCCCACTAGGGTCCACAATTACTATCAGATGCTTCTCAAATGATGCATTTACCCCAAGCTTGATGTCATCAACATATACCACATAAGAATGGCCAGGATGATATCTCTAAAGCCTCGATACATGAAACACATCATGTATGTCACTGTAACATAGTGGAAGGGCTAATTAGTATGCCACTGGACTGACCCTTTCCTCTATCTTTAACTTCCCAATAAACCTGGGTGCTAGATTTCTATGTTGCCTAATACAGAATTGTCCCAACATTGGTGTCACCTAATAGAAAACAATATGACCCACCTCGAACTCTAGATTTCATCTCTGATGGTTATTATAATATTTCTTCCTATTCTACACGATCACCAACCACTTCCTGAAAAACTAAACCTACTCAAACATCTCCTACATAGAACTAAGTCCAACGAGCACTGACTGGCCTACCTTTATCCAGTAAAGAGGTGATCAACATGACCTTCTATATAATTCCACAAAAGGTTCCATATAGATCGATTAATGGAATTTGTTATTATAGGAGAACATTATGAGTTCCAATGATTCTCCCATGAACCACTGAAATCCAACACACATGCCCATATCATATCCTCCAAAATCTAAATCATCCATTCATATTGGTTGTTAGTTTGAGCATGATAGGATATAATTATAAGAACCTATAATCCTAGATCCTTCTAAAGACCCTTCCAGAACAAAGATGTGAAATGAGGATCTCTATCATAAATGATACTTCTTAAAAAACCATGAAGTTGAACTATCTCCCTCTCGTAAATACTACCTAGATCACCAATGGTGAAGGTCTCCCTAATGGGGAAAAAGTAGTCTACCTTCATCAATCGATCTATGATCACCCATACTACATCATTCTTATGAGGTATCTTGGGTAATCCCATTGCAAAGCCCATAGTTAAATCATCTCATTTCCATTCAGGGATAGGCAGAGGATGCAATATCCCAACAGGCCTATGATGTTAGCTTTCATCTTCTAAAAAGTGAAGCATCTCAATAAAAATCTTGTTACCTTCTTTTTCATTCCTAGCCACCAGTATTGTCTATAGAGACCGCGATACATGTTTTTATTACCAAGATGTACATCTCATATAGAATCATGAAACCCTCTCATCAGTTCCTCACATAAGCCTATATGAACCTATACTTGGTCATGGATATGAAGAACATTACTACTATGAAGATACCATCCTGGTGGTAACTCCCTACCATATATGTTCTCCCTCAAAGATAAGTTACTACAAAAAACACTAATTAGTGATGTTTGTTTTACATTTGATGGATTTTAAAACAACTCTAATTCATTTATTGATCTTTCTGAAAAACATCACTAAACAATGTTTCGCTAATTTAGCAGCATTTATAGACATCACAAATTTAGTGACATTTATAAATTTAGCTATTTAGTGACACCTCATTTACTGATGTTTTTTAGAAAAATCGGTTAATGACCCCTCATTTTCAATCATTTCTAAAAAAGATAAAAATTTATAATTTTTTTACAATAAAAATATACATATTTACACCACCCCACCCTATCCCACGGTCTATACCCCTCCCTATCACCCTCCTCTAGCATTGCCAGTGCTGCACACACCCTATCCCATGATCCACACCTATCCCCCTTACCTCTTCCATGCTCCCCCACCCACTCACACCCTCCTCTAGTGAATTTAAGCAACTCCATGCTCCACGAAAATGTTGCACACACCTCACCCCCTCCTCTAGGGGATTTAAGAGCCTCCATGCGAATTTGAACCAATATCCTATTAGGTTACCAAAGACCTAACCAACTAACTTATTACAATTACGAATATGAAATCAAATTATGTTATATATATATATATATATATTTCTATAAGGCCCCAGCCTTAAACCTTACTTAATCTTGAGTTATTACAAGATTACACATTGAGGATCTTTTCGGGTTTAGAGTTTTAGAGAATTAGATCATAAAACATGCATTACATTCCACATATAAGCAAAGTGGTTACATAAAGATAGTATTCTTCATTCCCATCAATGGAAGCACATTTAAAATAAAACATGGAAAGGAAACATGAGTTCATATATACATAAGAATGAAATCATACTTTACCCATAAAACATAGGCACTTTAACATACCTCATAAAATCATGAAAAAATCATAGAAATCATAAGACATAAAGGTAACTTGAGGCATTCATAACATTCTTACGTAGGGAGTAACCCTCTTGGTTACGTTTGGAATACCCATCACAGTATATTCCCTAAATCTCTTCGGAGAAACCTTAACGTTTCACTCCTTCGCGTTACCCAATGCATTGGAGAGCTATATCGGGCTCACCCGCCCTTAGTTTATCACGGAACCACCCGTTCTTCATAACAATGCCCAAGAACCATAACATAATCGTATCACATAAACATGAATAAAGGAAACATAACATTTCCACATTTCAATCACAATATAACATTTTTGGATATTGAAATAATGAATCCATTCAAAAAGAAACCATTTCCAAAACCATTTAAAACATTTAATAAAGAGATTTTTGAATCAAAGTGTCCCATACCACCTTGAAGCTTTTAACATTTTAAACCATTAATATCCATATAAATAAATCCTTAAAACCATTTTGAACACATGGATATTAATAAGAACAAATAATTAAAACATTTAAAACGATATTTTGGTTAAAGGGGTTTTACCAAAATTAGAGACACTTGAATACAATAATCGAGGAATAACATTTAGTCAGAACTTTATAATATCATGAGAATAAAAGGATTCATGATATAATACTCCAAAGTACAGTATATACACCATATAAGAGTGAATTGGTGCATAACAACAATGAACCCTCAATAGAAATGTCAAATGTGATGAAATCCCATATAAAGAAGGTATCCTTAAATTAAGGACAAATCAATCTCAAAATATGTGTGAAAAATATAAATACACCCAATATAAGTGGATATTAAGTGTAAAACAATAAAAGGTCATTCACACATATTCAATGGATGACATATTCAATGACTACATGTTGAACCCAAAGAAATCGAAATTGGGTTAAAAAGTTCCCTTGACAGCCTAATGGCATCACATCAAAATGAGTTGATGAGAGATAAAAAGTGTATCTCATCACTTGGACATAAAATTTACATCAATAAGGATATATGAGAACATATCCCAACAGAAAAATATGTAAATTAAAAGACCCAACAAATGAAGTCTTTTAAAAAAGAGGAGGGTGAGAGGTTCCCTTACCGATTTGGGTATCTTTCAAAACATACACCCCATGAAAGAAGGACAATAGATCATTGATGTAAATACTCATAAATGAATGTATATTACACAAAGAGTAGAATAATGTGAAGTACATACACCACTCAATGGAATTTGTGGCAAATGTAGCATAAATCTCACGAGAATAAAAGTGAGATGAAAAATCCCTTACGAAAACTCGGCAGCCTAACGGCGCCACATAAAACTTCTGAATATGGATTGATGAGATCAAATAGGGTATCTCATCACATTAAAATAAAATTTACAGCAATAGGAATATAAAAGAACATCCCCCAACATTACAAAGAGGAGCTTAAAAGAAGTGACATAAAGGAGAGTACTTAAAAAGAAAGAGAGATGTTAGATATTTTACGAAAGTTCGACAGCCTAACGGCGCCACTCAAAACTTTCAAAATGGATTGATGAGAGAGAATAGGGTCCCTCATCACATGAACATAAAAATTACAGTAAGTATAATATAAAATAACATCCCAATCACAAGAAAGATGAGCTTAGAAGGAATGACATAAAAGAGTGTACTTAAAAAGAGAGGAGTAGGATCCCTTACCTCGGGTCCGACTTGACTCGATCGTTCTTTAATCTCCTGAATAATAAACTTGAGTTAATTTCTAATTCCTTAAGAACCTTTTTCAAGTTCATTATTACTTTTATACCACTTATTACCATGTCATAAACATTATGTAATCATTTAAATTAATAATATTTGTTTTGCCGATATTTGGTTCTTAAGTCGAAAGTGGACTTCTTACAATTACATGTTGTTCGTGAGGCCAAATGTTTATTATATCCAGAATTGTATTCATTATTTAGATATCATATATGTCATATATATCCAGTACATTCATGCATTTATAACATTACATAATCATTTAGAGGTAAGAAATGAAATGCACCATTCATGGAGACGGTAAGCCGTACGTACGCATGAACGCTACTTTCATTTCTATTTCGTATTTTATAGAATGGAATAATAATGATATAAAGGTATATTATAATTCCAGTATAATATCATATATAATATCATATTTCCATCCTTTATACATCCCACATATGGTATTTAACGAATCAAATCACTTTGAGGGGGCGGTAGTCCGCACTTCCTTAAATGAAGATATCGCGTATACCCATAATGGAAGCCATAAAGGTAAGAAAAAAATGAAAAATACAGAAGAATAAATAAAACATAAACATATTATATATCATATATAAAAATAGTGACATCATAATGTCCACCTTTGAAGGTGTTAAATGAGTATTGAACAATCATCGTTTCGGGAGGCAGAATTTCACCATCCACGGAAACCGTATGTTTTTTTAACCATTTGATGTAGTTGTGTGAGAGTGTAGCTAGAATAAATCTTATAACAACATCCTAGTATATTGAAGATACTGGTGTTGTTACAAAAGAAGTAAATAAAAAGAGTTTAGGGGGTTGGAGAAGCAAAATAAAACAAATGAACATGAGAGAATGAATTACCTTTAAAAGTGTAACTCTTTTTGATTTGAGCCTAAAGGCTTCCTTTTAAAGGATTCTTCCCAAAGGGAATCCTATAGGATGAGGAGAGGGATGTGGAGAGAGTAAATGGGCAGGGGTTGGACGAGCCAAAGGCTTGAGGAGTGTGTTAAATGAGGTAGAGGTGGGGGCCTTTTATAAGAGGAGAGGAGGGGTACTTTTGGAAAGTAAAGAAATATTACTTTATTTGAAAAAACATTTCGGTTTCAAAAGGTCCCACATTGCTATAATTCGTGGATAAGGTGATAAGGCTTATAAATCCACTCATCCAATAAGTTTTGGACATTTTTAGTTCATAGATTTTACATTATCTTTCTATTTTATTTAAATCGTCAAATAATGATGTCATCGCTGCATCATTATTATGTCATAAATAATTTAATTTATTTAATGTCTAAAAATTATAAAAAAAATACTATGATGTAGGAAATATTTTTAGATTTCCAATTAATATTTATAATCAAAAATATTACTTGTATAAACCCACTTAAAAATTGTTTTAGTAAAACATATCATGTTTGTGTCAATTTTACTTTTACATTAAATAAAATGTTATTTATGTCATTTCCCAACCAAAGTGGATCCATGGGGTCCCCAAGTTGACCCATGGCTTTTCTTGGTCGGCCATGATACAACCAATTAGGTTAAGACATGTTTCAAGCTCATCTCATTTTATTAAAGCATTATTTTTACCTTAAACTACACTAATTACCACTAATCGCGATTAAAAACTTAATAAGTTACTATTCACCAAAAATTATTTTAATCTCATTGAACCACATTTTACTTCTTAATGACAACCATGTATGTCGGATTTTTGAAAATCAAAACACAATGATGGCAAAATTTCATTTAAACGGAAAATCAGTTTTTATAAGTACCACTTAGTGGTTTCACTATTCATCAAAAATTGAAGTTTTTCAGAAAAATCCCAAAAATTCACCCTAAGCTATATTTGATATTCTGAATTCAAAAATGAAGTCCGTTTTAAAAAATTCAAAACATATAAGTAACATTAATTAATTTAATAATTAATTCCCGCTGTCATGACAAATAGCGTGTTTTATGAAAGAATAAGTATCAAAAGATTGACACTAGTTTAAGTCTGATTTCAAAGTGAAATTGATTCCAACGACCACTATTGGATTTAATGGTAAAAATATTTTCTAATTTCACTTTAAAACCAATTCAAAATATAATCTAATCATATAAATAAATTAGATTAAAAAGTGGTTTTGAATTAAAATACAACATTTTACACTATTCATTAAAAAAATGAACTTTATCGGAAAGATACCAAAAATTTACACAAAGTAAATTTTGATGTACCGATTCTTAATAAGAGTTTTATTTGGTCCAAAAGAATGTTTAAGAGTGAACAAAACTATATTTAATGACGGTTCTCCATCAAAAGGTGATAAGTGAACCTTTAGTGAAAACTAGGGCATATACGCCTAAAATTGAATTCTTTCCGTATTTTAAGCCTTTATATTTTATTGTATAAATGTAAAAATATTTAAGAACATATATAATCATATTTTAGTTATTTCTATCCATTCCTGCCATTACAACGGCTACATGTTAACTACCATTTAAAATAATATTATTTTATTATTAGAGTGCAACGTAAGATTCCCAAGAAACTCGTTGTTGCGTGTTGGGTACGCCATCGAGCATAGCGTCCCCTTTAAAGTCATATTAATATTTTATTCACAAATATGGATAAATATGAAAATGTCATATTCTTTATTTACCTGGGGTGTTACATCCTTCCCCCCTTTTGGGAATTGCGTCCTCGCAATTTTAAAATTGCGCTTGGAAACATCCTTGAACGTCCCACATCGAAACAAGAGTCGGTAAAACAATCACTTTAAAATAAAGAAAGATAAGCACAGAGGTCACCCGAGTTAACCCATACTAGGATTCTAAGTATGAAAATATGGACATGGAGGAGAAAACATAGGGTCATGTTCCGATGGAGAGTGATAGAAAACATGTTTAGGAGAAAGTTAACAATAAGAAAATCACAAACTTGTGATGGGTTAAACGGTGTTGGGTTCCCCAGTAGGAAAAGTTAATAGACAACATTTTTGTTTTAAGTTACTTTTTATTGAGGAATCTATTCATAAGGAAGCATAATCACTTATCATGTTGAATTTCAACTTTTACTAGATTCCTTAGTCAAAATCATATTTTTTCCAAAAGACGAGTATTTAGGGAGACTTGTTCGCATTAAGAGTACTATAATCAACTTCTAGAGAATCACCTAATCCCCAAAAGAGAACTATATACATCCCATGTATTTAGGCTTTAACCAAAACCAAAACCAAAAAGGTTAGTACAAGATCAGATAATCCAGAAAAGGATAACCCCTTATAAAAAGAAAATCTATTCTTAATCTCCAAAATTTGTCCAACAAAACCCAAAGTTCAACGAGGACCATCCGATAAACAATTTGTCCATAAAATTCTTCAAAGTAAACCAATATAAGATTGAAACCCAAATATTTGAAGGATTTAGTTACATAGTCTTCCAAGTTAAATCGTAACATTTATCTCCAAATAACATCAGTTGCTCCTAAAGTCTCACATTGAAAAGTAATTATCCTAATCACATATCCTCCAAAATAAACTTAATCTTAATTCATAAAATCATATAACTAAAAAGAATCAGTCAAACTAACCAGGTACTTCACGTAGTCCAGTGGTAGGCGATAAATACCAGTCGCACTTTGGTTGTGGGTTCGATTCTCGCAGCATTGTCCGACGCAACGGGTTGTCACACGGTCTGCGTGTTGTCCTTTTTCCAAAACTATATAATTCTCAAATCATTACCCAAAAAGGGATAAAATCATCAAAAATAACCATAACATAATTTAACCTCAATTTTATCTCATGCCTTTCACTTCAATCATATCATATGGTAACCCATAATTACCTCAAAAGTAAGGATCATATAAACCCAAATGGTTCTTTATAACTATGTCCACAAAAGAAAAGATAGCTATTACTTGAATAAAATTTGCCTATATTAAACATTAGGGTTACACATAATATAAAAAAGTCTTCTAATGTAACCCCATCATCAAAAGAGACTTAATACTCTTAAGAATTTCACCCTAACTCTTGAAGCCCTTATATGTTGACATCTTACTCATTCAACATTCTTCATGATCCATTATCCATTCCTTTCCAACTTATTCTGAAATACCTCTTTCCTACAAACAAAATCATGAATCATATCCTAAGATTCCAAAATAAGAAAACAATAGTCATGAAATAGTACATACCTTTGATTGGTCATTGTCATTTTCTTCATCCTCAATCGGAATGGCATTAGGTATTGGTAAAAGAATATTGGTACGCTCTTGGTGACCCCATTCACGAAACTTCTTCATAGGACATGTGTTTGCATAATGACCATGCACACCACATTTAAAACATTCAATTGATCCCTCAGAAAGAACTTCTTTCCCTTTCCTCGAGTCAACTGGATGCTTCCTTTTTCCATGGCAGGTTCTTGCTTTATGACCATCATTTCCACATCTATAGTATATTTCTGTCCCTTTGAAACATTTTCCTAGGTGTTTCTTTCCACATCTTTGACACATAGGTTTTTGAACACACTTACCTTTATGATTATTACCTGTACTTCCGTATGGATTTGTTTCTTTCATATATGATGCCTTAGAGAAATCTCCAAGGTTTAGGTGGTCAATCATGACTCCAGATAGTTGGTTGAGGATAATCAAAAGAGTTCTCATTGCAGCTCCCATATCATTCAGTTGCTTGCTCAAAAAACTGTCACAGTTTCCTTCACATCCACTGTTACTTTGGTGCCTGCTAGATCCAGCCATTTACTAAAACCAAAAAGGTCAGTGTGAGTATATCAACAAAACCATCATGTACTAATGAGTAAGATAGACAATAAGATATACTTACTCATTCACTTTATCTAAAACTAAGACTCTTTCTGAAATCCTAACCATTATGGTAATTGTCAATTATGCTTAAAGAATACCCTAACCTCTAAAGTTATCTAAACCGACCTTTGATACCAACTATAAGGCCCTAGCCTTAAACCTTACTTAATCTTGAGTTATTACAAGATTACACATTGAGGATCTTTTCGGGTTTAGAGTTTTAGAGAATTAGATCATAAAACTTGCATTACATTCCACATATAAGCAAATTGGTTACATAAAGATAGTATT
Source organism: Viscum album (assembly GCA_963277665.1). Taxonomy (NCBI): domain Eukaryota; kingdom Viridiplantae; phylum Streptophyta; class Magnoliopsida; order Santalales; family Viscaceae; genus Viscum; species Viscum album. The sequence goes on along the minus strand of OY728167.1, from coordinate 311,314,974 downwards.
TTTCATTCCCATCAATGGAAACACATTTAAAATAAAACATGGAAAGGAAACATGAGTTCATATATACATAAGAATGAAATCATACTTTACCCATAAAACATAGTCACTTTAACATACCTCATAAAATCATGAAAAAATCATAGAAATCATAAGACATAAAGGTAACTTGAGGCATTCATAACATTCTTACGTAGGGAGTAACCCTCTTGGTTACGTTTGGAATACCCATCACAGTATATTCCCTAAATCTCTTCGGAGAAACCTTAACGTTTCACTCCTTCGCGTTACCCAATGCATTGGAGAGCTATATCGGGCTCACCCGCCCTTAGTTTATCATGGAACCACCCGTTCTTCATAACAATGCCCAAGAACCATAACATAATCGTATCACATAAACATGAATAAAGGAAAGATAACATTTCCACATTTCAATCACAATATAACATTTTAGGATATTGAAATAATGAATCCATTCAAAAAGAAACCATTTCCAAAACCATTTAAAACATTTAATAAAGAGATTTTTGAATCAAAGTGTCCCATACCACCTTGAAGCTTTTAACATTTTAAACCATTAATATCCATATAAATAAATCCTTAAAACCATTTTGAACACATGGATATTAATAAGAACAAATAATTAAAACATTTAAAACGATATTTTGGTTAAAGGGGTTTTACCAAAATTAGAGACACTTGAATACAATAATCAAGGAATAACATTTAGTCAGAACTTTATAATATCATGAGAATAAAAGGATTCATGATATAATACTCCAAAGGACAGTATATACACCATATAAGAGTGAATTGGTGCATAACAACAATGAACCCTCAATAGAAATGTCAAATGTGATGAAATCCCTTATAAAGAAGGTATCCTTAAATTAAGGACAAATCAATCTCAAAATATGTGTGAAAAATATAAATACACCCAATATAAGTGGATATTAAGTGTAAAACAATAAAAGTTCATTCACACATATTCAATGGATGACATATTCAATGACTACATGTTGAACCCAAAGAAATCGAAATTGGGTTAAAAAGTTCCCTTGACAGCCTAATGGCATCACATCAAAATGAGTTGATGAGAGATAAAAAGTGTATCTCATCACTTGGACATAAAATTTACATCAATAAGGATATATGAGAACATATCCCAACATAACAATATGTAAATTAAAAGACCCAACAAAAGAAGTCTTTTAAAAAAGAGGAGGGTGAAAGGTTCCCTTACCGATTTGGGTATCTTTCAAAACATACACCCCATGAAAGAAGGACAATAGATCATTGATGTAAATACTCATAAATGAATGTATATTACACAAAGAGTAGAATAATGGGCAGTACATACACCACTCAATGGAATTTTTGGCAAATGTAGCATAAATCTCATGAGAATAAAAGTGAGATGAAAAATCCCTTACGAAAACACGGCAGCCTAACGGCGCCACATAAAACTTCTGAATATGGATTGATGAGATCAAATAGGGTATCTCATCACATTAAAATAAAATTTACAGCAATAGGAATATAAAAGAACATCCCCCAACATTACAAAGAGGATCTTAAAAGAAGTGACATAAAGGAGAGTACTTAAAAAGAAAGAGAGAGGTTAGATCTTTTACGAAAGTTCGACAGCCTAACGGCGCCACTCAAAACTTACAAAATGGATTGATGAGAGAGAATAGGGTCCCTCATCACATGAACATAAAAATTACAGTAAGTATAATATAAAAGAACATCCCAATCACAAGAAATATGAGCTTAGAAGGAATGACATAAAAGAGTGTACTTAAAAAGAGAGGAGTAGGATCCCTTACCTCGGGTCCGACTTGACTCGATCGTTCTTTAATATCCTGAATAATAAACTTGAGTTAATTTCTAATTCCTTAAGAACCTTTTTCAAGTTCATTATTACTTTTATACCACTTATTACCATGTCATAAACATTATGTAATCATTTAAGTTAATAATATTTGTTTTGCCGATATTTGGTTCTTAAGTCGAAAGTGGACTTCTTACAATTACTTGTTGTTCGTGTGGCCAAATGTTTATTATATCCAGAATTTTCTTAATTATGTAGATATCATATATTTCATATATATCCAGTACATGCATGCATTTATAACATTACATAATCATTTAGAGGTAAGAAATGAAATGCACCGTTCACGGAGACGGTAAGCCGTACGTACGCATGAACGCTACTTTCATTTCTATTTAGTATTTTATAGAATGGAATAATAATGATATAAAGGTATATTATAATTCCAGTATAATATCATATATAATATCATATTTCCATCCTTTATACATCCCACATATGGTATTTAACGAATCAAATCACTTTGAGGGGGCGGTAGTCCGCACTTCCTTAAATGAAGATATCGCGTATACCCATAATGGAAGCCATAAAGGTAAGACAAAAATGAAAAATAAAGAAGCATAAATAAAACATAAACATATTATATATCATATATAAAAATAGTGACATCATAATGGCCACCTTTGAAGGTGTTAAATGAGTATTGAACAATCATCGTTTCGGGAGGCAGAATTTCACCATCCACGGAAACCGTATGTTCTTTAACCATTTGATGTAGTTGTGTGGGAGTGTAGCTAGAATAAATCTTATAACAACATCATAGTATATTTAAGATACTGGTGTTGTTAAAAAAGAAGTAAATAAAAAGAGTTTAGGGGGTTGGAGAAGCAAAATAAAACAAATGAACATGAGAGAATGAATTACCTTTAAAAGTGTAACTCTTTTTGATTTGAGCCTAAAGGCTTCCTTTTAAAGGATTCTGCCCAAAGGGAATCCTCTAGGATGAGGGGAGGGATGTGGAGAGATTAAATGGGCAGGGGTTGGACGAGCCAAAGGCTTGAGGAGTGTGTTAAATGAGGTAGAGGTGGGGGCCTTTTATAAGAGGAGAGGAGGGGTACTTTTGGAAAGTAAAGAAATATTACTTTATTTGAAAATTTGTTTCTGTTTCAAAAGGTCCCACATTGATATAATTCGTGGATAAGGTGATAAGGCTTCGAAATCCACTCATCCAATAAGTTTTGGACATGTGTAGTTCATAGATTTTACATTATCTTTCCGTTTTATTTAAATCGTCAAATAATGATGTCATCGCTGCATCATTATTATGTCATAAATAATTTAATTTATTTAATGTCTAAAAATTATAAAAAAAATACTATGATGTAGGAAATCTTTTTATATTTCCAATGAATATTTATAATCAAAAAGATGACTTGTATACCCCCACTTAAAAATTGTTTTAGTAAAACATATCATGTTTGTGTCAATTTTACTTTTACATTAATTAAAATGTTATTTATGTCATTTCCCAACCAAAGTGGATCCATGGGGTCCCCAAGTTGACCCATGGCTTGTCTTGGTCGGCCATGATACAACCAATGAGGGTAAGACATGTTTCAAGCTCATCTCATTTTATTAAAGCATTATTTTTACCTTAAACTACACTAATTACCACTAATCGCGATTAAAAACTTTATAAGTTACTATTCACCAAAAATTATTTTAATCTCATTGAACCACATTTTACTTCTTAATGATAACCATGTATGTCGGATTTTTGAAAATCAAAACACAATGATGGAAAAATTTCATTTAAATGGAAAATCAGTTTTTATAAGTACCACTTAGTGGTTTCACTATTCATCAAAAATTGAAGTTTTTCAGAAAAATCCCAAAAATTCACCCTAAGCTATATTTGATATTCTGAATTCAAAAATGAAGTCCGTTTTACAAAATTCAAAACATATAAGTAACATTAATTAATTTAATACTTAATTCCCGCTGTCATGACAAATAGCGTGTTTTATGAAACAATAAGTATTAAAAGATTGACACTAGTTTAAGTCTGATTTCAAAGTGAAATTGATTCCAACGACCACTATTGGATTTAATGGTAAAAATATTTTCTAATTTCACTTTAAAACCAATTCAAAATATAATCTAATCATATAAATAAATTAGATTAAAAAGTGGTTTTGAATTAAAATACAACAATTTACACTATTCATTAAAAAAATGAACTTTATCGGAAAGATACCAAAAATTTACACAAAGTAAATTTTGATGTCCCGATTCTTAATAAGAGTTTTATTTGGTCCAAAAGAATTTTTAAGAGTGAACAAAACTATATTTAATGACGGTTCTCCATCAAAAGGTGATAAGTGAACCTTTAGTGAAAACTAGGGCATATACGCCTAAAATTGAATTCTTTCCATATTTTAAGCCTTTATATTTTATTGTATAAATGTAAAAATATTTAAGAACATATATAATCATATTTTAGTTATTTCTATCCATTCCCGCCATTACAACGGCTACATGTTAACTACCATTTAAAATAATATTATTTTATTATTAGAGTGCAACGTAAGATTCCCAAGAAACTCGTTGTTGCGTGTTGGGTACGCCATCAAGCATAGCGTCCCCTTTAAAGTCATATTAATATTTTATTCACAAATATGGATAAATATGAAAATGTCATATTCCTTATTTACCTGGGGTGTTACAATTTCAGTATTTAAAAAATTAATATATTATATAGATATAATTTTATATATTAATATAAATTAAATATATGTATGTTTATATTTTATATTTTATGTTTATATATATATATATATATATTATATTATATTATATATATGTTGATATTTTACATATATGTTGATATTTTATATTATATATATGTGTGTGTGTTTATATTATATATATGTGTGTGTTTAAATTTTATATTATATATATATATTTGTGTGCGTTTATATTTTCGGCTTATATTTTATGTTTATATTATATACATATGTTTATATTATATATATATATATATATATATATGTTTATATATATGTGAGTGTGTGTGCATATAAATATATATGTGTATATTTACACATATATAATTATAATTATAATTATAATTATATATATATAATTAGTCATGTTTTAAAACACTAGTAAAAATTCACTAAAATAGTCATGTTTTCTTAAAAACGTGACTAAATTTAAATTATATATGTGTTTTTATATATAAACATATGTATATATATACATTTATATATATGTGTGTGTGTGTGTGTGTCTATGTGTTTATATATATACATATTTTTATATATATGCTTATATATGTGTGTGTGTGTGTGTATTTGTTTGTGTTTATATATATTAATATATATCTGTGTCTGTGTGTGTGTGCGCGCGCGCGCGCCTATGTTTATATATGTTTATATATATATGTTTGTATTAAAAAAATTATATAATATATATTATTATATATATTAATATATATATATATGTTTATATTTTATATTTTATATTTTATGATTATATAGATATATATATTTATATTGTATGTATGTTTGTGTTTGTTTATATTTTACATATATCTTTATATTTTATATTATATATATATATGTTTATATATCTATATTTTTGTATTTTATATTATATATATACATTTATATGTTATGTTTATATATATATATATATGTTTCTGTGTCTGTGTCGGTGTGTTTGTATTTTATATTATATATATAAGGTAATATTGTGTGTTTATATTTTTATGCTTATATTTTATGTTTATATATGTTTATATTTTCTATATATGTTTATATGTATATGTGTTTTTATATCAATATATATGCTTATATATGTGTGTGTGTAAATATATATATGTATGTATACATATATATAAATATAATTATATATATAGTTAACCTTGTTTTAAAACACTGGTAAAAATGCCACTAAAATAACCACATTTTCTTAAGAAACGTGACTAAATTTAAAATATATGTGCATTTTTATATGTGAATATATGAATATATATATTTATATATGTGTGTGTGTGTTTATATATATATATTTATATATTTTTTTATATATATGTGTCTGTGTTTTTATATAATAATATATATATATATCTAAATATATATTTATATAGATGTGGGGAAACGGGATATATAAATATATATATTTTTATCAATGTCTTCATGAAACATCGCTAATTTGGTGATGTTTTTCACGAAGTTTCATGAAATTAACGACGTTTTCCATGAAATGTAGCTAAATTTCCAATGTTTTAAAAACACATCACTAAAAAACATCACTAAATTATATTTTTTTATGGTTGTTCCTTCGGATCTGATAAATTATAGGTCTTGATATGATCCAAAATCACGGGTAAAATATATTTCTAGGTCAGGGATACTCATCCCTAATACTTTTGACCATCCATATGCTTGTTTATAAAGAGTTTCATTATCCGCCACTCATCACAAGTCTCCCATATTGCCTTTTTCTACATCTTCAGACTTAAGGAATCCGCAACAACATTTCCCTTGCCTTGTGTATAATCCAACTCAAAGTCAAAAGACTGCAGATACTCTACCCACCTCCTCTACCGAAGGTTCAGGTCCTTCTATGAAAATATGTATTTTAGGTTCTTGTGCTCCATGTACACCAAAAAACACTCACCTAAACGATAGTGTCTCTAGCATATCAGGATGTGTACCACCACGGCTAGATCGTGGGTTGGATGATTCCAATAATGTGGTCTTAGCTGTTTGGAGCCATAAGCAGCCATTCGATCCTCCTACATCTCAAGTGCTCCAATTCCAACTCTAGATATGTTATATTACACTTTATATTCTTTACCTAGAACAGGTAAGGTGAGGATTGGTGTTGAGATCATCATACTCTTCATCTCATAATAAACTCTCTCTCAAGCTTCTGAACAAAAAAACTTCATCCCTTTTTGGTCATCCCGAACATCAATGTTTCCAGATGGGAGAAGTACTAGATGAAATGCTAAAAATATCCCACTAAACACTAAAATATTCAAATCTCGAAGACATTATTGGGTCTTTCCCAAGATACCATCACTGAAATATTTTATGGGTTCATTGATACTCTAGCCTTTGAGATAACATAACACAATAAGTTTACTTTATCAATCAAGGAACTAAATTTAGATTTCTTGGCGTAATGATGATGCTCTCTCAATGTACTCAAGGCAATGTCAAGTTGTTGTGCATGATCATCTACTGACTGGGAGCACACTAAGATTTCATCGATGAAAACAGCCACAAACTTATCCAAAAAAGGATGAAATAATTGATTTTTCAAGGACATGAATATCATCGGTGCATTCATCATACCGAACGACATCACAATGAACTCATATAATATATACCTTCTTCTAAAAGAAGTTTGAGGTAGGTCTGATAATATCTATCTCAATCAATGATACCATGATCTCAAGTTAATCATAGAGAAAATCTAGTCACCTCTCAACTGATCAAATAGATCCATGGTGCTCTAAAGGGGATATCATCTCTTGATCGTCAACTGGTTCAATCTTCAACAGTCCACACACAAGTGAAAAGTTTCATAAAAATTCTTGGTGAAAAGTACGGGAGAACCCCAAGGTGGAATACTATTCCATATCAATCACTTTTCTTCAAGATATTGCATGTAAAATTTCAACTCATGAAGCTCTAATGGTTCCATCCTATAAGGTGGGATAGAAACAGGCTCTACTCCTGGTACCAACTCGATTGTTAACTCGATCTACTGCTCAGATGGTAATCCATAAAACTCTTTAAGAAAACATCCTGAAAATGGCCTACCACTGGAGAAAAATTATCCTACTACATCCCACCATAATCTAGAGAAATACTTTATATCTTATACAAGAAACAATCCAATCTCCATATAATTGGTCTTGTGCAACCAGCCTAATGATCCCACTCAACCTGGTGAGTATAGATGACTCCTTCTAGAGAAAAAAGGTAACTCTCCTCCAGTAATAATCAAAGTGATCCTGGTATAGAACTAAGCAATCCATACCTAGAATCAAATCAGAACCAATAGTTTCCAATAAAAACAATTCCCACAAGAAATAGTAACCATCAATTTCTATGGAACATGTCGTATGATTCCTGATATTCCCTAGCCACACTCTCAACGGTGTATCAATGATTAATACACCATCCAAGATGTCCACAAACAAGACCAAAACATTTTTAAAAAGAGAATATATAAAGGAATACAATTCTACTATATCAAACAAAATATAGGCCAGGGTTGATGATAAACGAATTATACCTCCGATGATAGAGGGCCATGCATCCAATCTAGCCAGAGTACTCTGTATAGCATGTAGCTAACATTCCCCTCTACCCTGGTATCCTGTAAAATTCTTCTGAACTACTCCCTCTAAGTGTGATTGTCTCCCCTGCAATGAAGTACCACATCCCCTACCTCTACTTGAACATCTGGTGGAACTCCAGCTACCAGTCTATTGAGGGTAATTGAGTTCTTTCCATACTCATATGACTATCTTGATCCCCTCCTACTACTCGGATGATGGGATCTCCTATAAAACCTCTGAATATTTCTTATCTTCTTTGCAAGAATTTCCCTATACAATGGGGTAAGGAAATCTATGGTGCTTGTGTCTGCTCTTACCACACTGAAATCACTCCAATAATCCATGATTCTGAGATGGTTTTCCACTCCCCTAACTACTCTTCCTGCTATTAACCTAGTGATAACTATCATAATTATTCTTATTGCTTCTAGAAAAAAGATATCCCAGATCACCCTACTGAAACCAACTAGCCACTGCTCAGATCCTCTATTAGATTCCACTCAATGATGAGATCCTAATTCATCACATCAATGAAGGTAATCTAGTGAAAGTCATTCACCAACAATCATATCTCATTATAAAGACCAACCGAAAAATGTCTCTCCCTAGATACCTCATCAGCTACTAAGGATGGAGAAAAAACTATAGGTCAGTGAAACATCTGACGTAGTACATCACTAACATAACCTCCTATGTCATGGGAATTAACTCATGAGATTATCATCCCTCAACTTTTTTGGATAGAAGTGGCTCAAAAACATCACCTCAAAGTACTTTCAAGTTATCTCATCCTACTGATCCGCTTGCCCCATAATGTCCCACCAATTGTTGGATGGCCCACGAAGAATGTATACAGTAAGCTTCACCCTCCTATTGGTAGGTGTATCAAGGTTCTTAAATATCATATCGTGTTAGAACTGTAACATCCTGGTTCCACAAGCCACCCAGAGGTGCCTCATACCCGGTTGGTCACATGACCTCAAGTGCATTTCCCCAAATGCCAGATGCTACCGACTAGCGACAAAGGACTTGGGTGTGATAGTGGGGAAACAATTCCCTCATTGGAAGAGTACACAATGGATGAAAAATAAACATGCAATAGCGGAAGAAGTAACAACCAACAATATAAACAACCGAAGACTAAATCAACAAACTGGAGAACGTATGTATATATGAAATGATGCATGATACATATCTAGGAAAAGAGCCAAACAAGTCACAATGCTGGAAAACATCACAACACCAAAAAAGTACAAAAGAAGATAAAACAGATCCTCAGCATCTCAAGCCAATGCTTGGTTTGATGCTCCCCTTCTCCAAGAAATCAAGTATCGGAAGTCGAAGGGCGCTTTCCCTTGTCTATACCTGCAACAAAATAGACTGTTTGGGCCCAAAATCATGACCCAAACAGGGTGTGAGACTAAATCATAGTAGTCATTCACCCAAATATCTATTCCTAATAGTCATTGAGTACATGGAAGGTAAATGTACAATAAGCAGTAAACAACTACAACAAGCAATAGGTAGTAACAATAAGCAGTAAAGCAGGATGATACAACAGAAATCAAACCCCAACCAACAACAACAGTGAAGCAAATAGCTAACAAACAAGAAACCCTATGGTAATTTCTCACAACCATCCCCTCTGGTCCTATCCAAGAAGTACCACAACCCTCTGGGCGGTGCACTCAGCCAAACCCCTCTGGCTTGGTCATACAAATTTATGAGACTCTCTGGGAAATCACACTCGGTAAATTCCCCTTATAGTCTAGGGTAGTCAGAGACTCTCTGAGGAAGATCACGCGGTCTAACCCTCTTAGCCCCAAGGTCTAGAGACTCTCTGAGAAAGCTATCTCCGTCAATTCATCCTATAGCATCAGGTATACCACAGACACTCTGAGGAAGCTCAATCGGTCTATTCCTCCTCTAGCCTAGGAAGGTTCAAAAAGTGATTCAAACACAGTAAGACTCTCTGAGGAAGCTCACTCGGTCTACCCACCTGTAGTCTATAATATCCAAGACTCTCTGGGAGCTCACTCGGTCCATCCCTTGTTGACTATAATATCTAAGACTCTCTAGTAAGATCACTCGGTCTATCCCTTATAGTCTATAGCACCAGGTTCTCTCAGCCTCATGCCAGTCAGTGCATAATAATTCTATAAAGACAAAGTAAACCTATAGAGCTACTTGGATAACCAAATTAAACCAATAGAACTACATAGCTAAACAATCTACAAGGCCACAAGCATTTCAGGAGTTTCACTCCAACCTATAACCGCAAGGCATGGAAACAGGTGTAGTAGCCAAAGGAAAATGAGACCCAAAAGTCATAAACATAACAAAGAAAGGAAAAATACATCCAAGAACAACAAATTATCCTATAACATAGTCAATTTACCTCCACACAAGCATACAAGCAAGGCAGGAAAACAACAAGGGATAAAAGGTAAACACACAATACCCCGTTCACGGGTATCGGTGGAAATTCGCACATAAAACTCAGAGACTTTGAACGGTAAGGCACAAACCGCCTACCTTGATCCTAGGAGATCGATATACTTGAACCACAACAACTGATTCTCCCTAGAATTTAATATATCTAAGAAAACGCACAAAACGTTCAACCTTAGATAACTTGAGAAGGAGGAATCATTGGAAAACAAGGCTCAAGCAGAAGAGAGAACTCACCGCTACGCTTCCAACGCAATCAAAAAAGCTCAAATCGGAGAACAGATTGAAGCTCGGGAATCCGGAGAAGTTTTATAGTCGTACGACATCTCTCAGTCAAACCAGACCTAGAAGAAGACGATTATAGCAATTAGGCGTGACCCTAGTCTGTTTAATGAAAAAAAGAAATGTACAGGGCGTGTACTTTTAGAGTACACGACGTGTAGTGGGGTTTTTGCATACTCCTCTAAAATCGGCATCCACGTCACCCCCACACAACGTGTGTGTGGCCCGGACATGGCCAGCACATAGCTTCGAGTGGGGAAAGAGTACACGGCGTTTACTAAGAAAGTACATGGCATGTACTTAAAAAATTTCCAAAAACCTTATTTTTTTCCAAAAATTCCAGAAAAAGGAAAAACATACCTGAAACAAAGATTCTGGTTCTTACAAACTTCCCCCCTTAAAGAAATTCATCCCTGAATTTCCCTAGAGGGGTGTAAAAGAAGAAACCTCAAACAGCTCTGCCCACTGCGTTCGAACCTTGGCCTCCCTATCCCATGTCTCATCCTGTACTCGCCTGTGCTACCATAGCACTCATACCAGAGGAACAGACCGGCCTCAGATAACCTTTGTACTACGATCGAAAATCCGGATAGTATTCTCCTCCAATGATGCATCCGCTTCAAGATCTACCTCCTCGGGTTGGAAGACATGAGGTGGGTCTAAAAAGTAACGTCGGAGCTGAGAGACCTAGAAGAAATCATGCATAGCCCGGTACCTCTGAGGTAGCTGCAACTGATCGGCATGCGGCCCAACTCTCTCCAATACCTCAAATGGTCCGACGTACTACGGTGAAAGCTTACCCTATCTTTGAATCCTCTTGTGTCCCAACCTCGGTATGACACGCAGGAAAACCTAATCTCCGACCTCGAACTCGAGAGGTCGTCTCTGTTGATCAGTATAAGACTTCTTTCAAGACTGTGCTGTAGCCATCCTCTTCCAAATCAACTCTATCTGCTCTGAGGTCACCTGAACAAGACGAAGTCCCAACAAAGCTACCTCTCCTACCTCCAGCCAGCATAAGGGTGATCGGTATGGCCTACCGTACAAATCCTCGTATCGTTCCATATGAATGGTCTCCTGAAAACTGTTGTTGTCGGAGAACTCCACAAGAGGTTTATGCTTCTCCCAAAACCGCCGAAGTCTAGAATGCAAGCTCGGAGCATATCTTCAAGCACCTGGATCATGCGCTAGGACTGGACATCAGTCTGGGGATTGTATGTTGTACTCAAAAGTACCTGTGTACGCAAAGCCTTCTGAATTCCCTGGCAGAACTGAGAGATAAAGCGTGCATCCCTATATGAAACAATGGAGTGTGGAACTCCATGTAGACACACAATCTCTCATATGTACAGTCATCCCAGATCATCAACACTGAAGGCCTCCTTGATCGGCAAGAAGTGTGAAACCTTCGTAAGCCTGTCGATGAAAACCCGAATAGCATCACTCCCTCGAGGTGACCTCAGTAAACTGGTCACGAAGTCCATCGCAACATCATTCCACTTCCACTCTGGAATGGGTAACTGCTGTAAAAGCCATGCTGGTCACTAATGCTCTGCTTTCAACTGCTGGAAAGTAGAACATCTCATGACAAAACCAGCAACATCTCTCTTCATACGTGTCCACCAGTACTGGCGATGAAGATCATGATACATCTTGGTGAGACCAATATGAACTTCCCAAACTGAGGAATGAAAATCCTGCATCAACTCCTCATGTATGTCTTCTGGCACCCATATGTGTCCCTAGAAACACAAGATCTCATCCTCACCCATTGTCCATCCAGGAAGAGGGTCCCCTCCTGACACACTCTCCCACAAGACTAAGGCCTTTGAATCTGATAGCTACCTCATTCGTACCCAATCCAGAAGTGTAGAGGTAACAACCACAGATGAAAGGAAAGTCTATCCCTACCTGTCATGAACCTCTAGATGCATCTCAGAGAACGGATCCATAAGCTTCCACTCACTGCTGGCCTCCTGAACTACCTGAATCTGAGTTCTCATGCTCCAAGAATCAGACACAGCATTTCCCTTTCCCGGCGTATAGGCGAGCTCAAAGTCGAAGGATTGAAGATACTCGACCCACCTGCGCTGTCTCAGATTCAGATCATGTCGAGAGAAGATATACTTGAGACTCTTGTGGTCGGTGAAAACCACAATGTGCTCTCCCAGAAGATAGTGTCTCCAACAGCGTAAGGCTTGAACAACTATTTCCAACTCCAGATCGTGTGTTGGGTAGTTCCTCTCGTGTGGCCTCAACTGCCAAGACCCGTACGCAACGACTCCATCTCCCTGCATAAGTACAGCTCCTAGACCGATACCTGAAGAATCACAGTAAACAGTGTAGCCTTGTCCAGCACTGGCAAGACTTGTATCAATGATGACGTCAACGTCCCTTTCATCTACTGAAAGGCTGACTCGCAAAAATCTGACCATAAAAACTTCTCCCCTTCTTGGTCAGACCTGTCAATGGTGCTGCTAGGCGTGAGATGTCCTGAATGAAACGTCTGTAGTGCCCAGCCAGCCCTAGAAAACTCAGTACCTAAGAAAAGTTCTTTGTCTACTCCCAGGAAACTACAACTCTCACTTTCTCTAGGTCCACTGAAACTCCTGTCTCTAAGATGACGTGACCCAAGAAGTGAATCTGATCCATCCAAAAGTGGCACTTCGAGAGTTTAGCATACAGCCGATGCTCTCTCAGTATACTCAGAACGATCTCAAGATGTGTGGCATGGTCGTGTCAAGTATGATAGTAAACCAAGATATTGTCCACGAAGACCACGATGAAGGAGTCTAAGTACGGTTGGAACACTCGGTTTATTAGTTCCATGAAGACTGCAGGCGCGTTCGTGAGACCGAACGGCATGACTGTATACTCGAAAAGACTATACCTACTCATGAAAGCTGTCAGAGGTATATCTTATGGTATAACGTGCAACTAATGATAACCAGATCTCAAGTCGATCTTCGAGAACACCCGGGCTCCTCAAAGCTGATCAAAGAGGTCATCGATCCTCGGCAAGGGATATCGGTTCTTGATCGTCAACTAGTTCAGCTTATGATAATCCACACAAAGCCGAAGGGTTCCGTCTTCCTTCTTCACAAATAGGACAGGCAAACCCCATGGAGAGGTACTGGGTCGGATGAAACCCTTTTCCTACAACTTCTCCAACTACTTCTTGAGCTCCTGCAACTCAGGTTTAGACATCCTATAAGGAGGAATGGACACCGGTGCCGCTCCTGGCACGAGCTCGATCGATAAGTCTACCTCACTCTCCAGAGGTAAACCTGAAAATTCCTCTGGAAAGACATCCCTGAAACGATCCACCACTGGAGGAAAGTCTAACCGTGAAGTCCCCTTGTCATACAGATAAATACTGGAAATCTGGGCTTTAACTTCCCCTAGCCCATGATGCTCTGGTCTAGCTCTACCCGCCTGGACATCCCACTCACCTCTATAAAGGAAGGATTCTTCCTCTCGTGATACAAAACTTACCCTGCGGCGATAGCAATCGATGACTTCCTGGAAAGGAACCAACCATTCCATCCCGAGAATGATGTCATAGCCCGACATCTCTAGTACATAGAGGTCCCATAAGAAGTGACACCCCGCAACCTCAAGAGGGCACTCTCTGCACTGACGTACACTAGATGTCCTCGTTCCCAATGGAGTGTCAAGAGTCAACAAGTCGGCAAACGAAAATATACAGAGCCCAAGGCTCTCCACGACAGCAACATAGATAAAGCTATGGGTAGCACCAGTATCGAAAAGAGCTGAAGATAAAACTGAGGATACTAAGATCATACATATAACTATAGAAGGGCCAGGATCCTAATTCTGAAAGGTCTTCTCCACGGTGAAAGATTGGAATACACCACGGCCCTGCGCCCCTGGCTGACCGCTCTGAGCTGATCCACTATGTTGTCGCTGATGACCTGGTGACTGACCACCACGGTCGCGACCTCCACCTCGGCCTGAACGGCCGAAAGAGCTCCAGTTCCCTGACTGGTAGGAAACTGGTGAAGCATCTACAGAACGTGGGGTCATAGAGGAACCCCTACCACCAACTGAAGGTGAGAAGATATGATAGAAACGCTAAAGATGGCCCATCTTGCCACAAGACCGACACTCCATCAGATCTCTCTGGCACTGAGGCCTAGTATGCCCAATCCTACCGAACAGGTAGCATACAAAATAGCTGCCAGAAGATATATCTAGAGAACCCCAATCTCCTAGAGAAGACTCTCTGCGATGCTTCCTACTGTTCGTAGGAGGAACACCAGCTCTGGATGACGAACCGCCCTGGCTCACTACTCCAGAATCCCTCATATTGCGCTCAATGATCAGCGCCTAGTTGACGATGGAGGATATAGAAGTCAATAGAAAGATATTCACCTGGGAATGGATCTCCTGCCTGAGACCATCCTTGAACTTACAATCAAGGAAAAACTCATCACCTGCTGGGATCGGTGTGAAACGCTATAGCTCAGTGAAACGAGATGAGTACTCCATAACAGAGAATGTACCCTGCTGTAGACTCATAAACTCTTGGGCTCGATCTGCCCTCAAGGTCTCAAGATAGAAGTTGTCATAGAAGGTGTGTCGAAACATGTCCCAAGACATATCCTACAGACGTCCTGACCATGAGATCACCTCCCACCACCTCTTGGCGGTGTCCCGGAGCATATAAGTAGCCAGATTTACCATTTTTTCTGAAGGGATCTCTAGGTGCTCAAAGATGGTTAGTGTGGCCTCTATCCATGAATCTGCAACTTGGGGTCCTCCATCCCCAAAAAAGTAGGAGGATGCTGCTGCTGGAAAACCCACATCAACTCAGCCATCGAAAGGGTAGGAGGAGGCGCTCCCTGGAAGGTATGCATCATCCTCAGGAAGTCCTCCATGAACTGCGCCTCGACACTTGAGACAGGTATAAATGATGCTGCCAAGGCTGGCACAACAGGAGGATCTGCAGGAGGTCCCCTGTCGGCCATATCTGGTGTCTGATCACCATCTGGAAACTGACGTACGACCAGAGGACTTTCGGAGGCATAGCTCTGAAAGATCAAAAGCACACCTTAGATCAGGATTAACAATGAATGGAAACACAAGAGTATAAAATGGGAACAGCGGAAAGAAACTATCAAGCATTACAAAACATGACTACACAGCGTGTATAAAAACTACATGGCGTGTCTTCTTTAGCCATTAACATGGGCGTGTACCCCTTCCTGAAAATTCATGTAACACCCCAAACTACACGGTGTGTTGTTCCCACACACGGCGTGTACTTGAACTCTAAACCCATGCCTGAGTATCCTTACACGGCTAACCCACACAGTTCAAACTAAGCCCAGCCTACACGGCGTGTTCCCTAGGGACACGGCGTGTACTAGAAGTGGTCTCGGCGGCCCGTGTTGTCAGTTACATGGTCGTCTACACGGTTGGAACTTACACGACGTGTTCCGAAAAAAAAACGGCGTGTATAGAAGAAGGTGACACCATCCCATGTTGTTTGTGACACGACCGGGCACCTGGGAAAGACTACATTGTGTGCTCCGAAAGTAACACAGCGTGTCTAAGAGAAGGTAACACCGACCCGTTTTGTTTGTGACATGGCCCGGTACCTAGAAGGGACCACACATCGTGTTCTTTTACAACACGATGTGTGCTACTAAAGCTTCCCCGACCAATGTTGTTAGTGACACGGCCGGGTACACGGCTCCAAACTACATGACATGTACCTACCATACGTGGCGTATTCTAGAAGTTATTTCTACAACACTGTGTTTCTTCTCACACGGTCAAAGACACGGCCTGAAAACTACACAGAGTGTAACCAGAAAGTACACGCCGTGTATTTTGGGTTTTTCTGGGCAGTAACTCATAAACTGCGCAAAAGCCCAGAAACACAGAAAACAAGGCAAAGAGGTGCCAAATTCTGATCCATGAGGGCTCATAATCCCCACGAATCAAATCTTGGCATCCCCTACAGTTATAGAAAAGATGAAACAGGATCATGATCCACCAATTTCCGATTCAAGAGGGCCCATAACACCTCAAGAATCAAAATTTGGCATTAATTTAAGCAAGGTACAATACAAACAATTATCTAACAAACTAGCAGAGATTCTATCAAGAATCTATCACAACAGCATGCATAATCTACACAAAGTCTATCACAACAGCATGCAATCACTAATGCACCCTAGATGGCATGGCAAGAATGCATGGCATGTTATTTTTACAAGTGCCTATATGATGAATGAGATGGAATACCCTCATCTCATCAGGTTGCGATAGAAATAGAACCATAATATCAAAACAATAACAGTGCAAAGCATGTGAATCACTATAGGTGAAATCATATCAACCGTAAAATCTCAAAACCAAAAAACTGCAATAAACGAGGTAGTATGGCTTTTCCCTATACACGGGTTAGATACTCTCAGGAACAACTTATTAAATGTACCGAATATGTCCTATCCCTAGATAAATTCTCCAAAAAGTAATGCAAGAGAAAAGAATGCCTCTGATACCACTTTGTAACATCCCGGTTCCGGAAGCCACTAAGAGGTGCCCTGTACCTGGTTGGTCACATGGACTCAAACGCATTTCCCCAAATTCCAGAGGTTACCGACTAGCAGCGAGGGCTTGGGTGTGATAGTGGGGAAAATATTCCCTCATTGGGAGAGTACAAAGTGGAAGAAAAATAAACATGCAACAACGGAAGCAGTAATAACCAACAATATAAACAGCGGAAGACTAAATCAACAAACTAGAGCACATATGTATATATGAAATGATGCATGATACATATCTAGTAAAGAATCCAAACAAGTCACAATGCTGGAAAGCACCACAGTTCCAAATCAAGTAAAAAAGAAGATAAAATAGCTCCTCATCATCGCAAGACAAAGCTTGGTCCCATGCTCCCCTACTCCAAGCAATCAAGTACCGGAAGTCGAAAGGCGCTTTACCTTGTCTATACCTACAAAAACATAGTCTGTTTGGGCCCAAAAGTATGACCCAAACAGGGTGTGAGACTAAATCCCAGTAGGCATTCACCCGAAGATCTGTGCCTAACAGTCAGTGAGTATATGGCAGGTAAATGTACAATAAGCAGTAAACATCTACAACAAGCAATAGGCAGTAACAATAAGCAGTAAAGCAGGATGATACAACAACAATCAAAACACAACCAACAACTGTAGTGAAGAAAATATCTAGCAAATAAGAAACCCTCTCAGAATTACTCATAGACATACCCTCTGGTCCTATCCAATAAGTACCACAACCCTCTGGGCAGTACACTCAGCCTAACCTCTCTGTCATGGACATACGAATTTATTAGACTCTCTGGGGAAGCACACTCGTTCAATTCATTTTTTAGTATAGGGTAGTTAGGGACTCTCTGAGGAAGACCACACGGTCTAACCCTCTTATCCCAAAGGTCTAGAGACTCTCTAAGGAAGCTATCTCAGTCAATTACTTCTATAGCCTCAGGTATAGCACAAACTCTCTGAGGAAGCTCACTCGGTCAACTCCTCCTCTAGCATGGAAAGGTTCTTAAAGAAATTAAAACAAGGTAAGAATATCCGAGGAAACTCACTCTGTCTACCCTCATATAGTCTATAATATCCAAGACTCTCTGGGAGCTCACTCTGTCCATCCCCTGTAGTCTATAATATCTAAGACTCTCTAGGAAGCTCACTCGGTCTATCCCTTATAGTCTATAGCACCAGGTTCTCTCAGCCCCGTGCCAATCATTGCATAATAATGCTATAAGTCCAAAGCACACCTATAGAGCTACTTGGATAACCAAAGTACACCTATAGATATACTTAGATAAACAATATACAAGGCCACAAACATGTCATGAGTTTCACTTCAACCTATAACCGCAAGGCATGGAAACAGGTGTAGCAGCCAAAGGCAAACGAGACCCAAAGGTTGTAAACAGAACAAAGCATGGGAAAATACATCCAAGCATAGAAAATTATCCTCTAACATGGTCAATTTACCTCCACACAAGCATAAAAGAAAGGTAGGAAAACAACAAGGGCAAAAAGGAAAACACACAATACCCCATTCACGGGTATCGGTGGAAATTCGCACATAAAACTTAGAGACTTTGAACGGTAAGGCAAAAAACACCTACCTCGATCCTAGGAGATCGATATACTAGAACCATGATGACTGATTCTCCATAGAATGTTGTAGATCTGAGAAAACGCACAAAAAGTTCAACCTTAGATAACTTGAGAAGGAGGAAGAATTGGAAAACAAGGCTCACGAAGAAATGAGAACTCACCGCTGCGCTTCTAATGCAATCGACAGAGCTCGAATCAGAGAACGGATGGAGGCTCAGAAATCAGGATAAGTTTCATGGTTGTACGGAATCTCTCGGTCGAACCAGACCTAGAAGAAGACAATTATGGTGATTAGGCGTGACCTCAGTCCGTTTAATGAAAAAAAGAAAAATACACGACATGTACTTTTTGAGTACACAGAGTGTAGTGGGTTTTTCTGTACTCCACCAAAATCGGCCTCCACGTCACCCCCACACACTGTGTGTGCGGCCCGAACACGGCCAGCACACGGCTTTGAGTGGGAAAAGAGTACACGGCGTGTACTTCAAAAATTTCCAGAAACGTTATTTTTTCCCAAAAACTCCAGAAAAAGGAAAAACATACCTGAAACAAAGATCCGAGTTCTTACAAGAACCCCTCCTTCCAATAATACCATAATGAGGGAATAGAGATAATGACCCTTGAGTCCCGCCTCCAGTAGGCCCTGGGTTGGCGACTAGCACCGAGGGTATAAAAAACTCATAAAATGGGAGGGATTACTCTCTATAGTAATATAGGATCAAGAGATATGATAAACCATCCACAAAAACTCCATGTAATAAAATAAAAAGAAACAAAAACCATCCCACAAGCATGTATAAATAAAATTGATATAGAAATTATCAAAAAGTAAATCCCAAAAGTAAAAGCTAAGGCAGTGACAGAAAAACTATCCAAGGGTTTGAGATAGTAATATGCAACACTATTCATTTATTCCTCTTAGAAACATGACAACGTTTTATATACATAGGGTAACATTACAAATATACGCAGTAGGAAAATCGAAGTCTATCATGCTCATGTAAAAGAAGAAAAGTAATGAACTTGTGAGAAAACAACAGAACCAAAAGGAAACTATACAGGTATACTAACCAAACCCAACATAACCAAGGAACACTCACCAAATAATGAATGTTAAGTAATATAATATAACAAGAATCATTTTGATAAAGGGTACCCCTCACCGCTATCTTACTAGTATGATGCTCTGACACCCCAACATCATACGTCATGGTGCACCCATATCTTTCGAATAAAATACATCCCCATAAGAATTGTCACATCACATCACACCCACAGACACCTAGGCCACTGCCCCACAAACACAGTCACATAACATCTCACCCACAAACACATGTGTCATCACAACACAACCACTGTCATAACTAGAGTATTGGGGTATTGTGAACATGAAGTACATCAACCTCATGACCTCCTCCTACCATAAAATACCCCCACCATTAGCCACCCACAAGCCCGTTTCTAACACATCTCTCCCAAAAACACTGGGTCTATGTCACATCTTTCTTGAAGACACCTGGGCTCACCACCCCACAAGAACAACCACATCACATCTCACCTGAAGACACCTGGTCTACCACAACCACCATCTAGTTCACTAACAAACCTCATGCCATCATATACAATGTAATACCTACCACACCTGGAAGAGAGAGTAGGAAAGAACGTTTACCCATCCATACATCCTCCACAATTGATATCAGGAAAAACACCCCCCTTCATGACTATGTAGGTGTCGTAACATAGTGCTCGACATGGGTGGGTGGGTCTAGAAATCACAAAGAATATAAAAGTATATAAATATATCCACACACAAGCTCAACCTATGGTTTCACAATCCAATTCTAACCAACTCACAATAACATCTTCACTTTTGCTGCCACATCTAAATTTACAACACCACGCAAGTCACAAACCACATCACACCACCAACCAATTCCATTATCTAAACCTTTCACTTCATTATTAAATATCATCCACATTTAACCAGACAACCAATAATTTATTTATTCATTATCCATTTCCATCCCATTAACTGAACCAAACCCTAGTCATTTCAAAAATCATTAAACAAGTTTTTTACTTCATCACTACTCAGGTATCTATCACAAAGAAACCACATATCAAAATAATCTCATCATCCCCATTACACAATTACCTCATCGCCCCAAAAGCATAAAAAACCACCACCTCACCACCCCAAAAGATCTCCTAAGGAATAGTTACCTGACCACCCCAAAAGCATTGAACAACAACAACCATCTCACGTCACTAAAAGAACAACCAAACAACCACCACCTTTCCACCCCAAAATCACTACCACATCTCACCCACCATCTATACATCAAATCACAGAAACACATTCTCCATCCCACAAGCACGACCACTCATCACAACACACCAAGATCATTTTCCATATTTTAAAATGGGGATTTTATCACATTCCACTTTATTTTATGGGGATTATCACACAAAGCCATAATCATGGGGAAAAATTCATTAGAAAAATATTAGTGGTTAGTAAATTTTCAATTTTATGGTGTTGTAAAAAAATCCCAAAAAAAAATTTCACAGCACATATCATCATTTGCAAACAAAGCCCCCCAACATCCACAATTTTCAGTGTGAAATAAAGACTGTACTATCCATCATATCAAATTAATATCAAAGTTGTTAAAGAATGTTAATTAAACCCCTTTACCATTCAATTTTAATTTAACCAATTATTTACTTTCGATTAATCCAACATAACCATAACCCATAGATAAACAAGAGTAAACCCCTCTAAGTCAAATAAATAGAGGTGAGAGATGGTAAGTCACCTAGGGGTGCCTAGGGTTCCTCCATAACAAGAGATGTAGAGATGGGTATTGCTGAATGAAATGGTTCAGCAAAGAAAAATAACTAAAAAACTGAAATCCTATAGGTTTCACAACGTGTAACCATTACATATCATGTATTCCCTCTAGTAGCTTTATTGCACCTCCATCATCCATAAAAAACTCTTGAAACCTCCCTTGAACACCTCCAACCATCAGAACTAGAAAGGTATTTGACTGGTAGAGCATGGATCATTAAATAAGACATCACTCAAATGATTATTACCCTTTAGAGTTAAAAATATATCCCATAAATAAAGGAGTCTGACAACCACCCTGAGAGATACCTCTAAAGAATCTCATCATACCTAAAATGTTTCCACCATCCAAAACATGCCAAACCAAAGAGACACAAAAAATCTAGAACAACCACATCACTACATAGCCACAAATCACCTCTTATCACACAACTACACCACCAATCAACCATATCAACGTCCAAGCATCCCAAACCAAAAAAATTCACAACCAACTAATCATAATTCCTCGAACACACAAATCATCAAATTATGTCCCCCATGTCAATATATTATCTAGTATAGGTGACATTAAATCACCCAAATGGGTTTAATTGCATCATAGTTAATGCATCTCGATTAGGAATATAGTCCTCCCATTTTCATATGTTAGGAATTTATCACATAACACACATCACAAAATAGAGAAAAAATCATCAAATAAAACAAGGTTTAAACATCACATCACAAAGAAAAACATGGAAAAGAAAACTCAAAATATCTCTAGGTACTGGGTATGAATCTACATATCTTGCTCCCGTGTACTCTCCTCTAGGCCACCATGCCACCAAATCACGAAAACCAAAGGAATGTTTCATCCACACAGTGCATTCTCTTGGTGATCCTGTATCTCTATCGTCTACTCTATGAATGTTGTGTTGTCCTCTATATCTAACGCTCCCTAGTCAGTAAAATGGGATTCATCATGAAGATTCCAATAAATCTAAAAAACATGGTAAATGTCATGGATACTCTCTATCCATGGTGGAAATTCAAACCAATATTCCACCTCTTCAACTCACCCCAACACCTCAAAGGGACCAAAAACCTAGGTTAAATATTACTCCCTCTACCAAGCCTCTACTTCCCAGGTCGAGGGGAAAACATTAAGAACATATGGTCCCCAATATAAAACTACAAGGGACTCCTCCTATGATTGACATAATACTTATTCATATCCTCTACTTCTTTCATCCTCTCATGAATAAGATAATCCATCTCTGTAATGCTCTGAACCACATCGGGGCCAAGAACTGTTTCCTCCCCAACCTCCATCCAACATAATAGAGAACGAAATGGATTCCTTTACAAAGCCTCAAATGGGTCCATGCCAATGGAATATTAAAAGATATTTTTGTATGAAAACATGACGAAAGGCAGGTTTCATACCCAATATCCACAAAAGTCTAGAACACATGCTCGAAACATATCATATCATATGTATAGTTCTCTCTATCTACCCCTTCTTTAGAGGGTGGAAACTAGTGTTGAGGCATAAATTAGTGATAAAATCATATTGTAATACCCTCTAAAATTGAGAGGTAAAATTTGAATCCAAACCCAAGGAAATGGACCACATAAATCCATGAAACCACACTATCTCGTCCACCTACATCTTAGCTAAAGAATCCATTGTTCCAGACTCCTTGATCTCTAAGAAGTGAGCCAATTTTGTCAACCAATCCATCATCACCTAGGTAGCATCACAACCTACCTGATATTGGGGTAAATCTGTTATGACATCCATTGATACATCATCCCATTTCTACTCAAGACCATCCAAAGGCAAAAAAACTCCAGGAACATGATGATTATACATTACCTATTGGGAAACCAAGAACTTTTTGACAAACTCTGACACCTCTCATTTCATACTAAGCCACCAAAAACTACATTATCAAGACATTAAACATATTATAAACTCCATGTTTTACCTATAAAGGTGATCTATGAAATTCAAAAAGGAATCCCATGCACATCACCATCAGAAAAAACAACCTCCCATGAAATAATATCTAACTCTAACGATCCCTATAAAGCATCAACATGGACAACATGATCATGCATCAACATTTCCTCGGAGTATCCCCAGTGAGACTCCTCGACATTTTTAATAAATGAATACTTCACCATTATCTCAAAAAAATAGCATCTACAGCCATTTACCCTTACATATATGTGTAAGGATATCAACTCCTCCATTGCTCTCCAAGCATCCCAGACTCCTGAACAACATATTTCCCCAAATTCCTACTCAAAGCGTTAGCCATAATATTTCCCTTTCCTAAGGTTTAAGAGAAATCAAAATTTTAATCCTGAATAATATCCATCAACCTTCACTACTAAATGTTCAGATCACACTGAGGAAAGATATACCACAAACTCTTCTGATCCGTGAATACCACAAAGTGATCCATAATGAGTTAATGTCACCAAAACATCAGTGAAAACACAACCGTTTCAAAATCCAGATCATGGGTGGAATAGTTACACTCATGTGAATGTAACTTCATAGACCCAAATGAGATCGCTACCCTCTACATCATCAACATGCATCCCTAACATAAATGGTAAGCATCATAAAAAACCTCAAACGCCA
This sequence comes from Viscum album, assembly GCA_963277665.1. Classification (NCBI taxonomy): domain Eukaryota; kingdom Viridiplantae; phylum Streptophyta; class Magnoliopsida; order Santalales; family Viscaceae; genus Viscum; species Viscum album. The sequence goes on along the minus strand of OY728167.1, from coordinate 311,290,401 downwards.
CACCCTCCTCAAGAAATTGTAGCACTAGAGTACTGATCAAATTTACTTTTAAGTAACCGAATGCTTCCTAGTAATAATTATTCCACCCAAAATCTTGGTCCTTACAAGTCAATGTTGTCATCAGAGTTGTAAATCAACACAAATTGCTAAAAACCCATTGATAATATCCTATGAGACAAAGAAATATGTGAACCCAAGAAACGTTTTCTGGTTCTTCCCATGAAAAAATGTCTCTACCTTCGATAGATCCACTACAAGATTCTGATAAGACACCAAATTCACAAGTAAATTCCCCTATCATGTCCAAAACTTACACTTTCAATTCTTTCCATAGAGTTGGTTGTGTCGAAGGACCTGAAAAAAGCTCCGAAATGATCGACGTGATCCTCCTATGACTTTGAGAATATCAATATATCATCAATGAATACCACAAAAAACCAGTCCATGAACTCACAAAAAAAGGATTTCATAATCCCCATGAACATGGTTGGTGTGTTCGTACCACCAAATTACATGACTATAATGTCGAAGAACCTATACAATCATCTTAAGGAAATATTCAGGATATCGCTCTCCATCACCCTAAACTAGTGATATCTAGAACACATATTGATCTTATAAAAACAACTCACCCCTCTCATCTGGTTGAAAAGATAATCTATCCTTGGAAGAGTGTAATGGTTTTTGGACATCACCTAATTCGACCTATGGTAGTCTATAAACAACCTCAGACTACCATCTGCCTTCTTAGAGAACAATAATATAGAACCCCGTGGTGAAACATCGAGCCAAATAAAACCCTTCTACATCATATAATCTATCTTAATCCTCAACTCCCAAAACTCAGAAGGTTCTGCCTGATATGGAGCCACCAAAATCAGAAAATCCCCAGGACACGAGTCTATCCCGAACTCAACATCATGTCCAGGGGTAGCATTACAAAATACTTGAAAAAAACATGCAAAAACTACCCAATTACCCTGGGAATATCTACCATTCTAGCCTCTATTGGCTGCATTGATAGCTTATCCAATGAAGAAAGAAGGGGATCCACACACTGACTACCCACCTAAAAAACTCTCTCGTCAACAAAAGCCACAAACTATCCATTCACATCCAAAAACATGACTCCCCTCCAGAATCATTAGATAACAAAACAGCAAGAATACAACAAGTCGATGTCAAGGATAACATCATATGGACACATCTATATAAAGAGAAGATCCGTATTGGACTGATGCAACCCTTTCATCAGTGTACACCCCCAGAAAACATCAAACAAGCCGTTATGGCCTTCAACTTGTGTAGTCAAAACTAGGGGAATGGGAAGCCTCTCTACCTCCAACTGAAAATAATAGACTAGAGTGGGTGCAACAAAGGTGTGTGAACCTCCTGAATCAAACAAGGCACAAACAAGGGTACTAAACAAACGGATCATACCCATGATGATTTATGGCCCCTATGACTCTTCTGTCTCCACTGCATGCAACTAAACAATATCATATCCCCTAACTATATACTGATTACCACCTCCATGAAAACACTCAAGTTGAGGTCCCTAAACATGATGAAAATCCTAAGGTTTGCCTCTGTCTACTCTATCTCTCCTCAGAAAGCATAATCTTGTTTCCCCTGCTATTGAAATGGTATCACTAGAAACTTATGATGAGGTTGGCACTGAACATGTCAACTTCAACCATACTAAGCTTGTGGAACCACTGGGCCCTGTTTCTAGAAATATCCCTGAACACCACAACCAAAACACATTAACACAAATCCCCTAGGAAAATAACGGAAACCACTGGCCCAAGATGGCCAAAAAGGAAGCTGCTAAGGTCAAATACCCACTAGTCAAAACCTAAAAGGTCCTGGTGCCTAAGATCTTCCATTGAAAACCCTACACCATGAGGAACCCTTCTAGTTCCCCTCTCATAGTAAACATCCTCATGATTTATTCCACTCGATCACCACTTTATTCTTCTAAACCACAAAATATATTGGAAATGTCAAATAAGTAACTCCATAATGGATAGAAGGATGGAGTGCCTCCTCAAAGAATCTCAAAGGAGATTCCCCATTTTCAAAAAGATCTAGGGAAAACTATAGAAAGTCCTTGAATTTTATTCCCAACTCCTGCACTGACATGCTTCCCTACTGAAGAGAAAGAAGATCATGCCTCTTCATTGCCTTCATAGTAGAAAAAAGGAACTTTGTCAAAACTATATCTGATATTCTACCCATGAAACATCTACCTCCTTCCACTCTCCTAGATATAGTGTCCACCACTAATGCATAGATCTGCACATCAGACTGGCTGCTAAAGGGATCCAGTGTTTCATCAGGGCTTGGATCAAACTGAAAGTGATCTTGATCTCATCCGTCTAGGTCTCTATCTCCACATCCAAAACCCAACCATCATACTTCCCCAAATCCTAGCACTAAAATGAACACAACACCCACTACCAATCCTCATCCACCTCTATCAGAACAACCCTATAGTGATAAACTAGATTATCCTACCAAACCTCAATTGCTTGAGTTACACATGAATGAAAAACAGGATCCATGGATGAAAATGAGAAATATTTTACTAAGCCCAGTAGTATGGAATTTTACTAATATTCATTTTAATTTACTTTACTCATTTTAACCTTCAAAAAATAACCCAATTAAAATAATAACACAAGTCATCAGGATTCATGTACCTCTCTTATGTCTTTACCATAAAAACTAGTCCACCTCACTTGGTCATTAAATAAGCTTAGATTCCATACACTAGATCATGGGGCTAAAATACCATTTCCTAGATTGTCTCTCTAGCCTATGTCATGCACCAAGGTCAATTAGCACAGTTTCCATACCAACCCATGAAATCCTCACTATGCCTAACTCCAAACTCCATCCTATCTCTCAACCACTCCAACGATACCACTTTATCATGACTCCTCCCTCCAAAGATACCTAAATGAAGGGAGAGAGATAATGACCCATGAGTTCAGACACCAATAGGCCCCAAGTTATTGACTATAACTAAGGGTATACAAATATCATGAAATGGGAGGCATTTGGCTCTATAATAATATAGGATCATGAGATAAGATGGACCATCCAAAAACAAGTAAATGGAATAATATAAAAAGAATCCAAAACCATCCCACATGAATATATAAATAAAGTTTATATTGATAAAATATCCAAAAATAAATACTCAAATGAAAAGTTATGGAAGTGACATAGCAGCTATCTAAAGGTCTAAGCTAATAATGTTAAACATGGTCCACATAGTCCTCCTAGAAACCAGAAAATATTTTATATGTGTAGGGTGGGCAAACAAGTATACTTATTAGTAAAACCAAAGCCTCTCATGCACATGTGATAGAATTATAAAAATTAACCTGTGAGAAAACAAAACTAAGCAGCAAATATAAAGGTATACTAACCAAAATCGACCACACCAAGGCACACTCACTAAATAATTCAAGCCAAGTAATATAATATAACAAGAATCATATCAATAAAGAGTACCCCACACCACTTTTGTTGATGGTATTCCACTATTACACCCTAAATTCGTACGTCCTAGAACTATTATATCTTCCTAATACAACACTTCCCTATAAGAACGATCACATCACATCTCACCTGCAAAAACCTGGGCCTCCGCCCCTCAAGCACAATCATATCACATCTCTCCTGCAGACACTTGGTCCATCACATCCCAACCACTTCCATAACCAGAGTAGTAGGGTATCATGAACATGAAGGAAATAAACATCATGTCCTTCTCTTACCATGCATGACCCCCACTATAATATTCCCCACAAGAATAGTCAAAACACATGTAACACCCTGACCCCACTAGGCTGGAGCCGGTGGATTAATTCTGATATTGGCATGGTTAGAAGGAATGAAAATTAAAAGGAACAATCAGTTTAGCAGTCATGAAGAAACTAGATACATTAAAGTAACTAAAATTATATTGGGAAAGGTTACAACATACAATACAAAACAAAAACTAAAAACTGCATCCATAGGAACTCAATAAAAGGCCTTCTCTTCATCACCTGTTGAAGATAGAAAATGAAAGGGGTGAGCTCAAATGCTCAGTAAGGGTTAAAAATATTAGAAGAATGAGTACAATAATAAGTGAATCATAATCAATATGACATAAACAATATGTCATAGTCAATAAATGAAAAGCTAATGCCATTAATATATTGATAATGAAACTGCATCCATAGATTTTTTCATAGTGAGAACCTCATGGATAATAATAATAAATGATAATGAATAAAGAGAATGCTTATTAATTGGATTTCATGTATCTAGATCATGAAACCATAATACCGTAAACATGTTTTAGTTCTGTGGGTAGAATCCCATCTCATTTTTGGAAACAAACTTGAAGGGTTTGTCGCCAACTGATTTGTATCATGTGACCTGCCAATGGATCAAGCGGATGTAGCGGGCCCCACCCACCACTAAAAGTCCAAATAATTATTTATACATTGATTAAATACAAGAGAAATATGCCTTCTCAATATCATTATAGATTATAAAATATGGATTCATCAATATTTCTATAATAACTTTCCAAATAAACACCGTATGTAAAATGGTATACGGTTTAGACAACAATCATATCCATGACCTGAGATTACAGATATTTAATATAAATACAATTTACAATGTAAAGTTATCTCAAATGGTCATTATGTACACAACATAAGGATTATTAGGTGCACAATACAACGTTAGTCACAACAAAGGGGATATTCTTGAACAAAAGTGAGAGAGAGGATCCCTTACCTTATGCTTAAAGGTGTTATTGACTTGTTATTAAAGACCCGAATAAACAAATTAAGATTATTAATTTATAAGTACATAACCACTTTTATATGTAATCGATATGGTATAACCTTATTAAGTTCATTAATGTCCTTTTTTTGGATTTAATAGATTCAATTTTATTGTTTTGGAAGCATTTTCTTACTTGGTTTCATGCTTTGTTTACTTGTATTCGGGAATGGAAGTTGGTTTGAAATATGGGTAAACATCTAGAATTGTTAATATAAACTATTAGTGAAATTAAATAGACATAAATGATCTTATACTTATTCTAGTTTTATACCATGAGGATGACTCAATCGATGAGTTAAAAACAAACACTTGAATTTGTCTTGGCAGTTTTGTGCTCAATAAACTTGTTTTGTATTATTATTCCATATTATGAATGTGTAAGGATTCCAGAACATTAATATAGATAAAACACATATATTATTACCTGGTTCAACCATATAATTGGTTTCATGACCAGACTTGAAATAATTAATCGAAATTGAAATTACATCGTCAACGATGTCGGTAATTCGACTCATCACGGACAATGTTTTTATTCCTTAAATAAGTTGGAGAGGAGAAGAATAATGATGTTAAATTTTCCATAAACATGAGAACATCCAGAACATACAATATTCTAGATCTTCCATGCCTCTTGGTTAATAGGAGGTGAGGAAATAAGAATAAAATAAAGGAATTATAAAATGAAAGAAAACATGATAATTTTCTCAAGAAAATTCTACAGCTTAACGGCGTCTCTTAAAATTTCATAAAAATAGTTTGATGATAGGAATGGAATATCTCATAATTAATAAATAATATGGACAGTAAGGGGGAATATTTAATGAAATATCCCAACAAAAGCCAAAGGTAATGGAAGAGAATAAGATAAAATGAAAAAAATAAAGAAAATAAAAGAGGTTGTTTACCTCTTGATCTCTTCTACTTGAGATCCTTCTTAAGGGCTTTGGTTTTGGTCTTTGGGTGAGACTAGAAGCTCTAGGACGTGGGGAAGAGACTAGGTAAGGGTAATTGGGCAGATCGTTGAGGAGATTCAAGGATTAGAGAAGTGGAGAGAAGAGGTAGTGGTGGGAGGGTTTTATAGTGGAGGAGAGGGGTAAATTTTTGAATATTTAATTTCATTATTTTATTATTTCCATCAAGAAAACCAATAGTATTGTTTCATGTGACCCCTAATAGTAATAATATCATGGGAGTTTTAATCTAGTGGCCTTACATCACTTATTATATCTTAAATAGTGCATTTAACTGATAAATTGAATATACAGTATTTTACAGTATTTTACTATTCATAAAAAATTCTTGAATTTCAGAAAATTCCCAAAAATTCACCATTACCATTTTTTGACGTGTATAATTCAAAATTGAAGTACAATTTTTGAAAATAATTTTCTAAATATTATTAATTTAATTTCTAAATAAAATCATACTTAATTCAAAAATTAACAATTCTAATTCTATAACTACTTCTATATCACAATGAAAAAATAACCAAGATGTTATTATCTTAAAGCCTTAAGAAAAGAAAATAATAATAAAATTTACAATTCATTAGGGTCATATTACTATTCATATTACTATTCATAAGGGTATATTACTATTCACCAAAAATCAAGTTTGTTCTATCAGACTCCAAATGACTTACTGATCAAAACACTAGATGGCCATTTTTTGAAATTCAGAACATAGAAGTGGAAAATTTATATTTAATGGATAGGTTTTTACTATCTCTTAAATAAAATAGTGTTGTTTCAAAGGAATACAATGATGAATAGAATTTATTTAAGAGAGACATGCCAAAAACTTTTGGGGTGCTACATTATTCTCTCCTTCATAAATTTCATCCTCGAAATTTTATATATAAAGCCCACCAAAAATATGTGGGTAGTTATTCTTCATAACATACTCAGGTTCCCATGTTGCTACCTCCATATTCTAGTTTCTCCAAAGAAACATTACTAGACAAGTTGTGTGATTTCTCAATACCTACTCCCTTGTGTCAAGAATCCCGATAGGCTTTTCACAGTATGAAAAATAAGGCTCCAGTTCAATTTCTTCATATGTGAGTACATGCGTTGGGTCTGGCATGTATTTCGTTAACAATGACACGTGGAACACATCATGAAATCTGGAAAGAATTTGTGGCATCGCTAAACGGTAAGCTACAGCTCCAATTCTTTCCATAATTTCAAATGGTCTGATGTACCTAGGGATCAGTTTCCCTTTCTTACCAAACCTTAAGATATCCCTCCATGGAGATACATTCAGAAATACATGATCTCCCTCTTTGAATTCCAAGTCCTTTCTCCGGTTGTCATCATAACTCATCTGCCTACTTTTTGATTCTTTAATATGGGCTTGTATTTTCTTCACCTTTATCATGGTCTCTTTAATAAGCTCTGGGCCTATAAGTTTCTTCTCACCAACTTCATCCCAACAAGTTGGACTTCGACATCTCTTTCTATAAAATGCTTCATAAGGAGCCATTTGAATACTATAATGGAAACTATTGTGGTAGACAAATTCCACCAGAGGAAAGTATTGATTCCACATACCATGGAAGTTGAGAGAGCATGACCTCAGTATGCCTTCTAATGATTGAATAGTCCTTTCAAACTATCCCTCGGTTTGGGGGTGATATACAGTACTCATACGAAGCTCTGTATTCAAAGCCTTCTAAGGACTTTTCCAGAATTTTGATGTAAACCAGGGATCTCAATCGGATACAATTGATAGAGGTGCACCATGAAGTCTTACAACTTCATTAATATAGAGTCTTTCCAGGAACTCAAGTGGTAAATCCTCTATTATAGGAAGAAAATATGCTTATTTTTTGAGATGATCAACAATCACCCATATTTCATCATTCTTTCTAGGTGTCCTCGGTATTCCGTTGATAAAATCCATCGTAAGGTTATCCCACTTCCACGTCAGAATAGGTAGAGGTTGCATCACTCCTTTGGAATGTTTTCTCCTTGCCTTCACTTGTTGAAAAACTAGGCACCTTGACATGTAGTCAGCAATTTCCCGCTTCATATTATCCCACAAAAAATATTCCTTCAGATCTCTATACATCTTGGTGCTACCCAGATATATAGAGAAATTTGAACTATGAGCATTATCAAATAGTTCCCTTTTTAGCTCAGGTACCGATGGAACGCATAACCTCTTCCCAAACATCAGAACTCCTTCTTCATACACGAAGTTAGCCAGTCTCCCATCCTTGACAACTTTTATTTTCATGTGCAGATTCTCATCATCTGATTGAGATCTTTTTATCTTCTCTAATAAATACAGTTTAGCAATCATTTGAAATAGAAAATATTTTCCCCCTTCCTCAACAATTCCCATATCCATCATTAGTAGATCCAAATATATAGGATCTCTCTCAGTCATTATTCGAGTCAGAAGTCTATGATCCTTCCTACTTAATGCATTTTCCACCTTATTTTCCTTTCCTGGATGGTAGTGTATTGAAAAATTGTAATCATTGAGTAACTCGAGCCATCTTCTTTGCCTCATGTTGAGTTCTTTTTGTGTGAAAATGTATTTCAAACTCTTGTGGTCTGTGTAAATCTCACATCTCTCTCTATAGAGATAATGCCACCATATTTTCAGAGAAAAAATTATGGCTGATAACTCAAGGTCATGAGTTGGATAATTTTTCTCATGGGTCTTCAACTGTCTTGATGCATAAGAAATAACTTTATTGTTTTACATAAGGACGCAACCCAACCCATTCTTTGATGCATCACTGTATATCACAAATCCATCACTTCTAGATGGAAGATTCAAAATTGGTGCATTGACCAATCTTCATTTCAATTCATCGAATCATTCTGTACAATCTTTTTTCCACAAAAACTTAACTCCTTTACATGTGATCTTGGTCAGCGGGTTAGCCAGTTGGGTGAAATTCTAAACGAAACGCCGATAGTAACCTGCTAAGCCAATAAAACTGCGTACCTCAGTTATGTTTGTTGGTGTTGGTCATTCTTGTATTGCCTTTTTCTTTGCTGGGTCAACTAGGATTCCATCCTTAGATACAATATTACCTATAAATTAAACTTATTGAAGCTATAAATCACACTTGATAAACTTCATATATAATTTATTTCTTCAAAGAGTTTCCAGAATAATCTGCAAGTGATTCTCATAGTCTTCATAGCTTTTTTATTTTACCAGGATATCATCGATGAACACCACAACAAAGTTATCAAGATATTACCTGAATACTCAATTCCTTATCTCCATGAAAATAGAGGGTGCATTAGTTAGTCCAAAAGGCATCACTGTAAACTCGTAATGCCCATACCTGGTTTGAAACGTCGTCTTAAGAATATCTTCCTTCCTCACATGAAGCTGATGATATCCGGACCGAAGGTCAATCTTCGAAAAATTATTGAGCTCCATGAAGTTTATCAAATAAATAATTAATCTGGGGAAGAGGATACTTATTATTTATTGTAATAGCATTGATTTACCTGTAATCAATGCATAGCCTCATGGATCCATCTTTCTTCTTGACAAAAAAGACCGGGACTCTCCATAGAGAGACACTTGGTCGAATAAATCCTTTTTCACTCAACTCCTCTAGTTGTTTCTTTAGCTCCACTAATTCCACAATGGCTATTCTACAGGGATTCTTTGATATAGGTCTTTCACTAGGACTTAAATCAATAGAGAACTCAACTTCACGCTATGGAGGATGTCCATGTAAATCCTCTCAAAATGCATCAATGTACTCTTGCACTATATGCACATCTTCAATTTGAAGATTTCTTTCCTTTCCCATAGATTTTGGTTCATCTTCCCCTCCAATTATTTCATTCAGTAGAGCTACTGGGGGTGGTTCTAGAAAAGAATCAGGTGGCGAAGTTTCTTCCCTAAAGACAAGGGATTCTACACCATTTTCAAAAATTGTAACTTCATTCTTCTTGCAATAAATATTTACATCATAGTTTGATAGCCAATCCATACCAAGAATTATATCAAATTCATTAATTGGTATGATGAAAAGGTTAGCAACTAAAGCACGTTTTGGTTATTGGAGGGGGACTAGTCGACATGCCTTTGTTGCAATGATACATCCACCAGGAGTTTTGATTGAAAAATCCTTTATTAAATAAAATTAAACATATCTAATTTTCATTGAAAATTGAGAGGATATAAATGAATGTGATGATCCAAAATCAAATAAAGTGTTGGCTAAGTTTGAGGAAAAAATTAAAGTACCTGCCACCACATCATTAGGAACTTCAACCTCCGTGGTTGTAATCGCATAAGATCTCCCTTGCTCTCTTGGACTTTCTGATTCAAGTTTCCTTGGTTCTTATGAAACTCATTTTCATAGTGTCCCATATCTTTACAATTATATCATTGAACATAATTGAATTATTTCTTCCCCTTTCATTCATCATATCGATGACACTTTTCTATGCAGTTATAACAGACTCCCATGCCTTTCATGCATTTCCCGAGATGATTCTTTCTACAGTTCTTGAATAATGGGAAATCCTTCATTCCCTTGTTCTTATTTGTTACTTCTCCCTTTCCATTTTTATCAGAGTACAACTTCTTATATTGGTTTCCTTTGAAAATATTTGATCTAGAAGATTATCACTCTATTTAGATGGCACTTGATAAAATTTCATCATACGATGAAAATGATTGAGAAGCCAGTGCTCTTCAAAGAATTGGTTTAAGAACTTCAAAGAAATGATCAATCTTGTCTGCCGAGTCACGTACGTAATCCATGGCATACCTAGATAGCCTTGTGAAGGTAGCCTCATGCTCTGCAACACTGTCTTCTTCCCATTGATTCAAGACAATGAATTTCCTCTTCCTTTTAGTCCGTTGCTTAAGAGGGAAATATTTTTTGAAGAATATGTCCTTAAAATTCCTCCATTCCATATCTTCTATTTCTTCTTCCTCCATAGTATTTTTAATCAGGGACCACCATTGATCAGCGTTTCCCTTGAGACAATATACAACCCGTACTACCATTTCATTTTCATTACAACTTAACGCCATGAATATCTTTTCAAGGGACTTGATCCATTGATCAGAAACCACTGGATTAGTAGTCCCATTGAAAGATGGTGGCTTCTTCTGCATGAAATGATCCAACACAGGTGTGGAATGGTTATTCGTTACAACTTGAGTAAGTTGTCCCAATATGGTCATGATCTGATCTGTTCCAACGTTGAATGTGTTGACTTTCTTAGTAGGGAGATCCCTACCTTGCCCACGAGTATTGATTCCCCTTCTTCCATTAAATGCCATTTCTAAATAATGGGATACACTAGCTTAGTTTATGAGTCTCAAATAGAAAAATTACTCAACGTAGATTAAAATTATATGCATAGCTAATCTTATAAACATGGTTCCTCTAAGGAAAAATTTTCATTAAACTACTTCATAATGGATCATAATGAAAATGTGAATTATACTAAGAATATCTCCCAGGAGTGTCGTAATGAAGAGTGCATCAAGGCCCATTGTCATGCACTAGTTCCCGTTCGAGTCTAGCTCAAAGAGGTGTTTTCGGGTTTTACCCCTAGATACATCTATTCCAGAGCTGCCTTTATCTACTCATATCAAGACATGGATTTATTGCTTAAAAGATCCACATAATCTATTCCTTACCAAATACCAGGACATTAATGTATGTTTTTCCTCAAAGATATCTTAGGGACTCTTCCTTAATCCACTTTTGCTGACTCTAGTTTCCATGTTTCCTACTAAACTTTCTCTGATATCAACTGTAACACCCCGACCCCACTAAGCTGGAGCCAGTGCATTACATGTGATATTGGCATGGATAAAAGGAATTAAAATCTCAATGGAACGATCAGTTTAGTAGTCTTGAAGAAACTAGATACATTGATGTAACTCAAATTACATTGGGAAAGGTTACAAAATACAATACAAAACAAAAACTAAAAACTGCATCCATAGGAACTCAATAAAATGCCTTCTCTTCATCACCTTTTGAAGATAGACAATGAAAGGGGTGAGCTCATATGCTCAATAAGGGTTAAGACTTAGCAAATCATGAGTAAAATAATAACTTAATCGTAATCAATCTGACATAAACAATATGGCATAGTGAATAAATGAAAAGCTAATTCCATTAATTTACTGAGAATGAAACTGTATCCGTAGGTTTTGTCATAGTGAAAAACTAATGGATAACAATAATAACTGATAATGAATAAAGAGAATGCTAATTAATTGGACGTCATGTATCTGGAACATGAAACCATAATACCATAAACACGGTTTAGTTCTGTGGGTAGAAACCCATCTATTTTTTGGAAATAAAGTCAAAGGGTTTGTCGCCAACTGATTTGTCTCCTGAGACCTGCCGATGCATCGAGGGGCTGTAGCAGGGCCCACCCGCCACTGCAAGTCCAAATAATTCTTTATACATTGATTCAATACAAGATAAATATTCCCTCTCAATATCCTTATAGAGTATATAATATGGATTCATCAATATTTCCATAATAACTTTCTAAATAAACACCGTATGTAAAATGGTATACAGTTTAGACAACAATCATATCCATGACATGAGATTATGGATATTTAATATAAATACAATTTAAAATGGAAATTGATCTCAAATGGGAAGTAGGTACACCACATAAGGATTATTAGGTGCACAATACAATGTTAGTCACAACAAAGGGGATATTCTTGAACAAAAGTGAGAGAGAGGATCCCTTACCTTATGCATGAAGGTGTTCTTGAATTGTTATTAAAGACCTGAATAAACAAATTAGGATTATTAATTCATAAGTCTAGAACCTCTTTTATATGTAATCGATATGGTATAACCTTATTAATTTCATTAATGGACTTTTTGTTGGATTTAAGAGATTCAATTTTATTGTTTTGGAAGCATTTTCTTACTTGGTTTCATGCTTTGTTTACTTGTATTCATGAATGGAAGTTGGATTGAAATATGGTCAAACATATAGAATTTTTAATACAAATTATTAGTGAAATTAAAGAGTTATAAATGATCTTATAGTCATTCTGGTTATATACCATGAGGATGACTCATTCGATGAGTTAAAAATAAACACTTGAATTTGGCTTGGCAGTTTTGTGCTCAATAAAGTTGTTTTGTATTATTATTCCATATTATGAACGTGTAAAGATTACAGAAAATTAATGAAGATAAAACACATATATTATGACCTGGTTCAACCATATAATTGGTTTCATGACCACACTTGAATGAATTAATGGAAATTGAAATTACATTGTCCACGATGTCGGTAATCCAACACATCACAGACAATGTTTTTATTCCTTAAATAAGTGGGGGAGGAGAAGAATAATAATGAGGAATTTTACATAACAATGATAAAATAAATAATATAAAAGATTTTGGAGCTTCCATTCCTCTTTGATAAGAGGAGGTGAGGAAATAAGAAGAAAACAAAGGAATCTTAAAATGAATGAAAACTTGATAAATTTCTCACGAAAATTCAGCAGCCTAACGGCGTCTCTAAAAATTTCATAAAAATACTTTGATGAGAGGAATGGAATATCTCATCATTGATACATAATATGGACATTAAGGGGGAATATTTAATGAAATATCCCAACACAATACAAAGGGAATGGAAGAGAATAACATAAAATGAAAGAAAAGAAAGAAAATAAAAGAGGTTGTTTACCTCTTGATCTCTTCTCCTTGAGATCCTTCTTAAGGGCTTTGTTTTTGGTATTTTGGTGAGACCAGCAGCTATAGGACATGGGTAAGAGACTAGGTCAGGGTAATTGAGCCGAACATTGAGGATCTTAAAGGCTTAGAGATGTGAAGAGAAGAGGTAGTGGCATGGGGTTTTTTATAGTGGAGGAGAGGGGTAAATTTTGAATATTTAATTTCATTATTTTATTATTTCCATCAAGACAACCAATAGTATTGTTTCATATGACCCATAATGGTAATAAGATCAGGTGAGTTCTAATAAACTAGCCTTACATCACTTATTATGTCTTAAATAGTGTATTTAACTGATAAATTGAATATACGGTATTTTACCATATTTCACTATTCATAAAACATTCTTGAATTTCCAAAAATTCCCAAAAATTCACCATTACCATTTTTCGAAATGTAGAATTCAAAAATGAAGTCCATTTGTTGAAAATAATTTTCTAAATATTAATAATTTAATGTTTAAATAAACGCATACTTAATTCAAAAATTAACAATTCTAATTCTATAAATACTTCTATATCACAATGAAAAATTATCCAAGATGTTATTATCTTAAGCCTTAAGAAAATAAAATAATAATAAAATTTACTATTCATTAGGGTCATATTAATATTCATATTACTATTCATAAGGGTATGTTACTATTCACCAAAAATCAAGTTTGTTCTATCAGACTCCAAATGACATACTGATCACAACTATAGATGACCATTATTAGAGATTCAGAACATAGAAGTGGAAAATTTATATTTAATGGCTAGGTTTTTACAATCTCCTAAATAACCTAGTTTTGTTTCAAAGTAACACAGTGATGAATAGAATGTATTTAAGAGAGACATACCAAAAAAATGTTCGGGGTGCTACAACACATCTCACCCAAAAACACCTGGGCCACATCACATCTCCCTAGAAGACACCTAGACTCTCCGTCCCACATGAAAATCCACATCACATCTCACAAATACACATGAACTATCACAACCACCATCTAGTGCACTAAAAGTCTTCCGATTATCACATCTAGTTCAATACTTACCTCACCTAGAAGAGAGAGTGGGAATGAGTGGGTGCCCAATCATTCATCTTCCACATTGTATGTCAAGAAAAACACCCTCCCCCATGTGATTATGTGGGTGTTGGAACATAGTTCATGATGTGGGTGGGATCATATATAAATAAAAAATATATACAAGTATATACATACAGCCACACACGAGCCCAACCTATGGGTTCACAACCAAATGCTAACCAACTCACAACAACATTTTCACGTTTTTCACCTATAGATGTATAAAATCATGCAAGTCACAAGCCACATCACACCACCAAACAATTACATTATCCGACCAAATTATTTCATTATTAAACATCACATACATTTAACCACACAACCCATTATTTGTTTATTCATTATATATTTCCATCCCATTAGTCGAACCAAACCCCATCCATTTCAAATATTATTAAACAAGTTATGTATTCTATCACTACCTATGAATCTAGAAAAAAGAAACCACATATCGGAAGAAAATCACCATCCCCATCACACAATCTCCTAACTATCCCAAATGCACAGCTAAACAACCCCCACCCCACCACCCCAAAAAACAGCCATACAACCCCCAACCTCGCTACCCCAAAAGGAAATCCAAAAAACAACCACCATGACACCCAAAAATCATATACAAATAACCCCCACCATGAAACCCCAAAAGGATGGATAAATCTCACCCATCACCCCCACATCATAGAAAAAACACACATTCACTGTCCCATGATCACTGTCACACATCACAACACACCAAGATTATTTTATAGATTTTAAAAAGGGTATTTTATCACATTACACATTATTCTAGGGGTTTTTTCACACAATTCATAATCCTAGGGAAACCATTTAACTATCCAAATATAAGTGGTTGGTCAATTTTTTATTTTAGGGTGATATCAAACAATCACAAAAAAAGTAGTCTTCATTTCACATATCATCATACACAAAAAAAGCCCCCCAACAACCACAATTTTCCAGAGGGTCATAAATCCCATACAATCCATCATATACCATTAATATAAAAGCTATAAAAACATATGAATCAAACCCCTTTACCCTTAAATTTAAAATTTAGACAATTATTTATCTTTGATTAAGACAAAACAACCATAATGCATAGATAAACAAGAGTAAACCCCTCATGCATGATACACTATAAAGAGAAATGAGGGATTCCCTACCTCAAAGAATATTTACTGACTCACTACACACTGCATGGAAAAGAAAAAATTCCTACAAACCATATTTGTATCACAGGAAACCATGGATCAACCTACACTACACCCAAAGATCATAAAAGTGCAACCCAACTCACACCTAAAACCAAATGAAAATCCCCATAAATCATCCAAATAATAATATGATAAAACCAACAAGAAAGGAATAATAAATAACCACCGATTTCCAATGAAAACCCACTAAAACCAACGGATCGAAGAAATGTTGGAGAGAGATAGAAAGTCTCCTTAGGGTGGAAAGGGTTCCTCCAAATGAGATAGGGAGAGAGGGGTACAGTTGAATGAAACTTTTTGGCTGAGAAAAGGAACATAAAACCTATAATTCCATAGGTTTCATGTCATGTAACCATTACACGATGTGTAATCCTTAGGTTTTAGACAAATTAAAACTTTCATAAAAAAACATGTTGCCTCAGCCTTTATTTATTACACATCGCAAATTCCACTTACACAATGTGTAATCCATATCACAGATTCTTCCTTAGCCATGAATAGGTTGTGAACTAGCCAAATATACAAGTCATGAACCACCATTTCATTTTGAGTAAATAATACATGGTTTTTATTCTCAATATAAACTCGGTTATACCTCCAACATCTATCCAAAACTCTCTAAAACTCCCCTAAACACCTCCAACTACCAAAACTAGAAAATTAATGGATTGGGAGGGAATGAACCATTACATATGAACTAACTCAATCTAGAACTTAGCTTTCTAGGGACCTCCCTACCCAATGAATGTAGGAAGATGATTCAGCTGAAACTCTCTCACCATCTCAATCATTAAAGGTATGGTGTGAACAGTCTCACTCCCCATGGATCACATAACCTTCAGGAATATTTCTTAGAGAAGATCATCCATCCAATTATCAGGAGTTGTAGGAAGCTATAGTTCATCTGCATTAGGAGAGTGTTTATTTCCCCTCTCCTGAAACTCAACTCAAAGATGATGAGGAGGCATTTGCTCAACCAGACAAATGCACTCTTTAAAACATCAGTTAAACATCAAGGTCAACCTCAACAAGTTAAAACAACATAGGAACAATGATATAAGGTTCCCTTAAAACTTTTATTAACAAGTGAATTTACATAAAAAATTAGTTCATTTATTCCATTTTTCATCAAATATAACAAGTATCTCATTTCATAGTTCATATACGCTAATATATCTCATTAAAACCATGTATACCTTCAATATAAAATCATATAACATGTCTAGTAGGTTAATTTATCTCATTATAATAACTAGGAATATATTCTCAATTATTAGATCCTCTTGTAATAGTAAAAATCACCATAATAAAACCATTCCATGTTTCTATTTATCTCAATTCATTTTCCAAGCCACAACATGTTGAAAACTCAATTCACATTATTATGCGAAGACTCAACTTTTATGATTTCCGAATCATTGTAAATTCAAGGGATGACTCACTACTTGAGTAGCCACAAGACTAGTCTCAATTCTAAATTACCTAGGGGTCCAGTGGGAGTTCTAAGCACTTACGTTTCATCAAACATATATATAATCAATTATTTGGGTCACACACAAGGCATGTTAGGGCGATCATAATTATTTTACATTCCTGGATAATTGGAAACATAATTTATGTAAAATTTATAAATGACCTACCTTAATCCAGTGATCAAAGAAACACCCATAATGGGGAATTCTCATAGAGAAATTAAGGTGAAAGATATCAATAAATAAAACCTAGATTACACAAAAAACCAGATCAAAAACCTGATTCAATAGCTGATAGGAGATCACACCACCATAACAGAGAACAAAAAAGAAGAATTAAACCAAAGTGAAGGAACTCACAAGAGATTAAATTCTATAAAGATACATCAATAAAAGAATTAATCACCCAAAAATCCCCTTGAGTCACTCTAGGGTTTGAGAGAGGTGTCTACACAATGAAATATGCAAGATTCATGTATTTCACTTCTTTAAAAATCACTGGTCCTAATGAACTCACATCCTGAAACCATTTCAAGATGTATATTCAACATATTCCAATAAATTCATCACCTCATGTTAAAAATACATCGATATACCTTTTTCCAACATGTATCAAATTCAAGGCTTGTAAAACATTCACATCCTAAAACTATTTCATGGCTTGTTCTAAGCGATGAATTCACGTCCTGTATTACATAAACAACCTGAATATGTAGTTTAGAAAGAAGATAATATTGATTCCTATAGAAAGACAAAAAATCCTTCAATTCCACCCAATCCTGAGGAGAATCCCTTTTTGACGTTAGACCCATTTATACCCAGAATCAATTAATTAAAACAAACATACATTGCCAAACATTAGATCATTCCCTAAAAATGTATCTCCATTCCCAAAAGAAACTCAACCACTATGTTTTAAAGAAGAAAATTCAAACTAAAATAGCCATACCTAAAAACTCAAATAGGTACATACCTATAAAAATATGGGATATTATAGGCTCATATTATAGTATGCGTACCACACTACAAGAGTACAAGAGATAGGAATTCTCATGCTGCAACTTTGTTTACAGTACCATGAAAGGTACGCTTGAGGAAGAATGTCATGGGAACTTGGTTTGATGAAGGTGAGGACCTTAAACTATGAGATGTAACACCATTATATCATAGGTATGATACTTATATAGATTTTAAGAAATCACAACACAACATTCCCAATGTTTTAAAAGACATTATAACTAGATCTTGAGGATATGGTTGTTGATTAGGAGTCATGCTGTAATGTTATGTATCACACCAAAATCAGATTTTTATGAGACATGTCACACAAAAAATAAATAATGTGACACCATGATATGCTATATTCTAATCATTTTTCTATATTTGAAATAGTCCCATATTTTATGGGATTATGGTTGAATTTGAGAAAATTAATTATATATTAATATATAGTTGGAGCACCAAATTAATGAGTGACATGTGTAAAATTAATGGGGGTGATTTGATAAAATTGAATACGTAATATTGGAATAATTAAGGAAAAATAAAGAAGAGAACATATTTTACAAATATGAAAATAAATAGAATGGAATACAATTGTGAAGAATTTATAGAAGATATGGTTTCAATGAATAGGATGGAATAATAATGATAGTATCTATGTTGATTTGGTAAATATATTTGTGAGGATTCCTTATGATTGATGATTGTGTAATGTTCCCTTTTATAACTCTCCTTTGAAGCGATGAGTGAATAGAGAGAAAGAGGAGTTACCCTTGGATCGGTAGTGTCCTTTTTAAATTTGTAATCATCTATAGTGAGTAGAGATGTCCTACAGTATTTAGACACAACATCAATGTATACTCCTTATAGTATCCCATTGTGGTGAACCATGTAAAATATCATGTTAATTCTTTAATTTTCTGTTCTTGAATATTTTTCATTCTTGAGATTAACAAATTTGTAGTGTTCTTTCCAACACGAGAAAAATATATAGTCAAATATGAGAAAAACATAACACCCTAATTCACCCCCACCTCATAGGGTGTATTGGGAAGTTGTGGTTACAACAATGGGAAACCCTAAGAGTTAGTTAATCATATCCCATTATGAGATTGTGGTTAAATTTAACTATGAATCCCAAAAGTTAACATAATGGATGAATTGATTTGAGATAAATTCAAATGATGGATTTGGTTACGAAGTTGTCCACTCAACTATCCAAGAGCCATACGTGATATGATTGAAATGATTTTTTACCTAAATAATTGTGAATTGGGAGAAATGATAATGTACAACCAAAGTGTAATAAAATATAGATATTGTCCCACTAATAGATATGATGAAATATTAAATGGGGTTATAATTTTAGTGGGAGTAAATTTAATAAAATTATTTATTAAATGATTACAAAACATGATACTTGTATGAAAAAAATTATATTTTTGATAAAAATGAAATCATAATCATCTTTGACTTTGAGATAAATTCTTCAAAAAGAGAATATTAATGAAAGAAACTTCTTAAAATAGTATAGGAACTTGAGAATAGTTAGTGGGAAAGAAAAAAAATTAAATGTGTTTAAGTATAATCTTTTTAAGAAATTATCTATTGATGAAGCTTGTAAGGAAGAGAATGATACTTATAGTAAGAATGGTAAAGACCCACATAAAATATCTATGTTTTTATTTATTTCTATAGATCCAAATCATAAAAATCAATATGATAATATGGATGAATTGGGAATGATAAAAAACCTTAAAATAATCTAGCAATAATAATATAGAAACAAATGGTATATGGTTTCAAAATAAAATTTTAAAAGGAAAATTATCAAATTAACATCATTGTCCACTCAAGTACTCAATATAGTTGGGTATGTCAATGAATTGGATAAACTAGAGTCTTATTTAAGGATGGATTTGGTTCCATACTTCATTATATAATAATTTTATAAAATGATTTGATAATTTACCCTAAATTAAAATATAAATGATCTTAATAAAACACTACTAAAAAACTGAACAATTGCGATGGGTAATTTGTGATAGATTTTCACCCATCACAAATAAATGGAAATATTTAATTTTTCATTGTAGATAATACCATTCATCACAAAAAAAAATAACGTGGTGGGTAATATATATGGGGATGAAGTCCATCGCTATTGGTCATGTGGGGATTACCCATGGTATGGTAGGACAATGTTATTAGAGATAGATAATCTAATTAGTTCCAATTAGTTCTATTCACAATCTTTTAGTGAGGGAATACCCATCATGATTACTCAGCCACAAAAAAAACTAAAAAATATCACACCACTCCCTTTTCTCCCTCCCCCCAATTTTTTTCTTTACCCTCATCATGAAACCCTCCCTATCACATAGCCCTCCACTAATATCTTCCATCCTTCTTGATTTCTCCTTGTTTTATTGCGATTGAGGTTCGAATCCCCCAAGTACAGACTCCTATTCCCTCCTACTTCCTTTTGTGATTCTCCCTTCCATATCACTGCAATTTGTTCATTCGAACCATAGGTCACAATATTTACCTGATTCTTGTAGTTTATTCCGTATTTAGTATTCGCGTGGGTTCATTTTTCCCAATTTGGGTGTCTTCCATCAATGACAGCACATTCTGGCTCCCTAAAAGATTATTATGCTTGATTAGAGGTAGGTTTCCCAATGTTTAACCTTTATATTTAATAACTTTGTTTTTTTGCATTCAATTTATTTTTTAGCTTTGAGTTTAACGGTGATTTTTAATAAAAATATGGTTCTAAAGTAGTTTTGAAGGGTAGTTTCCATGTTTTTCAAAATCGCATTAAAATTAAATGAATGTTTGAATATTTTTCTTAAATGATTTGTTTGCATAAGTGACACTTTTTTTGAGCCTCATATTATTATGGAATATTTGATCTTGGGTATATTTTGAGGTTTGAATGATTATAGATTTATGATTATATAATTCATAAGTGGTAACTTATTAAAGTTTGTGAGGAGGTGAGATAAAGTGTTATGGTTGAATGAGAAACCGAGGGCACCTTAGACCTTAGATGCCTTGTGTCATTTATCGCAATGATTGATTGATATGTTTACTTATATAATTCCTTTTATGTTTGAACCATACAAAGCATGATAGATAATACTTAATTCATTCTACATGTTTAGGCTTCTTTATTGTATTAATTATTTTTGTATCACATATCATTCGTTAATGATATTTGATTATCATTCTTATGGTATTTTATCATTTCTAATGTTTGAGATTAGTTATCTTGTATTAGTAATATTTATTAAAATTATAGTTATAATTAATAAATAATTAGTATTACTTAATAAATATTTGTAAAAATTATAAAAAAATTGGTAATAACTTGTAAAAAATATAATATACAAAGAATTATTAAAAAATTCAATAATTCATAAAAATTTAGTAGTATTTAAATAAATTGTAAAAATTATTAATTTTTTTTTAAATTTAATAAATAATTGGTCAATATTATTAATAATTATTAAATGTAATAAATAATTAGAAAATATTAGTATATTATTATCACAACCTGTCCCAGTGGGGCCCATGCTATGACTCCCCAAGACCACCTCCAATAGGCCAGGGGCTGATGACTAGAACCGAGTAGGAATGTTACTAACATGGGAGGCATTTCCTAAGTACTTCTACACACGCACACATCTCCAAGTCCACAAATGCTGAAATGTAAAAACCAATAAGGAAAAAAATGCATGCATATAACTAAACCCAACCAACAGAGTACGATGGAATGTAATGTACTAAAAGTAAACTGGGCCAGAAAAGAAGCCCACCCAAAACAAGAGTCTGAAAACTACAAAGTCCAACCTATAAAAACAAAGAGGTACTGGGACTGCTGCTCGTAGCCGTATGAACATCTCAGCCTGTAGGGAACTCAGAAAGCTCAGTCCTTTCCTGGTCCACCCTAGACTTTGTCAAAATGTTGCTCGTTTTCACAAGAAACGACACATACGAGAAAAGCCTATGCAGGGGTGAGTATAACAATACTCAGTAGGGGACCCCAAAAATCACAAAGCAATAGACGAATGAAATGTATGGTCAGCTCTACTGATCAGTATATCTCTACTGAACATACAATATGATAACACAATCCAAATATACTCAAAACCCAGACCCAAAGTCTAGAGTCAAGTCACACATCCTCATACCCCTATTAGGGATTCAGTTCGAAGATTCCATGAAGCACTCATCTAGGAGAACTCACTCCACGAGTCTGATAGCTCTGATTTCATTCGTCCGAGAAGTATTGTTCTTCAGGAAAAGCCATGAGAGATAGATACAATCATTCCAAGAGAACACACTCTTGCGTGGGGAAAGATCACGATACACATATGAGGATCACTACCAGGACCTTGGCGGATATCGTGACTCATCTGGATTTAGCTTCTAGGTAGAGGATCAGCACCCTGTGAAAGTAGTCTTGTTGATACCTGATTCTAACTAGGGTTAAGAATGGATAGAGGATCTCGCTCCGGGCCTCTCGGAGGGATACCTGACTCTATCTAGGAAAGTCCTGCTGAAGGGATCATACTCCTGTAGAAGGAAACAATACCTAACCTTTAGAGGAACAAGAAAAGGGGGCACTAACCCAAAAGAAACATGTCCAAGACATAGTGGAAAAGAAGATCAATCCATGTTCTGAAAAGTACACGGTGTGTAGAAGTGTCACACGTCGTGTCTTCTAACCCCAGGTACTTCCCGTGTGCAATGGCCTGTGTCACAAGGCTGGTCATGTAGAAAATTCTGTACATGGCATGTAGTTATGATCACTCGCTGTTTCAAAGTAACGGGGGTCGGTTTTGTGTATGCGACTGTCTTCCCATACATGGTTTTATCCCATGTGTTCCATCCCGTGTAACAGGTACATGGGGTAACTCATGTAGCCATCCTGGTCTGGACATGTGGTGGAGTACATGGCCGTGCACTCCATCTCGTGTCCTTGTATCACCTGCAATACACGCTGAGTCCCCCATAAGGACCCACACGCCCTGTTCTTCGAAGAACACATCGTGTAATCGCTTCGTGCATTGCGGAACCCTAGATGCCGCTGAGCCGATACCACACGGCATGTTCTTCGGGATACACACCTTGTTCTTCGGTAATTTCCAAAAAAACATAGTTCTTCGTCCGGTGCTCCAGGGGATGCTTCATTATTTGATCCGACCATCCGATCGCCATGAAACTCAAATGTTTTGGTCACTCTGACACCAAGTAGCTGAATTGTAACACCCTGAGATTTTATGAAAAATATTTTTTTTATGTCTTATGTTATACGAAACACCAATGGAATCTTTCACAACACACATAACTGACTTGTCTTGCATTACACGCAATCACGACCTTCCTCGATAGCGTGTGTAGTACGCAATACCGGGTTTCACTAAACAACGATATATTATTATGGATTAGCCAATATGAATAGTATTAACAAAATTTTGAATTTTATAACATTATTATTCATCTTACACATTTTCTAGAACATGGTAAGAGAACAAAATAAATTTTTTAGGTAAAATAAGTATTTTTAAAAAAATGCAGTTTTGCCACCTTTTGATGGCGCACCCACATTAAATCAAGTTTTTGACATGTTTATAAGTTCAATTCGAAAAAATAAAATTCTTCTTTTGAATCAGGATATAAAATTTTTCTTTGGATAAATTTTTTATATTTTTCTGACAACTTTCATATTTTGATGAATAGTAAAAATACGCTAATTTTTAATTAAAAACAACTTTTTTAATTGAGATAAAATATATGGTTATATTATAATATTGAATGGTTTTAAATTATAAATACAATATATTTTTACCATTTAATATAATATATTTCATTAGCATTAATTCCACATTTAATTCATAGGTAAAAACATTTCAATCTTTGGCAATGTTTTAACTTCTAAAACCCGTTTTCTTAACAACGAGATTAATTTTAAATTAATTACAACAACTTATGTGTTTTGAATTTTGAAAAATGGATTCCATATTTGGAATAAGTGGGTCCAAATTATGTTAATAGGATACTTTCTATTTTTGGGCATTATGAATAGTAACTACGGTAAATTTTATTTACCATAGTTAAAGGTAAATCAGGTAATTAAGGGTAAAAATAAGATTATAAAATTACCCTAAAACCTTCCAAAATCCTATTGGATGACTAAAATTCGACTCATATCACCTAAGTGTCGGATTATATTCATTTAATGGACTTTTTTCTATGAAAATAATTTAATTTTTATTAAAACCAAAGAAAGTGACAACATGTCACTTTCTTAAATCTTATAAGTATAATAATTTAAATTTAGTGATAAACTTAATGAAACTTCGAACATGAATAGTCTCCAGAAATAAAATACATTTATCTACATCATATGAATTTATTTAGAATTTTTAGGGATTAAATAATTATCATTAATTATGACACAATAGTGATGTTGAGATTTTTTTATTAATTAAAATATCAAATAAATGGTTTTAAAAATATTAAAATCAATATTATATGAACTATTTAATGTGATCCAGTAATTTTATAGATATATATTATATTTTATGAATCTATTAAAGCTTTTATTTTGAACATATCTTCTGTATATATTTTAGTTAAATTCAAATAATTGAATAGTGTCAAAATTGACACTATTGTTATTTTATAATAATAACATATTATAAAATTGTTTAAAAATCACAAAAATATTTAAAAATTATAAATTAATATTTATATGATCGAAAATGTCATAAATTGTCAAATTATGGAAAATTCACAATACATATGTAATTATTTATAATAATTTAAAATGTAGAATATTATTACCCCAAATAAAACAAAATTGATAAATAAGGATAAATCAAGTAGATAACGTCTAAAATAAATTCCTAACATGTATAAATTTTATTGGTTGATGTTATTACAACCCTATCTCATCTAATATTCAGATATGAGTCATTTTGGAAGTTTTTATGTGGGGTTGAGATTTAATATAAACTAATATTTCTTATATTTCCAAAGGTGCCCCTCTCCTCCCTTATAAAAGGGAACCTCCTCCCTCTCCTCCTCACACCAATTTGAGCCTTCACGCTCAGCCAACCCCAGCCCATTTCACTTACCTACTTCCCTATAAACATCCTTGAGGTTATGGTCTTCTTTAAAGGCCAATTTTACTGCCCTAAGAGGTGGTCTCAAAGAGGCGCTTCAAAGAAGAGGTAATGTTCGTTACCGATTCTTTCAACTTTATTTCTTCTTCTACTTCTTCTTCATTAGTTGTTTCATTATGAAGTAACAACATCAGTATCAATAATATACTGATATGTTATTATATGTATTAAAAAATCCTATTTCACCATCTATCCATCCTACGGAAAACGAAATCACCGCGCGTGCGTACGTACGAAATACCGTCTCCACGCCGTGGTGTAATCTATTTTCCACCACCACCTTACTTGGATGGGTACAATGGTGTAAATAATGACTATATATGATTATTTTAAAGTGATATTGATTCTTAAATAGTGTAAATACACTCCAATAAAATTATACAGTCACGGGAACGATATCATCACTCATGCGTACGTACGGAATACCATCTCCACGATGTGATGCGACTCATTCTACATGATCTTCATTGCATAATGATTATATAAATGAAATGAATGAATAAATATGATATATATTACACTAATACCATTCTGGAAATGAGTTTTCTATAACCTAAAAAGAGGAATACGAATTTATTCGACAAAACACACATACGAACATAAAGCAATAAACACCTGAATAACAAGTAGCAATGAAATATTACTAATAAGAAGATAAGAATATGACCATATATGATATCATAAAAATAAGTATGATTTTGGAATAAGTAAATGAAATTATTTAAATCATTATAGAGGAGGTTCAGACACTTACAAAGCAAATCGGACCTAAGGTAAGGGAAAATCTCACAATCTCATTTTTATCCGAGATTGTTTATACATCAGAATTTACTGGGGATTATTTATCCTCCACATCCATGTTTCCTCAATATGTAATATTATTTCCATCCACCTACAATTGTTTAAATCCAATTTTACCCTTCGGTGAGTTTTTAGTAAAAGATATGAAAGGATTCTTTTGTCGTTTTTCGTATGAGGTACTTCTTGACTTTTCCTGCCAAAGTACGGGGAGAATGTTTTTTTAAATTATACTGCATGTATGTATTTTTAGAACATTATTTCCATGAAGTTTCCTTTACATGTTTTCATGTTTATTTTTAATCAACTTTTTTTAGTTAAAAATTATATGACATGTTATGAAAGTAAAATGTTTTTGAAGTAGAAAGGATATTTTCCTCAAGAATGGAGTTCAAGTGTTTTATCAAAATTATTTTCCATCTAAGATAATATAGGGTTCTATTTATATCCTTATTTTTACATTGATTTGATTATGTTATGATGGAATTATTTTTACGATATTCGTTTATGGATTATGTTATGATGACGTGATGTTTAAGAATCCCATTTTTTATTATATGGGTTATGCTATGATGCATGGTTTATGATTTTTTGGCACACATAAGAATGGTATCATTATGAAATGGGTGAGACCTATATCTCCCTCCAATGAATTGGTTAAAGATTTATATATCATGAGATAGACATGGCTGGAATGGCAGGTAAACCGGTTCAGTGAAACAGGACTGAAACGAGGAGTGAACTCGGTTCAGAAAAGCACTTTGTCCGCTAAGATAGTCTTGGAAATGAATCTTGACTAATAAGAAATGATTTTCTATGATTTTGTGTGTATTCCACAAAGATTCATGTTTTAAGTTATGATTATTGGAATTACATTTCACTTCTATGATTTATCCCATGTTATGATCTCTTTTGCAGGATAAGATTTTCAAAATGTTATATTCTTATAAATATGATATGTTTGATATTTCATTTGTTTACCCTTACTGAGCATTTGAGCTCACCCTTTTGTATGTTTTCTTTTCCCCAGGTCAAAAAGAAGGACATTAAGTAGGATATGCCAAAAAGGGACTCTATATATGATGAAATAAATAGGAGACAACGTAGATAATTTATGAACCAGTTGTTTATGTTTCCAAATTTATAAAGACACTATACCTATACGGTCCTTTCATGGTTTTGTTATATGTTGTAATAATTATACTTCAATTTTGAAGTAATAACCATGTATGTAAAGTATGGTTCGTTGTATGAATCGTCGGTCTCTATCATTGTCACACCTACTCTAGGTCATTGTGATATTGGATCTTCAATTTGGTATCATTGCATTGCGAAACAGACTCACAACGATCTGTTTTTTGTCACCCCACGAAGAAAGCGAAGAACATGAAGAAAAGAGGAAGAAAATTCAATAAACCAAAATTAAGGAACAAACCTCCACTGTCATTCATCACAGTGTTGATCTTCTCCCGTTAGAAGGATTAAACAGGGTGAATCAAATGATAAACAAATGACTATCATATCAATTTACCAAATCAAACCCCGAAAGAAATGAAAATTAATAATCCTCCTGCAAGAACACACGATCTGCGGATCAAGTTGTTCATGGGTTAACCAGTGTTCATCGTTTAATCCATGAATGTGGAAGAATTAAATCAAAATAACAAACCCCTACCTTGATCGTCGATGGAGATGGATATTGTTCATCGGTCGGGATTCAATCTCGTTGCGCAACGATCCACACATCATTGTTTGTCGGCGTCCATAAAAAATCCTCCATTGTTGGTCCTCTCCAAAGCTCCATAGGATTATAGGGGAAAATTCCAATGTTCCTCTCAATTTTCTGCCAAAGACCATAATTTTATTAACCCATTAAAAGGATGGAACACATTTCAACATTCCATCATGCAGTGGAATTAATGTGTCAAGTTTCTATTTCTGAGTCATTATGACATGACATTTATTATTGAAATAGTTTCCCCGCTGTTGCGCTGCAGTGAATGTTTCCAAATAAAATAAAATAAACTTTGCGAATTAATTTTTTTTTGTTTTAATAAAAATGTATGAAAATTAACTTTTTCCCTCGACCCATGACGGTCAAGGTTAGACCCATTCTTAGGTAAAGTCATCATCCCAGACACAACGGTGCCCTCAAATTTATAATCTGAGCATATGTTCAGAAACTGCCACAACTGCGCACACCAACCAACTCACTTAACATAAAAAATCTCAAACCACCATTTTGGGATCACTGGGCCATGGAATGATGTGTCGTCTCTATGCTTGGTCTCATAAAAACTCCATATAATATTCAAAAATAATACACGGAAAATCAGAGACATTACATTTTCCCCACCTTGGGGCTTTGCGTCCTTTAAAAGCCAAAACAAAGGCTACTCAAAAAGATGTGGGTAGAGGGCACATATCTAAGCCTCCCACTCCCATGTTCTCTCCTGATGATTCACGTGCTGCCACCGGACACGAACCAAGGGAATTGATCACCCACAAAGGATCCTCTCCTGCCGATCCTCGATCTCTACCGGGTACTCAGCAAAGGTCTCTCCATCCTCGATTTCCAGCTCACCCCAGTCAAAGATGTGTGATGGGTAATGAACGTACCTCTTTAGTTGTGACACATGGAAGAAATAATGTACCTGGAGAAACTTTGGCAGTAGGGCTACGTGGTATACCACCTCACCAACATTGCGCAGTATCTGGAATGGTCCGATGATCCTCGGAGATAGCTTGCCGCCCTGGCCAAATCTCTGTAATCCTCATTGAGGTGAGACCTAAAGAAAGACATGGTCTCCCTCCTCGAACTCTAGAGGTATCTGTCATCTGTCAGCATTAGACTTCTGCTGGCTTTGAGCTGTCTTCATCACTCCTGAATGATCTGCACCTTCTCGGTGGTAGCTTGCACCAACTCCAGACTCATGAGTGCTGACTCTCCGGGGTCATTCCAGTAAAGAAGTGACTGGAAGGGTCTCCCATATAAATCCTCGAATGGTACCATACCGATGGTGGAGTGGTAGCTGTTGTTGTATGCAAACACCACCAGTGGTAGGTGGTCCTCCCAAATTCATCCAAAGTCCAAGATATAGGCCCGCAACATATCCTCCAGAACCTGAATGGTCCTCCCCGTCTGACCATCGATCTGGGGATGGAACATCGTGCTCAAGCGTAGCTGAGTCCCAAAAGCCTCCTGAAATCCATTGCACAACCGAGGTGTGAAACGGGCATCTCGGTCCGAGACTATTGTCGAAGGGATTACATGAAGCTTAAGTATCTCCTGCACGTAGAGGCTCTCCAAGCTCTCTATGGAACCCTGCTCCCTGATAGCTAGGAAGTGGGTAGACTTGGTGAGTTGGTAAACGATCACTCAGATGGAATCATGCCCCATGGAAGTCTGGGGTAAGCCTGTCACGATGTCCATTGATATTCCATCCTATTTCCACTCTGAAAATTCCAGTGGGTGAGCTAATCTCGCTTGAACCTGGTGCTCAGCCTTCACCTGCTGGCATGTGAGGCATTGAGAAACAAACTCTGATACTACCTTCTTCATGCATATCCACCAGAAATATCATCAGAGATCCTCGTATATCTTCACTTCTCTAGGATGTACCGCTAAGGGGGGTATATGAAACTCCCTCAGGACCTCTTACCATAATTCCACTGGTACAATAGTGCATCCTCTGAAAAGAATTACGTGCTCCCCACCTTGGGAATATCCATCAGGAGTATGTCCTGTGGATAACTGAGCACGTAAATCCTCACAGTCGACATCCCTAAGCTGTGCCTCCCTAACTCACTGTAAGAGTGGAGGGGTGACAGCCATCGACTGTAGGTAAGCTTCATCCTCTCTCTCCACGAAGGATAACTGCAACGTGGCTAACTGTTATGTCACCTCACTCAACAACTACAAGCTCAACCTTCTGTTAAGAGAATCTGCCACCTTGTTCCCCTTCCTAGAAGTATATATGTTCTCGAAATCATAGTCCCAGAGGATCTATAGCCAACACCTCTGTCTCAGATTCAGATCCTTTTGCGAGAAGATATACTTGAGGTTCTCTTGGTCAGAGTAGACGATAAACTGCTCGCCCATAAGGTAGTGTCGCCACATCTTCAACATGAAGACTACCACTGCCAACTTGAGATCATGGGTCACATAGTTTTTCTCATGTGTCCTAAGATGGCATGAACCATAAAAAATCCCTACCTTCCTCTGCATCAGGACAAAGCCAAGGTCGGTCCCTGATGCGTTGTAGAAAACTACGTACTCGATACCCTCCTCCAGCAATCTCAAAATCAGGTAACTCATCAAACTCTGTCTCAACTGCTTGAAAGTCTGCTGGCACTTCTCCATCCACCTGAAGGGTTTCCCCTTCCTGGTCAAGGCTGTCATCGCGGCTGATATCTGAGAGAAATCCGGAATGAATCTATGGTAATATCCTGCCAACCCAAGGAAGCTCCGCACCTCCGTCACACTCTGAGGTGGCTCCCATGCTAACATTACCTCCACCTTGGATGGGTCCATAGCTACTCCATCTGCTAAGATGTCATGTCCCAAAAAGTGGACCTCCTGAATCCAGAACTATCACTTCAAGAGCTTCCCATAAATCTGGTGCTCTCAGAGTTCATCTAGAACCATCCACAGGTGTCTTGCATGCTCCTCCTATGATGTCGAGTACACAAGGATGTCGTCAATGAAGACCACTACGAACTAGTCTAAGTATGGCTGGAAGATCTGTTTCATCAGTCCCATGAACACTATGGAAGAGTTTTCCATGCCTAAAGGGATCACCAAGTACTCATTGTAACACCCTGAGATTTTATGAGAAATATTTTTTTTATGTCTTATGTTATACGCAACACCAAATAAATCTTTCACAACACACAATACTGACTTGGCTTGCATTACACGCAATCACGACCTTCCTCGATAGCATGTGTAGTACGCAATACCGGGTTTCACTAAACAATGATATATTATTATGGAATAGCCGTTATGAATAATAATAACTAAATTTTGAATTTTATAACATTATTATTCATCTAACACATTTTGTAGAACATGGTAAGAGAACAAAATAAATTTTCCGGGTAAAATGAGTATTTTTCAAAAAATGCAGTTTTGCCGCCTTTTGATGGCACACCCACATTAAATCTAGTTTTTGACATGTTAAAAAGTTCAATTTCACAAAATAAGATTCTTCTTTGGGATCAGGATATAAAAATTTACTTTGGATAAATTTTTGATATTTTTCTGATAACTTTCATATTTTGATGAATAGTAAAAATACGCTAATTTTTAATTAAAAACAACTTTTTTCATTGAGATAATTTATATGGTTAAATTATAATATTGAATGGTTTTAAAGTGTAAATAGAATATATTTTTACCATTTAATATAATTTAT
This sequence comes from Viscum album, assembly GCA_963277665.1. NCBI lineage: Eukaryota > Viridiplantae > Streptophyta > Magnoliopsida > Santalales > Viscaceae > Viscum > Viscum album. The sequence goes on along the minus strand of OY728167.1, from coordinate 311,258,630 downwards.
GTCATTATCATTAATTTTACATTTAATTCTTAGGTTAAATCAATTCAATCTTTTGCAATGTTTTAAACAAAAACCCGTTTTCATTCGACAACGAGATTAATTTTAATTTAATTTCTTCAACTTCTGTGTATTTAATTTGAAAAAATGGATTCCATATTTGGATTCAGTGGGTCCAACTTATGTTAATAGTTTTCTTTTATTTCTTCTGATATTATGAATAGTAACTACGGTATTTTTTATTTACTACAGTTAAAGGTAAATCGGGTAATTAAGGGTAAAAGTAAGATTATAAAATTACCCTAACACTTGGAAAAATCCTATTGGATGAATAAAAGTCTAAAAATATCACCTAAGGGTTGGACTATATTCATTTCATGGAATTTTGACCATGAAATAATATAATTATTATTAAAACCAAAGAAAGTGACAACATGTCACTCTCTTAAATCTTATAAGTATAATAATTTTAATTTAGTGATAAACTTCATGAAACTTTGATCATGAATACTATAACGAAATCTAATGAAATTATCTAAATCATATAAATTTATTTATAATTTTTAGGGATTAAATAATTATCATTAAAGGTGACATAATAGTGATGTTGAAATTATTTTATTAAGAGAAATATCAAATAAATGGTTTTCAAATTTTTAAAACAAATATTATATGAACTATTTAATGTGCCCAACTAATTTTCTAGATAAATATGACATGTTATGAATTTATTAAATCTTTTTGTTTGAACACATCTTCTGTATATTGTTTATTTAAATTCAAATTAATTAATAGGGTCAAAATTGACCCTATTGTTATTTTATAAAAATAACATATTATAAAATTGTTTAAAAATCCCAAAAATATTTAAAAATTATAAATTAAAATTTATATGGTCTACAATATCATAAAGAGTCATGTTATGGAAAATTCACAACACATATGTAATTATTTATAATAATTTAAAATTTAGAATATTATTACCACAAATAAAATTAAATTGATAAATAAGGATAAATCAAGTTGATAATGTTTAAAATAAATTCCTAACATGTCTAAATTTTATTTTTTGGTGATATTACAACCCTATCTCATCTAATATTTGGATATGAGTAATTTTGGAAGTTTTTATGTGGGTTTGTGATTTAATATAGACTAATATTTCATATATTTCCAAAGGTGCCCCTATCCTCCCTTATAAAAGGGAACCTCCTCCCTCTCCCCCTCACACAAATTTGAGCCTTCATTCTCGGCCAACCCCTGCCCATTTCAATTCCCCACTTGCCTAGAAATATCCTAGAGGTCCTGGTCTTCTTCAAAGACCAATTTTAGTGCCCTATGAGGAGGTCTCAAAGAGGCGCTTCAAAGAAGAGGTAATGTCCGTTACCGATTCTTTCAACTTTATTTCTTCTTATACTTATTTTTATTTAGTTGATTAATTATGAAGTAATAACATCAGTATCAATAATATACTGATATATTATTATAAGTATGAAACAACCCTATTTAACAATCTATCCATCCTACGGAAAATGAAATCACCGCGCGTGCGTACGTTCGGAATACCGTCTCCACGCCGTGGTGTAATATATTTTACACCACCGCCTTACTTGGATGGGTATAATGGTAAAAATAATGACTATATATGATTATTTTAAATTGATATTTATTTTGAAGTAGTATACATACACTCCAATACAATTCCACAATCATGGGAACAATATTATCGCTCGTGCGTACGTACGGAATACCGTCTCCACAATGTGATGCGACTCGTTCTACATGATCTTCATTGCATAATGATTATATAAATTAATTGAATGAATAAATATGATATATATTACAATAATACCATTCTGTAAATGAGGTTTTTATAACCTAAAAAGAGTAATAAGAATTTATTCGACAAAACACACATACGAACATAATGCAATAAACACCCGAATAACAAGTAGCAAGGAAATATTACTAAGAACAAGCTAAGAATATGACCATATATGATATCATAAAAATAGTATGATTCTGGAATAAGTCAATGACATTATTTAAATCATTATACAAGAGGTTTAGACACTTACGAAGCAAATCGGACCTAAGGTAAGGGAAAATATCACAATCCCATTTTTATCCGAGATTGTTTATACTTCATAATTTACTGGGGGATATTTACATCCACATCCATGTTTCCCCAATATGTAATATTATTTCCATCCACCTACAATGATTTAAATCCAATTTTACCCTTCTTTGAGTTTTTAGAAAAAGATATGAAAGGAATCTTTTGTCATTTTTCGTACAAGGAACTTTTTGACTTTTCCGACATAAGTACGAGAAGAATGTTTTTTTAACTTATACGGCACGAATGGATTTTTAAAACATTATTTCCAAGAAGCTTCCTTTACATGTTTTCAAGTTTATTTTTAATCAACTTCTTTTAGTTTAAAATTCTATGACATGTTAAGAAAGGAAAAATGTTTTTGAAGTAGAAAGGATATTTTCCTCAAGAATAGAGTTCAAGTGTTTTATCAAAATTATTTTCCATCTAAGATAATATAGGGTTCTGTTTCTATCCCTATTTTTTTTACATTGATTTGATTATGTTATGATGGAATTATTTTTATGATGTCCTTTTATCTTATATGGATTATGTTATGATGGCATGATGTTTAAGATTCCCATTTTCATTACATGGGTTATGCTATGATGTATGATTTATGATTTTGTGGCACACATAAGAATGGTATCATTAGGAGATGGGTGAGACATGTATCTCCCTCCAATGCATTGGGTAAAGATTTATATCTCATGAGATAGACATGGATGGAATGGCAGGTTAAACTGTTTCAGTGAAACATGACTAAAATGAGGAGTGAACTCGATTCAGAAAATGACTTTGTCCGCTAAGATAGTCTTGGCAATGAGTCTTGACTACTAAGAAATGATTTTATATGATTATTTGTGTATGCCACATAGTTTCATGTTTTATGTTATGATTATTGGGATTACATTTCACTTATATGGTTTATCCCATGTTATGATTTCTTTTGCAAGAAATGATTATCAAAATGTTATGTTCTTATGAATATGATATGTTTGATATTTGTTTTGATTACCCTTACTGAGCATTTGAGCTTACCCTTTTGTATGTTTTCTTTTCCCCAGGTCAGGAAGAAGGATATTAAGTAGGATATGCCTAAAAGGGACTCTAGATATGATGAAATAAATGGGAGACAACGTAGATGATTTATGAACCAGTTGTTTATGTTTCCCAGTTTCTAAAGACACTATACATATATGGTACTTTCATGGTTTTGTTATTTGTTGTAATAATTATGATTCAATTTTGAAGTAATAACCATGTATGTAAAGTATGGGTCGTTATAGTTGGTATAAGAGGAAAGGTATAGTCAACCTATGGAAACTAGGATGTGAAATCCTTAGTAAAAAACCTAAGGATATGTCTAAGCATAGAACACAATCTTAGTGTTTTAGAAATGGCCAAGAACAACCTAAGATAATACCTTAAGTGTGAAATTTTATTCTTGATTATGTGGTTTTCCTATTAAAATTAGTGTTGCTCACACAATTCTTCTTGGTTTTAGTCAATGGTTGGAACTTGAAGGAACCATGTTAATGCGGAATGCGACGGGGGAATGCAATGATTATCCCACTGAGCAACCAAATGTTATGGGAGCAAGAATGCAAAATCTTGTAGCCATGCTCACACAATGTTCTCAAGCTATGAATCATGCAGGACTTCCAAATGAGCAAAAGAAGGAGCAACATTCTGTTGAATCCATCATGAGGCAGCATCCACCTTCATTCGGTGGGTCTTCTGGTCCATTAGTGGATGAAAAATAGATTAGTACCACTAAAAAGATATTTTTAGTTCATCAATGTTCAGAACATGATAAAGTCATCTTAGCAGTGTATTATTTGGAAGGGGATGCTGATAAATGGTGGAATCTTATTAAGAATACAAGGCAAAGGGATGAAATTGAGTCCATGGAATGGGATGAATTCATGAACTTATTTTTCAATAAGTATTTCCCTCATATTCTTCGAACAAATATGGAGAAGTAGTTTCTTGAACTGAAGAAAAAGAATGATGAATCCATTGGTAGCTACGAAGCAACTTTTACAAGACTTGCAAGGTATGCTTCCGGAATTATTATCCAACCTGAGAGTAAGATCGATCGATTATTTAGTGGTGTAAAACCAAGTCTTCGAAGGGCGTTAGCCATAAGGGACTTCAATAGCTATGAGGAGATTTTTCGATGTGCTCTCATGGTTGATATGGAGATTGGTGTAGCCCATCAATCACATGGGTTTGATAAGAAGAGGTAAATGGAATTCAAAGGAAAATATAAAGACCACACTGAGAAGAAGATGAGTTTTCCCTTATGCTTAAAGTGTGGAAAGAAACATGGAGGAAATTGTCTTAAGGGGACATGCAAATGTTATAAGTGTGGAAAAGAAGGTCATCGGGCAATTGAATGTCGAAATAATGGGAAGAATATGTATAATGATGCAAAAAAAGGAAGGGATACACAGAATGAACCTAATATACATCAATGTTTCAAGTGCAAGGAGATGGGGCATTATGACAATCAATGCCCAAATCCAAGGGTTGATGATGATGATCAATGTCAACAAACTCTTAAGGCCAAAGACAAAGGAAAGTCACATGCAATTACTATCGACGATGTGGAGTATGACAACGAAGTGGTGAGAGGTACAATTACCATCCACTCTAAAGTAGAAAATGTTTTATTTGATTCTGGATCCACCCACTCTTTTATTTCTGAATAATTTTCTAAGGGTATCGTCGTATTACCTTAAAAATTAGATGTTGAGTTTGTTGTGACAACTCCTAATGGAACAACAGTCGCATCAAAAGTTTACAATTCTTCTCCGATTGAAGTTTGTGGGAAAGTGCTTCCTGTAAATCTTGTGATCCTTCCTATAGTGGAATTTGATGTGATTCTTGGCATGGATTGGCTTTCTTTATATGGAGCTCATATCAATTTCCAAATAAGGGAAGTCACATTTCACATTCTAGATCAATCTATGATCGTCTATCAATGCAAGGATGATCGTAACATTCCAGTGGAAATTTCTTCCATCTTATGGGTCTTGATTCCACTAAATGAAGGTTATTTATCTCAAATGGTTCGAGAGAAACTCACGATTAATAAAATTCCCATTGTACGGGAATTTGAAGATGTCTTTCTAGAGGAATTTCCAGGTCTTCCACCAAATCGTGAAGTTCAGTTTTCAATAGAACTCATACCGGGTGCTTTGCCTATTTCAAAGACACCTTATAGAATGGCCCCAATTGAGTTGCAGGAATTAAAGAAGCAACTCCAAGAGAATCTTGATAAAGGATTCATATGCCCTAGTGCGTCACCTTTGGGAGCACCTGTTCTGTTTGTTAAGAAGAAAGATGGATCAATGAGACTCTACATTGATTATCGAGAACTTAACAAGATCACGATCAAGAACAGATATCCTCTCCCGTGCATTGTTGACTTATTTGACCAACTACGCGGAGCTCAATACTTTTCCAAGATTGATCTTCATTCAGGGTATCATCAATTAAGGTTCAAAAGGGACGATATACCAAAGACGGCTTTCCGTACAAGGTATGGACACTATGAATTTATAGTGATTCCATTTGGTGTTACTAATTCCCCCGCTATCTTCATGGATCTGATGAATAGAGTCTTTTGAGACTCTCTTGATCAGTTTGTGGTAGTCTTTATAGATGATATTCTTGTCTATTCAAAGAGAAAGAAAGAACATGAAGATCACTGGAGAATTGTATTAAAGACCCTAAGAAAGGAGAAGCTTTATGCCAAATTTACGAAGTGTGAATTTTTGGCTTCAAAAAGTTGCATTTTTGGGTCACATAATCTCAAAAGAGGGGATATCTGTGGATCCAGCAAAAACAGAGGTTATCGAAAGATGGTCGAGACCAACAACAGTAACTGAGATCCAATGTTTTCTTAGTTTGGATGGATATTACCGACGGTTTGTGAATGATTTTTCAAGGTTATCTAACCCACTCACCAAGTTGACTCAGAAAGGAGTTAAGTTTTTTTAGACGGAGGAATGTGAAGAGAATTTCAAAGAGCTAAAAAGAAGGTTATCCAGTGCACCTGTGATCACACTACCTTGCAGTGGAGAAAGGTTTTTGATCTACAGTAATGCATCCAAGAAGGGACTGGGGTGTGTTCTCATGCAAAATGATATGGTGATAGCTTATGCCTCATGATAGTTGAAAATCCTTGAGAAAAATTACACAACTCATGATTTGGAGTTAGCTACGGTAATCTTTGCATTAATGATTTGGAGGCATTATCTTTATGGAGAAAGGTGTGATATTTATACTGATCATAAAAGTTTAAAGTATATTTTCACACAATAAGAGCTGAATATGCACCAAAGAAGATGGTTGGAGCTGATTAAAGATTACGACTGCTCAATTCATTACCACCCTAGGAAAGAAAACAAGGTGGCAGATGCATTAAGTTGACAAGACCATGCTAACTTATCCATGATCAGGATCAAAAAAGATCCAATATTTATGGATTTACAAAGGATGGATCTTGGAATTATAATGGAAGGGGAGAAATCTTATCTTTCTCAAATGAATGTTCAGCCATCTATACACGTGAAGATTTAAGAGGCACAGAAAGAATATGTAGAGTTACAGAAGAAGGTGAGAAATGTTCTTGAATTCAACATTGATTGTAATGGGATAATAAGGTTCAGGAACCATGTCTGTACTCCTACCATACAAGAATTAAAGAAGGAGCTACTAGACAAGGCTCATAGTTCTTCATTTTCTATTCATCCTGGAAGTACAAAGATGCATAGGGACTTGAAAGAGTACTTCTAGTGGGATGACATGAAAAGAGATGTTGCTGAATATGTCTCTCGATTCTTGGTTTTTCAGAAAGTTAAAGCTGAGAGACAAATGTCTAAGGGGATTTTACAACCATTACCCATACCAGAATGGAAATGGGAAAACATCACTATAGAATTTTTCACCGGACTTCCTAAAACATCCAAAGGCAATAATGCTATCTGGGTTATAGTTGATTGTCTTACGAAGTCGGCACACTTCATTGCTATTAGAGAAGATTTTTCTCTTGATTAGATTAACAGGATATATGTAAAGGAAGTGGTAAGATTTCATGGAGTACCACTTTCCATTATATCTGATCAGGATCCGAGGTTTACCTCGAAATTCTGGCGAAGTTTTTAGAATGCTCTAGATACAGAGTTGAGTTTCAGCACTGCTTATCATCCTCAGACAGATGGTCAGTCTGAGAGGACAATTAAAACTCTAGAAGATATGTTGAGAGATTTCTCTATGGATTTCAACAGTGGTTAGGATCAACACCTATCTTTGATGGAATTTTATTATAATAATAACTTTCACTCCATGATTCAAATGGCTCCTTATGAAGCCCTCTATGAAAGGAAATGCAGAACTCCAACTTTATGGGATGAAGTTGGGGAAATAAAGATATTAGGACATGATCTTGTTGATGAGATGGCAGAAAAGGTTAGATCTATTCAACAACACATAATAGCAGCTTAGAGTTGACAGAAAAGTTATGCCGACAACCGATGAAAAGACCTAGAGTTTGAAGTGGGTAATAAAGTGTTCTTACGAATATCTCCCAGGAAGAGGGTCATGAGATTTGGAAAGAAGGGAAAGTTGAGCCCTAGATATATCGGTCCTTTCAAAATAATAGATCGTGTTGGGAAGGTAGCTTACCGATTGATTCTTCCACCGAATCTCTCTCAAGTTCACGATGTGTTCCACGTATCTCTCCTGAGAAAGTACATACCCGATCCTTCACATGTACTCAGCTCAGAAGTTGTACCGCTGGAGCATGATCTTTCTTATGAAGAACAACTGATAGAGATTCTAGATCATAGCAAAAAAGTCCCACGGAACAAGACCACTCGCTTGATGGAAGTTTTATGGAGGAACCACAAATTAGAAGAAGCTACATGGGAAGTTGAGGATATGATGAGGGAGAGGTATCATCATCTGTTTGTAATGAAGTGACAAATTTCGAGGGAGAAATTCATTTTAAGGGGGGTAGAATGTAACACCCAGAGATTTTATGAGAAATTTTTTTTATGTCTTATGTTATACGAAACACCAAAAATATCTTTCACAGCACGCAATACTGACTTGGAATGCATTACACGCAATCACAACCTTCCTCAATAGCGTGTGTAGTACGCAATACCGGGTTTCACTAAACAACGATATATTATTTTGGACTAGCCGTTATGAATAGTATTAACTACATTTTTAATTTTATAACATTATTATTCATCTTACACATTTTCTAGAATATGGTAAGAGAACAAAATAATTTTTTCAGGTAAAATAAGTATTTTTAAAAAAATGCAGTTTTGCCTCCTTTTGATGGCGCACCCACATTAAATATAGTTTTTGACATTTTTATAAGTTCAATTTGACAAAATAAAATTTTTATTTGGAATCAAAATATAAAAATTTACTTTGGATAAATTTTTGATATTTTTCTGATAACATTCATATTTTGATGAATAGTAAAAATACACTAATTTTTAATTAAAAACAACTTTTTTCATTGAGATAATTTATATAGATAAATTATAATATTGAATGGTTTTAAAGTATAAATAGAAGATATTTTTACAATTTAATATAATTTATGTCATTATAATTAATTTTACATTGAATTCGTAGGTTAAATCAATTCAATCTTTTGCTATGTTTTAAACAAAAACCAGTTTTCATTCGACAACTGAATTAATTTTAATTTAATTTATGCAACCTCCGTGTATTGAATTTTAAAAAATGGATTCCATATTTGGATTCAATGGGTAAAAATTATGTTAATAGTTTACTTTTATTTTTTTATATATTATGAATAGTAACGTAGGTAATTTTTATTTACTACAGTTAAAGGTAAATCGGGTAATTAAGGGTAAAAATAAGATTATAAAATTACCCTAACACTTGGAAAAATCCTATTGGATGAATAAAAGTAGACCCGTATCACTTAAGGGTCGGACTAGATTCATTTCATGGAATTTTGACCATAAAATAATATAATTATTATTAAAACCAAAGAAAGTGACAACATGTCACTCTCTTAAATCTTATAAGTATAATAATTTTAATTTAGTGATAAACTACATGAAACATCGAATATGAATAGTCTCCCGAAAGCTAATAAAATTATCTACATCATATGAATTTATTTATAATTTTTAGGGATTAAATAATTATAATTAAAGATGACATAATAGTTATGTTGAAATTATTTTATTAAGAGAAATATCAAATAAATGGTTTTAAAAATTTTAAAATAAATATTAGATGAACTATTTAATGTGCCCCAATAATTTTATAGATAAATATGACATGTTATGAATTTATTAAATCTTTTAGTTCGAACATATCTTCTTTATATTTTTTATTTAAATTCAAATAAATGAATAGTGTCAAAATTGATACTATTGTTATTTTATAAAAATAACATATTATAAAATTGTTTAAGAATCACAAAAATATTTAAAAAATATAAATTAAAATTTATATGGTATACAATGTCATAAAGTGTCAGGTTATGGAAAATTCACAGCACATATGTAATTATTTATAATAATTTAAAATTTAGAATATTATTACGACAAATAAAATTAAATTGATAAATAAGGATAAATCAAGTTTATAATGTTTAAAATAAATTCATAACATGTCTAAATTTTATTGGTTGATGCTATTAAAACCCTTTCTCTTATAATATTTGGATATTAGTCATTTTGGAAGTTTTTATGTGGGGTTGGGATTTAATATAAACTGATATTTCTTATATTTCCAAAGGTGCCCCTCTCCTCCCTTATAAAAGGGTACCTCCTCCCTCTCCTCCTCACACCAATTTGAGCCTTCAATCTCAGAAAACACTTTCCCATTTCACTTTCCCACTTACATATAAATATCCTAGAGGTCCTGTTATACTTCAAAGACCAATTTTAGTGGCCTAAGAGGAGGTCTCAAAGAGGCGCTTCAAAGAAGAGGTAATGTCCGTTACCGATTCTTTCAACTTTATTTCTTCATCTAATCCTTATTATTTAGTTGTTTCATTATGAATTAATAACATCAGTATCACTCATATAATTATATGTTATTATATGTATTAAACAACCCTATTTAACCATCTATCCATCCTACGGAAAACGAAATCACAGCGCGTGCGTACGTATGGAATACCGTCTCCACGCCATGGTGTAATCTATTTTCCACCACCACCTTACTTGGATGGGTATAATGGTATAAATAATGACAATATATTATTATTTTATGTTGATATTGATTCTGAAATAGTATACATACACTCCAATACAATTCCACAATCATGGAAACGATATCATCGCTCGTGCATACGTACGGAATACCGTCTCCACGATGTGATGCGACTCGTTCTACATGATATTCATTGCATAATGATTATATAATTAAATTGAATGAATAAATATGATATATATATAACTAATACCATTTTGTAAATTAGGTTTTTATAACCTAAAAATAGGAATAAGAATTTATTTGACAAAACACACATAAGAACATAAAGCAATAAACACCCGAATAACAAGTAGCAATGAAATATTACTAATAAGAAGCTAAGAATACGACCATATATGATATCAGAAAAATATTATGATTCTGGAATAAGTCAATGACATTATTTAAATCATTATACAAGAGGTTCATACACTTATGAACCAAATCAGACCTAAAGTAAGGGAAAATCTCACAATCTCATTTTTATCCGAGATTATTTATACTTCATAATTTAATGGGGAATATGTACATCCACATCCATGTTTCCTCAATATGTAATATTATTTCCATCCACCTACAATTGATTAAATCCAATTTTACCCTTCTATGAGTTTTTAGAAAAAGATATTAAAGGAATCTTTTGTCGTTTTTCGTACGACGTATTTTTTGACTTTTCCGACATAAGTACGAGAAGAATGTTTTTTTTCAAATTATATGGAATGAATGGATTTTTAAAACATTATTTCCAAGAAGCTTCCTTTACAAGTTTTCAAGTTTATTTTTATTCATCTTTTTTTAGTTTAAAATTGTATGACATGTTAAGAAAGGAAAAAAAAATTTGAAGTAGAAAGGATATTTTCCTCAAGAATGGAGTTCAAGTGTTTTATCAAAATTATTTTCCATCTAAAATAATATAGGGTTATGTTTCTGTCCCTATTTTTTACATTGATTTGATTATGTTATGATGGAATTACTTTTATGATTTCCTTTTATCTTATATGGATTATGTTATGATGGCATGATGTTTAAGATTCCCATTTTTATTACATGGGTTATGCTATGATGTATGGTTTATGATTTTGTGGCACACATAAGAATGGTATCATTATGAGATGGGTGGGACCTATATCTCCCTCCAATGCATTGGGTAATGATTTATATCTCATGGGATAGACATGGTTCGAATGGAAAGTTAAACCGGTTCAGTGAAACAGGACTGAAACGAGGAGTGAACTCGGTTAAGAAAAGGACTTTGTCCGCTAAGATAGTCTTGGAAATGAGTATTGACTACTAAGAAATGATTTTCTATGATTATGTGTGTATTCCAAAAATCTTCATGTTTTATGTTATGATTATTGGGATAACATTTCTCTTATATGGTTTATCCCATGTTATGATCTCTTTTTCAGTGTAAGATTTTCAAAATGTTTTGTTCTTAGGAATATGATATGTTTGATATTTCTTTTGTTTACCCTTACTGAGCATTTGATCTCACCCTTTTGTATGTTTTCTTTCCCCCAGGTCTGGAAGAAGGATATTAAGTAGGATATTCCTAGAATGGACTCTAGATATGATGAAATAAATGGGAGACAATGTAGATGATTTATGAACCAGTTGTTTATGTTTCCTAGTTTGTAAAGACACTATACCTATACGGTCCTTTCATGGTTTTGTTATATGTTGTAATAATTATGCTTCAATTTTGAATTAATAACCATGTATGTAAAGTATGGGTCGTTATACTCATAATGATCTTAGTAGCATCTGAATGTTGTCTTCGGTATATCCTCGTCCTGTACTCGTAACTGTTGATAAACTAATCAAAGATCAACCTCTGAGAACCACTATGCCCCTCTCATCTGATCAAAGAGGTCATCAATCCTAGGAAGTGGATACTTATTCTTCACCATCACCTGGTCTAGGGGTTGGTAATCCATGCATAACCTCAAACTCCCGTCTTCCTTTTTGGAAAACAAAATCGAGGCCGTCCAGTTTGAAACACTGGGTCTTACAAAACCCGTGTTTTGTAAGTCCTCCAAAATCACTCTCAACTCGCGACGCTCTATAGGAGCCATCTGATATGCTGATGAGGAAATCAGTGTCATCACAGGGTGTAAGTCGATGTAGAAGTTTATTTCCCGGTGGGGAGTTAGTCCAGGAACATCTTTGGAAAACACGTCCTCGTACTCTGGCACTACTACTGGGAATTGGGAGCTCATAACATCTAATGCTCTGAGGGAAAGTCAATCCAACTCATGAGTGATCGGTTGAACCCTCCTATGCATGATCCCATTCTGTGCTTCCTGGGTCTCCTTTTCTCCGATAACAGAAAACCTTGTCCCATCACTACAGACATATCACACTCTTCGCCTAAAGTAGTCAATCTAGGCATAGACTGAAGATAACCAAACCATACCGAGAATGACGTCGTAAGGCCTCGATGCTACCACCAAGACGTTCCAACCAACACTCTCACCTCTAAGGGTAATATCACACTGTCTGCAAAGGTGTGTGATCATCGAGTCTCCTCTTTTAGGTGTCTCAAAGTGTAAGGATCGAGTCAACGACTCTACTAGAATCTCAAGTTTTCGCACAAGACATGTGGTGGGGAAGGAATGATTGGAACCTATTTCTATTAGTATGGTAGCTAAGGTAGATAAGACAGAAATCATACCTCGGATCATCCCTGGAGTCCCTGGGTCATACGTCTCGACGCTTACAACTATCCCCACCCATGTCCCCCAGCTCCCTAAGCCTAGTGCGAACCTCCTAGGGGTGGTGGTGGATGTAAATCGAAGCATCTGCTACCACCTACAGCTCTCCCTACTCCTATTCCACATCCACCACCTGGAGGGTCTATCTTCTCCATTATCTACCTCTACCTCTGTGGTCCATCCACTACCACCCTGTCAGTAGCTCGACAGGTCGGACAACCTCTAGCAAGATTTCCCCTACCATCGCAGGAGTAGCATTGCTTCTCCCTAGGCTGACTAGATCCAACCTGAGAGACCTGGATTTTTGGTCCTCTATCCTGGGTCCTCCTATGATGTCTCCCACACCATGATCCATGTGCCTGACATCAGATCCCTGCTACCGAGGTCTCCACACCTATCTAACTACTACTAACTACCATCGACTGTCTCCACTTTGACAAGAAGCTCTCAATCACCAAGGCCCGCTCGAGCACTCTAGTATAAGTCAAAATGTATAGAGGCACAACACTAGCTCGGATGTCTCATTGTAGACCTCGCTCGAAGGTCTGAGCTTTGAAGTACTGATCTCTGACCATATCCATCGAGTATCAGATGAGGTTGGTGAACCTCCATGAGTAGTCAGCTACTGTCAAACTTCCCTACTGGAGCTGAAGAAGCTCATGGATGTCCACTACTCTCAGCGTAACTAGAGACAACTCCTCCCTAAAGGGTCGCTCAAACTCTATCCATGAAATAGTCTCCTCATCCTGAGTCTGTGTGGTTAGACTCCACCATCGTCTCGTTGAACCCTGAAGAAGGCTCTCTCCTAGGATCACCATCTAGTCCGCTGGTGTCCTCACTAGATGGAAAACTCTAGTCACTGCCTCAAGCAAGTCCTCAGCCACCTGAGTGTCGGGCTCTCCTCGAAACCTTAGGGGTCCATGTCTCTGGAAGTCAAGGAGTATGTGCAGCCTACGCCCCTCATCGGTCGGTACTGCAGGTACTGCGGGCTGCTACACTGGTGGTGGTATAGCAGGTGCACCACCTGGTGGAAACCCCTGAGGGAACTGGTCCCTGTATCAAAGCCTCATCACTAAGGGGGTCATCATTGTGATCACGCTACTCAATCCTAGAAGGTATGCATCGTAGAGGTATCCTGTAAGGAAATAAGATGTACCATGGTCAATGAGTATATCTGGATAACTGACACAAATTACATGGAAAACACAACTCATTCCTATATGATGGATGTACCATTATTTTACTTCCCAGTAACTAGTGTCTTCATGTACCGAGTCAAATGGTAGGTTATCAGAGTCCGGGTGTATGGATACGTCAGCCGCCCGCACCAACATTGGATTCTCTAGCCTGAAAGTCAAGCTCGAAACACTTGAAACTATTTCCCAAAACCAATCTCACAGACTCTTGGTCCTAGGGTAGAACTGACCACCTTTGATACTACTCTGTCATGACCCGTCCTAGTGGGGCCTGCACCATGACTCCCCAATACTGCCTCCAATAGGCTAGGGGCTGGCGACTAGCACCGAGTAGGCATATTAATAACATGGGAGGCATTTACTAAGTACATGTACACATGCACACATCTAAAAACCCACAAATGTTGAAATGTAAAACCCACTAAGGAACAAAATTCATGTATACAACTAAACCCAACCAATAGAGTACGATGACAAGTAAAGTACTGAAAGTAAACTAGGCTAGAATACAAGCCCACCAAAAACAAGAGTCTGAAAACTATAAATTCCAACCTGTAAACACAAAGAGGTACTGGGACTGTCACTCGTAGCCGTAGGAACACCACGGACTGTAGGGAACTCAGAAAGATTGGTCCTATCCTGGTCCACCCTGGCATCTGTCAAAAGTATGCTTATCTGCACAACACATGACATGTGCAGGCAAAGCCTGTGCAGGGGTGATTATAACAATGCTCAGTAGAGGATCCCGAAAACCAAAAAGCAATTAACAAAGGAAAGGTACAATCATCTCTACTCAATATATGTATAATGAACATATAATAGGATAACAAAATCCTGATATACTCAAAACCCAGACCCGCAATCTAGAGACAAGTCAGACAACTGTATACCCCCGCTAGGGATTTAGTTCGAAGATTCCACGAAGCACTCTTCCGGGAGAACTCACTCCATGAATCTGATAGCTCTGATGTCATCCATCTGAGAAGTACTATTCATTGGTAAAAGACATGAGATATAGATACACTCATTCTGGGAGAAAACACTCCTGAGTGGGGAAAGATCACGATACACAGATGAATATCACTTCCGGGGCCTTGGAGAATACCGCGAGTCATCCCGATTTACTTTCTAGGTAGAGGATAAGTGCCCTTTGGAAGTAGTCACATTGATACCTTACTATACCTAGGGTCATGAATGGATAGAGGATCTCACTCTAGGCCTCTCAGAGGGATACATGACTCTATCTCGGAATGTTCTGCTAAACGGATCATACTCCTGTAGAAGAAAACGATACCTGAACTTTAGGGGAACGATAAAAAGGGGAACTAACCCAAACAAAACATGTCCAAGACACGATGGACAAGAAGATCAAGCCATGTTCCAAAAAGTTCATAGTGTGTAGAAGTGTCACACACCATGTCATCTGACCCCGGGTACTGCCCGTGTACAGCGGCCCATGTCGCAAGGCTGATCGTGTAGAAAATTCAGTACACAGTGTGTAGTACAGATTACACGCCATGTCCGAGTAACTGGGGTAGGCTCCGTGTATGCGGATGTGTGCTCGTACATGGCTTTATCTCGTGTGTTCCATCCCATATAACTGATACATGGCGTAACCCCTGTAGCCATCCTGGTCAGGCCGTGTGGTGGAGCACATGACCGTGTACTCCATCCTGTGTCCTTGTATCGCCCGCAATACACGTCGAGTCTCGCGTAAGGACCCACACACCTTGTTCTTCGGAGAACATGTCGTTTCATCGCATCATGCATTGTAGATCCATGGCCGCCACTGAGCCGATCCCACACGGTGTGTTCTTTGGGATACACAAAGTGTTCTTCAGAAATTTACAGAAAATGCCGTTCTTCATCCGGCGCTCCAGGGGATGCTTCATTCTTTGATCCGACTGTCCGATCACCATGAAACTCATTGGTTTTGGTCTCCCCGAAACCACGTAGCTGATTTAGTTAGTTTTGGACCTCTGATGGGCTCTGAAAACGCGTATTGATCCGCCTGCGTGAAGAATGCTCGAAGAATGGTCTCTCCCGATCCAATCCGATTCGTAATCCACCATCGTCGTCACACATCTGCTAGGTCGTTTCAATGTCAGATCTTCAATTTTGGATCATTTCATTTCGAAATGGATGTGCAATGGTCCATTGTTCATCACCTCACAAAGAACGCCAAGAATGCAATGAAAAGAAGAAGAAATTTTAATAAACTAAAATTGAGGAGTGAACCTCTACCATCGTTCATCATGGCACTGATATTATCCTGTTATAAGGATTAAACATGGTGAATCAAACAACAAACAAATAACTATCATATCAATTTTCCAAATCATACCCTGAAAGAAACATAAATTAATAACCCTATCGCAATAACGCACGATCCGTGGATAAACTTGTTCACGAGTTGACCCACGTTCGTCGTTTAATCCAAGAATGTGGAAGAATTAAATAAAAGTAACAAACCCCTACTTTGATCATAAATGTAGATGGAGATTGGTCATTAGTCAGGATTCGATCTCTCTGCGCAACGATCCACGCGTTGTCGTTCATCTGCATCCATCAAAAATCCTCCAAGGTTGGCTCCTCTCCAAAGCTTTAGAGTATTCTTGGGGAAAACTCTAGAGTTACCCTCAATTTTCTGCCAACGAACAACATTTGATTAACCCATTAAAAGGAGGTAACGCGTTTCAGCATTCAATCACACTGTGGCATTAATGAGCCAAGTTGTTGTTTCTGAGTCATTATGACATGACATTTATTATTGAAACTATTGCCCCGTTGTTGCGCTATAACGAATGTAACACCCCAAGATTTTATAAGAAGTATTATTTTTAATTTATTTGATGTATTGTGTTGTATGATACACCAAAATTATCTTTCTCTATATGCAACATCGTATTAGCTTGCAGTACACGTAACACTATTCTTGGATCATGTTACACACAATTTCATGTTCATTTGATAGAAGTTATTCAACGCAACATTTAGTGTGTGTGTGTATATATATACATATATTCAATGTATAAATGAAATATGGTTGGTTTCCATTATACGCTACAACAAAGGAGTCTTTCACTACACGCAACCCAGACTTGGCTTACATTACACGCAATCGCGACCTTCCTCGATAGTGTGTGTTGTACGCAATACTAGGTTTCACTAAACAATGATATATGGTAATAATATTATTATGAACTAGCCTTTATGAAAATTATTAACTAAATTTTTAATTTCATAACATTATTATTCATCTTACACATTTTCTGGAACATGGTATGAGAACAAAATAATTTTTTTGGGTAAAATAAGTATTTTTCAAAAAATCGAGTTTTGCAAACTTTTGATGGCGCACCCACGTTAAATATAGTTTTTGACATGTTTATAAGTTCTATTTGACAAAATAAAATTCTTCTTTGGAATCAAGATATAAAAATTTACTTTGGATAAAATTTTCATATTATTCTAATAACTTTCATATTTTATTGAATAGTAAAAACACGCTATATTTTAATTAAAAACCACTTTTTTCGTTGTAATAATTTATATGGTTAAATTATAATATATAATGATTTTAAAGTATAAATAAAATATATTTTTACCATTTAATATAATTTATGTCATTATCATTGATTTTACATTGAATTCATAGGTAAAATCATTTCAATCATTTACAATGTTTTAACTTTTAAAACTCGTTTTCTTAATGAAGGGATTAATTTTAAATTTATTTCTGAAACATATGTGATTTAAATTTGAAAAAATGGATTCCATATTTGGAATCATTAGGTCCAAATTATGTTAATATGCTACTTTTTATTTTTGGGCACTATGAATAGTAACTACGGTAAATTTTATTTACCATAGTTAAAGGTAAATCAGGTAATTAAGGGTAAATAAAATATTATAAAATTACACTAACACTTGTCTTAATATAATTGGATGATTATATTTCGTCCTAAGTCATATTTGGGTCGAAAGTGAATCCATTGGAACCCACTTGGATGTGATTAAGACCTTTAATTTATTTTATTTTAAAGAAAGTGAAATTTGTCTCAATCAAACATTAATAATTAAAGTATTTTTAATATAAGGTTATACAGAATATAAATTCAATTATAAATACTCATTTGAAATCTAAAATGTTTTTCTTTATCATGGTAATTTATTTGTAATTTTTAAGAATTATTTAATACCTTATTAGCTTATACATTAATGATGCAGAAATTATGTATTTAGTGAAAGATCAATAATATAGTTTTTATTGAAATAATAATACACATCAAGAGGCCCAAAAACCTGACCAAGACTTATTGGTAGTTTATATATAAACCTTAATCATCCAATAGCCTAATTTTTGACCATTTGGATCCTTATAATGTAGATTATGACACTTATATTATTTTATTTTAAATGATTCC
The DNA here is from genome assembly GCA_963277665.1 of Viscum album. NCBI lineage: Eukaryota > Viridiplantae > Streptophyta > Magnoliopsida > Santalales > Viscaceae > Viscum > Viscum album. The sequence goes on along the minus strand of OY728167.1, from coordinate 311,239,927 downwards.
AAATTTGTCACCTTCATAATTTAATAAATATAACAATTTACATGTTGTGATTTTAAGATGATAAATTAGAGTAAAAGTATTATTAGGAAATATATGAGATTTATATTCATCATAGTATTTTATTTTTAATTTATATGCAACAAATAAGTATATTAAATAACTATACAAAAATGATGTAGTAATTAATGTATGAAGAGAAATATAAAATAAATGGTTTTAAAATATTAAAATAAATATCATATGAACTAATTAATGTACTCCACTAACATTACAGAAAACTATGAAATTTTATTTATCTATTAGATATTTTTTCTCGACCATATATTTTGTGAGGATTTTATTTAAATTCAAATAATGGAATTGTGTCAAAATTGACACTATTGGTAATTTATAAAAATAACATATTATTAAATTGTTTAAAAATCAAAAAAATATTTAAAAATTACAAATTGAAAATTATATTTTCTAAAATTTCATAAAGTATCCCATTATGGACAATTCACAACACATAAGTAAGTATTTGTAACCATTAAAAATTTAGAATGTTACTTCCAAAAATAAAATTATATAGATTAAATAAGGATAAATCAAGTTGATAAGGTTTAAAATAAATTCCCACCATGTCTAAATTTTATTGTTTGATGACATTTATACATATAATCATCATATTTGAGTCATTTTTGGAGGTTTTTAAGTGGGGTTTCAATTTATTATAAATTAATATTTCCTATGTTTCCAAAGGTGCCACTCTCCTCCCATATAAAAGGGAACCTCCTCCCTCTCCTCCTCACACCATTTTGTGACTTCAAGCTCTACCAACACCAGCCAATTTATCTTCTCCACTTCACTATAAACATAAGAAGAGGTCTTAGTATTCTTTAGAGACTAACATTAGTGCCCTAAGAGGAGGTTTATAAGAGGCGCGTCGAAGAAGAGGTAATATCCTTTACCGATTATTTCAAATTCATTTCTTCTTCTACTTCCTCTTATTTTGTTGTTTCATAATAAAGTAATAACATAAGTTTCAATAATATACTGATATGTTATTATAAATATTAAACAACCCTATTTCACCTTCTATCCATCCTATGGAAAATGAAATCACTATGCATGCGTACGTACGAAATACTGTCTCCACGCCGTGGTGTAATCTGTTTTTCCACCACCACCTAACTTGAGTGGGTATAATGGTTTAAATAATAACTATATATGGTTATTATAACATGATATTATATCATCCACTTTAATTCCATTCAATAATTATGGGAACGATATCATCGCTTGTGCGCACGTACGGATTTCCGTCTCCACGACGCGGTGAGATTCATTCTCCAAGTTAACCATTCAAGAATTATTATAAAGTATATATAATAAATAATCATGAGATATATGACATATTAATGATATTGGATTTATGTATATTTTATTTACTTACTTCCATTAAATTTAATAAGGAAACGAAAACAGTGCTTATGCATACGTACGGCCTACAGTCTCTATGAACGGTGTATTTCTTTCCATTTATCGATCTATTATATATATGTATATTCTGAATATATATTATATATAAATCATGTTTTATATTCTATAAGTAAGTAATCATGATCTAAGTAATAATATGAATAATTACAAGTCAAAACACAGACTATAAATGAAATGATTTTACCCAAAATGTTGCTTTAACATGGAATTGACAAATGAACGGGTAATATAAATTCGTAAGTAAATCATATATGATATAATAAATATTATTATGGTTTTGTTACAAGTTAATAATATTTTTAAACCCACTATATAGGTGTTTTGGACAAATACGGAAGAAATTGGACATAAGGTAAGGGATAATTATTCCAATCTCGTTCTTAACCGAGATTGTTTATTCGTAAGTATTCACTGGGGTTATATTTATCATCATTTCCATGTTTTCTAAAAATTATTTCATGTATTTTTAAATTCCTTTTTACCCATTTTTTACTTTTACTACATGGTATGTAAGGAATCTTTCTTTTGTTTACCATACGAGGTACTTTTTGACTTTTCCGGCAAAATTACGAGGAGAATGTTTTTTTAACTTATATGGCATGAATGTATTTTCACAGTTTCCTAATGCCTCTTTTCCATGAAGCTTCCTATACAAGATTTAATGATTATTGTCAAAAAAATACTTTTCTTTTTAAAATTGCATGGAATTTTGAGAAAAGAAAATGATTTTGAAGAAGAAAGGATATTTTCCTCAAGAATTCATCTCAACTATTTTATCAAAACTATTTTCCATCTAAGATGACATTATGTTTATGTTTCAAGTATAATGCCTCTATTATTTACATGGTTTGATTTTTCTTATGATGAAATGATATCCATTTGTTTTATAGGGATTATGTTATGATGGAATGATGTTTATGAAACCCATTTTATTTTTTTGGGTTATGATGAATGATTTATGATTAATTTGGGGAACATGTAAGAGTGATTTCAATATGAAATGGGTGTGACCTATATCTCCCTCCAATGAATTGGGTAATGATTTATATCTCATGATATAGACATGGTTGGAATGGAAATTAAACTGGTTCAGTAATACAGGGTTGGAACGACAAGTAAACTTGGTTCAGTAATGGACTTTTTCCACTATGATGGTATTGGCATCAATTATTTGGCTACTACGGAAATCATAACATTTGCTTAATGGTTTTCACAATTACATGTTTTATTCCCATGCTATTTTATCATAGTTAATGTTCCTTTATGATCTATGCCTTTTGCACTGCCAAGATTTATGTCATTACTTGTGATTTTGATGTTTTATGTTCATTGTTTTATGTTCTCCATGTTTACACTTACTGAGAATTTGAGCTCACCCTATTTATGTTTTCTTTTCCCCAGGATATAAAAAAAATGTTTTACGTAAAAAAAGGGGGAAATATTTATGGGAGATGTTAAAGATCTTTCACCAGGATTAGAAGATTACGTTCCGAGTTTCCAAAGACAGTAAACTAATACGGTATTTGGGCGTCTGTTTTTGTTATGTTTTAAGTATTCTGCAAAAGTAATGTAATGTCCATGTATGTCAATCTTGAGTCTTCACATCGAATTTTTCCAAATAAAATAAAATTATCTTTGCGAATTATATTATTTTACTATGTTTTTTTTTACTAAAAATGTCCAAAAATTAACTTTTTTCGTCAACCCACGTCGGTCGAGGTTAGACCCATTACTAGGTAAAGTCATCGTCCCGGACGCAACAGTGCCCTCATATTTTTAGTCTGGGCATCCATTTGTAAACTACCACAACCGTGCACACCCACCAACTCACATAACTTAAAAAAGTTCAAACCACCATTCTGGGCTCACCAGGCCTTGGAATGATGTGTTGTCTCCGCGCTTGGTCTCATAAAAATTCCATGTAATATTCAAAAATAATACATAGAAAATCTGAGACATTACAATTATGATATTTTGTAATAAATTGTAAAAATATATATAATACTAATAATTATTAAAAAATAAGTGATAATTTGAAAATTTTTATTTATAATTAATAAATAATTTTTATTACTTAATTAGTATAAATTAATAAATATTATTAATAATTTTTAAAATTCTCATAATAACTTGTAAAAAGGTCTAAAAATAAAAAAAATATTAAAAAATTACAATAATTGTTTAAAATGTAGACATAATTAAAAAATATTATTGATTATCAAAAAATTTGTTATAATTAATAAATAATTAGTAAATATTAGTAATAATTAGTAAATGTTTGTAATAATTAGTACATATTAGTAATAATTTGTAAATATTTGTAAATTATAGTAATTTTTAAATTATAAAAAATATATATGAAAAACTAAAAATTATTAAAAATTAGTAATATTTATTAAAAATTTAGTTATAGTTAATAAATAATTTGAATAACTTGATAAATATTTGTAATAATTTGTAAAAAATAATAAATATTAGTAATAATTAGTAAAAAAATTAATAACTTGTAAAAAAATATAAAAATACTAAACCATATTAAAAATTCACAATAATTAGTAAATAGTAATAATTAAAATATTAGTAATAATTATTAAATATCACTTAATGATTAATAAACAATTAATTAATATTAGTAATAATTAGTAAATGTTAGTAATACATAGTAAATATCACTAATAATTTTTAAATATTAGTAAATTATGATCATTTATAATATATTGTAAAAAAATTATAAAAATTAATAATTATTAAAAAATTGAAATAGTTAGTAATTTTTTTAATAATTAAATAAATTATTAGTAATTGTTAAATAAATTATAATAGTTAAGAAATAATTAGTCAATATTAGTAATAATTATTAAATGATATTAATAATTAGTAAATATTGTTAAAAATTTGTAAATATTAGTAATGATTACAATAATTTTTAATAAATTGTAAAAAATATAAAAATACTAATAATTATTAAAAATTAATAATGTTTATTATAAAAATTGTTACATTAATAAAAAATTAGTATTAATTAATAAACATTTATAATAATTAGTACTAATAAATAAATAAAATAATAAATAGTAAACATTTGTAAGAATTCTTGATAAGTAGTCATAATTAGCTATAATTAAAATTTATTAATAATTTATAACAATTAGTAACAATAAGTAATAATTATTCTTATTTCTACTATTTTCTAGAAAATTATGGACTCAAGAAGTATATATTGGTTTCTATTATGCAAACATGATTGGCTAAATCGTCACAAAAATCCTAACGGATATGGTATAAATCCTATTTATATTGAGGGTGCTAAAACATTAATATCATTTGTATTGGAAAATTAATTTTTTTTCTGAAGGGATAATTAAATATACATGTAAGAAATATGATTGTAGGGGATATGAAACCTTTGACAATATTAGACTTCATCTACCATGTTTTTGGTTTTTGAAAAGATTATATTTTTTGGTATCAGCATGGGGAACGATACTCAGTAGAAAATAAAAAAATATTGGTTCTAGATGTATCATTTTAGAATTTCGTGTATGTGGTTGTTGGTCCATATGTTTAAGAAATAGGAGCTCAGAATGATATTACAAATCCTAAATCAGAACCATCTCAATTTTACATTTTTTTAAAATATACTGAGGGGACCTAATATCAGGGATGAAAGATAAGTAAACATGAAGCTATTAAAAAATTTATAGTTATGAATTAGATTTTGGAGTGCCAAATAATTTTTTCGATCAAATTTTCTCTTTAGTTAAATTATTGTTTCCCAATAAAAATATATTACCAGTATGTTTCTATGAAAGAAAGAAGTTTGTCCATAATATGGGTCTTAGTTATCAAAAGATCCATGAATGATCAAATGACAGTATCTTATATTATAGTGATTATGAATCATTATTTAATTTTCCAATAGATAGATAATCAAGGTATAAAGGGGTACAATAAGGAAAGTCCATATTTTATTTGAAATAGTTGAGGTATTTTTCATTTATTCCCCATTTACAATGACTATTTATGTCTCACAACACAGCTGCATTAATGAAATGACCTAGATTAAATATTTCCATCAGTAAAAAATTAAATCATCCATGTGATGGTGATTCATGGAAACACTTTGATCTGGTGAATCCTTCTTTTTCTTCATAACATCATAACATAAGATTAGTCTTCCTTCTAATGTTTTTTCCATACGGTGCATACGGTAGTTAATATTCTTGTTGGCCTATTTTTATAGCTTTGTACAACTTACCTCCCTAGCTGTTGATGAAGGAAACATATATATACTTGGCTCTATTAATTCTAGTACATCCTAAGAAGAATACTGATGTTTATTTGAAATCTCAAATTTATTAGTTAATTTCATTATGGAACAACGGTGTAACTATATATTATATAGTTTCATATCAAAATTTTACACTAAAAGATGCATTAATGTGGAAAATCAGTGACTTTTTGTTGTATGGTATGTTATCTGGATGGAGTACACATGGTCTAAAATCATTTTTGTACTGCATGGATGATTGTAAGGTGTTTATGATTATCAATGGAAGAAATACTAGTTTTTTTCAATCATCAAAGATTTTTTTCCTAGGGATCACCCATTTCGAAGGAATAGAAATAATTTTATAAAGGGTAGAATTGAAAGAGATGAACCTCCAGAAGTGCTCTCAAGTATTCAGGTAAAATTGGTGATCTCTTCATTACCCTATATTGATTTTAGACCAAATATTATAAAAAAATTTATGCTTTAGGGAGAAATCATAATTGGATAAAGAGAAATATTTTTTGGGACCTTCCATATTGGTGTAATTTGTTGGTACATCACATGTTATATGTAATGGAGATTGAGAAAAACTTTTTTTATAACATATTTTATATTATTTTTGACACACTCGATAACCAAAGATGTAGTAAAATCATGTGTAAGAACCCGAATCTTCTTTTCAGGTATGTTTTCCTACTTCTAGTGTTTTTTAAAGGAAAAAAGGACTTGTTGGAAATTTCATAAGTACACACCATGTACTCGGTTACCGTAGGTAGCCTGGTGCTGACCGTGAAACGGTCGTGCACATGGTCGTGTGTAGTGACCTAGAGACTGGCTAATATGGGGGCTAGTAAGGGCAAGTACACGCTGTGTACTTATAAAGTACACACAATTTACTTTCTTTTTTTATTAAACGAACCAGGTTCACGTCTAATAGACAGAAACACATCCTTCTTCAGCCGTCTCATCCAGGAGCATTGTACAACTGTGAATCTTTTCCGAGCCCCCAACCGAGTGTCCGCCCTCCGAATCGAACATTGTCGGTTTCATTGGAATCAAATCTGCGAGTTCTCCCTTATCCTAGAACACCATCCCTTGATTTCTATTCTATCATGAGATATTGTTGGTTGAATGTTTTAAACGTTTTTATAGATTTATGGAATTATAAGGTGATTCCAAGGCCTGAGATTCAACTATATCGATCTCACAGCACCTAGGTAGGTGGTTTGTGCCTTTCCAATGAAATTATTTGAGTCATATGTGCAAATTTCCCAATACCCTTGAACGGGGTATTACGTGTTTACTATTTAATCCCTAATAATTTCCTTCCATGCTTGTATGCTTGAGTATAGGTTATTTGATTGTGAATAGGGTTAATTTTTATTCTTTGGAAGTGTTTTCCATGCATGTTCTATTTACAACTATATGGTCCTGCTTAGCCTGTTAGGCTGACTTGCCTGTTTCCTATGCCTAGTGTTGTAGGATGGAGTGATTGTATTTCTGAAATGTTGTTATGTTGTAGACTGTTATCCAAGTATTTCTTGAGGTTTAATTTAGCCGATACACTTTTCTGTACTTGTTGACTTTCATAGGGCCATGAGAACCTGGTGTAGTAGACCATCAGGAGAATGGACGTAAGGGATTTTCCAGAGTGTCTGTTTTTACTATTACGATGCGAGACCATAGGGGGAATTGGTGTAAGTGCTTCCTCAGTGTGTCTTTAGTTCCTCGATGCAGGCCAAAGGGGGAATGAGATGTAAGTGCTTCCCTAGAGCTCCTTTAGTTACCGATATAAGACTATTGGAGGAATTGATGGTGATTTCTTCCTCAGAGAGTCTATTCTTAAGTTGAACCAGAGGGGTTAGACTGTGTGTATTTCCCTGAGGGTTTCTTGTACTTGTTTGGTTGAACCAGAGGGGTTATGCTATGAGTACTTCCCAGAGGGTTACCATTGTGTTTAGCTTCTTGCTTGTGTTGTTTTGTTTAACCAGATGGGTGAGGTTGTGAGTACTTCCCAGAGGGTTACCTAATTTGATTAGTTGTTGCTTGTGTATGAAACTGAATGCTTTGAAACTATGGATTGTTACTGCTGAGTAATTCCTTGTTTACTGCTTCCTTTTTACTTATTACCTATTATATACTCATTGACTATTAGGTACATATCTTTTGGTGGTTTCATACTGGGATTTAGTCTCACACCCTGTTTGGGTCATGGTTCTAGGCCCAAATAGATTATATTGCTGCAGGTATAGATAAGGGTAAGCACCCTTCTACATCGGGTTCTTGATTGCTGAGGAGATAGGGAGCATGGGACTAAGGTGAGGCTTGTGATGATGAGGATCTGTTTCTTTTTTTTCTTCTGTACTTTGGTTTTGTACTGTATTCTAGAATTGTGAATTTTTTGGGTACTTTCCTAGACATATGTATCATGCATCATTTATATATGTGCTCCAGTTATTATTTCTTCAGTCTTCCGCTATTTACTGTTGTATGGAATTATTACTACGTCTTCTTTTGTATACCTATTTACTTTCGATGTGTTACTCTTACAATGATGGAATATTTTCCCCACCATCAAACTCAAAGCCCTCGCTACTAGTAGGCAGCCTCTGGAATTCGGGGAAATGTGCTTGAGGCCATGTGACCAACCGGGTGCGGGGCGCCTCCAGAAAAATTATTTTTTAATGAATTACTGTTTAGAGCATATAGCCAGGGATATGATAGAATATGTACTTGGTAATAAGTTGTGCCCAGGAGTAGCTAAACGGTGTACATAGAAAAGCCAATTTACCCCATCTATTGCAATTTTTCTGTTTTTCAATTTTATAGTTGATTTGATTTCACCGTTGGGTGATACACATGAATTGTGCTGTTATAGTTGATGTTATTTAGGTTCTATTTCTATTGAAACCCAATGAGATGAGGGTATGTCATATCATGCATCATATAATAACTTTCTAGAGATTACATGTCATGAATTCTTGCCATACCATTTAGGGTGAATTAGTGATTGCATGTTGTTGTGATAGATGTTGTGCTAGCTATGCATGCTATTGTGATAGATGCCTTGATAGAATACCTTCTATTTGATAGGGTATTTATTTGTGTAAGGTTTTGGTTGAATGAATGCCAAACCTTGGTTCTTGGGGTGTTATGGGCCCTCATGGAATGAAATTTGGTGGATCATTGCACTTTTATCCTTGATTATGACATGTATGAGATTCCAAGCTTTGATTCGCGGGGAGTATGGGCCCTCACGGATCGGAATTTGGCACTTTAATGCTCATTTTAGTGTTTTTCTTGGCCCCAGAGTAGTTTTTAAGGCTTTTTGTCTAGAAAAAACTAGAATACATAGCGTGTAATGTTGAAAACACACCATGTCTCCTTCTGTTTAGGAAGGAACTATTTTTCTTAAGTACACGCCGTGTACTGTATGTACACGCCGTGTAGTATCTAACCATGTCTCAGACTGTTTGGGCAGAGAAATGGGGTTGGGAAATCCTTACTAGGACACGTCGTGTACCAGATGTACACGCCGTGTTGTATGACCGTATAACCGGCTAGGTGACTAACAACACGGGTCGATTGAGCCTTTTCAAATACACTTCATGTCCATGTGGAATACGCCGTGTAGTGTAACCTGAGGATACATCCATGTAGCGAATGACATGGGTCAGTGATATCCTTCAAGTACACATCATGTCCACCTGGAACACGCCGTGTAGAGTGAGCTGTGTAGCCGACCATGTAACTAACAACATGGGTAGTTCAAGCTTGTCTATTACACATCTTGTCTGGCATGAACACAATGTGCGGTCTTGTTTTAAGAGAATAGTGTGGGTTAGTCATGTAGAAGAACTCGAGAAGGGGAAGACTATTCGAGTACACGCCATGTGTTCGGACAACACGCCCTGTGTTTGGGGTGTTACATGGCATGGGATGGCAGGAGTACACTCCCATGTTATGGCTTAAGGGAACATGTTGTTTAGTGATAATACAAGTCATGTAGTCATGTTTTGTAAAACATGAATGCTTTCTTTCTCTTGTTCCATTCTTGTACTTCTAGTTTTCAGCCCTTGATAATTTTGATCTAAGGTGTGCACTTGACCCTGCAGAGTCATTACATCGAGACGTCCTCTGGTTGTATGCCAGTTACAGGGCAGTGATCATACACTTGACATGGATGATCAGGGACTACCATTAGATCCTCTTATAGTGCCAGTCTTGGCACCAACCGTCATTCCGGACATAGGTGCTGACGCACAGTTCCGAGAGGATTTCTTGAGGTTCATGTAGACCTTACGAGGTGTACCGCATCCTATCCCATCTATGGAAGAGATGAAGTGGGTCTTTCAGTAGAAGCATCCTCCCACTGTCACATGGGAAGGAGGACCTCTGGTTGTAGAGTAATGGTTAGAATTCATGCTTTCTATCTTAGATCATCTAGAGATGCCTCCAGAGAGGAGTGTGAATCTCACTACCCATATGCTTCGGGATTCTGCCAAAAGATGGTGGGATGTGATCTCACGGGAGGGATTCCAGCAGTTTATGGCATGGGATGTGTTCCGGCGTGCCATCTACGACTACTTCTATCCAGCGACTTTGACAGCCGATCGAGTCTGAGAGTTCATGAGTCTAGAGAAGGGTACTATTTCAATCATGGAGTATTCTTCTTGCTTCACTGAGTTTCATCATTTCCTGCCTATCCCAGGAGGTGATGAGTTATTTTTGGCAAGGAAGATTGAGGATGGTCTCAGGCACGACATCTAATATCTGGTGAACATATTCAAGTTGACTTCCATCACATCTATAGTCAACCAATCACTGATTACGAAGTGAAATCTAAGGGATTCTAGAGTTGTGAGTGAGGGAGGCTTGACATCTGGAGTTTGTATCCCTTCTACTGACAGTAGGAAGAACCACAGGGAGTCTATCCATGAAGATCTGGGGAGGTGAGACTCTTCTTCTGATATCTAGGTTGTGTGTTGCTAGTGCAGGAAGAGTGGGAATACGAGGCAACATTTCCCAAGAGACCTAGTGGAATGCCGATCTTGCGGCAAGATTGGTCATCTTCAGCACTTTTGTCAGATATTATAACTAGCTTCTGGTGAAAGGGTTTATTCTATGACTCATCATTCAGGAGAAGCACCACTAGTTTCTCATCAGTAAGGGAACTGAAGTTCTTCAAGCTGTTCAGGTGGAGGCGGAGGTTGCGGCCATGGTAGCCAGTCGCCATGCTTTCAGTGACAGCAGGTTGGATCAGCTCAGGGTGGTTAGGCAGGGTTACAGGGTTGAAGTACAGGCCAAGATTTTACAGTGGAGTATACCCAACAGGAGCAGGATCCCAAACCCTCTATAGTTCGAGGTACGATCCTAGTTTCCTTAGTTTTAGCTTCTTCTCTTTTAAATACAGGAGATTCCTATAGATTTTTATCTGTTGATATTGTGGAGGGCCTTGGGCTCTATATCTTTTTTTCTGCTGATATCTTGACACTAGACACTCTGTTGGGGACTAGAATGGCTAGTGTATGTCAGTTCAAGGATTTCCCTCTCGAGGTTAGTGGGTTTCACTTCTTATGGGACCTCTATGTCTTAGAGATGACGAGCTATGATTTCATTATCAGAATGGACTGTTTAGTTTCCTTCTAGGCATTTGTCGACTGCTATCACCGTAGGGTGAGTTTCACATCACCAGAGGGAAGGTCGTTTCTTCATAAGGGTGTGTGGGATTTATAGGTAAGAAGAGCGAGACCTGGGCATCATGGGTTGGGAGGAGTTACAACCAAGATTACTAGTCTATATCTGGATGACCAGGGGACTTCATAGATGGAATTTCCTCTAGTGGTGGATCATTTTAGGGACGTATTTCTAGAGAACTTTTCCGGTTTTCCTCCAGAGAGAGAGGTGGAATTTTCTATTGATCTTGTTCCAGGAGTGGCACTGGTGACCATTCCTCATTATATTATGGATACACAAGAGTTACAGGAGCTCAAGAAGCAGTTGGAGGAGTTATAGGCAAAGGGATTCATCTGACCCAGTACTTCTCCTTGGGGTTCACCAGTCCTTTTTGCAAAGAAGGTGGACGATACCCTCAGACTTTATGTGGATTATCGGAAGTTGAACCAGTTTATGGTCAAGAACCGATATCCCTTTCCAAGGATTGATGATCTCTTTGATCATCTTCGAGGAGCCCGAGTGTTCTCAAAGACTGACTTGAGATCCGGTTACCATCATTTGCACATTAGACCATCTGATATAACTCTTACAGCCTTCCGGAGCAGGTATGGTCTATATGGGTATGTGGTTAGGCCGTTCAGTCTCACGAAAGAACCTGCGGTTTTCATGGCACTGATGAACCGAGTGATCCATCCATACATGGATTCCTTTGTGGTAGTCTTCGTAGATGATTTCTTGGTGTACTCTCACACTCGACACGACCATTCCATACATCATGATACCAATTTGAGTACACTGAGAGAGTATCAGTTATATTCTAAGATATCAAAATTACACTTTTGGATGGATCAGATGAACTTCTGGGGTCATGTTATCTCAGAGATAGGAGTATCAGTAGACCCAAAGAAAGTGAGGGAAGTATTTTCCTGGGAGCAGCCGAAGAATGTCATTGAGGTTCAGAGTTTTCTAGGGTTGGATGGATACTACATCCATTTCATACAGGACTTTTCACGCTTAGCAGTGCCACTGACGTGTCTGACTAAGAAGGGTGCAAAGTTCTTGTGGTAAGATTCTTGTGAGTCAGCCTTTCAGGAGCTGAAAGGGAGGTTGACTTCAGCAGCAGTACTAGTATTTCTAGTGTCAGGAAAGTGAAATACTATTTACTGTGATGCATCAGGTATCGGTCTGGGTGTTATGCTTATATTGGGGGAAGGATTCGTTGCGTACAAGTCTCGGAAGTTGAGGCTAGATGAGAGGAATTACCCGAAGCACGATCTCGAGTTGGCTACTGTTGTTCATGATCTACGTTGTTAGAGACATTATATTCTAGGAGAACATTTTGTGGTTTTCACTAACCAAAAGAGTCTCAAGTACATCTTCACTCAGCGTGATCTAGATTTTAGACAGCGAAGGTGGGTTTAGTACCTTCAGTCTTCTGACATTGTGCATGCCTATACGCCTGGGAAAGGAAACGCAGTGGATGATGCGTTGAGCAGGAGAACTCAGATACAGGTAGTTCAGGAGGACAGCAGTGATTGGTAGCATATGGCTTTGTTCTCTGACATTCATTTGGAGGTGCATGACCGACATGGGAAGACATTTCTATCTTCTTTAATTGTTACCTCTAGTCTTCTTGAACGAGTGAGAATGAGGCAGCAATCAGATCCTGAAGGCCTAGTCCTATGGGAAAGTGTGTCAGGATAGGACCCTATTCCAGGGTAGACCATAGATGAGGATGACATATTCTGTTTCCAAGGATGCATATGGGTGTCAGTAGATATATGCGAGGAACTGATGTGAGACTTTCATTCCTCATTTTAGTCAGTTCATCCTGGTTTCACCAAGATGTATCGTGATCTACACCGTTAGTATTGGTGGCCAGGTATGAAGAAATATGTTGTTGGTTTTTTCATGTGGTGTTCCACTGGTCAGTAGGTGAAGGTGGAACATCAGCGACTAGCATAGATTTTGCAGCAGTAGGCCATTCCCGAGTGGAAGTTGAATGATGTCGCAATGGATTTTGTGATAGGTTTTCCAAGATCACCTTGAGGGAATGATGTAGTTTCGCTTGTCATTGACAGACTCACGAAGGTTGATCACTTCTTTTCGATCAGGGATACCTTTAGTGTTGATGATCTCGGAAGGTTGTACATCTGTGAGATTGTACATTTACATAGGGTTCCACACTCCATTTTTTTAGATAGGGACGTACATTTTACTTATCGGGTTAGGGAAGGGATACATAAGGCTTTGGGTATATAGGTACTTTTGAGTACATCATACCACCCCCAGACAGATGGCCAGTTCGAGCATATGATTCAGGTTCTTGTGGACATGCTTCGAGCAAGCATCCTGGATTTTGGAGGTTCTTGAGAGAAGAACAAACCTTTTGTGGAGTTTTCCTATAATAACAGTTTTCAAGAAACTTTTCATATGAAACCTTATGAGGCTTTGTATGGTAGGCCATGCTGATCATCATTATGTTGGCTGGAGGCAGGAGAGGTGGCTATGTTGGGACTTCGTCTTTTCTAGGAGAACACAGAGTAGATAGAGTTGATTCAGAAAAGGATGGCTACTGCACAGTCTCAACATAAGTCTTATGCTGATCGACGGAGATGACCTCAGGAGTTTGAGGTTGGAGATCAGGTTTTCATGTGTGTCACACTGAGGTTTGGACACAAGAGGATTAGGATACAGGGTAAGCTTTTGTTGATGTGCGTCAGGCCATTTGAGGTGTTGGAGAGATTTGGTCTGGTTGCCTATCGGTTGCAGTTACCTCAGAGGTACTGGTCTATGCAAAACATCTTCCATATTTCTCAGATTCGACGTTACTTCTCAGACTCATCTCATGTTTTTCAAACTGAGGTGTTTGAGTTAGAGATGGATGCCTCGTTTGAGGAGCATCCTATCCGGATTGTTGATCACAGTGAGAAGGTTCCTTGTGGCCGGTATGTTCCTCTGGTACGAGTGCTATGGAAGCACCGGTTAGTATAGGACGACACTTGGGAGAGGGAGGTTGATGTACGATCATAGTAGCTGGAGCTGTTTGAGGATTATTCTACAATGCCTTGCTAGGAAAATTCAAGGATTAATTTCTTTAAGCGGGGAAGTTTGTAAGAACCCGGATCTTCTTTTCAGGTATGTTTTCATTTTTATGGTGTTTTTTAAGGAAAAGATAACTTTCTAGAAATTTCTTAAGTATACGCCATGTACTTTATGAGTTCACACCATGTACTCAGTTACCGCAGGTAGCCGGGTGTTGGCCATATAACGGTCATGTACATGACCATGTGTGGTGACCTGGAGACCTCCTAATGTGGGGGCTTGTAAGGGCAAGTACACGTTGTGTACTTATAAAGAACACGCCGTGTACGTTCATTTTTTTCATTAAATGGACCGGGGTACCGTCTAATCGACAAAACACCTCCTTCTTCATATGTCTCGTTCATGAGCACTGTACGACCATAGATCTTTGCCGATCCCCTGACCAAGTTTCCTTCTTCTGAATCGAACACTGTCGGTTGCGTTGGAATAGCATCAGTGAGTTATCTCATCTCCTAGAACACCATCCCTTGATTTCTCCTCCCTCGTGAGATATCGTTGGTTGAACGTTTTAGACGTTTTTGTGGATCTATGATGTTCTAAGGTGATTCAAGTCCTGAGATTCAAGTATATCGATCTCACAATGCTGAAGTATGTGATTTGTGCCTTTTCGTTGAATGTCTTTGAGTCATATGTGCAAATTTCCCAATAGCCTTGAATAGAGTATTGTGTGCTTACTGTTTTAGCCATAATAATTTCCTGCTATGCTTGTATGCTTGAGTAGAGGTTATTTGATTGTGAATAGGGTTTATTGTTATACTTTGGAAGTGATTTCCCATGCATGTTCTGTTTATGACCATTTGGTCCTGCTTATCCTGTTAGGTTGCCTTTCCTATTTCCCATGCCTAGTGTTATAGGATGGAGTGATTGTATTTATGAAATGCTATTATGGTGTAGACTATATACCAAGTAGTTCTTGAGGTTTACTTTGGATGATACGCTTTGTTGTGCTTGTTGAATTACAGAGGGCTATGAGAACTTGTTGTAGTAGACCATAGGATGAATGGATGTAAGGGCTTCTCCAGAGTGTCTGTTTTTACTGTTAAGATGTTAGACCATAGGGGGAATTGACGTAAGTGATTCCTCTGAGTGTCTGTAGTTCCTCAATGCGGTCCACAGAGGGAATGTGATGTATGTGCTTTTCTAGAGTGCATTTACTTATTGATACGAGACTATAGGAGGAATTGATGGTGATTTCTTCCTCAGAGAGTCTATGATTAAGCTGAACTAGAGGGGTTATACTATGTGTACTTCCTAGAGGGTTGCTTGTACTTGTTTGGTTGAACCAGAGGGGTTAGGCTGTGAGTACTTCCCAGAGAGTTACCATTGTGTTTAGATGCTTGATTGTGTTGATTGGTTGAACCAAAGGGAAGAGACTGAGAGTACTGCCCAGAGGGTTACCTGCTTTGATTAGTTGTTTCTTGTATATAAAACAGAATGCTTTGAAACTGTGGATTGTTACTGTTAAGTAATTCCTTGTTTACTTTTTCCTTTTTTACTTATTACCTACTATAAACTCATTGACTGTTAGGCACATATCTTTTGGTGGTTGACTATTGGGATTTAGTCTCACACCCAATTTGGGTCATGCTATTGGGCCCAAACAGATTATATTGTTGTAGGTATAGATAAGGTAATGTGCCCTTCTACTTCAGGTGCTTGATTGCTGAGGATCTAGGGAGCAATGGACCAAGCTGAGGCTTACAATGCTGAGGAGTTGTTTCTTTTTTTTCTTCTATACTTTCGTATATTACTGTATTCTAGCATTGCGACCTGTTTGGCTTCTTTCCTAGGCATATGTATCATGCATCATTTATATATGTGCTCTAGTGATTATTTCTTCAGTCTTCCACTATTTACTGTTGTATAGAATTATTTCTTCTTTCTCTATTATATACCCATTTAATTCCACTATGATACTCTACCAATGAGAGCATAGTTTCCCCACCATCACACCGAAGGCCCTCGATGCTAGTCGACAGCCTTTGGCGTTCAGGGAAATGCGCTTGAGGCCATGTGACCAACCGGGTATGAGGTGCCTCTGGGTGGCTTCCAAAACCGAGATGTTACATCATGGTTTGATCTTTCACAAATTTGTTTGTGTTCTCAACTTGAGTTATATGAAAATGGAAATAACACAATTTAATGAATCCAAAATTATCTTATGCACCTTATAAAGAATTTTTTTTATTATTCTATCAATGGGTTAGAGAATTGTGGTTACCAGATGGTTATGATTCAAATTTTTCTTTTTTCATTACAAATGAATAAAATAAGAGGTTAAAAATTCATGATTTTCATGTCATAATGGAAGGACAACTGCCTATTGGTCTTAGAGGTTTGTTGAATTCTTCAATCTGGGATGATTTGACTAAAATAACATATTTATTCCAATATATTTTTGTGGAAATAAAAAATTATGATACATTTAGTATACTGAAAATATATGTTATTTTCATTTTATATAAATTGGAGAAAGTATTCTCACAGTCCTGGCTTAATAGAACACTTGATATTGCATTTTCTATATGAAGATAAATTTGGATGGTTGGTATAATTTTGATGCATATACCCATTCAAGATATGTATAAAAAATTGAATAATAAAGTACATAAAAAATCATCAAATGAAGGGTAAATTATAGAAGTAGGATTGCAGAAGGAAATATCAAATTTCATATCTTATTATTTTCAATATGAATATCCTTCAAAACATAATCGCATGGTTCACAATGAGGAAAATGTTGATGATGTAATGGACCATAAATTGTTAGTTTTTAATCACCCTGAACTTTGTTTTAGAGGTTATTATGAATGATGACTTTCAGATGAATAACATCATAGAGCTCATACATATATTCTACTCAATTATGAATAAATCATATGATTTTTGTAGTAATTTATTATTTTTATTATTTTTTAAATTAAGATATAAATTTATTTATATTAATTTATTTGTAGAGTATTTGATGACCATATTAAAATAATATACAAATTACCCCTACTACTCTTGAAGGATGTCGAAAACATAGTTTTACATATAGAATTTAGATACTGGTAAGTTATGTTGTTTACGGTGGAACATTAAATCATTTTACTATTGTTTTTTATTATTGAAAATTTTTATTATTTACAGGTAGCACAATACAAAAGTAAAATTGATAGTCGATTATGGGTTCTAAAACCCCTCCATCTAAATTCGTAAAATCTTATAATGGGTATGTGGTTAATAGATTTTGATTTCATACATGAACATATGTTGAATAAGAATATCACTGAATAGTGGTTTTTTTAAAGGATCTCATCCTAAATAAGGATAAGTTGAATTTTATGGCATGCTAGATGGAATAATTGAGTTATGTTATGTGAGACCAAATTATGTAACATTGTTTAAATTACATTAGTTTGATATTGATCATGGGTTGTGAGTTTATCCACAACAAGTAATTGTTGAAATTAAATATAAAATTCATTTTCCCTCAAATGAACCAATTATATTGGACCATCATGCACATCATGTTTATTATGAAAATTACTATACTACTTTAAGAGATTTAAATAACTGGTGGGGTGTAATAAAAATTAATTCTATTGATAATAAATTTATTGAAAATGAAAATAGTTTTTTGGAAGTGAAACATATTGAAATATTTTAAGAAATATTACAAAATACATCACTTAAATGATGAGATATAAATATTGATGATGAAAACCCCTTGTCAAGGTCTTCCAATATTGATAATGTTTATGAAGTAATAAAGGAAAATGAAACTAAAAGTCAAATTAAAGTTGATGATGCTGAAGAGGAAGATGAATAAATTTTCATCAACAAACTCGAGGATAACGATGATGAATGATTTATTAAATCCTGGTATTTATTAGTTTTTTATATTTGATATCAAAATTAACAATTGTTTATAGGTAAGATAATTTGTTTTAGATGGTTGGAGATAGTCCAGATAATATATTACATTCCCATAATGATGCTGGGATTCCCAATAATGAGCATGATGACCATTCATCTGACCCACAAGATGCTGCCATCACACCGTCTATTTGGATGGGATGAGGCCTTTCTAGAATGATGATTCTAGACCCTATTCTCAAAATGCATCCATCTCTTTATTTTGATCAATTTTTTCGGAGGTATGATCAATTATTTAAGTTATTTATTTTATATTATTTTTTTGTATTAATTTTTGTAATAATATTAAGATTATTTTTTTATTTTTACAATTTTTTTTCATTTAGCTACTAGGATGGCTAGTGTGATTCTATAAAATTATTTTTCTGCATCATGGGTTTCATGTGATCAGGTTCCAATTGATTTCTGAAATTATATGTTTGACTAATAGATTATATGTTAATGAATAATATATTTTATTTTAAATTTATTTAATTATTAGCATTTTTTTTTATTTTTCTTACAAAATTTATGGGCTCTAAATGAAGATTGAATGAGGGGTTGTTTTTGGGAGGCATAAGAGATTTGTATATGTGAACATTTTTTTTCGATTTTTACACAACCGAAGAAAAGGATCCATGGTTAGAGATTTCATTACTATTTTGAACAATATTGATTCTCTCATGAAATTGACTATATCTCTGCCCAAGTCTAGGATGGATTGTGCTCCTACTAGAGAGGAGAGACTTTTAAGAGGTGATCATCATCTGGTCGAAAAAACTGAGGGAGGCAGGAGGTCACACACAAGGTTGAGTGTCATACATTTTGTGTAATTTTAATTCATATGGTAAGTAATATTATTTATTAATTTTTATATAATTTTAATGTAAAAAAATTATATTATATAGGCCTCTACTAACCCCTCTATTATGGATTTCGAAGTTTACAACAATATGTGCACTGATCCTAGTACAAGATATCTTATTGGTGACAGACAATGCCAAATTATGGTTTGTATCTTTTTAATTTTTAATTTTTAAT
Organism: Viscum album; assembly: GCA_963277665.1. Taxonomy (NCBI): domain Eukaryota; kingdom Viridiplantae; phylum Streptophyta; class Magnoliopsida; order Santalales; family Viscaceae; genus Viscum; species Viscum album. The sequence goes on along the minus strand of OY728167.1, from coordinate 311,220,450 downwards.
TTTTACTTAAATTATTTTTATTGTTATTTTAATTTCTAATTATATTTTAAGGAAATTAATATTATTGTGACTAATCATTCATAAGAGATTCAATTTAATACTGAAGGAGATTCCACATGTGAGTCTGGTTTGGATGAGTGGTCTTGGGTACGGGTGACCATGCATGGTGTCGAGAAAGGTTGGTTGGCCAGTATTAGTTCAGTATTGACACATAATAGTTATTATGGTAGCTCCATGATGTCATCGTTCGTCTCAAAGGGAGCTCATGCAGAGCCTTCATCATCTAATTCATAGTATGAGTAGAGGTTATGAGATCTTGATGATATTATATAGAGCAGAAAGAGAGTGCAGGAAGGGGAGTGTGAGTAGCATCCTTAGAGAGATGAGTATATGTTGGAGTAAATGTGAGGTCTTGGGCATGGTTTCATCATTGAGTTTCCTCCCTCTGACCGTAACACCCCAAGCATCCACAATATGTTTCCCTTTGATTAATGCAATAGCTTGCGTTGTACACAACATGGAGTTTTAACACTCCACGACCAATCAAACAAGTCCTTCTGAATAGTAATAACCACTTTTTGAAATTTTATAAATTTTATTTTTAAAAATAAAATTCATTTTTGGATTTGGAATATCAAAATTAGCTTAGGGTGAATTTTTTATATTTTTCTGAAAACATTCAAATTTTTTATGAATAGTGAAAAACAATGCGTTATTGGTTAAAACTGACTCTTTATTTAAATAATTAGTTATTTTATTTAAATTTATATTAGGTAAAAATAGATACATAATACCTATATATGTTTAATGTAATTCATTGGATTAATTTTATAATAAGTTTGATATATAAAATTTTATTGATATTTTTACCGTCTTTTACCCACCTACTAGGCACATTTGCAAATTTGCATAAAAAATAATTTTATCACTTTTGTGAATTTAATTTCAAAAATCATAGAGAAACGGTTGATATCAGTAAGTAAAATTTGGTTTGATAAGAAGAAAATAATTTTTGGTGAATAGTAACTTTTGACTTTTATTTACCACGGTTAAAAGTAAATAGGGTAATTAAAGGTAAAAATGTTATTATTATTACCCTAACACATGTCCTAATTCTATTTTATAAGTTTATTTCGACCAAAAAACAACCTTTGGGATAAAATATGATCCTTTAGGTCTAATTGGATTAGATTAGGAAATTTATTATTATTTTATTTAAAGAAGAGTTAAAAGTGTTAAATTCAAAGTTTAATAACTAAAATATTTTTAATATAGGGTTATACATAAGATAAATTAAACTATAAATATTCATTAAAAATATAAAAATATATCCTATATAATGGTTTTTTATATATAATTTTTAGAAATTAAATAATATAATTTATTTATGACACAATGATGATGCAATAATTACATTATTAATGAAATATTAAATTTTTTGATATTATAAATATCCAAATAAATGTAAATTGAGACATTTGATGAATTAAACTAATTTTATATGTAAATATTACATGTTATTATTGATTAAATGAATTTATTTCGAAGTAATAAAGTTGTTAAGACTTCAACAAAAATCAATTACTAAATAGCGTCAAAATTGACATAATAAGTTTTTAAAGAAAATACTATATTATTAATTGATATTATATTCCTAAAAATATAATTTTCGGAAAAAGGACATAGATAAGTTTATATATATCAATAATTAACTTCTTGGGGTTTACTTGGATGTTTATAGTAAGTTTATTAACCATATAATATAAAAATACAAAGAGACATGGTAAATGTAAAACTATTTAAGTAAGAGTTAAATCTAAAAGATAAGGGTAATAAGGTGACCTAAACCTATCTAAAACCTATTAGTTGAGTGGATTTAGACCCATACCCACCTTATCCTAGAAATAAATTATTTTTGAGACATTAGAAACTGATAATGATTTTATTATAATATAATAATTTAATCTTTTCCTAAGGTTCCCCTCACCCCTCTAATAAAAGGACACTTCCCCTTCTCTTAATTTCACACCTCCACAGACATTTGGATCAGCCAAACCCTACCCAATACCCTCCCAGATTTAATCACTTCAACCTAGAGTCCTTACTTTTATACTAATTCCAACCTAATGATCCCTTTTGATCAACTCAAATGGAAACACCCAAAGAAGAGGTAATAATTTCACCACCCTCTTTTAAGTTCTTTTCATCTTCCACTTCCTATTTCTTTGTTTTTCCATTATAAAATAATACCTCCAGTACCTTATACATAATTTTATGTTATTATAAATATTATAAAACCATTTTCATTATTCTATCGATCCTATAAATGACAAAGTCACCATACGTGCGTACATACGGCTTACTGTCCCCACGTCGTGGTGTAGTTTGTCATTCAACACTTCACTGTTTGGGTGGGTATAATAATGAGTATAATTGATTTAAATAATAAATATAACATGTTAATTATTATTTATATATTAAATACAATCCAATTACATATGATCACACCATCAATATAATTATATTGTCTCTCGTGCATACGTACAAATTACCGTCTCCACGAACGTGATGAGATTCATTCTCCATCATAATAATTCAAGAATAATTTTCATTTTATGATCAAAAATAATTTTTGAGAACTTAATATAATTTTGTGTATGAATCAAACACATCCTATCCATAACAAACATGTCTTACATAACCAAGCATATAAAGGAAATCAAATCAGTTAACAATCAAAATGATGATACTACTGAAATATTATTAACAAAGCAATATTAGAGGATAATATATGATATCATATTTATGTACATAGTTCATGTATAATTTAATAAAAATGTTTTAACTATTATAAAGGAGGTTAACATACCATCAACTAAGGAAAATTACAAGGTAATGGTTAAATTTCACAATCTCTTTGTTATCCGAGGTTGTTTATACGTGAGTATCTACTAGGACTTATTTATCATCCACATCCATGTTTTGTAAAAAATGTATTTCAAAACATTATCAAAATTTCCTAGAATATGGGTTAAAGTCATTTATACCCTTTTTTACCTTTTATAAATTTTATTTAAAGGAATCTTTCCATCATTTTCCAAACAATGTACTTTATTACCTTTTCGACAAAATTAAGGTAAGAATGTCTTTTCTAACTTATATGGTGGGTGCAGATATTTTATGCCATTATTACACATTTGAAGCTTCCCTTAAAATATTATAAGAATATTTTTAAAATAAATGTTTTCTTTTATAATTATGTGACTTTAAATTATTTAAAATAAATAAAGAGATATTTCTCTCAAATCATTTTTATTTCATCTATGTCAACATCCTTTGATAGATTTTACACTTGTTTGAAGTCGATTAATTATGATACAAATATTTCATAATGTATTGAAGGTTTTGTGATATTTCTGACTATGGATGTCTTATTTTTATACCATTCATGGTTTATGGTTAAAGTATTAACATTTTGTATTCTAGTTTTAATACGAATGTTTTTGTTATGTTTCAACCTTTTCATATGAGGAATACATTGGACTTAGTAAGTGACTCGTGGAGCCCGCTATAGCTCCTCGTTGCATCGGTAGGTCTCATGAGACAAACTAGTGTCTTGGAATAAGGTCTTGAAAAAATCTTATTTTTAGTGTTGGCACAAGGCCTTGACTATGTGGTAATGAAGTCTGGCATTATGCATTCCATCATTATAAAATTGGCTATTGATATTGCATGTGATTATTCGACTAGTAGAATATCCATGTGAATAAGTAAATAACATTATTTTATCTATCATTTCCATATTATTATGAATTTTATGTTTAAAAGGAGTATGTTTTAGTCTTATACATTTCCTTAAAATGTTTATGCTTAATTATTAATGTTTCTGCTATATTGTTATCCTTAATGAGCATCTGAGCTCACCCCTTTATATGTTTTATTTTTACCAGGATTTGAAGAGGTATATTATGACTGAATTACATGGATAGTATATGGGATATGACTGTGGTTAATGAAGACAATTTTGTTGTTGTTTTTCATTTTATAATTAAATGTAAAATTTATGAATGTATCTAGTACTTCCGAGGCTACTAAACTGATCGGTATTTCAGGACATGATTTCCTTGCATCATGCCAATGTTATGTAATAATGCACTGACTCTAGGTGACTAGGTTTGGGGAATTACAGTTGGTAACAGAGGAAGTTTAGTACAAACCTTTGATTCTAGATGTATAAAAACTCTTAATAGAGGACACTACCCTAAGATTGACTTTGAGGATTAGTATAGATGAATTTTATAGAATTTTGGTAATGTAGAGAATTTGTTTATTTTCCAAGAAATACATCCATGTATGGATACGAACAGGTAGAGGTAGCTCTGGCATAGATGTACATAGGGGTAGAACTTGAAAACACCACTTTTAGCAAGTCTTGAACGGGAACCGGTGCACGACAACGGGCCTTGATGCACTCTTGGTTATGACATTCCTGGGTGACATGCTTAAGATAATACTCATTTTCATTAAAAACCATTATGAAGGATTTATGAGTATATACCTCCTCAAAAAAAACATTTTTATGATTATGGATTATATTCATAAACTATTGAATTTATGTTAAGTGTTTTACATGTTTGGAATTACGTATTGCAATTCATAAACTAATCTAGTGTATGACATTGTTTAGAAATGGCGCCTAGTGGAAGGAATGGAAACTGTATCAACGCATGTAATCCATGTAGGGATTTCCCTCCTACTCAAGATAATTATTGCGGTGCTGGTGATGCAATGGGTGCTGATAAGCTTATCACCATACTGGGACTACTCAATCAGGTTATGAATAATAACCTTACCTGCATGGAGCACCCTAATCAACAACGCAGAGGATAAATGTTAGACCGATTCATGAGAAAAAAACCTCCAACATTCAATGGGAGTAAAAATCCATTGGTAACTAAGAAATGGATTAGTTCCTTAGAGAAAATATTTCATGCTTTGGGGAGTAGAGAAAGGGAAAAAGTTTTCATGGCATTTTATCGCCACGCGGGAGATGAAGATCAATGGTATTCATTAATCCAAAAAAAAGGAAGATGAAGAAGTATCAAACATGGAATGGAGGGATATTAAAGAGATTTTATTAGAAAAATAATTTCTTCATAACCATCGAGTGGATATGGAATGACAATTTCTGAGTCTGAGGAAAAAAGAGGATGAAAATGTCGCAAAGTATGAGGATAACTTTACAAGGTTAGAAAGGCATGCAACAAATTATATACGTAACCCAAAAAGTAAGATTGTTTAATTCTTTGATGAGTTAAAACTATTTCTCCATCGAGCATTAGTCTCACAATCCTTCTCATTGTATGAAGATATTGTCTCATGTGCTATCAAGATAGAAAAGTAATTCTCTAGGTCTTACGAAATTAAATCAAAGAAAGAGAAGAAGAGATATGCTAAACACTCTGAAATGGAAATAAGGGGAATAAGGGAAAAGTTTAATATCCATCTTACAGTAAATTTAGGAAGAAACACCTCAGTACTTTCCTGAAAGGAATGGGAGTATGTTTCAAGTATGCTAAAAAATACCACCAAGCTCATGATTGCAAGGGGAAGAAAGAGGCTATCAATATTGAATTCAACATTTGTAAGGAAATTCGGCATTATGAAAATTAATGTCCTAAGAATCAGGGAAAATTACCTCAGAAAAGGCCAAGGGATCAAGGCCCAGCTTATGCGATCACTACTGCTGAGTTTGAAGCTCTGAAAGACTTGGTGGTAGGTAATTTAATGGTTTCCTGAAGTTTAGCCAATGCTTTATTTGATTCTGGATCATCGCATTGTTTCATATCTTCCTATTTTGCAAAGGAAATTAGATATTTCCAATTTGATTTAACAAGGGAGTTATCAGTCAAAACTCATAAGGGAAGTATCATTGCAACAATGTTTTATGAATCAGTTCCCATTAGGGAATATAAATGTTCTTTATCTGATGATCTCATCACCATACCCATGATTGAATTTGATATACTCCTTAGTATAGATTGGCTTTCAGACCATGATGCAAAACATTATTGTAAGAAGAATGAGGTTACAATTTTAGATGATGATAATGAGTACCTTATCATTAGAGCAGAAACGTCACCACTTAATTCTTAACTAGATCCACCCCAAGTAGCTCAACTAAATTCAATTATTTGGGAGGAAGAGAATGAAATAATTGTGGGTGAGTAAAGGAATGTTCAAATAGAGGATGTACTTTTTGTACAAGAATATGTTGATGTGTTTCTATAGGATTTACCTGGACATCCTCCAGAATGATAAATTGAGTTTTCCATTGACTTAATTCCAAGTTAAAGGCCCATATCGAAGACCCCTTATAGAATGGCCACTATGGAATTAGTGGAACTAAAGAAACAACTAGAGGAATTTAGTAATAAGATATTTATTCGCCCTAGTGTTTCTCTATGGGGAGCCCCTTCTCTTTTTGTTAAGAAGAAAGTTGGATCTATAAGGTTTTTCATTGACTACAGGGAGATCAATGATATAACAATAAAGAACAAATATCCCCTACCTCGCATTGATGATTTATTCGACCAACTTAATGGAGCTCAATATTTTTCAAATATTGACCTTCGACCTGGATATCATCAGTTGTGTGTGAAGAAGGAATACATTCCAAAGACAGAATTTCGAACCAGGTATGGGCATTACGAGTTTACAATAATTCATTTTGGGCTGATTAATACACCCTCTATTTTAATGGATCGAATGAACAGAGTTTTCAAGGAATATATTGATGACTTTTATTATTATTTATTGATGATATCTTGGTTTACTCCAAAAGCTATGAAGATCATGAAAATCACTTTTGAATTATCCTAAAGTATCTTAGACGAAATGAATTATATGGTAAGTTTACCAAGTGTGAATTCTGGATTCAATAGATTTATTTTCTTGTCCATATTGTCTCTAAGGATAGAATATCTGTTGATCCTTCTAAAACAAAGGCAATCCAAGAATGGCCAGAACAGACAATTATAACTAAGGTATGAAATTTTATTGGTTTAGTAGGTTATTATCAACGTTTCATCTAGAGTTTTGCCTGATTGGCTAACCCATTAACCAGGATCACATGTAAAGGGGTTAATTTTTTTTGGGAAAAAGAGTGTGAAGAATGTTTTGAATAACTAAAGAGTACATTAGTCAATTATCTTATCTTGATTCTACCATCGGGGAATGATGGGTTTGTTATTTATAGTGATGCTTCAAATAAAGGAATTAGTTGTGTCTTTATGAAGAATGATAGGGTTATTGCCTATGCATCATGACAGCTAATAATTCATGAGAAAAAATATCTCACTCATGATCTTGAGTTAGTTGCTGTAATATTTGGCTTGAAAATATGGAGACACTATATCTATGGTGAATAATGTGAGATTTATACTGATCACAAGAGTTTGAAGTATATTTTCTCATAGAAAGAACTCAACATGAGCCAAGACGATGGCTTGAACTACTCAAATATTATGATTTCACTATACACTACCACTCGGGGAAGGTAAATAAGGTGGCAGATGTTTTTGAGTAGAATGGATCATGGAGTTTTGAACATGATGAGAGTTGAAAGAGATCCTATTTTCATGGATCTAGAAAACATGGATATGGGAATAACCATGTAAGGTGAAACATTGATACTTTTTCAAATGGTTTTAAAATCATATTTATTAGAAAGGATAAAATGTTGTCAGGATGATAATGAGGAGTTTCAAAAGAAAATTAATGCTGTGAACGATGGGAGATTGATCGACTACATATATGAAGATGGGATTTAGAAATTTGGGAAGAGACTTTCTATTCCTGATTTACCTAATCTAAAAAGGAAATTGTTGGATGATGCCCATAGCTCCAATTTCTCTATACACCCTAGTAGCACCAAGATGTATAGATATTTGAAGGAACATTTTTGGTGGGACAACCTGAAGAGGGAGATTGCTGATTATGTGTCAAGATGTATGGTTTTTCAACAAGTGAAAGCTGGAAGACAACATACTAGAGGATTCATGAATCCTATTCCATTACCCAAGTGTAAATGGGATGATATTATGATGGAATTTTTCATGGGGCTACCAAAGACTCCTAGAAGGAATGACACAATATGGGTCATTGTTGATCATCTTACCATGTCAGCACGTTTTCTTACTATAAGAGAAGATTTACCACTTCAACGTTCGGAAAGAATATATATTAATGAAGTTTAATACTTCATAGAGTACCCTTATCTATTGTTTCTGATATTGATCCTTATTTTACATCAATATTGTCAAAAAGTCTTCAGAAATCCCTGGATACTAAACTTCATTTGAGCACTGCCTACCACCCTCAAACTGATGGACAATCTAAATGGACGATTCAAACCTCAGCATACATGTTGAGATGTTTCTCACTTGACTTTCAAGGTATGTGGGATCAATATTTACCTCAAGTATAATTTTCATATAACAATAGATTCCATTCAAGTATTTAGATGGCACAATATGAAGAGATATATGGAAAGAGATGTCGCACACCAACTAGTTGGGATGATGTTGGTGAAAGAAAACTCGTAGGCCTAGAACATGTTGAGGAAATGATGGAAAAGGTTATGTTTATCCAAACCCACATCAAAGCAGCTCAAAGTTGGAAAAAGAGATATGAAAATAACCGAAGGAGGGATTTGGAATTTCAGGTGGGAGATCATATTTTCTTGAAGGTGTCTCCATGGAAGGGAGTTATACGATTTGTTAAGAAGGGTAAATTAAGTACCAGGTAAATCGGACCTTCCGAATTTCTAAAATGAATTGGGGTTGTATCTTACCGTTTGGCAATGCCTCCAGGTCTCTCCAAAGTTCATGATCTGTTCCATGTATAACTATTGAGAAAATACATGCCAGACCCAACGCATGTACTCAACTATGAAGAAATAGAAATCGAACCTTATCTGTATTATTGCGAAGAGCCTATCAGAATTCTTGATACCAGAGAACAAGTGTTGAGAAATTGGACGACTCGTCTAGTAAAAGTTCTATAGAGAAATCAGAAGATGGAAGTGGTAACATGGGAACCCGAGGAACTTATGATGAACAACTACCCAAATCATTTAATGTAGTAATATTCTAGAAATTTCAAGGATGAAATTATTTGAAGGAGGGGAGAATGTAACACCCTAATCTTCCATTGTATGTTTCTCTTTGAATAATGCAATAACTTTTGTTGTGTGCAACTTGCAGTTTTAACACACCACGACCAATCAAACTAGCCGTTAAGAATATTAATACCCGCTTTTTGAAATTTTATAAATTTTATTTTTCAAAATGGACTTCATTTTTGGACTCGGAATATCAAAATTAGCTTAGAGTGAATTTTTTATATTTTTCTGAAAACTTTCAACTTTTGATGAAAAGTAAAAACAATGCGTTATTGGTCAAAACCGACCCTTTATTTAAATAATTAGTTATTTTATTTAAATTTATATTAGGTAAAAATAGACACATAATACCTATATATTTTCAATTTAATTCAGTAGTTTCATTTTATAATAAGTTTAGATATATAAAATTTTATTGAACTTTTTACCGTCTTTTACCCACCTACTAGGCACATTTGAAATTTTGCATAAAACATAATTTTACCGCTTCTGTGAATTGAATTTCAAAATTATGAGAGACACAGTTGATATCAATAAGTAAAATTTGGTTTGATAAGATGAATATAATTTTTGGTGCATAGTAACTTTTGACTTTTACTTACCACGGTTAAAAGTAAAGAGGGTAATTAAAAGTAAAAATGATATTATTATTACCCTAACACATGTCTTAATTATATTGGATAAGTTTATTTCGACCAAAAACAACCTTATGAATAAAATATGATCCTTTAAGTCCACTTGGATTAGATTATAAAATTTATTATTATTTTATTTAAAGAACAGTTAAAAGTGATAAATTCAATGTTTAATAACTAAACCATTTTTAATATATTGTTATACATAATATAAATTAGAATATAAATATTAATTATAAATATAAAAATATTTCCTACATAATGGTTTTTTCTTTATAATTTTTAGACATTAAATAATGTAATTTATGTATGACACAATGAGGATGCAATAATTACCTTATTAATGAAATATTAAAATAATTGATATTATAAATAACCAAATAAATGTAAATTGAGACTTTTGATGAATTAAACTAATTTTATAGGTTAATATGAAATTTTAGGATTGTTTAAATGAATTTATTTCGAAGTAATAAAGTTGTTCGGACTTAAAAAAAATAAATTACTAAATAGTGTCAAAATTGACAAAAATGAGTTTTTAAAATAAATACTTTATTATAAATTGATATTATATTCCTAAAAATCTAATGTTTAGAAAAAGTAATTATATAAGGTTATATATATCAATAATAAACCACTTGGGGTTTTCTTGGAAGTTTATAATAATTTTATTAAACATATAATATAAAAATACAAAGAGACATGGTAAATGTCAAACTATTTAACTAAGAGTTAAATCTAAATGATAAGGTTAATAAGGTGACCTAAACCTATCTAAAACCTATTGGTTGAGTGTATTTTGACCCATACCCAACTTATCTTCTAAATAAATCATTTTGGAGCCATTATAAATAGAAATGAGTTTATTATAAAATATTTTTTCAATCTTTTCCTAAGGTGCCCCTCACCCCTCTTATAAAAGGGAACTTCTCCTTCTCTTAATTTCACACCCCCAAATACATTTGGCTAGGCCAAAACCAGCCAAAATACCCTTCCAACTTCCCTAAATTCAACCTTTAGTCCTTAATTTGATCAGAAAGCCAACCTAGGGATCCCTTTTGATCAACTCAAAAGGAAACACCCGAAGAAGAGGTAATAATTTTACCACCCTCTTTCAAGTTCTTTTCTTCTTCCACTTACTCTTTATTTGTTGTTTACATAATAAAAAAACTCCAGTACCATATACATACTGTGATGTTATTATAAATATGGTACAACTAGTTTCATTATTTTGTCCTTCCTATAAATGACAAAGTCACCATATGTGCGTACGTACGGCTTACCGCCTCCACGTCGTGGTGTAGTTTGTCATTTAACACTTCACTATTTAAATGGGTATAATAATGATTATAATTGATTTAAATAATAAATATAACATGTTAATGACTCTATATATATGATATACCACCAATTACAAATGATCACGCAATCAATATAATGATATTTTCGCTCTTGCGTACTTACATATTACTATCTCCACAAACGCGATGAGATTCATTCCTCATCATAATCATTCAAGAATAATTGTCATTTTATGATTAAAAATAATGTTTAAGAACTTATTATAATTATGGATATGTATCGAACACAACCTAGGCATGAAAAACATGTCTTACCTAACCAGTCATATAAAGGAAAACAGATCAGTTAATAACCAAAACGATGATACTACTAAAATATTATTAACAAAGAAATATTAGAGGATCATATATGATATCATATTTATGTATATAGTTTTTGTGTAATTTAATAACAATGTTTTAACTATTATAAAGTATGTTAACATACCATCAACTAAGGAAAAGTAAAAGGTAAGGTTTAAATTTCACAATCTCTTTATTATCTGAGCTTGTTTATACATGAGTATCTACTGGGACTTCTTTATCACCCACATCTGTGTTTCTTAAGAATGTATTTCAAAACATTCTTACTATTTTCTATAATATGGGTTAAAGTCATTTATACCCTTGTTTTACCTTTTATAAAATGTTTTGAAAGTAATGTTTCCATCGTTTTCCAACACATGGTACTTTATGACCTGTTCGAAAAAAAATTAGTTAAGAATGTCTTTTTTAACTTATACGGCTTGTGCGGCTATGTTCCACTGTTATTACACCTTTGAATCTTACCTTACAAGATTATATGAATATTTTCAAAATAAATTTTTTCTTTTATAATTATGTGACTTTAAATGATTTCAAAAAAATAAAGAGATATTTCTCTCAAATAGTTTTGATTTCATCTATGTCAACATAATTTGATGGATTTTACACTTGTTTGAAGTTGATTCATTATTATACAAATCTTGCATACTGTATTGAATGTTTTGTGATATGTTTGACTGTGGATGTGTTATTTTTATACCATTCATGGTTTATGGTTAAATTATTAACATTTTTTATTCTATTTTTAATACAAATTTTTATGTTATGCTTCATCCTTTTCATATGAGGAATCAATTGGACTTAGTAAGTGATGGGTGGATCCCGTTATAGCTCCTCAATGTATCGGTAGTTGTCATGAGACAAACTAGTGTTTTAGCACAAGGCCATGAAAAAATATTATTTGTTTCCTTGGCAAAAGGCCTTGACTATGTGGTTATGAAGTCTGGAATTGTGCATTCCATCATTATGAAATTGGCTATTGATATTGCATGTGATTATTCAACTAGTAGAATATCCATGTGAATATGTAAATAGAATTATTTGATCTATCATTGCCATATTATGCTGAAGTTTATGTTTAAAAGGATTATGTTTTAGTCTTATACATTGCCTTAAAATTTTTATGCTTATTAATGAATGTTTCTTTTATATTGTTATCCTTAATGAGCATCTGAGCTGAACCCTTTCTATGTTTTATTTTTTCCTGGATGCGAAGAGGTATATTATGACTAACTTGTAGGGATAGTATATGGGATACGACTGTGGTTAATGAAGATAATTTTGTGGTTGTTTTTCATTTTATAATGCAATATAAAATTTATGAATGTATCTGTACTTCCGAGGCTACTAAATTGATCAGTCTTTCAGGAAATGATATCCTTGTATCATGCCAATGTTATGTAATAATGCACTGACTCTTGGTAATTGGGTTCAGGGCATTACACTGACCCATCAGGTGTTCCTCCTCCCCCTAATACTAGATTATCCCCATTTCTTGTAGTGATTTTCAAATATTTTTATAAATATATTATGTTTGAATTGTATAATTATACTATGAATGTTTCCTATATTTAATTTTTTTCTATTTTTTCTAATTTTGTTTTTTTTAATTAATTAAAATTTTTATTATATTAACGTATTCAATATGTATTAAAAATTTACCACAATCAAATTTATAAACATTTTACAAACTTATTTTCAATGGAAATAACCTACCATCGGGAATAAATTTTTTTGTGAGAGACTTTCACTAATACTCATATTTATGAAATCGTTTTTTATGATGAGTTTTTATGATGGAAACCCATCACAAATGAAATTTATCAATGGGAATCCATCATAAAATACCAAAAAAGAGGTTTTAAATTTCATCTAATATCCTCAGTATGTTGAGTATAGCTTAGTATTATATGGGTGGTCTGGGATCTTGTGTTCTGATTACAGTATAAAATGGTAAAGGTTTAAGAGATAAAAATAATATTAAGGTTCCAATAGCCAATCTAGGTATTTAAAACCTAAAACGGAATAGGTTATTTTTTTTATAGAATGATATTATTTTATTTTGAATGTTATATTGATACAAATTTATATTTTATAATTATTTTAAATATAAAGGAGTTCAAAATTTAGGATGAAGTTATAGATGTAGCTTGATGTTTGAATTCAAGTGATGAAACAAAGGGTTTCTACATCAAGGATTGGGATGTAATATTTCCTATATTTGATGATTTTAAATAAATGAGGTGTATTATATATCTTTTTTTTTCTTTTATAAGATGATATTGTTTTTAAACAATTTTTTTTGAATAAATGTTATGGTTTATTATGATAAACATGGTTTATAATACATTTGTTCTATAACATGGTTTAAAAAGATAGGATAAAAGGAGGTTTATCTAGGATAATTGTTTATCTAATTCATCTGATAAAATATGAGGTAAAGAGTTACCACCACTCAAAAATGGTATATTTTAAAGAATAAAATTTTACTTATAGAATTTTTTTTTGGAAAACACAAAATTTTATATGAGATAGGATTATTAATAGTTTATTTGAAAAATATTCTCACTAACAGAAATAAATATTATTTTCTAACACAAAGGATTTTGTTTAATAGAAATATATTCTAGAGAAAATAAAATTTCTAAGAGTCTGGTAGGAGTATGTTTGTGATTCCAAATCCTTCATCGGGGCCATAACCTATGTTTTAATGTGCGTTTGTGTGTATGTTACCCCACATTCCTTATTTCCAAAGTCGGGTGTCTTTCATCACTTTCAATGGTGATGTCTTCTCCTTGATCAAACTTGGTTGATGGTATTTTGGTTCCTCCTTCCATAGATTACCCCTTGGAACTTATCTCCTAGTACATGTCTCCCTCATAGATTTAATTCATGTTCGTGGAACTACATCTTGGTTCCATATCTTTATAGACACTGGTTAATTATAATGCTTCATTCTGGACATTCTAGTGGCTCTTGGCAGGGCAGTAACCTTCAGTTATGATACTATTAACGTTATGAATTGTTGGAATGTATAGATGTAATAACATTGGTCACATATATTCTTCCTCATATGAGGGAATATCATACAGGAATCTTAGGCATGTAACCCAAGGCATCCCATGTCGATCATGATGTATCTGACATCGAAGGTGAATATCTTCCAAGGATTTCACCTCTGGCATCCCATGTTTTTCATGAGGTATGTGTTAGGGGTCACGAGTTTAACATATTCTAGGGATGGAGTGGATTTATCAAAACAATCTATGGGTGTGGATTAAGTAGGTACATCCCTAGGAGGTATCATCTGAGATGATTATCGGTGGATGGATCAGAACACCCCATGGAGGTGGATCTTGGAGGTATGTCCCATAAATGGAAGATATCACGCCATGAAGGTTGATCAGAACACGTCTGAAGGTGGATCAGGGAGTTATGTCTTTAGGAGGTAGAACCTTGGTTTACCATTGGTTGGGATTGATCCTCAGGGAGGAATCCCACATACCCTATCTGAGGGGAAGAGATCAAAACCCACATAGTTATATGTTGTAGTTTAAGGTCATGTGACAAGAACAATCCATGCATTTTAACATCATGCGGTAAGGATGATCATGTTGTAAAAGGTGCACCAATGAGGGATAGTGTGGGGGCTTATTCAGGTAATATTCCCTTCACAAGAGGATTTATCTTGGTTGGATTTGATGTGGGGATTACGCATTGAGACTCCTGAGGGACCTATTAGAGATTTGTTCTCCCAGGAGAGGGGCATGGTCTTACCAAGGATGTGGCCTAGATAAAATTAGTATGGATGTGGATATTGGGTTTAAACATTAGGAAGGCTTCATACGTATCCCATTTTGTTAGGAATAAAATTTCACATAGTTCGGAATGGTTGGGGATTATAAATAAGGAGGAAGCCCATGGGATCATGTGGTTAGGGCTTACTCATGGATGCTTCCCATATGGATGGAGGTTGGGCTTATATCTATAGATAAATCCAATGGTGGATAGTGGGTGGATTTCATGGTCGCTACTGACCTCTAATCCCGCATGATCCATGCTCAGTTTGAGAAACAAGAGCAATTAGTAAACCTAATGATCATTTCATGAAAGAATCATCAATGAGAGATGTTGTGGGGATTACACATGGAAGTATCCCAAAGAGGATGTCATTCCATGTGAGGAGGTTCTCATTCCTTGTGAGGAGGATCTCATTCATTGTGAGGAGGATCTCATTCCTTGTGAGGGTAGGCAGCGCAGAGATCATCCCACATCATGTGTTGAGGATGTTTAGACTGGGAAGTTTTATTTCATTCAGCTCAGACATGAGGGACTGACTCCTTACCCCTTAGGATTACATAACCAGAGCTCATGCACCTCTAGGAGGGGCATGGCTTTGGAAATTTCAGGATACGACGACAAGAATGAGTGTTCAATCATGAGGTCCATGTTAGAAAGCCAATGCTGATAATAAAAAGGTGTTAGTGTACCTATGCTGAGAAGAAAGAGGTGGGTGGGAGTCTCCATCCACACTCGAAGTGGTGTGGACCATATGAATGGGTGGCATAGGTCACATAGGGACTCAAGGTTAATCCAAGATGATTGTGGATGGGTGTGGGGGATATAGGTACTCAACCTTGATGAAGAGGTATCAATAGAATGGAGGCATCATGGATAGGCCCATTAGAGAGGTTTCAAAAAGCTTAGGGCCTCACAGAGATGTTCTTCATGAAGCTTAAGTGCTTTGCAGAGGTCAGGGGCTTCGTGAAGGAGAAGGATTTATAAAAGAGGATGACCCTACCTTAGGATGAAGTCTTGATTCATGAGATGAGTGATTCACGAAGGATGAATGATTTGAGAAGACTCAAGTGCCTCTTAGGGACTTCTTCATTCACGAATGGAATAGACCTTCATGAAAGACATCTCCGCCTAGGGTGAAGGCTTTCAAGAACACATTAAAGGGGCTCTTGAGAAAACTAGGTACCTTAGATGATCTGTTTTGGTCGTGTTCATGATGCTTATAATTTTCATGAATTGGGAGAAATTTGGAAGTTGAAAGTTCAAATGGCCATCCCCAAAAGGTTGGAATAAGGGGGGTATTTTATAGGAAAGTGGTTTCACGAATAAGGTAAGTGGTTTGTGAAGAGATTGTGGGATTCATGAATGGTTGTAGCTCTATTGGACCCATGAAGGACACCATCAATCATTCATGTGGTTGTAGAGCACCATCAAACTCATGGAGGACACCATCATATATTCGAACATTAGTGAAGGGGATTTTTCAGTTGGAAGATTCATGAGATCTAGCCATACACGAAGATATAGGGATTCATGAAGTAGACATTAAGAGGGTTTCAGTTTGTCTTGGATTATATTTACTCTGAACTAGCCATGTCTTACTCAACTATTGCCATGGAATGTATTTTGGCACCATCAAATTCCCCTACCAGGATGGGAGCTGATGGAAAAATAAGGGTTAGATTCTAATGGAGAATTTCCAAAAATTAACAATTTTCTCCCTTTTTTGAAGATCATTCGTTATTCTCACACAAAATGATGATTTATGATGGTCATGGGCATGGAGGCCATCATGAATCTCAGTCCACTGTACGCCTATAAATAGAGGATTGGTGGACCCTCAATTACATTGAACCTTTGTGTGAAGAAAAGATTTGGCCCTCTTTTCATGAATCTATTATTCTTTGTGAACGTGCTATGCTAATTCTACTTTATAGAACCAATATTCTGTACATTTTATTTGTGGACGATTCTTAGAAAACCAAAAATCATGAACCAAATCTTCATGAAGTTTGTTCTATAACCTAGTGCTCCATGAATTGTCTCTAAGAATAGTCTTTGCAAATGAAATTCACAAAGCTAACTAAAAAACCACTTATGTCTTAAATCCAATGGCTGGTTACAAATTCAGAAATGTTGTTTCTCATAGGTAATAGATGGTGGAAAACATCATGACCAGTGAGTGCATTTAATGAACATCAAACCACAAGTCACTACTTGAACTACTATTGGAGGCTCAACAGGAATATACTTTGTAAAAGAGGCTTCCACTTTATGCATTTGGTTTGAGGGATGATTTCTTCTTCCCATAGGAGAGAAAAGACGAACCATCCTACCAGTTCATAGGCATACCAGGTTAATACCAGGGGCATAGGGTTGTTATAATCCACATTTATAAATACCACACACCCATCACAGTATACTGCCTCTATAATGACATCAACGAAATTGATGGGGAGAAGTTGGAGGATGAGGAATCCTTTTCCGCAGTATTATACAATCATCAAGGTGGGTTTGAGGGATCCATATAAGGAATGGAATGATGGATCAGATTTACACTAGTGAGGAAACTTCACATATGAGTGGGAAAGGGCCTACTAGGCCTTCACATCATGCTGAGAATTTTAGGTAGATCTTAAGTGGGTAGGAATTTATGAAGCATCATGGGCTTCTCAGTTCCATGTTTATCAGCCACAGTAAATCATTCCCAAGATACTAAGAATATGGTCACTGGGGACTAATACATTTCATTTTCATCATAGGGAGGTAGGAATCATCCTATGGGACCTTTAAAAAATAATCAAGATCCAAATTTTGAGGGCGATGTATAATCAATTTCTTCCCATGGAGAATGTATGGGAAGACCAAGAGCAGTTTTCATCTATGGGGAAGGGGCTGCTGGATTAGGTATATGGAACTAGGGAGGAGAATCTAGGGATAATATAAATTCCCTTTAAGCAGTGGATTAGATAATTCTCATATGGGCTGACACAAGATCCTAATACTGTTGAATTACCACTGAGAGTGTCCGGGGTGACATAGGTTGTGGATGGATAATGGAGCCCTAAAAACAACCATATTTATTTTCCTACATGCTCTAGTTCACAAATTGGATAATTCCAGGGGTGTTGAATGTGACTTGAAAAAAGGGCAATGGGGAATGTAAATCACAATTACCAAAATTTTGAACATGAAGAGAGTGGCTTGGTGATACATGATAACTATTGACCATGTTCAAAATATAGTATCCATACCATTAGATGGGAATGGGGATGGACAAATGAGGGTCGACTACTAACCATGTTTGAAACATGGAGCCTATCCTAGGTTTCCATCAGAAATATTTTG
The DNA here is from genome assembly GCA_963277665.1 of Viscum album. Taxonomy (NCBI): domain Eukaryota; kingdom Viridiplantae; phylum Streptophyta; class Magnoliopsida; order Santalales; family Viscaceae; genus Viscum; species Viscum album. The sequence continues at coordinate 311,201,821 of OY728167.1, read as the reverse complement.
GTCTGTTGGCCCTATATGGTAGGTGATCTAGTATATCATGAGACTATTCCATTAGGGGGTACCGTAAAATGTGGAGGAGGATGAGGATCCACAAAAAGGGAATGTGAAGCATGGAAAGTGAGTGATGTAATGCTCAAATGTATTCCACCACTTTTTGAATTACACGACCATGGATTAGAGCACATTGGTGTAGGTGTATTGTTCAGACCAAAGGTAAAAATAATATTCTTTGAGAGTTTCATCTCTGATGCTGAATGATATTAGAAATTGTGAATTATACGGTAGATGACCAGAATCAAAGGAGATGACCTCTCATTTAATGGCCAAGAATTCCTTGCATTTTTATGTTGTGCAATGAGGATGATAGGAATGAAGTTTTGTTTCATAGAGTGAAATGTTTCCCACAGTTCAACATCTTAAGACCAGGATGTTGCACACAATTTATGGTCATGTGGCATGGACCATAGAATTTTTTCTCCAAGTTTACTCATGCGGTATGAAGTAAATAAACTTTATGTGAAAGAGCCAGAGGAGGATGGCGTACCACACAAGTACCAGGTAGAAAACTATGCATTTTTTAAGGTTACTTAACATGGACCATGTCAAATAGTTTAAAAACATGTTTCTTGGATTTCAATAGCTACAAATAGTTTAAGGTCATAATGCTCGAACTATGGGCTCTTAGTTTAAGGTCATCAAGATTAGACCATAGGCTTCTTTATGAAACTCTACAATGTCGTTACACACCCTACCATAACTCCTAAGCCCATGAGAGTCATGCTCGTGTGGGAAAACGGAATTGTAAGGGGGTTTTCCTAACACGTTGAAAGACACATTAGGGGAAAGGACATACCGGTTTGAGAATTTCCCGATGACATTTACCCGCCTGCTCGATGCATGTAAATGCACGGAGCGGCAACACCAAGGGTTTAAAAATTCAACTTGGTTTTAGAGAAGGTGAAAGGAGGTAAGATGAGACTTCTGAGATCTAGATAAGGGGTTATTGATGGGTAAGGATCAATTTTTGATCATGTTCAAAACATAGGGACCTCAACCACACCAGTCAGGAGTGGGATAAGAAAATGAAAGATCGACTGTTGACCATGTTCAGAAAACATGATCTATTGTTTGTTACCATATATCCATTAGGGTGTTGTACCAGGATAGGAGGTGAGCCTTGACTAAACACCATCACTATTAGGGGTCTCATATTGACATGAAGAATAATGGAAATCAAAAACAAGAAAGTCTCGATGTGTAGAAATAGAACATGGGAATATCTATGTTGGTAGGATTTGAACCAAGGTATTAAAAATATTTTAAGGTCATATTACATGGACAAGAGTGAACGTCAAGTAGATCTTCTTAGTATGGTGGATTTGTAAACCTGACGTGAATGAGGACCAAGGAGACCCAAATCCACACACCGAATCCCCATGATGACATGAACATAATGAAAGGTCATGATTCTTGTACCATAATGGGGTTGAAGGGATGGGGGATTTGATGAATCCTATAGTTGTGCCGAAAGATGAGAATTCTAGGCATCTCTATGTATCCCATGAGGATGGTAATCAATCCATGCATAGTTCTAGAGCATGGAGTGGTAGAGGAACAACAATTTTGGGGGTGATCCTCTCAGAATTGGTAATTTTAGGCATCCCATGATTATCATGTGGAATCCCATGTGTAGGGAATGTGGTAACATTTTTTAATCATCCCAAACAAATTGTATGGGGAATCAATATTTAAAACGGTGTAAACATCATCTCTTACTTAAGAGACACTATTTTTTTTAATAGGGTAGAATCACAGTTTAATCTCATTCATTGAGGATGTCATGATTCACTGTTTAAATTTTTACAACTCAAAATATAAGGGGATATAAATATTTTAATGTCATAATGCGTGGACCTATTGTAAACAGCTTATGGTCATTTCACATGGACCATAGACTCTAAATTTAAGGTCATGGTGTTTAGACCATGGGGGAGGGGATTCTCGAAACGGGTAAAGTGACATTATAGAGTGACAAACTTGATGTGAATGAGGGCCAAGTAGTCCCAATTCCACATTACACTTTTCCTAAGAAGGCATGCACACAGTTTAAATTAATGATGATTGAACTAAGTTTCTTAGTTTAAGGTCATAGAGTTTGTACCAAATATGGGGAAATTCATCAAGAGGATATGTTTAGTGCAGTGTTATATAAAAACTGATGTGCATGAGGGCTATGGTGGCCCAACACTTCACAACATGGTCCTCAGAGAATCCTGTATCTAGTTTAAATTTATGGTGCTTGTACTTATTGCAAACAGTTCAAGTTCTTGTTTCCTAGACCATTTTCTATTAGTTTAAGGTAATAGAATTTAGACCAATGGGGGAATTACTTTAGAGTAATTCATGTAAGGTGGTGGAGAAACAAACCTAACATGAATGAGGTCCTAGAAGCCCTATCTCCATATACACACCTTGAGATGGTCTTCATACAGTTTTAGGTTATAATGCATGGAGTGAAACTAATGGCAAGGGTCCAAAGGGTTGATGTATTTACCATTGGTCCTAGATATGATATGTCTGGGAATTTCTACGTATCTTGCGTAGATGGGAATCAACACACATGTAGTATTATAACACGGTGTGGCAAGATACCAATGTTTGTAGGGGTGATCCTCTCAAGAGAGGTAATTCAAGTTGTCTCACAATTATCATGAGGCATCCCATGTTCATGTCAAAAGGTAGGAATCATCCCTTATTTAAGAGGCATCCTGATTTCATATGGGGTAGAATCGTGGTTTAATTTCATGCTTTGAGGATGTTAAATCTTTGTTTAAGTTTATATATTTCAGACCATGATGTGGGAATATCTAAAATGGGTGCATGTAGTGTGGTTTCCTTGAAAAACTAATGTGAATGAGGTCCAAGGAGGCCCAACACCACATGATACATCTAGGAGAAAACTCACATATAGTTTAAATTCATGATTCTTAGACTAGGACTCCTAGTATAAATTCATATATTTTAGAACCTTGCGAATAGTTTAAAGTCATGTTGCATGGACCAGGCATATTCTTTATCATCGTGTGTCTGGGAATTGGATAGTTTAACGTCATATGGTGAGGATGATAATGGGTGTGCAGTTTAACATCATGAAACTAAGGCCTTGGAACTATACAGTTTATCTTTGCGTGGCTAGGATTCTAGTATGTGCTTTTTAAGGTCATGTAGATAGGACCATTGATGCTATGAACTTTAACATAATGATTCTAAGATGGGGGTTCTATTTAGTTTATCATCATGTGGTTGGGAAACTGGATGTGAAAAAGTTTAATGTCATGCAACTAGGATGTTGGTGGCTCCCCACATGAAGTACTGCTTGAGAAACTTATCATTGGTAGGAGGTGTAATTTTCTCATTATCTATGGTGATCAAAGTGTGTGTGCCATTGGAATAGACCTTGTGACTGATGTAAGTTCCTTCCCAATTGGGATCCAACATTGGTGTATTCTTTATAGGTATCGTCAAAATTCTAGGTCTAGTACTGTGTCACCTTGTAGGAAATATTGAAGGTGAGATTTCTTACTGAACGTCGTCACTATCTTATTCTAGTGCCTCTCTAGATTTTGAAATTCCTAGATATTGTTCTCTTCGAGGGCTTCCAACTTAGAAATATGGAATACTGTTATTCTGTCTGGTGTCTTTTGTTCATGGAAAACTGTTCGGAGTGATGAAAACTGATCCACAATGGGACATATTTCATCTGTTCCATATGCCATGGAATATGAAGTCACCTATGTGGAATGTAAATTTGTCATCCAATAGGCACAAAGGGAATTGGGGAGCTCGTTCGAACAAATCTTCTTGTTCTGGACCACTATCTTTTGCAAAATGTTGGAGATGGTCTTATTGAATGCCTCAATCTATCCATTTTCCTTTTCATGATAACAGTATGGTTGGACTAGATACTATACTTGTCATAAAACATTTTTAGAGTATAATTACATAAGTTGGTGTTGTTGTCTATTAGAATGTGATGAGGAAATATGAATCGGTAGATGATGTGGGAGATCAAGAATTCAATCACCGATTAGGACTTGAATTCATTAATGGGAATCACTTCTGATCACTTAAAGAATAAATATATCACAGTAAGAGTGAACCTGTATTGGAGATCTATTTCTAGTAGATAGAGTCCCATGACATCAAGTCCTCATACTGCAAAGGATGAATAAGACTTGGTAGTAAGAATACTCTAGTTGTTGATGCACAAAGTTGGAATGGATCTAACATTAAGGAAAGTTCTTATCATACTTGATGCAGTCTTGGACCATGTTGGTCCATAAGAAGGCCATCCATTGAATATAGTTGGAAAGCTTCAATCCTATCTAATGGGAAACAAAGGACCTGACATGAACTTCCTGCATAACCTAGGGAATCTTGTCTCCTTGTATGAAACCAAGGAAAATTCCATAAAATCTATGTTTTTATAGAGTTTTCTCATGGTTAGGCCCACTCTAGAAGGTTAACTATGATGTTCACTGATAGATTCACTCATGTTAAGCTCTATCTGGTGGGAGAACACCACACTGGAGATACTCTTTGAAAGGGGTTTTCCAATAAGAGGTTTCCTCTTTCATGGGGGTTGTGGGTCCTAATGTAGAAGCATCAACAACCATCCAGTTCACATGTTGGCTATCATAATCACCGGGAATGTGGAAAGCAATGACCCTCCAATGCACCACATGAATGAATAAGTCATCCTATTCAAGATCTATAAGAGAGGTGGCTAGTATAGCTAAGGCATCATCTCAACCATTCTACAACCAGGGAGCATGAGTCACCTCTAATTGAGAAGGGAATTGGGCCATAAATTAGAGAGTTCACTCCAGAAAGGTCATGATCTCTAGTTTCCTAATGATATAGTCATCATTGATTTGTTTAATGACTAATTTGGATTTTCCCTTCACATTAAATCAGTGGGGCATCAATATTGAGATCCCACTCAAGACCAGTAATGAGAGCCTGATACTCTTCCTCATTCTTGGTGCAGCCTTATAATAGTAGGAATGAGTAGGGAAGAACATCTTGTGTAGGAGTGATGAGGATGATCCCCAGGCCTACTCTATTAAGCTTGGGATCATTAATACTTCTTTCAGTTGGGCTTCAAGAGGCACCATAAAAATGAATCTGCCAACTTATCACAACCAAATCCACTGAGAGGATAGCCTCATTAGGGAAATTGATATCCATAGGCAATTCTTTAGGAGCCAGATGATCAGCTTGAAAATCAACCAACGACTGACCCTTGAAGTCTTTCTATAGAATGAACCTGATGTCGAAATACTGAAGGATTATTTCCTAGTGTTCCAATCATCCTGTCGACATGGGGTGATTCAATATATACTTTAGCAGATTCACATGGAACACCAGTTGTATCTCATGATACTATAGATAATGTCGCAACTTTTTCACTGAGAAAAAAAGTGTGAGACAACTCTTTTCGATAGGATAATATCTAGTCTCTATGTCAAAGACCATGCAATTGGGAGAGTATAAACTATTATCCCCGACATCATTGTTCTCCTGTGTGAGAAGGGCATAGAGGGATCATTAAAGGGAGATCATGTAGAGGATTTAAGGCTTTCTAGAGATGGGTTGAATCATAACCGGATGTTATGAAGATACTACTTGATCTCCTCAAAGGAGGTATGTAACTCTTTATCCCATTGGTAGATGGTACCTTTCTTCATGAACCTAGAAAAGGGATTTCACTTTCCAACATGATTTGTGATGAATGAGTGTATGTAGGCTAAGTGGAATTAAAATACTTGGAGATCCCATTGTTTTCTCAGAGCAGGAATCTGGTTGATGGCCTCAATATTCTATAGATCAATCTCAATGCCTCTATATCTAACAATGAAATCAAGAATCTTCCCAGAGGTAACCCCAAAAGTACACTTCAAGGGGTTCATCTTAAAATGTTGGGAGCAAAAAAATCTGAACACTTTCTTGAGATCTCTGAGATGTTTCTAATGTTGGTAAGATTTAACCACAAAATCATCCACATATCATTCCACTAGCATCTTGAGGATTTGTTGGAAGATGTCGTGTATTGCTGATTGATAATTGGATCCTAAAATTTTTAGAATGAAAGGAATCACCTAATAGTGGAAGGTCTCTTGTGATGATCTAAAGGTGGTAGACTAATCATCTTTGGGGGACATTCATATCTGATTATACATGGAATATCCATCCATGAAGCAGATATCCTAGAACCCAATTGTGCAATCGATCATTATATTATTCAATATAAGAGAAAAATCATCCTTCAGATAGCAGTGGTTGAGATACCAGAAGTTTATACAAACAATGATTTTACCATTCTTATTCCTGATATGGACAATGTTGGAAATCCACTTGGGGTACTAAAATTACTTGATGAAGTTGGATTTTATAAGCTTATCAACCCTAGCCTTGACCATGGCACCCTGATATAGGTTCATTTTCTTTAGAGTCTTCTTGGACCCATGATGACTTGCCGGGAGACCAAGATAGTAGACGGTAGCCTGATGGTCTAATCCTAGAATCTCATCATAACTTTAGGAAAATACATCACGATGTTTCCTCTAGAAAGGAACATATTGTTGTTTCTCTTCTGGGGGTATACTTGCACTGATTGGTGTTGGAATTGGATATATGTTAGTACTAAGGATTACCTGAATAAGATCATCAACAGTGGTGGAAAACCCTCCTCAAATATGGAAGGAGGATCCTCCAAATCCTCTTCATCGTCTGAGGCAAGAAAATCATATGGAGGAGATGGTTCATCCTGGATAACTAATTTTAGGGGAGTGTTGGTGCCAGCTTGGGAGTATGTGGGATATTGACTAGGTGACTCTTTATCTACTGAAACCATGGAGATAGAGACTATCCTGAAATCCCATCAAGCCTTTGACCATGGGTTCGATGCTTAATATCAAATCAATTGTGGTGGGTTGGTTTCTGGAGACTCAACCCTACTTTTCGAAACATGTGAGACTGCCACGGAATGGTGTCCATAGAGATAACTTATCAGTACTTCATAGGGGTAGGGATTTCTGGTATAACCCATACATGTCATGTTTAAGTGTATGGGGTAATCTTCTGATGTTACTTGTACTGAGGGATTAGATTCCCCTTCCTTTAGAAATGAAAAAGAAACTTCCCATGTATGGTGTTGTAGCCTCCAACCAGTTAACTAGGAGGATGAAAACATCATCCAAGTCCATACATATGTGGGATTAAATGGTTGTGTTCTCAAATTAATTGGTATCAACTCTATTCCCCTCTCTATTGTAATATATGGTATCCAAATAGTGGGCTTCACGGGAGTCGAAGGGAGATGAATCACCCTAAAACATGCCTAATAGACCATTGCGGGAGTACAAAATGCATTGGTGATATGGGGAGGGGATTGTTGTATACAGATGAAGATAGGGTCTACCCATCACCTCATTGTATATGGTATCCAGTGAGATAGCGATGAATTTTGTTATTGCTATAAATCCACTAAATTCAGTCTTCAACTAGATTCTCCCAGATGGTCTATGCTCGGTCATATCATAACCCTGAGTCTTCAGGTTAGAGGGACTCAAATCTTCTTGATTCAATCCCAGCTTTTGGAGTGTCTAGGTCGGGATGAGATTGATCCTAGAACCTATGCTAACTAGGTTGCGGTATATTTTCACACCATTGAACTAGAATGTGATGTATAGTAGTATGATGTTCCCTCGCATGAGGGATCCATCATCTTCTTCTGAGAACAAAAATATGGATTTGAATTTTTCTTTCTCAACCTCCCCTGCATATTAGGCTTCTATGGAAACTACTTCCACTTCAAACAAGAGAGGATTTTCAAGGCCTCTACGAGATCCTTATGCTGCTCTTCTTATTGGGGGGCATCGAGAATCAAGAGTCTTGTTGGTATGTTGAAGTGATGCTTCATAACATCGTAATTCCATTCTAAATTCACATTTCCCCCCTTGGGGTCTCTCTTTGGTAGGAATCATGATAGATGTTACTGGCTATGCCACCAGATTTTGGACGGTGCTTGAAATGTTTTGCTACTTGTTGGATAACTCACCCAAAACCCCCAATAGCTGACTACTAGCTAGATAAGGCCTAGATTCAACTGGAATTGGATGATCATGATGCGGCTATGGCTATTTTTCCTGGTTAGTTAGAATGGTCAGCTATGGCAGTGTTTCTGATAGAGCAATTTGAGAGGAATATTCCTATTGGGCTTTACACAACACTTAATTCTTGGTTTTGGTAGCATGAACGGCATGTATCTAAGTACTTGCCTAAGCATTCTGATGATTCACATTTCCCTGAATTCCTCTTCTGTGGCATCGAACAGAGGAACTCAGGGGGTCTTTCTTGATACTCCTCATCATCATAGACCATGAAGGGATCTACCAACACAATGGTGTTCAAGGAGACATACTCTTTCTCATTATCATTGGTTTATTTCAATGTTGGGCAGACCATGTGTGTGATTTCTAGCTCTAGAGGCATGAAATCACAGATTATGGGATGGATTTGGTGCTAGTGGGGAACTCTACGTTCTATTACATTGTAGAAACCTAATCCTCTAATATTTAGAAGGTCTTGATGTGAATATATAAGTATCATCCAAAGAAGGTGTAACAACTTTAGAAGGTTTGGTTCAGCCTAAGCAGGAATGGATGACACCATGGGCATGAGAAACTATTCTATAGGCTAACTAGCCATTATTCTTTTAGGTATGGTGGTTGGAACCTGCTTCCATTCACCTTCAATGTCACCATCAGGCTTGGCGTAGATGTGCACCACCTATGTTGAAACATTAAACAACTTGAGAAAACTATTATTCACTTGGTCCTGAATACAATCCTTGAACACATAATATTGTTTAATGGTATGTCCATGAACATTTTTGTAAGGTAAATAGTTAGGGTGATCAATACGATTATATTAATGGGGCTTATTTTAATCTGGAAGCTTCAAAATCCCCTTTTATAGGGAAATGATGAAATAAATAGGAGCCTATGCATACTTAAAGGAATAATTCCAGTTCCTCCTGTCTAGGAAGGGAACTCTTGGAGACTAACCCCTAACTAGGGGATAGAGCCTAGCGAGGGGATAGAGACACATTTTCTCGTTTAATTGGATACACTTAGTGAGGTGATGAATTCCAATTATTAACTGGGAGTGGATGATCTTGATGGGACTTCTGCACTCAGTGAGGCTCTACTAGCAGAGGGGATAACAAATCCAGTGGATCGGGGGCCTCCACCTGAACCACGGAAGCAATAACTGCCATGGAATTTCTTATTATGAGAGATTGTATAGGGAATGGACATGCCTTCTTGAAATATTGCAAGGATTACTGTAGGTGTTGGGCATTTTCATAGAAATCATGGAACCCACTTGGGATGTTATGAGTGATGAGGGTAGGGACCATCTCAGTCTTGAAGTTCTCCACGCACATCGTTAGCAGCTGATGTTGGTCATATCGAGTGAATATGTGAGGAATTTCCATCAAGATATGAATTCTGGGACACACTCATCAAGAAGTTTCATTCACTTAAAGAGATTAAAACCTATTTTCTGTTATGTGGTGGAGATGAAATTGTCGGGAAACTACTTGTGGAGGTCTTCCCAACTAGTAATAGACCCTATGGGTAACTGGTTGTACCACATGAATATAGACTCTTCCAATATTTGAATAAAGCATCAGATCTTGGTGAAATACTTCTGTTTTATGGTCCCCAACATGGGCCCACACCATGAGATGAAGGGGGTCAAATGATGAAGCAGTTTTCCCATCCCATTGAAGGGGGAAAACATATGGTTCCAAAAATCTATGTGTTCTTGAATATCTTTCACCCATGCTGGGTACGACTTTCCATCTGGTGGTATTTCTACATGACACTTCTCAAGGGATTCAAGGTGAGTAGTTAGGTATATTATAATATTGTATTAGTGGGGTTTAATTTATTTTTTAGGATCCCTAACCACTAGTGTGTTTATAGGATCATCAACATGGTAGACATGCTCAGTGGCTTGTAGAGTGGCTCGATCTGGGTCCCAAGGGATATGAGCACACTGCTTAGGCAGATTCTGCGACTCATATATCAGTCAATTTCAATAAACATACTCCTATTTTATGTTGGGATGCCTAGGATCTTTAGGATAAACAATGAGAAACTGGATGAGGAGGAATTATTATTACCTCGGTGGAAGAGAAATGGGATCCCATTGGGGAGTGCCATAATTCAGGCACCACTCATCAATGAGCTTATCAATGATCCTCTTCTAATTTTCAACATGATGGATCAAGGTGGTGATTGTAGAATCGACCTCTATATTCTACCCAATATCGGATAGATCAGAGGACTTATAGGTCTCAATCTAATATTTACACTTTTTGATGTTTTGACTAGTAGGAAATGATGTGGAGGGATCCCCAAGGGTGAGTTTCTGCCTTTGCAGGTGGGTGAGGACACCTATATGAGGGTATAACTGGTATTGTACTGCCTTGAGGGATGGTTTTTCCTTATTAGACCCTGTATCAAAGTACTTGTTTTCATGAACCTCAGGAGTGACCATGTTCCCCATAATTATACCTAGAGGCAAATCATCAATATCAATGGGTATTTCTGATTGTTGCTGGATAGGGATAAAGTGTAGTGCAACATATTGTCCCCATACCTAGATGTGTATGTGTGGAGATGCCTCTTCCATGATTCTGCGGAACACTGTAAGGATCTTGATGCATCTTTGTTTGAGGGTCAGGTGGTTATCGGGCAACATAGGGTACTGAGCCACATGGAGTGCTGCCAACTCAACCAATAGAACTACTAATAAATTTCATCAAATTGATCTCGAATTCCTAGGTTGAACAACTGATGGTCATAGAGGCAATGAAGTGACATCTAGATAGTCAGATAGAAGAATGGAACCTGGCCCTCAGTGAGAACTCTATAATATCAAAGTTGGATGTTTCATTCGGCCAGAATTCCATTAAAAACTAATCATCATCCAGAGTCTCCCATAGGATTTATTTATCAGAAGAGGGGCATGACTCTTCGTTATCATAATCAATCAAAATTGGCCAAGAGATGTGTATAATCACCAATGTAGACTAGTGTGGAAGCTGGTTGGATGGTAGAAGATCCACTTCATGGGTTTCATTTTCATTGCGTGTTGGGTCATCTCTTAAGGGTGGTACTGACTGCGTCATCACATCCCTATAGGATGGCATGTATGCCACTGCCTCATGTGCAAGGGTAGTGGTGCTCCTTGGTGGATCGACCAGATGCTCATCATCTATCCCATTCCAAAATAGATCTCTATGATCAAGGGAATAGGTGGAGAGGGAAACTGGAAATGATAGAGATGGTTATTCCATGAGTCCTTAGAAGGGATCCAAATCTTCTCCCACCAATATGTACCTGTAGAGGGATATATGGATCCTATAGAACTCACCATCTGGGATGATGAAATTGTCCTATCAGGATCCTTCCCTAGACTATGATGCTGACAACTGGGTTGAAGGTTCCATTATTAAGTCACATTCCCCCTGGAATATGATAGGTTAACGGGGTTGGTAATAACTTGATGATTCCTATGATTTTTCCTTCGATAGTGGTAGCTCTCCCTTATACACATGGATGGTTCTTTAGGGAAGGTAAGTTCTTCAGTATGGGAAGGACCTTTGTCCTGGTGTTTGATAACGTAGAGAGGACCTCTACTTTGATTAGTTGGGATACGTTTAGGGCCTCAATATCGATTATTGTCAAAGCGGGGAGTACCTCTTCTTTGACTATTGTAGTACTGGGGAGGACCTCAACTTTGGTTTTTAAAAAAGCATGGTGGAAATTTTCTTTGGTCATAGGGGACATGGGGAGGACCTCCATGCTGACTGGTAGTAATGGAACGGGGAGGACCTCCATAATGGCGAGTCCAAGAATGATGAGGACCTTTGTACTGATCAAAATGGGCATGGTTAGGACCTCTATGTTGAGGAACTAGAATAAGGAGAAGACCTAGGTACTGGTTGTTGAATGTTCAATGAGGACCTCTAATTTGATATGTGGGGACATGGGGACGGACTCCATGTTGACTATTGAAGGAGTGAGGATGACCTCCACTCTGATTGGATATGGTATAGTGAGTAACTCAATGTTAGATGACAATTATATCATGTGGAGGACCTCTATACTGATTGGTGATGAAGTGGGTAAGACCTCCACTTTGATCCATGGAAACATGGGGAGGACCCCTATGTTGATTTTTGATAAGGTGGGGAGGACCTATAATTTGTTCGATTTTGGAGTGGGGAGGACCTATCCTTGAGATATGAAAGGTGTGAGGAGGACCCTCGTGATAATAAACTATGACACAAGGAGTTCCTCTATGTTGAAGAGTGGTAGATACATGGGGAGGACCTCCATTATGGTTGTTGAACTGGGGAGGACCTCCAATTGAATTTGGAATGGAACAAGGAGGACCTTTGTGATGATTGTGAGAATATGGAGGACCTCATCTTTGGCTGGGGATGGTACGAGGAGAACGCCACCAATGAAACTCATCATCGCAGGATGACCTATAATGATTTTTGGTGGTGTAGAAGATCAAAAGAGTCAACCCAACCTACTTTTGGGTTGGTTGTGGTATCGATCCAAATCAGGCATGGATGGATCCCTACTTGTCTTTCATAGGAATCTAGTAGAATGTGATGGAAGTGGAAGGAGACACTAGAGTCATGGAAGATGATTCCCCTTGTCATGAATTCCCCTAGGCCTACGCCTGATTCTTTACGTCAAATGGTCCAGACGGGGCCCATAAGAGTAGGTGTATAGTACACATTTTCGTCGACCTGGAGATCCAGCCATTGCTGAAACTGACTGGGACTAGTGGTATCTCTTCTTGGTGGATCTCATATAGTAGTCACAACTGGGGTGACTCAGGCATCCCTCACTTCCTTAAAGTAGGGGAGAGAGTCATCAGATTACTATGGGGAGAGGCTCCTAAAGTGGTTCACTGTTGTAATGGGTAGGGGTTGTTCCTTTTGTGACCCTTGGGGGTGGCGATGTCGGTGAGGTACTAAAGCCTCCAGGTCCTAGCGGGCCATGTCCCTTGTGGGAATTACCCCATCCTGCTTTTACCAACATACGAGGGTTTCCATCTCCCTTCTATGGATGTTTTTTGAGGGTGAGATGGGGTGCGTGCACCTGGTAACTGTATTCTCAATAGAAGTTGTGTAGAAGGTGGTGTAATGTGGGATTTTCTCATTAAAATTTCTCTTATCCCAGCATCTATGGGCATTGGGTGGTTGATTTCCTATGGATAGAATCCTACAATGTTAGAGGATTAAGCCATCAATACATGTGTAAGGAAATTTATTTCCAATGACCAAGTGTCATCTAATTTTCCATGGACAGAGAAAGAGATATTTGGGAACTATGTTGCAAAATAGAATTCCCAACATTTAACTACCCCAATTTCTGGTGACTTCCATGTTGGGCCCACTATTTTCATGTTGGGTCCTAGTGCCAGATAGCTGGATCTAGTGACATTCTTATCTACAGATGTATCAAATGCTACTAGTCCCCATATCGAGGAGAATAATATCATGTCAGGTTCAACATTTATTTTTCTGATGTTTTCATCAGAGCCACCTCCTAAGTGTTAATGTCTGATGGCATGCATGTCACCCCATAATCAAAAATTCCAAAGGCAAGAATCTTTCATCACACTCAATGGATATGTCTACTTCTTGATAAAAATGTGATTATTTGATGTCAGTTCCTCCTTTCATGGATCACTCCTTGAAACTTGTCACCAAGTCCGGGTCTCACTCATAGAGCTAAGACCTGTTCTTGGAACTCATTATTGGTTTCATCTCTTTGTGGATGCTGGTTAATTACACTACTTCTGTCTGGACATTACAGTGGTTTATGATAGGGTAGTAACCTTTGATTAGGAGAGTAGTCATGGTGATAATTTTTGGCATATATGGATGCTAGGAACATTGGTCACCTGTATTCTTCCTCATAAGAGGGTATCTCATGGAGGCATATTAGGTGCAGAACCATGTATCTTTTTTCAATCACCAGGTATCTGATGTTGAAGGTGTATATCTTCCAAGGATTTCACCTAAGGAATCCCATATTTTTTATAAGGTAGATTATAAAATAAGAAAGTATCATCCAAGTATTTAACCTCAGAAATCCCATGTTTTTCATGAGGTATGTATTTGGGGTCATGGGTTTAACAAATTATGGGGATGGGTGGATCGATCAAAACCCCTTGTAGAGGTGGATCAGGAAGGTACATCCCTAGGAGGGAGCACCTAAAAGGTTTACCAATGGATGGATCAGAATTCCTCATGGAGGCGGAATCGAGATGTATGTCCCATAAAGGGATGATGTCACACTGTGAAGGTTGATTAGAACACCCATGGAGGAGGATCAAGGAGGTATGTCCCTGGGAGGGAGAACCTTTGTTTACCATTGGTTAGGATTTACCCTCAGGTAGGAATCCCACATACCCTATCTAGGAGGTAGTTATCAAAACCAACATAGTTCTATGTCATGTTTTAAGTTCTTGTGAGTGGACCAGTCCATGTAGTTTAACATCATGTGATAAAGACACTCACATCGTGAAAGGTGCGCCAATGAGGGATGGTGTGAGGATTATTCATGTAATCTTACCATCACAAGAGGATTTCTATTGGAAGGGGTTGATGTGGGGCTAATTAATTGAGCTTCCCAAGGGACCTGGAAGAGATGTGGTATCCCATGTGAGAGGCATGATCATACCATGGATGTGGCCTAGAGAAAATTAGGATGGATCTGGATATTGGGTTTGAACCTCAGGGAGTCTTACTACGTGTCCTTGTTGGTTACGAATCAAATCCCACGTAGTTCGAAATGTTTGGAGCTTATACCTAATGAGGAGGACCATAGGAACATGTGACTGGGGATTAGGCATGGAATATTTCAATATAGATAGAATTTTGGGCTTATATATATAAATAAGTGCCATGGTAGTGATTGGGTGGATTTCATATTTGCTACTAACCTCTAATCCCACATGATTCATGCTTGATGTGAGAAACAAGAGGAAGCAGTAGTCCTAAAACTCGTGTTATGAAAGAAGCATTAATGAGGGATGGTTTAGGGATTATGCATAGATGCTTCCCAATGAGGATATCATTTCATATGATTAGGATCTCATTCTGTGAGATGATCTCATTCCCTCCGGGGGTGGGTGGTGTGGAGACCATATTATGACACTTATACATGGAGATTCTTCTTCTTATCATATAGGGTAAGGTTACAGTTTAATGCGATGTGTAACAGACAATTGGACTAGGAAGATTTACATCATGCAACTCGATGTGGGGGGCTGACTCCTTACTCATTGGCCTTACCTGACCATAGATCATGCACCTATAAGAGGGGAATGGATTAAGAAATTCTAGGATACAATGAAGGGGAGGATTATTCAATCATGAGGTCCACATTAGAGTGCCTATGATTAGAATGAAAAGGAATTAAAGTAACTTTGCTAAGAAGAAAGAGGTAGGTTGGAGTATCAGGCCACACTTGAAGTGGAGTGGGCCACATGAATGGGTGGTATAGGTCATATAGGTACTTGAGGTGTGGCCAAGCCGATCCGGGATAGATGTGGGGGTTCTGGGAACTCAACCTTCATAAAAAGTTATCAATGGAAGGAAGGCAGCATGGAGAGGTCTAGAAGAGAGGTTTCACAAACCTTAGGGCCTCACAAAGAGGTGTTTCACAAAGATCAAGTGATTTGCAAAGTTCAAGGGTTTTGTAAATGAGTAGGCTTTGGGAAATTGGGTGACCCCACCTTAGAATGAATTCTTGGTTCATGAGAGGAGTTCGTCATGAATTTTGAATGTTTTGGGAAGCCTCAAGTGCCTCTCATGGCCTTATTCCTTCACTAAAGGAATAAGTCTTTGCGAAAGGCATCTCCACCTAGGTTTCAGGCTTTCAAGAACACATTAAAGGGGGTTTCACAAATCCCAGGTACCTCAGATGATCCATTTGGGTCAGGTCCTCAATGTTCAGGAGGTTCATGAATTGGGAGAAATTCAGAAGTTGAAAGGTCATATGACTGAACCCCAAAGGATGGAATGAGGTGGTATTTATATTCAAGGGGTTTCGTGAATATGGGAAGTTGTTTCTAAAGTAATTTTTAGCTTCAAGAATGGGTGAAGATCCGTCGGACTCATGAAGGAAATCGTCAATCCTTCGTGCGGTCACAAAGCGTCATCGGACTTATGGTGGACACTATCACAGCTTCACATGTTCACAAAGTGGATTTTTTCAGCCATGATCTTTTCAATCTCCTTCCATTCATGAATAGGTAGGGATTCACAATGTATACCCTTAAGAGGGTTTCTGGGCCTTGTTGGCTTGAATTTACTCCAAACCGGTTGTGTCTTCCTCTACTATTCCCATGGACCATCTTTCTACAACAACTATTTAAACTTGGAGAATTTCATAGTATAGAAAATAGATAATTATAACAGTCTAATTCAAAGTGAAAATAATTTTTAAGTCATGAAGGTGTTTAAGATATTTTTCTAAAGAATTATCTATATGTTAGTAGTTTCATTTAAATAGGTTACTAAATGATTTCAAAGTAAATTTTTAAAGTAATCATTCCAGAATGATAAGAGTATAAATTTTTAAAGAGTTATAAGTATTTGAAACAACAAAAGTTACTAACATTGTAACAATGAATGTTGTGAAAAAAGAAGTTTGAATATTATGTTCAAAGAGTTTAACATGAGGATTCAGAATCCTAATATCATCATTATTTTCATTAGTCTTTCTTAAAAGATGTTATCACTACTGGAAACCCCATTTTTTGAAATAGAACATTTGTGACCAAATTCTTTCACATCTCAAATGGTCACCCTAAAATATTTTTCTTGCGACGAAATAATTATTCATCCATAGAGAATATTTTTAGTGATTATTATTAGTGATGGAAAATGTGTCAATCATAAATAATTCTAGCAGAAAGATACATTTGTGGGAAATACTTATTTTATATAGAATAATTGTTTCATTGAAAAAATCCGGCTCACCATGATCATCTGTGATGGATTTTCCAATTCATCAAAAATAGTCTAACAGTGGATTATTTGAAAGAGTTTCCATGAAAAATATTTTTTGAACAAGCGGGAAAATTATTTATGATAGATTCATATTGTGAAGATTTAACCTCCTTCACAAAAACCCACATAAAATAACTAATTTCATTACTCATAATAATCATTTCAAATAGTTCAAACTATGTATTGCGACAGATTAGTCCACCACAGAAATTCTATCTTAAAGAAGCAAATTATAAATTGCATGCATAGCCACCCGTCCTTATCATTTTACATCTTCAAAGTCTCTCTTTCTCTCTCAATTCTCTCTATTTTCATAGGATTGTATATTTTTCAATTTTGGATGTACTGCTTGTGATCCAAACATCACATTAAATGTATTCTTTTAAAAAAAATTAAATTTATTAATTTGATGTATTTAATTGTTTTTTAGTATATGATTTTTTAGATAAATTAATTTTTTCAATTTTAATTATGTTTGAAAGTCATTTTCTTAATTGTTTTTTATAATTACTATACATTTAATTGTTTAATTTATTTTAATTTTTCATATAAAAATAGTATAATTTAAAATTGTTGTTAATATTAATTGTAAAATTAATATTTTGGTTAATTAATAATATCATTATTGTAAATGATAATTTAAAAATTATAAGATTATAATCACCAAAGGCTTTCATAACTGCCAACAACTTTAGACATTGTCAATTACTTTCATGAATACCAAATACTTTCAAGATTGTTAATGGATGTTTCCATCATTAAAGGCTTTCGTGACTATCAATGAATTTCATGACTATTGATAGCTTTCGTGACTGCTAGACTTTCATGACTACCAATGGCTTTCATGACTACCAATGGATTTTATGATTTTCAACGGATTACATGACAGAAAAATTTAGTTAAATAAAAATTCAATTTAACATAAAAAAATGTTTGTTATAATTACGAAAAAATACTAAAAAATATATATTATTTAATATTAGTGATAATAAATAAAAAATTAACAGTAATGAATTCTTATAAAGTAGTATGGATTATTAAAATTATGAAAAAACAATTAATGTTAGTTAAAATTAGTTTAAATTAGGGAAAAAATAATAATATTATAAATAATTCAATATAAATAAAAAAATGATTAATTAATAATTATTATAAATTAGTATAAATTATTAAAACTATTCTAAAATAATATATGTTAGTTATAATTAGTGTAAAATAATACAAATATAAAAAATCTAATGTAAATACTAATGAAAAAATAAATAATAGTCCTTAATTATTATAAATTAGTATAACTTATTAAAATTAATCTAAAATAATAAATGTAAGTTATATTTAAGAAAAAATAATAAATATAGAAATAATAATAAATAAAAAATATTCTTTAATTGTTATAAATTTTTAAAATTATTCTAAAATAACTAAAAAATATAATAGTGTTATACTAATTCGTGAATTTAAAAAATATAATAAGTAATTATTTTTAAATTAGTTTATTTAATAGATGGTAATGTTATTATAATTTGTTAAAAATTAATTTATATCGATATAAATTGTTGAAAATTATTATTTTTATTACATAAAAATATAATTAGACAAAAAATATTATTTTAAATTAATTAAAATTTGTTATATATTAATAATGACTAAAAACATATCATAGAACTATAATAAATAATCATTTAATATATAGTAATAAAACATTTAAAGTAACAAAAAAACAATTTAAAAATAAATATTAATTAAAATTGGGAAAATAATATTAAATATTAATAATAATAATATTAGTAGAAAAATCTAATAAAATATTAAAAAAAATTGCTAAATTGATTTGAATTTAATCTATACATTTATAAAAACTTATAAAATGTTAAATGATTAGAAACTATCCCTATAAATTATTTTGATGGACACTTAGTCCACTACAAATACTTTCATGCAGGCAAGTCTCATTTATAATGGAAAAATTAATTTTTGTCACAATAGATATTATTTTCAATAGATTTATGAATATAATGAAATTATTTAATGTGATATAGTCCATGGAAAATATTTTAGTGGTGTAAGTCTCATTTGTGACAGAAAAATTACTGAAAAATTAATTAAAAACACTAAAATTTTAATAAAAATAATGATTAAAATACAAGAAAAATAAAAAATTGAAGAAATAATAAAAAACAATAAAACACCTATAGTTGTTTAATTTGTAATGATATTTAAGCATTAGTATTTTATAAAATATTTATAATTTTATAATAAATAATTTAAAACTATTGAAACAAACAATAAAAAACTGAAAATAATAATAACTAATAATATATTATAAAAATTATTTAATTGTACATTTTGTGAAATTAAATTGAAAAATAATTTTTAACATTATATATATTAAACCAATTGATATTATTTTTTTAGAAAAACGATAGATATAGAAAATATACACAAATTTTTATTATTTGATCATGATTGGATAAATAATTACATAAATCCACATGATTATGATATAAATCTAGTCTACATTGAGGGCGTTGAAACATTTATATCATTTTCACTGTCACATTCAAAATTTTCTTCGGGATGGAAAATTAAGTGTTTGTGTAATAAATGTGATCTTGGGATATTTGAAACTTTTGATAATGTTGGTGTTATTTATTACATTTTAGTTTTTAAAAAGATTATGTTTTTTGGTATCAATAAGGTTAACATAATTCAAATGAAAATATAAATCTTTTGGGTCCTGATCTATCATAGTTTCAAAATTTAGTTCATGAGTTCACTAGCCCATATTTTCAGGAAACAGAAACTCAGAATGATAATTCAAAACTTGGATTAAAACAAACTAAATTTTATAATTTATTGAATTCTCCTAAGAAGACATTATATATTATATGCAAGATAAAAAAAATTAGAAGTTGTTATAAAATTTATGGATGTTAAATCAATATTTTTAATTTTAAATAGTTGTTTCGATAAAATATTTTCTTTAGTTAAATCCTTTTTTTTTCTAAGAGAGATACCTCACATAAAAAATTCTATGAAAGAAAGATGTTGGTCTAAAATTTTGGTCTTAGTTATCAGAAGATCCATGCCTGTTTAAATGATTTTATATTATATTATAGTGAATATGGGTCATTGGTTAATTATATAACATGTATAAAATTGAGGTATAAATAGGTTCAATGAGGAAATTCCATAATTTTTCATGTTAAATAGTTGATATATTTTTCGATTACATATAGAATGTAGTGTCTATTTATGTTTCACAACACTGATGTATTGATGAAATATAATAGTTCCAATATTTATATAATTGGAAGCTTAAATAATCATTATGATGGTGATTTTTGGAAACAAATTGATCAATTGCATCCCTATTTTTATTTTGGAACCTCATAACTTTTGGTTAGTCCTTTTTTCTGAGGGTTTCTTTCCATTTGGTTCTTACGACAACCAATATTTCTACTAGCATATTTTTACAACTCCATACAACTTACCTCCTTGTATGTTGATAATATAACCATATATCTATTTGGTATTATTAATTCCAAGATATCCAAATAATAATATCGATGTTTATTTTAATTCACTTTTGATTAGTTAATTTTATTGCGTAGTTACAGTGTAACTATATATGATGTAGTTGAAGAACAAAGTTTTATATTGAAATCTACATCAATGTGGAAAATCGGTGACTTTTCGACGTATGGTATGTTATTTGTATGGAGTAAACATGTTCTAAAATCATATATTCACTACATGGATTATATAAAATCTTGTATGGTTGTCAATGGAAGAAAAACATGTTTTTTTATTGTCATCAAAGATTTCTTCCTACAAATCATCCTTTCTAGAAGAGAAAAATAATTTTTCAAAGGGGAAATTAGAAAATATGGAAATACAACAATTATATCATGTATTTAAATAAATTATATCGTTTATTAATTACCTCTTATTACTTTTGGACCATCTATAAACCCCCAAAAAATAGATGGATTTGGCAGACATCGCCATTGGATAAAACGTCGTATTTTTTAGGATCTGTCATATTTTGTCTAATTTATTGGTCCATCACTTGTTATATTTAATTTATATCAAGAAGAAATATTTTCATAACATATGCTATATTTTTTTAACAAACCTATAAATACTAATGATATTACAAATTCATGGTTATATCTTTCCCAAATTTGCAGGCACCCCAAACTTGATTTATTTTAAAATGAATTATCATAAAATTTAATAAATCCAAAATAATATTATATAATTTCTAGATAAATTTTATTATTATTATATCAGTGGATTGAATATTTGAGGTTACCAGATGAATATGCTTCAAATTTGTCTTGTTGTGTCATAAATAGTCATATTACCAGGTCAAAAACTCATGTCATTATAGAAAGATTCATTATTATTGGTCATAGAGAGTTGTTGAATTATTCAATTTGGTATGTGTGAATAAAAATATAATATTTTTTATAAGATATTTTTGTGGTAATAAAAAACTATGATCCACCGAGTACACTTCAAAAAGTTGTTATAATTTAATATAATTTGGAAAAAATATTTCCATTAGCCTTATATAATTCTATAGAAGTTTTAATATTACATTTATCATATGATGAAAAATATGGAGGGTTTTTATAGTTATGATGGATGTACTCATAAGAGATATGTATACAAAAATTGAAGAACAAAGTATGCAACCAAGCGTCGGTTTAAGGGTCAATTATTGAAGTGTACTTTCAAAAGGAAATTTTAAATTTATGCACTTATTATTTTCAATATAAATAACCTTCAAAACATAATTGATAGGTAAAAATGAAGTAAATTTTGATTATTTAACATACCATTGATTATCAGTATTTAATCATCCCTAGATTTATTTTTTTTATGATCTTGAATAAAGGATTTTAAATGATTAATAACACAAAGTTCATGTATATTTTCTACTAAATTGTGAATAAATAACATGATTTGTGAATTAAGTGATTATTTTACCTATATTTTTTTAAAAGTAAATTTATATTAATTTTTTTTAATTATATGATGATCGTATCAAAAAAATCAAAAAAATTATCTTATATCCTCTTAAATAAAGATAATAGTGTAATTTTTTATACTTGTTCCAAATACCAGTCAGTCAAATTGTTTATGGTTGAACGTATGAAATCAATTTCTTATCTATAATAAATTATTTTTTATTTTTATATGTACTGAAACATAGAAATAAAATTGGTAGTCAATTACGTGCACTGAGTAACCCACCATGAAATTGGTAAAAACTTATAATGTGTATGTTATTAATGGATTTTAATTTCATATAAACACATATGGTGAATCAAAAAAACAATTAACAGTGGTGTTTTCTTAAAAGGATATCATAAAAATATAGTGAAGCTGACTTTTAAGGTATGGTGGATTAAATAATTAAGTTAAGTTGTTTAGGATATAATTTCATAACAATGTTTAAATGTCATTGGTTTGATGTTTATTAAGGGTTTCACATTCATCCATGACATGGAGTCATTGAAATTAAATATAAAATTCTTCTTGAAAAAATGAAATATTTATACTTGTAAATAAATCAAATTAAGTTTATATAAATTATTATACTACTTTGAGAGATTTAAATTACTAGTGGAGTGTAAAAAAATATATCTAGTGAAAATTAGTTTATGGGAAATTAAATTTGTTCTGTGGATGTGAAAAAATATAGAAATTTCTAACGAAACGTCACGAAATCATCTCTTACTCAAAGAGATATATATTTGTTTTCTTCAATAAATAATTATTAGTTTTTTTAATTTGAAATTTTTATTAATAATTATTTATAGGTAACATTATTTTCTATTAGGTAATTTTTAAAAAAGGTTCTATAATTTTTAAGTTATTTAAATTTTTATATGGAATGGATAATTTCTTTTAAAATTAAATATATGTTTCAGATATATTAAGGGTAGTTCAATTAGGTGAAGCATAAATTGGTTTAGGATGATCCACTTGGTGATGATCCTAATGTTTCACTAGATGAGGGTATTGATATGGAGCTAGCTACTCAGAGGGGTTGGGGCCTTTTGTGATTGATGGTTCTAAATACTATTATTGGGTAGTGTTTATCTCTTGATTTTAATCCCCATCAAAGGAAGTGAGTTTAAATACAAATTTTATTAAATTTTAATTTAATTTATTTTAATTATTAATTATGATACCAATTATTCATATTTTCATAATTTTTTCACATATAATCATTGGTTAAGTGAGTGTTATTCTGAGGAACTATTTTTCTGCTCGGTGGGAGTCATGGGATTAGGATCTTATTGACATGTTCCATCACATGTTTATGAACTAAATGGAATATAAATAAATAATGTATTTTATTTTAAATTTATTTATTTTATAATTTACTATATTATTAAAAAATTATAGGGTTTATGGCCTCCTATTGATGATTGCGTGAGACCCTCCATTTTAGAGGCATGAGAGGCTATCATGCAAAACCGTTTATATATTTTTTATAACCTTAAAGGGAGAGATATAGAGTGAGAATATTATACTATATTTGATGATTATTTTATGCCTCATTGACAGAATTACTTTCCCTCCTAGACTAGTGAGGGATTTTTCACTTACTAGATAGGAGAGACCTTCAGGAGGATATTATCTTTTGGTCAAAGGAATCGAGTGAGACAAGATGTCACACATAGAATTGGGAGTCATTCTATCATTATAAATCATTGGAAATTGCTAAGTAAAATTATTTAATAATTTATATATATATATATATTACTAAATGTATATGATTAATTTTTGTAGTTTATAGTTGATCCAGCTATTTTGGAGTTTGATGAGTACACGTGGTTGTACACCAATGGTAGTAATGGGAATATTTTTTAGGAAACACAGTGATATATTTGGGTTATTATTTCATTTTTACTTTTTAAAATTAACATTATATATATATTAACTTTTTTATATATATTTATACGTTTATAAGTGATATATGAGACATAAATTTCTCTCCTTTAGCAGATTTAGGTTGAGATGGATAGTGGGGATGATGAGGCTTCATGAGAGTCATGTTTTGACAAGGATACATGGATGTAGGTGATGGTGATTAGTGTTGAGAAATTTTGGGTGATTGGTATTGGTTCACGTTCAACACTAGACTATTACTATGGTAAAAAAGTGATGTCATCATTTAGCTCAAAGAGAGAACATGTGGGATCATCTTCTGACACTACAGTAGAGCATGAGGTGAGGCTACGAGCTCAAGATGAAACAATATAGATATTAACCCAAGATCAAGATCATCAATGACATAAGGATGGGCAGTAGCATCAGTAGTATGATAATTATCATGATTATATGAGAGAGTATATGGAATTCCATACACACAGTTTGGAGATCGAGTTCCCTCTACCTGATGGAGCTGATCACTTAACCCCTTAAGGAAATTACTATTATGTTCTTTTTTATTTATGTTTTTTGTATTATATATTTTTTATCTTTATAATTATCCTTTTTTTATATTTTATTTTTTTAATGAATTTTAATTTCTTTTAATAGGTATTGGTGATGGATACACAATTCCATCACAAGAACTATTTGTGATGGAAGATCAAATCTATCCCAAATAGTAAGACCATCAAATTAATTACGTCAATTTTCAGAATATATCACAAATAGATTGGAATGAATTTATTTTTTAAGGAATTCATAATCCACCATAAATACTATTTTTAATGGATAAATATTTCTATCTAAAATAGAATGGTCCTCAGATTAATTGTGATGATACATCACAAATAATAGTAATTGAGATGCAATTTTCTTTGATGGACTATTTATGATGGATTTTCGTTTTAAAAAATTTTTATGATAAGAATTTACCAAAAATCACCCATCATAAAAAAACACCATTTTCATTATTTAATGGTTTTAGATAGAGGATTTATCATATGATCACATAGTAGTGTGGCAGTAATTACATGTTGCTGTAATGAGTTTGATAAAACCTTAAAAATATATCAAACATAAGTTTCTATGATATTCTATCATGTGTGATCTTATTAGACTGGTTCTTAAGTATGGTTTTTATATTATTATTAATGGTTTTATGAAAATATAAAATATATCATGTTATATCAAAATTAATCTCAACATATAATTATTTCATATTAGATACATATATTATATAATGTAAAATGATAATTGACCTCCCAAATTTTGACATTGAGTTATCCTTATTGAATGGGTTTCATGTAGTATAATAAGCTATGATGACATGTAAATAATAGAGTGTGTTGGGTATTTTAATGAAATGTGAATTTCACTCATGGGTCAGAAAATGTGTTTTATTTATTAGATAACCTACGAAGAATATTATATGACTTCCATACACTATATGTTTGGTATACTAGGGATGCTTTATTCATATTGAATCCCAATTACATGATGTTGATAAGATAAAAATTATGATAACATTCATAGTTTTATACTTTTTATACCATCCCTAAGGCTAAGCTAATCAAGGGGTGGTTGGGTATATTGATTATCATGCCATCAGCTAAGTTTTAATCAAATTGGTATTTTCCCTCTTACACGAAGATTGTGAAATTTGGGATCATAATTGAGATATATTGAGAATGTTTATAGTCATACCTAGATAAGTAACATGTTTTTTTATTATCTTTCTGGATTATGTTCATGTGATGTGCTCATCCATCTAAGTAGATTCCATGTGATGTGTTCATCCATTTTCTCAATCTATACTAAGATAATTGAGAACGTGTGTGTTATCTATACAATATTCACATACATCATTTCATGGGGTCACTCCATATCTTGGAAATGGGTATTATATAGTTATGTATAATATATATAATATATCTAATGAACACAAATATAGGGTTACATGTGTTTAATTGAGATCACACCAAATCTATTTGTAACTTGAGTAACATGGATGTTTTGTTAGAGGCTTATCTTTTCATATAATTATGGAATAGAATTTTTTTAGTTTTTTCAATGCTACAAAGGTTCATTTATTCACACTTATTAGTGTGTGAATAAGAATAATTTTTTTTACAAATTGTTCATATAAATCTTTGAAAACATGATGATAGTTTCTCTAAATTGAGTTTTAGAGGATACCAAATGTTTTTTTGTTATGGTTTCACAATTTGTGATATATTATGTGACATAAGGTGCAATTACAACAAATCTATGAGGCTTTATTATAAGTTAGATGTCGATAAAAATATTCACAAAATAAAAACCATGAAGTGGTGGTATTAACCATGTTGTTGTCTTTTTTGAAGTATATCACATAATAGTAAGGGTCACTACGTCATGGTTCTATTCATTAAAAGACATGCATTATAAGATAATGAATTTTAAATAATTGTTTCACCCATTGAGATCTATTATAATCGATTTTCAATATCATGTTATGTGTTATAACCTGGGAAACCTTGTTAGGGAGGTGAATCAAGTTGTAGACCAAATTTGAAAATTTTCTTTCATTTGTTTATCATTATTTAGGATCTTGTTCTTGTTTTGGGAGGGATTGTGTTCAACCTATCACTTAATTATTTTTACACACCTCCTAACTAAATCTCAATATTTTTAAAAAAATATATATCACGTATAGCGACACAAGAATTTTACTAGGTTCCCCATGAAGGGATAATCCAAGAAGAATATTCTAATAATGTGTTGGCATAAAAGAGTGGTAATACTACTCATTGTAGTTATTACAATTGTTTAATAACAGTGTATTTTCAATCCTTGGGAAACTCCTTTTTATTCCCCTCTGATCACAATGTTCGTGAAGGTCTCTTATTCCCGTCACACACTAACAATCCTGGGGACACTCTCTCATATTCCCCAATACTCACTTTGTTGGTGAAGGTATATTATTCCAATCATGAACTATCGTAATATGATATTAAATAGTTTATAGATTTTTAGGTCTCTCTATTATTTTCATATAAGTTTTTTTACCATTGCTCCAGATTTAATTCTCTTTTTAACTCCACATTCTTTGATCATATCTTCCTCAAGATATATGGTATTAACTACTCAAGGTGAGTGTTAATATCATGTCTTATTTCAAAAATATATGAACAAAACTTTCTCTAGATGAGGATAATTACACTCTAGAATTATCCAACTACACACCTCCTTCAACTTTAAGGTATAGAAGTATAATGGTGGATCACTTTTAGCCTTATCTTCTATAAATTATTAATATGATCTTGGAAAACTCCATAGATTGTCTATGTATTTTACTTCTTCTAAATCGGGTGTACAAATATATTCCTTTCTCACTTTAATCAATGTATAATTTATAAAATATTTGTAGTGGTGTTGATCCCCCTCTTCTCTTCTTATCCCTCTATTTTTAGTCTCAATATATTTTCTATTTTTTGAATATGAAAATACCTATAAAAAATTCATCAATATCATTTTTCTTAATCATTACATGATAATTTCTATATTTTCAATATAGAGATTCCATGAAGTTATCACCAGGTAATTCTTTATTTTAAATTTCTATAATCCTTTTGATATTCCTCATAAATCATGGTCTTTACTTCTCCAAAAAATACATGAGTTTAATTCTTCTATTTTATTTAATTATTAATCATGTACAATGATTAATAATATTCCATTCATGATGACATGCGGCATGAGTACACTATGTCACAGTTTGATTTTATTTGGGAACCAAACCCAAATAATCCCATTATTTAAAATCAAATTAATATAGTAGTATAAGCCTACTTTGATATTTATTCAATATCATTTAACATGGAATAATATCTAAAATCACATTTTTTAGTTCATTGAAATATCTAAAAGAAAAAACTCTTCTTAATTATCTTTAAACTATGTTTTCACCAAAATCAAAAAAGGGATGACTCGTATAAAATGCATATGTCAATGGAAAATATTGCAACCATAGGTTGAAATATGTTGGATTTTTTTATCAATTGGAAGTTTTTTATTTTCATTTGAATAATTTTGAATAATTTTTGAAGTTGTGACTAGATTGTGAGTTTATTGTTTTCCACACCATTCACCACGTCATGACGAGTCTCCTCGGTGAGTCTGGATATGCTGAAGTGAATATGGAAATGGCTAGAGTGTAGATATAATTGGTATTTTAGATGAAATTTAAATTGAAAATTTCTCTTATGGGAAACAAAAAAGGTCATACAAACCATGGTCTAAGCCATAGTAACTAGTGTACAAGTTCTATAATTTTGAAAAAATATTCTAGAGATCAGAATGTTGAGAGTTTTGATTCCATGTTAAGGTACTCGGTTCTTTTATTTATAAGAATCAAAAGAAGGCCCATTATAGGTGTTTGTCAAGAAATTGTGAGATTCATATAGAATTAATTGATATATTATAAGGGTCATCAAAACAAATAGATAAAAGGAACCATAACCTGGAGGTAGACATATTGCATTGAGGGAATCCTTGTATAAAACAAGGAACTACACCATGATCAATTTAAAGACCTTAGAGGAACACAGTTCAAGCATTAGGATTTACAGATTTTTTACAACATAGGGTAGTGAATATGGTGAAGCCATAGTTAAGGGAATATTTTCCCTACACATATAATTTTGATTATAGAACATGACATAGTGTTTGAAAATATGGATTTTATATTCAGAAATGTTAGTTTTGTGCTCATTAAAATTCATGGAAGTTATGGATCAAAACTCAATGAATCAAATAGATTTAAATTGTGATGATTTCTTTTAAGATAATCCAAATATAGTATTTTAAGACAAGGAATTTATAATATGAATTGATGTTTCAATTATGAATTTGAAATTCAAAAATCAGTTAAATATAGAAGAATAGTGGCTGAATAGAAAAAATATAGTTGACACAAAAAAGAAAATATAGGAATATTATTGATTAAAAATAGATTATTAGAAACATAAGATTATTGAATATCTAAAATTGTGAAGTGAAGTGTGTGTGGGTCTAAATTACATTTAAAATCAGGCTTGATGGGTTTATCTATTTTTAATATCACTAAATATGTAGGAGTAGATATTGGAGAAACATAGATAACACCGTTTTTATTTGGTGTAGATTCCATTAATAGATATATTCTTAGTTTGAACTATGTGTCATCTATACCTTTTTATCCCTATTGAAAGTGGTGCAGGTAAGATAAGAAGAGGTTGTGGAACTTTGTTGAGAAGTGAGATCTTCTTTAATTTATAATCACATACTAGTGAAGTGGTGGTTAATTGGAATATCAAAATACTATTGATATTCTCTTTTTATATGTAGCATATTATGGGTGAACCAAGTAAAATTCATGTTCCCAAGCTCCTTTATATTTTTTCATTCAGTTGTAACATATGTGGGAGAATAATAAAATATTCTAGGTGTCTTTGCTAATGCGAAAGAAAGGTATATTTTATTTAGAAATAATAATATATTTTAAGGTCCCCAAATCCCCCCCACCCTCTTAGGGTGTAGCATAACATTAGGTTAAAATATAAATGACCCTTATGAAATTTCCCTTTATTATTTTTCATCTATTAAGAAAAAAATTATTCTTATATTGGTCCAAAAGAACCTTATGAAGTGTTGACTGATCCTTATAATGTTATGAATAATCCTTATAAAGCATAAAAAATTATCCTTATAATGTGTTTGATTGATCATTAAGAAATTCTAGATAACTATTAAAATTTCCCTGATTGATCTTTACAAACATATAAATGAAACTTAAGAATCCATGATTGATCCTTACAAACTCCAAGATAACCCTTATGAAGATCCCAATTCATCCTTATGAACTCCTAGATGTCCCTTAAAAATTCTTGATTGATCCTTACCAACATATAGATGATCCTTTTGAAGTCCCAAAATTATCCTTATGAACTTTAACTTTTTCATGAAATGGCTCATATGATGTTTTCCTTTGTAGTAATATGACTTAAAAAGTAAAATTATACTTATGAAATAAGTTGACCCTTATAAAATATGACTTACCCAAAATCTTTAAATACTAATCAAAACCAAATTCAATCATAAATATGCTATAACTAATTAAATAATTTTTAATTATTTTAATCACAAATATCTTATGAAACTTCCAAAACTCCACTAAGTGAATAATATATTATGCAACTTCCCAAACACCTGATTATTCAAAAAACTCTTCTATTGGAATTCCAATACATCATCCTAAATACTTACCATATATACTTCCAAACTCAAAATGATTTAGATTATCTCATAATTCCTCATCCATAACTTCCAAAATTCTATAACTTTTGGACTCCTCCCAAATGACTTCTAAAACATGTCCTCCTTAAGTTACTCTTCCTCATAAGGTTTGGTTATACTATAGATCCACACTTTTATGCATTATAATTCAACTCAAATATGATTCCCAAATATATGGTAACCATCATGTGTTATATCCATCACTGTGTATTCAATGTCAGTGTCAACAACTTAAAGCTCCAATACATCCAACTAGAATTTTCAACATCATTTGCACACATATAACACCACTTCCACACATCCAATAGCTATTGATGACAAATCAAACAAACAACTTACTGGTTAAAATATTATCCCCCTTTGTATTTTATTCATAATATTACCAGACCAAAATTTTTTTCACTGTCCCACTTTGTTAATAAAATTCAAAGGATATACTTACTCCCATGTTTATTTTTTCACTCTCTCCCCTTAGGATTTATCTATATCTTCCTTCAATTTATCTTCAACTATATTTCTAAAATCAGTGGGGGTATCCACACATCTTTACTTCCCCTTTGTCACCAAAATGAAAAAAATTGTTTTCTCCCTTATAGATGTCATCTCAAATCTACTCCTCCCTTTCAATACATACTTTTCGCCAAATTTTCATTGAACATTACAAGGGTGTTCTTAAGGAAACATGATTCTTATAAACTCAAAATATTGGGGGTTTTTTCTCCCTTATTCATGAAATCTTATACAACCAATTTTATATATGGATTTCTAGGTTCCTTTAAAAAAATGCATCATATTCACAACTCATTTGATATAATTCCAAAAATAGCTTCAAATCTTGAACTCTTAACTCTATTTATAAATTGTTAATATAAGGTTCCTTCTTAACCTAATATTAATTAATTATTTGACTTTAATTCCACTAGTGATACCACTTGTTGGATGAAATATTTTTTATCTAGAAACTTTCATTCTTCGAAACCACTTGTTGACCAAGAAATATAATTATAGATTTTTCTTTTAAATCTATAAAATTATTCTTTACCCAGTTGCAATTTCTATAAAGATTCTTGTATTTGAATTTACCACTTGGTATTTGATTCAATACAAAATCCTCAAATCCTACATATTTTTGGCTCAATGTAGGAAATAATAGTTTAAGTCAACTATCTCAAAGTTATCCATGCCACTCACTGAATGCCAAAAAAACACAAGAAACGTGAACATCTATACCTTTTAATAGGACTTCAACATGACAAACTAGTTGATACCAATTGTTTATAAAAAAATAGTTATACCACATATCATTTGTTTTTCTTGTTTATTCGTAGGGTTTCAACTTTTTCAAGTGAGGCTTAATTACCTTTGAGTGGATATCACCCACTCCCCCTAAATTTTACCATCCCATAATAGATAAATTTCAGCACTGGGAACCATTTTTTGGCCTTTGGAGCTTCCTTCCAACATCCTTTTTGGTATCTTGTGAACAAAAAACTGAAACCACTAGTTAATATATTAACAAATGAACATTAAATTTATTTATGTTTCTACCTCCCCCATTCAAGTAATATTCTTCTTCTTAGTGGCATGATGCCACTAAATACATGCATTGATAGAAATTTTTGAAAAAAATATATATTGATACCACATTTCATGTCATTTAAATCTTTAATCCTATTTTTTTATTCTAGATTGGGCTCTTCTTCATACAGTTTCAAATTTAGAAAAGAACTTCACAACAACATGAATCTTCGATATTCAACATTTTAATTAAATTGGATTTTTTGGTACTGCTTATTGAGTTAGATTGGATCCTTAAAACATTTTTATGCCTAATACCAAATGAGACTTGTAATATCTCTAACTCCACCATTTTTATTAATTTCATTTCAACTCAATCATAATTTTTTAATCACATCATATCTACTTTCAACTCACAGACACACAACCTGTATTTCATCTCACCCTTAAGCTTTCACCACTATAAAAAATAATTAGAAACATTTAATATAAAATATGATATGGGTGAATTAAATATACTTAAGTAGAGAAATGTGGTTTTATTTTGTGGAAAACCCATTTGTTTATAGTTTTTTTTCAAGCCTTTATAGTGGTGTTCATATTGGCATCTAATTAATAATAGTGCCATAATGGTGGATTTTTTGGTAGTGTTAGATTTTGTGACAACCAATACTTGGTGAGATAGAGTTGTTTAGATTTTTGGTTCACCATATTATAAATTTATTGAGTCATTAAATTTCACAATGAAGGGAATGATTGAATCTAATATGAGAATTAGTTCTTCTATGTATGTAGGATATAAAGGGAGATTTCATTATGACTGGTTTGATCCTGAGATGTCTATCATGACTACTCTATATGGAATAAGGTTAAAGTTTTATGAATGAATTTTAGGTAGTATCTAATAGTAATTTTTGTACTATTATATTATTGAATACCTATTTGTTATAATCTAGTTATTGACAACGTGTGGGGGATTTACCATGAATTATGACCACAAAGATGGAGATTTATCATGGAAATTCCATGATGGAGTTCTAAGACTAGGAAGACCTTGATATACTCATAAAGGAATGGTTTTAGAAGTGTTTGAGTGCTTTTGGGATGTTTTTAAAAAATGATTAGAGGAGGAGTATAGAATTTTTTTTCATGAAAGTTCTAATTTTGAGTGAATATAGTGACTCAAAAACACCATAAAGAAATTTAGAAAGGGAAGGATTTTCATTGAATATTGTAAGAATTATGAAAATCATCATTTTCGAAAACATCAATACATGGAGCCACCAATTTTTAAGGTAAATCAATGATTCTCACACATGATAGAGTTTCATTCAAGTTTCAATGTAGGCATCATGAAAATTAAGAGTTATGTATAATAGAGTTGGGTGGATGAAGAAACATTTCATGAATTCATGGTGAGGAGTTCTATGAATTAATATTTCTTGAGTTGAGTGAAGGGTTGGTATTTAACTATAAATACCCAATCATTGGAGAAGAAATTTTAAGGAATTTTAAGAGGAAAATTATCGATATATAAATGCTCTAAATTCACCAAATTCAATCTGTGTGAATGGAGTTACACAAACCAATGAGATATGTGAGTGACTTTCATGAATCACCAAGATCCATCGATAAAATATTTTCAAAAACCATTATTTTATGTGAATCGTATATTGCATGAAAATTATACCTTGAATAGGTTCTTGTGTATAGGCTTGTAAAGTCATATTTTTTTTGAAAGAAAGAGTAGCATGAAAGTAACAGTTGTACAAAAGTTAAGAGTTTCACAAAAGTAAGATTTTTCTATTCTTAATAAGTGAAAAATATAGATATTGACTGCTAGTCATTGAATTATTTTACAAAGGAAGAAGTTATTACATAAAGAATAGTTAATTAATGAAAGTGAATTTGATGAAATGATTAAGTTCACTACTAGTCTGTAAAAGAGTAGTGTGAAGATTAGTGGTCACCTATCGGTGTTTCCATAATGAGATGTAATGTTATTTCATTTTTCTCTATTCTAAGGATATTTCCCTCTTGGAGTAGTGATTAAAGGGAGAGGAAAAATGTAGTGTCCCTTAGGTGGTAGTAATCTAACCCTAAATATTGTAAGTGGAGTGACCCCAAGCATAGGATTGAGCTATCTTAAACCCACCAATGGAATATTTTTAGTGAATTTTGGTACTTCGACACATTATCATTCTATGCTCCTTGAATTTGATGGTACCAGGGCACATAGTGGAAGCCATTGGGAAAGGATTTAAAAATTTTATCACCATAGAAATGAAGATTCAAAAACTTTGGTGACTTAAGACCTTGTAAGGTCTGAGTATCTCTCAGGAATTATCAAATACCAAAAATTAAACTGAACGGTTACCTCATTCAAATCGAAGCGTGCTCAACAACAACATTCCATCAGTGTCCATTACTCAAAGGATTCGAGCTTTAACCCCTAAATATCATCCACACACACATCAAGAATATGTATTGATATCATTCATAAAAAACTGAGTGATTTCATGGATTTATAACTATGAATTCGACATCTTGATGATCACCATGATCGCATCCCATTGATATGTTAATGAAATTGAAGCTTGAATGATCAGATGATAAATTTCTGTCTCTTGGATGTTGGAAGAGGATATATAATCTCTAAATCCATTGTAATGAATAGTATAAATTAAATTAACTTCTCCATACTTATATAGTGAATATTGAAATTCCCAAATAGGGTTCCCTAACCCCCGTATATTTAACACACAGTAATTAATCCACAAATGAAACGTTATGGAGATCTAACTGTGTCATAAATATCATTTATATTTTATCTCCTGATTTTAATATATAATATATATATTACATGATAAACCTGAGTAATTAACTAGACTTATAATTCTTTATAATATAAAATGAACCTTGAATATTAAAATAATATTCAGCCGTATAATATTTTTCCACGTATTCACTTAATACCTCGTGAATACTTTTAATAAATAAATTCAACCCAATTATTCTATACTTAAATAATAATGAATTTTTTTTAGTGTTAAATAACACTTAGAAAACTCTCAGACCACATGGTGCATCCCACAATGTAATATACACTTATTCATCAGAATAGGGAAGGCACATGAATATGCTATTATGTGCACCCCTCAAATCCTTTATCTTGATAATAGGGAATAATAATTCAAAAACCTAGAGTATAGTCTCGTAACCCATCAAGGCCCCTAAATAGATAATGAATAGTTACAGAAATGAGAATTTTTCATACAAACACCCACTTTCTAATTTAATATCCTTGTCTCATGATATCTCATAAAGAAGGATGCACACCTTGTGTCATCGTACATTCTTTCTTTATTATTTTTCGACCTTACTGGAGAGACATTCCTTCTAATACAATGTCCATTGATTTAGTAAATATACTAACATCCTGGTAAAATAGACCCCAGATATCATTTCATTAACACAAAAGTGACAAATCCAATCTTGATCATTCAACCAATGTCATACCACCAATAATTTACACAATACAAGATACCTTGAAACGACTTCAATGTAACTATTTTTTACTTGTATAAAAGTATGAGATCAAATGGAACACATAGATTATGATCTCAATTTAGGAGATCAATACATGTATTCATTGATAGAAACAAACATTGACTCCTAAAACATGTGGTGTCCCTATTGGTAGGTCTATCCCCATGATCTCAGCTACTTGAGATCACCAAGTGAAAGATTCATGAGAATAAGTCTCAATGCTTATGATCCCCCAACACCTGCTGGATGAACATCATCTATGTCATGTCAGTATGATATATCTGGACCATAGTACACAACATTAAGATTATTGAATTGGTATCCCCATGTTCACATTATAGTCTGATAACTAATATAACCTTTTGATATGACATGTAGTATAAGGAAATTAATATAAATATAGTGGACATGGAAGTATCAATTCTATTATGGTAACATAAACACTTGTATATATAAAATTGTATACATGTAATTATAATAAAATTATATACATTATGTGGGTCTAGGGAACCCAATTTCAACACGACCACCTAAACTAGAGACAACTGCTTACAAGCCTCAAACTACTCTCTCTCACATGAAAATCATGCTTCTATTGAGATTTAGATTTATTCAGGGGATCTACCGCGTTTTCCACTTTGTATACTCTTCTAGTTTTGAATTCACCTATCTAAGTAAAATTACTCAAGAGATGAAACTTTTGAAGTATATTCGTTATCCTCTAGTGTGATCCGGGATCTTTAAAAAGAACCACTATTGTTGTATAGTCATAATAAACTAGAACATGGTCTTCACTACTAGGCATAATACCAATGTCTGAGACAAATCTACATATCTATACCATCGACTTAGCTATATAAAAATACCTTATATACATGGATTACGTTGTAGAGTCATCAACCATAGGGTTCTTTAAGCTTCCCCAACCAACTACACCAATATTCAAGAAAAATACATAGCCTGGGTGTTATTTTAGATCCTCCTGATCTATTTGGAAACTAGAATTAGTGTATCCTCCCACTACTAGTCCCTAATCTTATTCATACACCAATAACATATCATTTTTGTGACTCAAGTATTTTAGGATAGTTTTTATAGCTTATTAATGTAGGTATCTTGTATTAGCTTCATATCTACCCACCATGCTTAATGAAAAGGAAACATAAAACCTAATATATAGCATGGAATACATTATAGATCACACTACCAAGGAATAAGGGATTCTACTCACTATTTCAATATCCTCCTGTGTTTTTTGACACATTTTCTTAGAGATATTGATACCATGTGACATTGGCAACCACCCTCTACTTGATTCTTCTATACTGTGACTTTTTAGTACCGTGTCAATATAAGTACTTGGACTTAGCCGAAGATGCCTCTAAAATCTATCCCAATAGATATTGATCCCTTGAATTTAGGTTGGTTCACCTAATTCTTTCATGGAGAAGCATTCATTTATTCAATTATTAACTGACTATAAGAATTACACTTCATTTCCAATAATTAATATTTTATCAATATATAATACTAGGAAAATGATGGAATTTCTATTAACCTTGTTATAGAAACATGGATTTCTTTCATTATTTTTGAAACAAAATTTTATTATAGCCTCATTAAAGTGAACATTCCTTGATCATGATCTGTGGTTCAACCCATAAATATATTTCTGCATCTTACACAATTTACTGACACTATTTGACCAAATAAACCCTTCGGGTTGAGTCATATAGACATCTTCAACCAACTACCCATTTATAAATTTAATTTTTAAATCCATTTTCCATATTTTATAATCTTTGAAGGCTTATATTGAAATTAATATTCTGATGGATTTTAGTATATCATCTAGTGAGGAGGTTTTATGATAGTCTATTCCTTGATGTTTTCTAAACCCCTTTACTACCTATTGTGCCTTATAGGTATTTACCTTATCATCCATGTCTAATTTTTTCTTGAATACCCATTTGAACCCAATGGGTTTTACATCATCCTGTGGGTCCACCAAAACCCAAACATGGTTTTGGTACAAGAAATCCATCTCAGAATGCATAAATTATTTTAATTTAGTATCATCTTTACCATATACTTATTCCTTGTGGGTTATAGGTTTATCATTTTCTAGGAGTAAATTTTCACCAAACTTGGTGATAAGAGAACCATAATGCTTTGGTTCTCTAAACTCTTGAATTTACCTATGTAGTAATTGTATCTCAGGAACATCTCCATCTACCACTGTCTCTTATGGATATGGTTCCTATACCAACCCCTTTTCATCTAAGGCATTAACTTCACAAAATTCAATCTTCCCCCCACTATTTTTCATTGTAAATGTGTTCCCTGTCTATAAATATATAATTTATTACCGTAATAATTTTTTTATCATAAGGGTTATATAGGTAATATCTTTTGGTTTCTTTATGATAACCTATAAAGATGCACTTCATGCTTCTGGATGCTAATTTTTCACTTGGTATAATCTTGATAAAAGCCACTCATCCCTATACAATATGTTTGATGTACTGGGTTTCTGTCCACACCAAAAACCATATGGAATATCATCTATTTGTTTAGTTGGTACTCGATTAAGGGTATATGTCATTTTATGCAACATGTATCCTCAAAAGGATAATGAAGGAGTTTACTGAATCATCATTGATATGAATATATAATGTAAGGTCTGATTTCTAATATCACTAACACCATTCCACTTTGGTGTATAAGGAGGAGGGTGTTGGGATACTATCCCACAATCATTCAAGTGATCAGTGAAAACTTGTTTAAGATACTCTCTGCCTCAGTCTAAGAAAAGTTCCTTATTCATCATACCAATATATATTTCTAATTCATGTTGGTATTCCTTAAACATCTAAAATGAATCTGACATATACCTCATTAATTATATATAACTATAACTACTATATTTGTCAATAAAAGTAATTAAGTAATAAATCCCACCCATTTCCTCTAATGGAAACTGGCTAGATACATTAGTATAAATCAATTTCAGTAATTCAGTGTCTCTTTCTCCTTTCCTTGAGAAGGGTGATTTGGTTATTTTCCCTTATAGACAAGCATGACATATATCTGGGGGATTTAACTCAGGTGTGTCTAAATACCATGCTTATTGTAATTTTTGTAAACACTTCTCATTTACATGACTAAGCATAAAGTTCCATATGTGAGTGTTATATGAGTCATGTTCATTGGTTTTGTCATTGATTTTCATTACAGGGTTTTGAGATCAAGTGTATACAATCCATTTTTAAGATGTTCCATACCATAACACATGTTATACTTATAAAAGAGACTAATTTTTTCCAAACTTGAAATAAAATCCCATAGGTTACAAACTTGACAATGATATTATGTTTTCGATAACTAATGAAAAATAATAATAATTATTCAATACAAGAACCAAACCACTTGGATATTTTAGATGATAATCTTCCTCTACTAAGGTTTTAAGATTTGCACCATTTTCAACTCAAAGATCCGCCTAACCCTTTTAAATATTCTTAAATCTAATTTGTTCCTATATATGAATACAACTATGTGAGCCACATGTTGTGTCCAATACCCAACATATAGATAATGAAATATTACATTCAATGACAAAAATACTATAATTAGAAGTGTTTCCATGCTTCTTATTCTAGTTGCCTTTCTTACCACATGAAAAGAAAACAACCTTCTTATTTCCATCTATCTTTATCTTTTTATTTTTGGAAGGACAATGAATTAGTGTGTTTAGATTTTACTTAGCATTAAACCCCTTAGATTTTCCCTTCCTCCTATTTTTCACCATAAGGAATAAGGAATTGGTATTCAACATATCTATATAATCTTGGAAAACTAAATCCAAAATATCTAGGAGTAACATTTTCATGTTATTCATATTGTAATTAAAAATAGAAGTTGAAAATCAATGCAATAATTGGGAAATAATGAGATCAATTTCTATTTCTTTGATTATCTTAAACCCAAGGGATTCAAGCCTCTAAATTTACTCAATCATCTTAAGTATATGTGGTCCTATTTGATTCCATTATGCTAGAATTCATCTATATAAGGCACTAGATATAAGGTCCCAGCCTTAAACCTTAATTAATCTTGAGTTATTACAAGATTACACATTGAGGATCTTTTCAGGTTTAGAGTTTTAGAGAATTAGATCATAAAACTTGCATTACATTCCACATTTAAACAAAGTGGTAACATAAAAGATAGTATTCATTTTTCCCATCAACGGAAAAATATTTAAAATAAAACATGGATTTTTTCTTGACACTTCCTTGAAACTATCATCATATCATGTACCCCTCCCTTGACATGTGAAAAACATTTCAAAAACTTGGGATGAGCATAAAAAGCTCAGTAAGGGATATAAAAATATGGAAAGGAAACATAAGTACATGTATACACAAGAATAAATGAAATCATACTCTACTCATAAAACATAAGCACTTTAACATACCACATCAAATCACGAATAAATCATAGAAATCATAAGACATAAAGGTAACTTGAGGCATTCATAACATTCTTACGTAGGGAGTAACCCTTTTGGTTATGTTTGGAATACCCATCACAGTATATTCCCTAAATCTCTTCGGGAAAACCTTAACGTTTAACTCCTTCGCGTTACCCAATGCATTGGAGAGCTATATCGGGCTCACCCGCCCTTAGTTTATCACAGAACCACCCGTCTTCATAATAATGCCCAAGAACCATAACATAATCGTATCACATAAAACATGCATAAAAGAAACATAACATTTCCACTTTTCAATAACAAGATATCAATACAACACATTGATATAAAAAAATTATGAAAACCATTTTCGATACCAAAATAAAAGAAAAGTAAAACAGGGTATTTATTTTTCTTTTAAAAAAATGTATGGCTTGTAGAGGAAGTCGAAACTCGAATAATGGTCACAGCGGTGTAGAAGTCGTTATCGCCGCCTATGTACGAAAAAAACATTCCCTTTTTTCATTTAGTAAAACACTTCGTATAAAAAAAGATTCCTTTTGGATAAATATAAAAGTCAAAGGGGTTTATACACCGTATAAAAGAAGGTTGTGTATAAAACAAAATATGCCTCAATGAAAGGAGATTGAGACGAAGTCCCATACCTCGGGTCCAACTTGACTCGATCGTTCTTTAACCTCCTGAATAATATACTTAAGTTAATTTATATTTGCTTAAGAACCTTTTTCATGTTCATTATTCCTTTTATATCACTTATTACCATGTCTTGAACACTATGCAATTATTTAAGTTAATAACGGTCATTTTAGCGATCATTGGTACTTGAGTCAAAATATGCTCTTCATAATTACAAGTTGTTCATGTATCCATTATATCCAGAGTTATACTCATGATTTATATATCATATATATCATATATATCCAGTATATACATGCATTTATAATATTACACAACGTTTAGAGGTAAGAAATGAAATGTACCGTTCATGGAGACGGTAAGCCGTACGTACGCATGAACGCTACTTTCATTTCTATTTCATATTTCATGGAATGGAATCATAATGATATAAATGTATATTATAATTACAGTATAATATCATACATAATATCATTAATTAAATCCTTTATACGTCCCACATATGGCATTAACTAATCAAATCACTTTGAGGGGGCGGTAGTCCGCACTTCCTAAAATGAAGATATCGCGTTTACCCATAATGGAAACCATAAAGGTATGCCATAAATGAAAAATAAAAAAGCTTAAGTAAAACATAAACATATTATATAACATATATAAATATAGTGACATCTTAATTTCCTCCTTTAAAGGTGTTATATGAGTGTTGAACAATCATCGTTTCGTGAGGCAGAAATTCGAC
The DNA here is from genome assembly GCA_963277665.1 of Viscum album. Classification (NCBI taxonomy): domain Eukaryota; kingdom Viridiplantae; phylum Streptophyta; class Magnoliopsida; order Santalales; family Viscaceae; genus Viscum; species Viscum album. The sequence goes on along the minus strand of OY728167.1, from coordinate 311,160,421 downwards.
ATCCACAGAAACAGTATGTTCTTTAACCATTAGATGTAGGTGTGTGTAATTGTAGCAATAATCCTTCTTATAACAACATCCTAGTATATGTAAGATACTGGTGTTGGTACAAAAGAAATGAATAATAAGATTTTAGGGGGTTGGAGAAGCAAAATAAAACAGAAGAACACAAGAGAAGACACTATCTTTAAATCGGGTAACTCTTTTTGATTTGAGATCAAAGGCTTCCATGGGAAGACTTCTTCCCAATTTGAGGCTTCTAAGAGTTATATAGGGATGTGGAGAGACAAAATGGGCCAGGTTTGGCTGAGCCAAAGGCTTTGGAAGTGTGGGTAAGGTGGTAGAGGTGGGGGCCTTTTATAATAGGAGAGGAGGGGCACTCTTGGAAAGTAAAGAAATGTTACTTTATTTTAAAATTATTTTCGTATTTAAAAGGTCCAAAATTGATATAATTAGGGTATAAGGTGATAATGGTTCGAAATACACCCATCCAATAGGTTTTGGACATGTGCAGGTCATAGATTTTACATTATCTTTTCATTTTATTTAATTTTTTTATTAATGATGTAATCGCTGCATCATCATGATGTCATAAATAATTTATTTTATTTAATGTATAAAAATTATAAAACAAATATCATGATTTAGGAAAGATTTTTATCTTTCTAATGAATATTTATAGTAAAAAATCTGACTTGTATAACCCCATGTAAAAATTGTTTTAGTAAAACAACTCATGTTTCTGTCATTTTTACTTTTACATTAAATAAAAAGCATTAATGTCTCTATATTACCCAAGTGGCTCCATGGGGTCCCACAAATAGACCCATGGGTTGTCTTGATCGGCCATGACACATCCAATAAGGGTGGGACATGTGTCTAGGTCATTTTTTATTATTAAAATATTATTCTTACCTTAAATTACACTAATTACCACTAATCGCGATTAAAAACTTAAAAGTTACTATTCACAAAAAAATTATTTTAATCTCATTGAACGACATTTTACTTCTTAATGAAAACCATGTATGTCGGATTTTTGAAATTAAAAATACAGAGGTGGTAAAATATCATTTAAATGAAAAATGAGTTTTTTATGTACCACTTAGTTGTTTCACTATTCATCAAAAATTGAAGTTTTTTTCAGAAAAATACCAAAACTTCACCCTAAGCTATATTTGATATTCTTAATTCAAAAATGATTTATATTTTACAAAATTCAAAACATATAAGTTGCATTAATTAATTTAATAATTAATTTCCGCAATCAGAGCAAATAGCGTGTTTTTATGAAACAATAAGTATCAAAAGATTGACACTAGTTGAAGTCCAATTTTCAAAGTGAAATTAATTCCAACGACCACTATTGGATTAAATGGTAAAAATATATTCTAGTTCAACTTTAAAACAAATTAAAAATATAATCTAAACATATAATTAAATTAGATGAAAAGCAGTTTTGATGTAAAATGCAGTATTTTCACTATTCATTAAAAAATGAACATTGTCAGAAAAATACCAAGAAATTATCCAATGTAAATTTCAATGTCCCAATCATAAATAATAAGTTTATTTTGACAAATAGAGCTTATAAAAGTGTCAAAATGTTGATTTAAAAATTGTTTTCCATCAAAAGGCAGTACGATAATCTTTTAAAAATATTAGTGTATTCCGTGCTTAAGATTGGATTTATTCTCATTTTACGCCTCTAAAACACTATCTAATTCATTAATAGACATAGATAAAAATATCGATTATTCATTACTTACTTGGGATGTTACATCCTTCCCCCATTTAGAAAATTGCATCCCCGCAATTTATTTACTTATCGAATAAGTGGGGGTATTTAGCCCTCATTGCATTTTCAGATTCCCATGTTGCCTCTTCAATCATGTGGTTTTTCCAAAAAACCTTTACCTGATGAATCAACTTATTCCGTAACACCTTCTCCATGTGGTCAAGAATCTGGACTGGTTATTCCTCATAAGAAAGGTTCTCTTCCAGCTGAACTACCTCTGGACTCAAAACATGAGATGGATCTGGCATATACTTTCTCAACATTGAAACATGAAAAACATTGTGTACCTGAGATTAACTCGGAGGTAAATCCACTCGGTGTGCAACTGATCCAACTCCCTCTAGAATTTCATATGGTCCAATGAACCATGGACCCAACTTTCCTTACCAAATCGCATCACACTTTTCCATGGTGATACTTTGAGAAAAACATGATCACCAACCTCGAAAGATAGATCCTTCCTTCGGTTATCTGCATAACTCTTCTGCCTACTTTGAGCTGTTCTCATGTGTTTCTGTATCAACTGAACATTTTCTGCCATCTCTTTTACCAATTCTAGTCCGATCAAATTCCCTTCACCCACTTCATCCCAAAAAGCTGGAGTTCGACACCGCTTCCTGTATAACGCCTCAAATGGTGCCATCTGTATACTGGAATGAAAACTGTTATTATATGAAAACTCAACCAAAGAACGATGTTAGTCCCAACTTCCCTGATAATCCATCGAACAAGCACGTAGCACATATTCCAAAGCCTGGATTGTTCTTTCTAACTGCCCATCTGATTGAGGATGAAAAGTTTTACTAAAATTTAATTCAGTACCCAACGACTTCTGAAGGCCTTTCCAAAAGTTAGAAGTAAACCTGGGATCACGGTCAGATACAATGGAGAGAGGAACTCTATGTAACTTGACTATCTCTTTAAGATACAAATGGGAAAGATGATCTAGTGAAAAATTATCTCGTATAGCAAGGAAATGAGCAGATTTAGTCAAGTGATCAACAATAACCCAGATTGCATTATTACCTCGAGATGTCTTCGGAAATCCAACAAAAAAGTCCATGGATATATTCTCCCATTTCCACTCTGGCACTGGTAAAGGCTGAAGCATCCCTTTCGGTAACTGCCACTCTGCATTAACCAGTTGACATCTCAAACACTTCACAGAAAAATCAGCAATATCTCTTTTCATTTCATCCCACCAGTAATACTCCCGAAGATCTCTATACATCTTAGTACTGCCAGGATGAATTGAAAATAGAGAAATGTGAGCTTCACATAACAACTCTCTCTTAAACTCTGAATCACAAGGCATCCACAATCTCTTCCAAAATCTCAAAACATAATCATTATCAATGTTGAATTCAGGCAACTTACATTTCTGAACCAGCTCTACCATTTTCGGCAACTCACTGTCTTGATTCTGTCTGATAGAGATGATTTCACTGATACCTGAAACAAAATAGAAGGACTTCCTGCACAAACCACTTCCATGCCAAATTTCATCAAATCAAAAAACAAAGGATCTCGTTCCAAACGTAGCATGGTTAATAGAGCATTACTTTTTCGACTCAAAGCATCAGCCACTTTATTTTCTTTTCCCGGATGGTAATGAATTGTACAATCATAATCCTTGATTAATTCTAGCCATCTCCTCTGTCTAATGTTCAATTATTTATGATTTAATATATACTTTAAACTTTTTTTATTGGTATATATTTCACAATTTACTCCATACAAATTATGCCTCCAAATTTTTAAAGCGAAAACAACAGCAGCTAATTCCAAATCATGTGTAGGGTAATTTACCTCATGAGTTTTCAACTGTCGTGAAGCATAAGCAATTACCTGATCATTCAGCATTAGGACACAACCAAGTCCTTTAAATGAAGCATTGCTATAGATAACAAACTCACCATTCTTGGAAGGTAGTTCCAAATCTTGAGCATTCACCAATCTTCTTTTCAATTCCTGAAAACAATCATCACATTCTTTTGTCCAGATAAACTTAACACCCTTCAGAGTTAGCTTAGTCATTGGAATAGATAAACGGGAAAATTTCTAACAAACCTTCGGAAATAGCCTTCCAAACTATGGAATCTACGAATCTCAGTTACATTTGTGGGTCTTGGCAATTCTTCCACAACCTTTGTTTTTGCAGGATCAATAGTTATCCCATCTTTAGAAACAATGTGACCAAGGAAAGAAATTTGTTACAACCAAAACTCACACTTGCTGAATTTTCCATACAATTTCTTTTCTTTCAAGGTTTGCAAAATAACCCTTAAATGTCTTTCATGCTCCTATTTACTTTTAGAAAGCACCAAAATATCATCAATGAAATCCCCCACAAACTTATCCAAGAACTCATGGAAAATTATATTCATTAAGTCCATGAATATAGAAGGTGCATTGGTTAGCCCAAAAGGCATTACGACAAATTCATAATGGTCATATCTTGTACGAAATGCAGTCTTCGAAACATCTGCTTACTTTACCTTCAGCTAATGGTACCCTGATCTCAGGTCAATCTTTGAAAAATACTGAGCTCCCTGGAGCTGATCCAAAAAATCATCGATATGAGGCAAAAGATATTTGTTCTTAACAGAGATGTTATTCAAGGCTCTATAATCAATGCAAAGTCTCGTAGAACCATATTTCATTTTAACAAATAAAACAAGAGCACCCCATGGTGATGTGCTAGGCTGAATGAAACCTCTCTCTAATAAATCTTGTAATTCTTCCTTCAACTCTAAAAGTTGAATTTGAGCCATTCGATAAGGGGGTTTTGAAATTGGATTAGCATCAGGAACTAAGTCAATAGTAAATTCAACTTCCCGATCTGGTATTATTCCAGGAAACTCATCAGGAAAAACATCAGGATACTCATTTACCACTGGCACATCATTAATCTGAACAGTTCCCTTGTTTTCCACGATATGTGAAAGGTAACATTCATTTCCATCTTTTACAAGTATCTCGGCCTCTTGATAAGTTATCAACAGTAAGGGTTCATTCTTGTACACAAACTGAAAGTCTTTCTGGAAATAAACTTCTTTAACTCTACAGTCAATCTTAGCATGGTAAATAGAGAGACAATCCATACCCAGGATAACATCAGACTCAACTAGAGGTAAAACAATAAGGTTCGCAAGTAGGTTCTTTCCATGGATAAGGATAGGAAGATTCTTATAAATTCTTTTTGCCTCAACATTTCCCCCAGGTGTTTTTACCACAAGTTGAGGAGTCATTTCTTGAGATGGTATTCCCATTTTACTAGAAAAGGTTTCAGAGATGAAAGAATGTGTAGACCTCGAATCAAACAACACACTGGTATAATCTGAAAAAACAAACAAAGTACCTGATTCAACTTCATTTGATGGCCCTACATCTGCTGAAGTAGTTGCAAAGGATTTCACCACCCCTTCTTGCTTGTAGTCTAAATGCTTCCCATCACTGAAGCTCTTTGTTGGACACTCGTTTCCATAGTGACCCATCTCATTGCACTTAAAACATTTCACTAACTGTAAATCAAATTTGGTCTTACCTTCACCTTGATCTTTTTTAGTGCAATCATGAGCCTTATGTCCCATATTACCACATCGGTAGCACTTTACAGAATTCAGAAGACATTCCCCAGCATGCCTTTTACCACATTTATCACAAAATGGAAACGTAGTTTTCATACCGTCAGACCTTTTTGAAGAATTCTTTCCTTTCTCCTTCCAACTCGGTCTCTACTTCTATTTGTTGTTATATAACACTTGATCATCGACAAACTCCATTTACACCTTCTCAGCACATCGAACAAGCTTTTAATAACTTTTGAATTCACAAGAAGATAATGCCCTTCGATATTTTGGCTTTAATCCTGAGTAAAAATGATTGATTTTACTATCAAGGTCTCGGATAAAATTTGGAGTATACCTTGCCAATCAAGTGAACCTTTCTTCATAGGCAGCCACTGAGTCTTCCTCTTGCCTCAATTCCAGGAATTGTTTTTCCATCCTAATTTGAAAAGCCTTAGGAAAATACTTCTCAAGAAACATACCTTTGAATTCATCCTAGTTGAGATCATCAATCTCATCAGCGTCCCTGATATTTTTAACCATCGACCACCACTGATCTGCTTCACCCTGCAAATGGTAAATAGCAAGACTAACCTTTTGATGGTCTGAACACCCCATGACATCGAAAATCTTCTCCAGTGCTTTAATCTACCCTTCAGCTAGCACACGGTCAGATGATCCTCTGAATGATGGGGGATGTTTCCTCATGAAATGTTCCACCACTGACATGTTCCTCTATGGTTGATCTGGCAGATCTTGTGCATGGATACCACCACCATTTATCGCTTGAGTCAACTGCGCCATTACTACAACAAATTGTTCAGTTCCAATTCCGACCATCTTAGGATGCTGATTCGGAAGGTTATTTCCTTATGTATGCCTTCCTAGCACTGCTTCCCTGTTTCCTCTACAGAAAACCATTCTGAAAAACATGTCTTAGATGATGCAACATGGTAATCTTCAAATGGTATATCATTTCAATTTGACCATAAAAAAATATATTTTTGGATAATCATTTAATAGAATTCTAACTCCTAAAGTTATCTAAACCGACCTCTAATACCAACTATAAGTCCCCGCCTTAAACCTTACTTAATCTTGAGTTATTAAAAGATTAAACATTGAAGATCGTTTCAGGTTTAGAGTTTTAGAGAATTAGATCATAAAACTGGCATTACATTCAACATTTAAACAAAGTTGTTACATAAAAGATAGTATTCATTTTTCCAATCAACAGAAACATATTTAAATTAAAACATGTATTCTTTCTTGACACTTCCTTGACACTATCATCATATCATGTACCCTTCCCTTGACCTGTGAAAAACATTTCAAAAACTTGGGATGAGCATAAAAGCTCAGTAAGGGATATAAAAATATGGAAAAGAAATATAAGTACATGTATAGACAAGAATCAATGAAATCAAACTTTACTCATAAAACATAAGCACCTTAACATACCCCATCAAATCATGAATAAATCTTAGAAATCATATGAAATAAAGGTAACTTGAGGCATTCATAACATTCTTACCTAGGGAGTAACCCTCTTGGTTACGTTTGGAATACCCATCACAGTATATTCCCTAGTTCTCTTCAGAGAAACCTTAACGTTTAACTCCTTCACGTTACCCAATGCATTGGAGAGCTATATCAGGCTCACCCACCCTTAGTTTATCACGGAACCACCCGTCTTCATAATAATTCCCATGAACCATAACATAATCGTATCACAAAAAACATGCATAAAGGGAACATAATATTTCCACTTTTCAATCACAAGATATCAATACAACACATTGATATAAAAACATTATGAAAACCATTTTCAATACCAAAATAAAAGAAATGTAAAACAGGGTATTTATTTTTCTTTTAAAAACAATGTATGGCTTGTAGAGGAAGACGAAACTCGAATAATGGTCACGGTGGTGGAGAAGTCGTTGTCGCCGCATAAAAGAAGGTTGTGTATAAAACAAAAATATGCCTCAATGAGAGGAGATTGAGACGAAGTCCCATACCTCAGATCCGACTTGACTCGATCGTTCTTTAACCTCCTGAAAAATAAACTTGAGTTAATTTATACTTTCTTAAGAACCTTTTTCAAGTTCATTATTCCTTTTATATCACTTAATACCATGTCGTGAACACTATGAAATTATTTAAGTTAATAATGGTCGTTTTAACGATCATTGGTACTTGAGTCAAAATATGCTCTTCATAATTACAATTTGTTCATGTATCCATTATATCCAGAGTTATACTCATGATGTATATATCATATATATCATATATATCCAGTATATACATGCATTTATAATATTACACAATGTTTAGAGGTAAGAAATGAAATGCACCATTCATGGAGACGGTAAGCCGTACGTACGCATAAACGATACTTTCATTAATGTCTTTATCATACCCATGTGGCTCCATGGGGTCCCAAAAATTGACCCATGTTTTGTCTTGGTCGGCCATGACACATCCAATAAGTGTAGTACATGTTCTTATGTCATTTCATGTTATTAAAACATTATTCTTACCTTAAATTACACAAATTACCTCTAATTGCGATTAAAAACATAAAAGTTACTATTCACCAGAAAATTATTTTAATCTCATTGAACCACATTTTACTTCTTAATGACAACCATGTATGTCGGATTTTTTAAATTCAAAACACAGAGGTGGTAAAATTTTATTTAAACGAAAAATCAGTTTTTTTATGTACCACTTAGTGGTTTCACTATTCATCAAAAATTGAATTTTTTCAGAAAAATACCAAAACTTCACCCTAAGAAATATTTGATATTCCGAATTCAAAAAAGATTTCTATTTTACAAAATTCAAAACATATAAGTTACATTAATTAATTTAATAATTAATTACCGCTGTCAGAGCAAATAGCGTGTTTTTATGAAACAATAAGTATCAGAAGATTAACACTAGTTTAAGTCCAATTTCAAAGTGAAATTAATTCCAAAGACCACTATTGGATTAAATGGTAAAAATATATTCTATTTTAACTTTAAAACGAATTCAATAGATAATCTAACCATATAATTAAATTAGATGAAAAAGCAGTTTTGATGTAAAATGCAGTATTTTCACTATTCATTAAAAAATAAACATTGTCAGAAAAATACCAAAAAATTATCCAATATAAATTTCAATGTCCCAATAATAAATAATTAGTTTATTTTTACAAATAGTGATTATAAAATTGTCAAATGTTTGATTTAAAAATGGTTTGCCATCAAAAGGCAGTAAAACAATCTTTTAAAAATATTACTGTATTCCATGCTTAAGATTTGATTTATTCACATTTTAAGCCTATAAAACACTATATAATTCATTAATAGACATAGATAAAAATATCTAATATTTATTAAATACGTGGGATGTTAAACTAGAAATCGCATACCTTTCTTGCCTATATCTCTCTTGATATAACTCCTGGATATGAGTAATAATCTTGTAGGAATATTCATCCTCATGAATTTTATGCAATTTATTGGACATAGATGGAAAAATGATACATTTTAAATCTATTGAATCATCTACATGATTCTTATAATTATATTTATCTACCTTTCTTGCATCCTAAGGCGGCTCAACAGGAAGTGAGGAATCCATCACAAAAATATTCCCGTCTTGGCGCAGTACTATGTGCAGGTGCCTATACCACTGTTAGAAGTTATGGTCGGTTGGGATATTTTATTTACACATTATTGATTGCGGTGATAATGATTGGTGTTATTTTTTATTTCCATTTTTATCTATAATAAATAAACTTTAACATTTATTACTTTATCCTGATTACCGATTTTGACATTATTGATTAATTAATTAAATCATTAAATGTCGATTAATATTTTATCGAACTCTAATATCCATCACTATTAGATTCAGAATACTCCTCTACTTTATTGTTATAGTGTAAAGGATCCTTGAAACCCCCTCTTATAGTCTATAATCTTTGGTTATGCCTCTACTCAGAGAGTTTCATGGTAGGTGTAAGGTCCTGGTTCCGGGTGTCGCCCAGAGGTGCCATGTACCTTGTTGGTCACATGGCCTCAAGTGCATTTCCCCAAATACCTGAGGCTGTCGACTAGAAGTGAGGACCTTGGGGGTGATAATGGGGAAACTATGCCCTCATTAGAAGAGTAACACAGTGGAAATAAACAGATATAAAATATCGGAAGCAGTAGTAACATGCAATAAGTAAACAATGAAAGTCTGAAAGTAATAAACAATTGGTGAACATATATAAATGATGCATGATACATATGTCTAGGAAGGAATACGAACATTTCACAATGATAAAATACAGTACCAAACAAAAGTACAAGGAAACAAATAAACTCTAGCAGCGTCACAAGCCTTAGCTTAGTCCCATGCTCTCCATCTCCGCAGAAGTCAAGTACTTGACGTAGAATGACGCTTTCCCTTATCTATACCTTTAGAAATATAATCTGTTTGGGACCAAAATCATGACCCAAATAGGGTGTGAGTTGAATCCCAATAGGCAACCACCCAAATATCTGTTCCGAACAGTCAGTGAATATATATGGAAGGAAATAAGTAAAATGAGCAGTAAACAAGGAAGTAATCAAAGTAAATAATCCTACAGTTTCAAAAGAATCCATTTTCATATATCAAGTAAGCAGCTAATCAAAAATAGTTAAACCTATAGGTACTACTCACAGCCTAACCCCACTGGTTCAGCTTTATAAAAAACTCTCTGAGGAAGCACTCACCATCAATTCCCCTTGTGGTCTCGTATCAGTAAGCATAGACACTATGGGGAAGCACTCAACATCCACTTCCCCCCATGGTCTCATAACGAGGAAACTAAAGACACTCTGAGGGAGCACAAATTCCATCTCCCCTATGGTGTCGCAAAGTAAAAGTAAAAAAAGACACTATGGGGAATCCCTCAACATCCATTCCCCCTATGGTCTTGTCACGACCCGTCCACGGGGCCCGTGCCGTGACTACCCCAAGCCTGCCTTCCATAGGCCAGGGGCTGGCAACTAGCACCAAAGGCGTAAATCCCGATAACTACGAAGGCATTGCCTTTATAAAAGAAAACAAGCACCATAGAGTAAGCAAGCGGAAAAAGTAAACACTAAGTACAAAGAGAAGTGCTGAAAGGAAAATGGGCCAGAATACAAACCCAAAAGAAAATAAAACTACAACTGAACAAGTACAACAGAAAAAGGCAACAGCTGGAAGAAGGAAGCAGCTCCTAGGTAATCCTCCTTGGATCCTACCTAAAGGGTAGGTACAGATAGCGCAGCTCCTGGATCGTCCACCACGGATCCTACCTGAGGGGTAGGTACAGATAGCCTCCAAAACACTCTCCCTGATCAACCGTACAAATATTCGAACAGTCATGTGCCAGGTGACCCTTTCCGCCGCATGAGTAACACAACTGCTTCTGGAACGCCTAGCTCTATTCCCACCCCGGGTGCCCCGCACCACCAGTCCTAAAAACCGAGATCATCCAACTGCTGGTCTGGTCCTCCTGGACCTCTGCCTCATCTGTCTACTGCCCACAGATGACTCGGCAACTGATCGAAAACCCTGCAGCAAAGGCAGAAGATCCTGTACACGCTCGGGGTGTAGAGCTACTGGCACAAACTCCACCCTGAAGAAGATCTCGATGTCTTCCCATGCGAAGGTCATCCCGTCGCAAAACTGAAACAAGAGGCTCCACCACCTGCCTGCTGCTGCGTGAAGGAGGCTGGCAGCAAAGATCACCATGAAGTCTGCCGGCGTCCCCACTAGCCTGAAGACTCTCACCACAGCCTCCAGCCAATCCTCAGCCGCCTTCAGGTCCATCTCTCCCTGGAACCTGGGTGGCCTCTGGCTCTGGAACTCATGCAGCGCACTCAAGTAGCGTGCATCGCCTACTGCTGGGGCTGGTGGCATCGGTGGCCCAACGTATGTTAGTACCGCTGTTGCCTCCGCTGGTGCCTCAACTGCAAGAGGTCCCTATACCGAAGCCTCGTCACTCGACAGGCTGTCAGCACGCACATCCCTCTGGGCTCTAGCTGGTCGTCCGAGAAAAGGTATCCTGAAAGAAACAACGTAACACGGTCAAATGATTATACCTGGTGAGTTGACATGGTTTGATCTGTTTTAAGGGAAAACCTTTGAAAACACACACGCAATCAGTGTTTTCATGCACAAAGTCGGAAATCAGTTGTCAGGGTCCTGGTGTATGGATACGTTGGTTGCCCGCACCAACACTGGACTCCCTAAACTGAAAACCACACTCGGTACTCTTAACACTATTGCTTCACAGAAAGAAAAATATCAGAGTTATAAGTTCTGCGGTAGAACTGACTCCTCTGATACCAATTTGTGACAGCCGGGTCTCGGTGACAGCACTGACACCCTGCCTTAACATGGCCGTCGGGTCCTGACCTACCAGGTACCACCTGTTGCCCCCCAGACACGTGGGGCCCACCCTAGGGTCCACCCACATGCCTGAACGCGTTATCTGACTAATGATAGTCCCCACAGGCCAACACTTGTCCTTTCTAGTGTGCTTTATCCTCACTCACACACATCCTGAAGGTCACCCATCCTGATCACTACTGCAGGCCAAGCATGCTTAACTATGGAGTTCTAACCAGGTAGGCTCCCAAAAAGGAAGGTGCACCTTGTTGACATGAGTCATATCATTTAGTCATTTAACCCTTTATCATTTGGGGATGTTACAGGTCTACTACACTAGGTTTCTATAGCCCTGTGTAATTCAATCATGCACAATGATATATGGAAGCCAAAGTAAACCTCAAAAACAAATTGGCTAAACAGTCTACAGTATATCACATCATGTCAGATAAAATCACTCCATCCTAAAAATACTTGGCATGGAAAACAAATCATCCTAATAGGAAAATCTAGACCAAACAATCAATATAAAGAAAACATGGGAAAACACATCCATAATAAGGTAAATAAACGTATTTACACTCATAAATCCTCTACTCAAGCACAGAAGGCATAAAAGGAAATAATGTGGCTAAAACCATAAACACACAATACCCCAAACAAGGGTATTGGGGACTTTTTCACATATAACTCAAATACTAACTATGGAAAGTCATAAACCACCTACCTCAACGTTGTACTGATGATATACATGAACCTCAGTCCTTGAATCGCCCTAGAACGTTGTAGATCTACAAGAAAGCTAAAACGGATCACCAAAGGATATCTCACAAAAGTGAAGAAGTCAGGGGGTGAGGCACTAGAATAAGGAATAACTCACTGTGAAGATTCCAATGCAATCGACAGTGTTCGATTTGGAGAAAAGATGGCGAGTTGGGGGCTCAGAGAATAATCGCACCGTATGGTCACTCCTGGACGAGACGAGGAGAGAAGAAGGTATTTTTGTGAATGAGATGCGACCCCGGTCTATTTAATGAAAGAAAAAAAATAAAAGTACACGTTGTGTTCCTTAGGGATACAAGGTGTGTACTTGCCTTAACCAGCCCCCACATTAGGCGGTCTCCAAGTCACCACACACGACCATGTGCTCGGCCGTTACACGGCCAGAACATGGCCACCCACGGAAACCGAGTACACGACGTGTACTCCTATGTACATGGTGTGTACTCATTAAATTTCCATAAACTCCTCTTTTTCTCAAAAACACTAGAAAACAAGATTCATACATGAAAAGAAGGTCTGGGTTATACAGTAGGCACTACACTGGACAACATCATTGAATCGTGATTCTATGAACTGTTTAGTGAAGTCTCAGCTTCTTGGAATCATAACCTTGATTCTCTCAACATTTTGACTCTAAATTGGTATCAAGATAGATTTGGCTACTTATTTGCTACCATATTTAGTTAAGCTATCCTATCACTCTCATAAGAACTCTCAGGCCCATTTCAGGTCGAGAAAAACTTGCGTAAGGCAATTCTGGGTTAGGTAGACTCATTCATTGCTGTATAAGATTGGAATACCTAACCTAATCTGTTCTGGGTCAGATAGACTTACCTCTGACCCATTATGGGGCAGATCAGTTCAAACCGGACACGTTTTTGTCATGGGTCACATGATATGGGGTTTGGGAACCACAAAAGGGGGTTAGCACGTAGCGAGGTGGCTAGAGGAAGAGGTGATATGTGATGTTGTAGTATGATTAGGGAAGCACCAAAGGGTACAGACCAAGCAGACTGATCTTGGCAGTAGTCTGACACCTGTGGTGGAAACAGAGGAAGCGGCTGACCAGGGGAGGCGGGGCACATGCGGATGTTGTTGTCATATGAGAAGGTAGAGTTGCGATCGATCGGTGGAGAAGTTGGATGGCTAGGGTTATGAACCACATGGAGGAATAACATTAAATTTTGGTAGTAGTTTGAGCCAGGCAAGTTGGTGTGGTAGGAGCAATGGCGTCGTGCAGGTGTGGAGGAAGTCAACTACAGGAAGAAGAAGATGAGGCATCCATTGGAAGCCTGTAATTTTTTTATAATTTTAATAATGGATTTTGAAATCTATTATTTGATTATTTTTAATATATATATATATATATTATTAAAAAAAATACCTTTTGAACCACATTAAACATGCCCCACTCCATTGAGGGCTCCTTTTTTTAATGCTTAGTCTGTATGTTTTGGGCACAGCAGAAGTGTACAATGGGTCATGCCCAACTTTTATTTTTGTCATTATCAATAATAAATCTGAGATTTACATGACGATTAATGTTTTAATCAATAGAATTCAATCATATAAAATAGATAAGGGATAGAACATTGGAACCAAGAGCAGGATCATCACATATTATTTATAATTAATTTAATCAATTAAATAATTATCTTGTAGGAATTCTTTCTTATTTGATGGATATCATAATATATCTGTATTGTATGGTCATCTCATTGATGGAATCAAGAGAATATTCCCTCTAGAGTTGATCCACAGATGTTCCATAAATCTCTAAATATTGTTGTAGGAATCTCCAGGTGCTAGCATGGAAGATACTATTGCTTGCGTTGTTCACCTATGATCACCGTGAGAATCTCTTTGAAATCATTCTCCTTGATCTCTCTAGACTCAAGAGTGGATAATGGAGGAAGATCACTCTCTATTCTTGGGAGAATTCATGGAGGGGATCTCTCTAGGTCTTAAGAGGATTATCTGTAGTTGTTGTTGTTCACAACACAAAATGAATTGGATTTCTTGTAAAAATAATATAATTGAGACTAAATACCATTAGTGTTAGAAATAAAATAATTTCACAAGTTACCCTTATTATTTATTCAATCCCTACTAAACCCCATGTAAATAATAATATTATTATTATTATTTCTCGACATGTGCTAAACTCCAGAATTAAAATTAAATATTATTTATTCAAATAATATTCAATATATATTATTTCTCACCAGATCATTAAACTAATTCCACAATTCCTCCATAATATTTATTTTTACTTGAATAATTACTATTAATTTAATAAATAAATATCACTACATTATTCACTAATAAATAAATAAATATTATATTCACTAAATATAAAATGCATATTTATTAAATATTACACTCACATTATATTCTCTCGAATAATTGGTGAAGGAATATATGTAACCCAGAATACATGAATAATAATTAAACCATATGCATAAATAATATTTATTAAACATGTTGAATAATAAATAATAATATATTATTTAACCAAGATTCTAGATACACATAGTGTGTGACTCTCTAGGCCTTTTTCTCAGTGGAATTAAGAAAATTAGCAAGTCAAAGGGTATCATATAGAAACACACTAATGAATACATATTGGAATAAGTTAATGTTTCAAAAAAAATAACTCATATGGATTCTTACTAGGTAATAACATTCCTTTATCATGATATCTCTAATCAAGCAGGTTGCATGTCAATGTCATCAACCTATATGCTCAATGTCTCTTTCTTTATCTTTCTGGAAATATAACTTACACATATAATTCCATGTATATGTATTTATTTAGGATATATCATTTCCATCGAAGCTCTTGAGATATCAACATTCATTATAGAAAACAAGGGACAAATATTTCTCTCATTATTCATTAACATAATACTACTCGTGACACACCCAACATATCCTACCTTGCTGCAAACAACTGTCATCGTAGTTTTCTTCAATACATTAATGTAAATTAATCATAATACTCATTAATAATAATCTTAAAGTCTAAGGATAAATACAATTTTCAACATACAAGAACATTCAATGACACATATAAATTTTGATTTCCTACTAGCGGGTCTCATTCTCAAAATATCCTACATAGGATATTACTAAGGGTGTACACCATGAGAAGGTGCCTCAAAGTCCTATGAGTCTTCGATCATGATATCCTATATCATTTGTGTCCCTAAAATGATATCATCCACCTATATAAAAGATATTTTAAGAATAGTGTCATAGAACTTCCATGTTCTTATCATAGCGGGGAACTGCTATGACCTTTTAGTGTGGCATCTACACTTTGGACATTATCACATAATATGTTATACATAATAACAATAATGATGTGATAAGAAGTTTATTAATATTAAAAACAATTAATATAGGTTATCATAAAGTATATATAATTTTTTTCTATGGAACCAACTCCAACAGACTCTCAATTGTACTAGATCCAACATCTAACAACCTTCAGTCTGCTATCTCTCACATGATACTCATGCTTCTTCTGAGATATTCCTTTATTCAAGGGGCCACCATGATTTCTTTTGTGCGTACTCTTCTTACTGAAACTTCAACCCTTTGATAAAAATCCCTCAATAGGTGATACTTTCAGAGTATATTCATTGATCTTTGGTGTGACCTTAGCTCTTTTGCAAGATCCAATGCTATGGTATTATCACAATGCAATATGATAGGGTCATTACTTCTAGGTACCACATCAATCTCCTGAAAAAAGTTTCAAATCCAAATGGCTTCATTTTCTATATCATAATTCACTATATACTCAAAATATGATGTAGAATCAGTGACAACTGGCTGCTTGGAACTCTTCCAGCTGACAACTCCTCTTATGAGAAAGAAAGCATATCCTGACTGTGACTTCAGATCATTCAGATCTATTTGAAAACTAACATCAGTATAACCCTTGATAACCAGCTCCTAATATCCTCTATACACTAGGAACATATCCTTAGTTCTTCTTAGATACTTGAGGATAGCCTTAATAGCAGACCAATGTTGTTCTCCTGGATATGATTGATATATTCTTACCATGATCAACACATAGGAAACATCAAGTCTACTACACAACACGGTATACATGATTGATCCTATCGCTGAAGAACATGGGATATAACTCATTTTATCTCTCTCTTGTTTTATCTGAGGACACATTTTCTTGGAAATATGTAAACCATGTGACATTAGAACCAATCCCCTCTTGGATTATTCCATACTAAATCTCTTTAGTATCTGGTTAATGTATTTACATTAACTTAGTCTAAGTAGACTCTTCGATCTATCATGAATGATCTTGATCCCTAGAATATAGGCTTATTCACCAAAGTCTTTCATGGATAAAAATTTATTTAATCATTCCTTAACATACTGTAATATTGGTATGTCATTTCTAATAAGTAATATTCATCAACATATACTACTAAGATAAAGAATTAATTGACACTAAAACTCTTATAAACACATGGATCTCATTTATTATTAATGAAACCAAACTATTTTATAACTTCATTGAATCAAATGTTTTATGATATAGATTCTTAATTCAATCCATAAATGGATCTATGCTACTTGAAAATTTTTTTGTCATCACTTTGAGTCATAAACCCTTCTAGTTGTGCCATATAGACATCTTCTTGAAGGTTCCCATTATGGAAATATGTTTTTACGTCCATCTACCAAATCTCATAGTCATGGTAAGATGCTATAGAAAGTACAATTCTGATGGATTTAAATATGGAAATTGGTGAAAATATTTCATCATAGTCAATTACATATTGTTTTTTAAACCCTTTATCCACTAGCCATGATTTATAGGAATTTACATTACCTTCCATGTCCAGTTTTCTCTTGAATACCCATTTTCACCCTACAAGAATTACATCCACTACTGCATCAACCAAAGCCCAAAACTGGTTTTGATACATGGAATCCATTTCCAAATTCCAATATTCTTTCCATCTTCTAAATTCTAAGCTCTCTAATACCTCATTATTGGAAGGAGGTTCATCATTTTCAACCAATAATGAGTCTCCATATTTTTTTACTATAGAACCATATCTCTCTGGATCTCTTACCTCTCATGTGATCCTATACAATACTTCTATTTCAGGAACTACTCCTTCTGTGGGTACCTTTGGAATCCATTCCTTTACCAACTCTTGTATACTTTAGCATAAACTTCGTCAAACTTAATCCATCTCTCACTATCCTTTTTGAAGATTTTATCCCTCTCAATAACGATGGATTGTATGGTGATAGTTACTTTCTTTCCTAGAGGTTGTATAGGTAGTATCCCTTTCTTTTGTTGGGATAACCTATAAAGATACACTTTGTTCCCTGGGGTGATAGTTTGTTGCCTGAGAATTCCATAAAAATTTCCTCACATTCCCATACATGTGTATGTAATGAAACAGGTTTCTTTTCACTCCATAAATCAAAGGTATTCTATTTGTCACTTTAGTTGGTACTTAGTTTAATGTGTATGCTGTAGTTTTTAATGTATATCCCAAAAAGGATAATAGAAGATATGAATGACTCATCATTCACCTTACCATGTAAAATATGTTATGGTTCCTCCTTTCACTAATACCATTCCACTGTGGTGTATAAGGTTAATTGAGTTGAGATAGAATCCCAAAATCTCATTAAAATTTGATAAAATCTTGGTTAGGATATTTAACACAACTATCAGATTGAAGATTATTTATATTCTTTCCAAGTTGATTCTCTAATTAATTCTTGAATTCCATGAATTTATCAAATGAATCAAACTTATACCTCATAAAGTATACATAACCACATCTACTTGTTTCATCAGTTAATGTTAGGATGTAAGTATACCCAACTCTAATTTTTAGTGGAAATGGTCCACCCACATCAGTGTGTACCAATCCTAGAATCTATCTGGCCCTTCACCCAGTCCATTGAATGACAGTTTAGTCATTTTTCCTCATAAACAAGCATAACATTTTTCAAGTGGTTTTATCTCATAAGATACTAAATAATTATCTTGAAAGATATTTTTCAAAATCTTCTCATTTACATGACTATGATGGTGATGCCATAGCTGGGTGTTATATGATTCATGTGAACATGATTCATTATCTATTTTAAATACTTGGTTTTCATAATATAATACATAAAAACCATGATTTAAATGTGCTATACCATTACATATATAGTATTTATTAAGGAAACATCTTTTATTTCCAAAAATGAAAATAAACCCATCTTCATCTTGGCATGATACAAAACTTATTTTATTGGTAACAGTTGGTTCATAATAACAATATTTTAAAAACAAAATCATTCTCATTGGAAATGAAAGGTGCTAGTAACCAATGGATAAAGCATATAGGCTCACACCATTGGCAGCTCACAGATAAACCTCTCCTCTATAAATCATTCACAATATACTTGGTTCCTGAATTTGGATAAGGATGTTAGCACCACAAGTTTTATCTAATACCCAATGTGTATATTTTAAATATTACACTAGATAATGAAAGAACCTTTAGCTTCCCCTTTCTTATAGGTGCAGTTCTTCTTCCAGTGGCCTTGCTTTCCACATGCAAATCATAATTCATCCTTTTCCTTACCCATCCTTTGGATCTTCCTCTTCTTTGAAGGATGGTTCTCAAGATCTTTATAATTATTATGAGTCTTGGGCCCCTTTTCCTTATTATTCCTTTTCACATTCACCATAAGTACCATGGGTTTATAATACACCATATCCTTATCCACTTGATTAATCAAAGTAAGAAGTTGTGAAAGACTCTTCTCATTATTTATCATATTTTTATTAACAATAAAACTAGAGAAGGCATTGGGTAGTGAGGAAAGTATGAGATCTGTGTGAAAATCATCTAGAAATTCAATCCCTAATATGTATAAGAGTTCAATGTATCCAATAAGTTTGACTACATGAGGCCCATCTGGCATAGGCTCTCCAAGATTAATTCTAAACAAAGCATTGGAGATCTCAAATCTCTCTTATCATTCCTTCTCTTGATAAATATCCCGATGGTGACACATGGTTCTATATGCATCCATGTCCTCATGTTGCTTCAAAATATCATTGGTCATAGATGATAGCATGAAACATTGAACATATATAGCATCATCCAAATGTTTCTCATAATGAGACAACTCTTCCTTACTAGCCTCATTTTAGATTCTTTAGGGATAGGTTATTCTAGCACATACAATTTCTTTTCATGGTGAAGTAAAACATGTAAGTGCCTCTGAAACTCATAGAATTTTGTGCTAATGAGAAGTTAATTCTTCTCAAGTATGGATCGTAGTGATATGTTTCATGTCATTTTTTTTTAATAATTTAGATGACTAGATATTTTGTAACACGCTATGATTTTGTGATATATTTTTTTCAAATTAATTTAATATTTCATAGATTTTTTTCTTTTCACACGTCAATCTAGATTTTTTTTATACGATAGCGCTATGTTTGGATTGTGTTATACACAACACCAAGTTAAGATTATGCTACACACAACACCAATCACATAAGAGAATATTATATCTAGAGAAATTACAATATATTTAATATTTTAAATAGATTTGATATATTTATATAGCTTTCAATGAACATGATACCGAGTTAGAATGCATCAAACACAACAACGATTTTCTTCAATGACTTTTGTTACACGCATTATCGAGTTTTACCAAACAAAAATATATTATTAAAATATTATTATTTAATATAATAAGATATAATCTAGATGTTAAGTTAGAAATTATGAATATTATTAACTAAATTACAAAAATATGTGGTTAACAAATATATAAAATAAATTCATTGGTTACAAATTAATTAGAAATGGATGTAAGAACCAATTGAATATCAAAGAAATATTTTTATAGAAAACTATTTTTATACTGACAAAGTTGTTTTATCCTAATAAATTTAATTAATTACAATTAAAGAATTATATTAATGAAATATATGTTCGATATATTAAATAAAATATTTTTTATATTCATCCGATGTATTGATAAGCATAATATAAGAACAAACCCAATATTTTGCATAAAATCAATATTTTTATAAAGGCACTTTTACCACCTTTTAATGGAGAACCTATTTTAAATCCAATTTTTGGAAATTTACTATATTTTATATGTAAAACTAAACTTCATATTTGAAATAAAAACATAAAAATTAGCTTAGGGTGAATTTTTTTAATTTTTTCTATGAAGTTTCATTTGTTAATGAATAGTGAAAAATAATAAACTTTAATTCAAAACTACTTTTTTGTCTCATTTTTTTATAGTGTTAAATTAGATTTTTATTCTGTTTTGAACTCAAATTATATAAATTATTCTTCAATTAATTCAATTTAAGTCATTTTAATTAATTTCATATTAAAATTGAATATAAAAAATAGCAAACTTTTGAATGTTTTTACTTTAAAAACATGCATTTCCATCCCGTCTATGGGATTAAATTTAAATTAATTTCTACCATTTATATGATTGTAATTTGGAGAAATGGATTCCATATTTTTAACTATAATAATTTATAATTTATAATTTGTTCAACTTAGTTTTTGGCCAAAATTATTAGTTAAACTAATTAAAATTAATTACAACGAGTAAAGTGAAATTAAGATTAACAAGGGACAAAACCTTAAGCATAAGGGATAAAATGACCTATAAATTTGTAAAAAAGTCATTTTATGTCAATATTAAGACCCTATATTCCATATTATATAATTTTTCCATTATTGGAGCCAATTTAAATGGGAAAAATGTGGGTGGAATTCCCTTTTTCAAAATTTATAAGACTGTCACTCCTCCTCCACTATTAAAAGGCCTCCTCCCCTACCACTTCCTCACACCTCTGAATCCACTTTGGATCAACAAATAACTTACCAAATCACTCCATTAAATTGATCCACTTATATTATATTCCTTAACTTTTTCAAAAATCCATCCAAGGAATCCCTTTATTGAAAACCACAAAAGAGTAACCCAAAGAAGAGGTAACATTTTTCCTCAAGATGTTTAGTTTTATTTCCATTATACACCCACTAAAATCTCCTTATTACATAATTATAAAAAAACACTAGTATCCTAAATATAATTATATTTTTTTTACGCTACGGTTTTAACCTAAACATACACACACTTCCATCTAATGGGTAACGAATGTACTGTTTATGTGTACGGCGAACTACCGCCTCACGAAACAATGATTGTTCATTTTTCCTTTACCAAAGATAATGGTTGGTAATTATGATGGAAAAACTATTTATATATGATATATATTATATTTATTATGTATTTATTATTATTTAATTCTTATATAACACATACCTTTATACTTTCCATCTTATGTAAATATGACAACATCATTTGTGGATGTGTGGACTATCACCTCCTCAAAGAGATGTGATACATTCAAACACTACATGGAATTTTTTAATGATGGTTTTAATTAAAAACATGTGACATAAAAAACATATATATTATATTCATGAAATAATTTCCTTTCTATAGATATAATATATATTTTTCTTTATTACCCTTTTCGCTCACAAAAAGTTATAACGTCGATCATGGACATATGGACTACCACCTCATAAATGTGATGTGATTAACTTTATATAAAAATAATTATATATATAATTATATATTGTGAAATAAAATTTTATTTATGATATAAGGATCATTCTATAAATTTATTGTGTTTCATACATTCTTTCCATCTCATGTGTACGTAAGGCCTACCGTCTCCATGATTGTAACGTTCGTTAATTATTCATAACTAAAATTTATGATTGGTTTTAAAGGAATAATTGATGTATAAATATGATAATTATGTCATTATTATTATTCTTGAGATGTTTATATAATGACATATTTGACCACAATGGGCCAACCAAAGTCATTTTTAACACATGAACCGAATTTGGTCAAAACATATGACTTAAACTTAATTATTTAAGTAGTTGTATACAATATGGTAATACGTTAATTAAAATTAATAATAAACATTAAAAAGGTAATGATTAGGTAATTAATTAACATAAGTTTATTATTCATGGTGATAAATACACATGTGACATGTCAGACTCAAGGTAATGGTTTTTCCTTATCTCACTTTTTTTTCTGTGATAAACAAGCCATGTACACCTCCTATTTCTTATATGTTATTTATAGAGTAAACGTTTATTTATTAAATAATTATTATAAATAATTTTATGAGTATTTACGAATCCATTTTTTGATATTTCTTTCATGGGATTTATGTTTCAAAATTTAACAAATCAGTAACATAATTTTGTCTCAATTTTCCTTCTTTGAGAATCATGCCATGTTATGCAACTATATTTTTTTATAAGAGTCGTATATACTTTATTTCACATGTTATTTCATGAATCTTATTATTTTAATTATATTTTAATCTTCATTTAATTTCATTTTCTCACATTGGGAGTATGTTTCATTGTTACCAAGTGGTAAGAGTTTATTGAAACAATCCCATGGATTTTTGAGATTGTTCATGATTATGATTCCATTGATGAAATATTATGATACTTATATTAAAAAAACTAATTCATTTTCTTATCCAATTTTTAGTCTTGATATATTAATTTTTTATACCATTTTTACACTATTTGGTACAAAATATAGTTTAGAAATATTTTTTAAGAAATCCTGACTTTACCTCTCTCTTTGGTCGGAAATTTGTGTTCCTTCAAAACAAGGTTTTCTAAAAAGAAAAGTTTAAAAAAATTTATACTATTATTCTATGATTTTGGAAAGAAATTTTTAACCATTTTTTAACTTTTTAAAAAAGGTTTTTTAAAAAGTAATATTTTTTCATATTCCTGTCCAGAAACTTCTCTAAACCTTTTAGAGTGCAAAAATAATATTCTCCATGTACCTATTTACCAGCCATCATGACCATAATTCCCTTCAAGATTACTTTAAAAGATTAAAAATTTATTTTTTAATAGAAATGTTTTTCATAATATTCTATAAATTCATTCTTTTAAACTAGTTTTCAATGAAAAAGTTTTCAAAAAAAATTATGTTAAAAAAGTGTTGTAAATTACTTTCAATGCTTCCTTTATAGGTTTTTAGAAGTTTATTTTCTAAGAAAAGGATTTAAATTATTTCAAAGAATCTTTTATAAGTTTTCAAATTATTTTAAAGGAAATTTGTTTTCAAAATGTTTAGAGTATTATTTTATAATTTTTCAAATAAAATGGTTTTCAAAATGTTTTAAATCTTCTTTTATAAGTTTTTAAAGAAAATGGTTTCCAAAATGATTTCAAGATTCTTTAAGAAGTTTTCAAGGAAATTTGTTTTCAAAATTATTTAAAGATATATTTAAAAAATTTCATGTAAATTTTCAAGATAATGGTTCTCAAAAGGTTTTATGTTTTAAAAATAATTTTCCAAGTACAAAAGGGTATTTTCCTCAAATAATTTTTATAAAAGACATTTCAAAATTGTTTTCCATATAATATGACATCCTTTGGGGTTACTCATGCCATTTTAGCGAAATAATCCAAATATTCCATTAATATCATTTCTTTGAATGGTTTATGTATTTATGGAATGATTTTTATGAAACTAATTTTTATTTCATGGGTTATATGTTGATGAAACCCATTAATATTTCATGGATTATGTGCTTATGAAACCCACTTCCTCTAAAAATTAATGATTTTATAAAATTATTATAAAAACTGTCTCTTTTTCCACAAGTTAAGATAAGATTACATGTTTATGACACTCATTTCATTTCATGGTTTATGATATAACTATTTATGATCTTGTGGCATATTTATATATGATTTCATTCTGATATGGGTGAGACTTATATCTCCCTCCAATGCATTTGGTAAAGATTTATATCTCAGGTGATAGACTAATATGGTCTTGGGAGTGAACCTTGACTATTAAGATGACCATGGGAGTGAACCATGGCTACCAAGATGGTATGGGGAGTGAACTCATACTACTAAGATGGCTATGGGAGTAAACCTTGACTACCAAGATGGTATGAGGAGTGAACCCATACTAATAAGATATTCTTGGAAGCGATGCCTTGACTACAATGGAAATCATTTTATATTCTTAAATAACCTCCAAAAATCCCATTTATTATTCCTATGTTATGTTTTCATGGATTATGTTCCTTATTTACTTATGATTAATGTCTTATGAACTACCAATATATATGAAATGATTCATGCTTATGATCTTTGATATGCTAGGTATGATCTTTTAATGTGATAATCACATTCTCATTCCCTTGTTCTCTTATTTTCTCTTACATATCTCCCCTTTTTACCCAAACTGAACATCTGAGATCACCTTATGTTATGTTTCATTCCCTAAGATAAGAAGATATATATTATTTATGTTATGTATAAAAAGGGTTCTATTCATGGAGAACCTGGTGGGAGATAATATAGCTCACTTAAGTACCAGTGTTTTTGTTTTCATGTTTCCAAAGGCACTAAACTAATACGATCATTGGGAATCTATTTCTATAATGTTTTAAGTATTATTAAACAAATGATGTAATGTATATGTATATAAAGACGGGTTCTATATTTGGTATCAAAGATAAGGTTTCATCAACCATTAAAAACAAGAATTAGAAAATTTTAGTGAGATCCTTATGTATATTTCTAATGATATTTCTAGAGATTTCTCAAAGGATAAGTATAAGGATGAGTTAATGTTTAGGAAAATGTTCTGGAATTTTGTAAAGGATAGAGTTATTAGTTTCCTAGAAATACATCATTGTATTGATACTACAAGTGTATGTGGATCTGGCACAGATGTACCTAGGGGTAACAAATCTGACAAGGTGTGTTGCTACTGACTCAGTATAACCCGGTACATAATAATGGGTCTTGATGCACAACTGGTTTGACACTCACATGGGATATTCTTTGTAAATTCACAAACACTTTATGAACCATTATGAAGGATTCGAATATAATATAACTACGAATAAACTAGGATAAACCTAAGTTGTCGTATATTAAAAAGTAGTTTTCATGATTTAGATATCCTATAAGTAATTTTGTCATGATTATGTGGTTCTCATCTATAATAAGTGTTTCTCACCCTATACTTTCTCGTTTTAGTCCACGGAGAGAAATATAAGGAACATGGTTAACCTTGAATGTTTCAGATGTGGAAATTATGGGAATTATGAAAATCGATTTCCCAAGTGGAAATCTTATAAAGAGAATCAGGATAGTGGTATGAGTATTTTTAATACTATGAATATAAAGATACTGAAAATGATATGTGAAAGGTATGTGATGTTCTTCTAATATTTTATACATTAAACATAAAAAGCGTGATTAGATTGAGGTTTAGAAACCTTAATACATGATTAATATTTCATATTCTAGGAAATAGTTATTAAGGAATAATTTTATGAATCCTAAATAATGGTTTAAGAATAAAGTTTGATGAATAAAGTATTTATGTTTTGTAATTCAATTATTAGGTTATATGAATTAGGAAATATATAAGTATTTTTAGTATAAGTTTTCATTAATAATTGAAAAGGATATGTTGAATGGTGATGAAGACATATAAAATTAATTTAATGGGAGGGGTGATATTTTTATTAAGGGAAGGTAACCCTTAATTTGTTCAATATATAGAGGAAAATTGTTTTTAGCTTGGATAAAGAGATGATTGATTTGGATAAAGTAAATTGGATAGTATTTATGACATTATAACTGATAAAGTATTTGTTGAAAAAGTAGTCCATGTTATCATGGATGAATTTTATAACTTCTTAGATTTATGGAATATATCCAATAATATTTGGAATAGGGAAGCGTGCATGTATTATAAAAGGATGAATGCTATTTCAGGTTATTACCATGTTTCAAGAGAATATAAGATGAGGGTATTCACATGTTTGGAATGTGACAACCAAGAAATACTCTATGATATATGGGGGATCAATGTTAAGCTGATTTCATCTCTTTATTTCTAAATAGTTTTATTTTCATATTTTGGAAGGGTTATAAGGTTAACCATTTATGGAAAGACAAACGTATACTTTGGGTAATGTTTTTGAGGTTAAATTATTGTCTCACCACTTGAGGATTTATGCATATTGGAAAACCTATGTTAATTATTTTGTTGTGATGTTAAGTAAATGAAGATGGAATTACCTATCATTATATTTATATATCCCATGATCTTTAATTTATTTAGGAATTACTAATTCACCATCATTCCCTAGAGTAAAAGATTAAGTTCTAATTGATCAAGAAAAAAAATTAAGGGTGATATTGTACATATGAAAAGGAATGAAATTAAGTAAGTATATTTCCTTATGTTTCTAGATAGTAAAATAATTCCTTGAATTTAGGAAAATGACATTGAATATTATTTATCCTAGAACCTTTATTTCTAATGAATTATATGGCCCCTTAAATCATTATAGATTTATGTTTTTTTGATCACCCACTTTTCTAATCAATGTTTCTATCAATCTCCATCAAAACATAATAGTTAGATTTATCTTCCTTGTCCATGTTTTCACTTCCCACCTATATTATCCTAAATGGGAAGCTAGCAATAACATACGTTGTATAAATATTAAAATTATAAATTTATTTTTTAAAATAAGTTTTAGTATTTATTTTTATGATGTGGGTTGCTAAAAAAGGATCTTTTAATTATTAAACCTTTAATAACCCAAATGAATTTTGAGGGAGAAATTCATTTTAAGGAGGTATAATGTAACACATAGAGATTTTTCAAAATATATATTTTTTTAATTATTTTAATATTTTGTAGATATTTTTCATTTCACAAAAAAAATATTTATTTTTTTATATGAAATCACTAAGTTTGGATTTTGTTATATGCAACACCAATTTAATCATGTGCAACACGCAACACCAAGAAGGTAAGAGAATATAATATCCTGTGACATTAAAATATTTTTACTATTTTAAATAGATTAGATATATTCTATATAGATTTCAATGCACATGATACTGAGTTAGCATGGGTCACACACAACAATGATTTTCTTTAATGACTTGTGTTACACGCATTACCGAGTTTTTCCAAACAACAATATATTATTAAAATATTTTTATTTAACATAATTATTTATAACCTATCCATTAAATTGGAATTTATGAATAGTATTAAATAATTTATGAAAATATGTGGTTTAAGAAAAATATAAAATGAATTAATTGGTTACAAATTAATTATAAATGGATATAAAAACAAATTAAATATAAATGAAACTTTTTTATAGAAAACTATTTTTATACTCACAATGTTGTTTTTTCCTAATAAATTATATTAATTAAAATTAGATAATTATATTAATGAAATATATATTTTATATATTCAATAAAATAATTTTTTATATTAATCCAATAGATTTGATAATCATAAGATAAGAATAAACACAATATTTCGCATAAAAATCAATATTTTTATAAAGGCACTTTTACTGCCTTTTAATAGAGAACCTATTTTAAATACATTTTTTGGAAATTTTAAAATATTATATGTCCAAATAAACTTCATATTTTAAATAGAATCATAAAAATTATATGAGGTTTAATTTTTGGTTCTTTTCTGTGAAGTTTCATTTTTTAATAGATAGTGAAAAATACTAAATTTTGATTCAAAACTGCTTTTTCATCTAGTTTATTTATAGTGTTAAATTATATTTTAATTATGTTTTAAAGTAAAATTATATAAATTAATAATCAATTAATATAATTTAGTTCATTTGAATCAATTTCACATTGTAATTGAATATAAAAACATAGAAAACTTTTGATCATTTTTACATTAAAAACCCACATTGTCATCTCGTCTACAGGATAAAATTTAAATTAATTTCTTTAACTTATGTATTTAGAATTTTTAAAAATGGATTTCATATTTGGAACCATCATAATTTATAATTTATAATTTCTAATAATGGAAAATTAGTTTTTTACTAAAAATATTAGTGAAAGTAATTAAATTTAAAAATAATTATTAAAGTGAAATTAAGATTAACAGGGGACTAAACCTTAAATTTAAAGGACAAGATGAACTATAAATTTGTAAAAAAGTCATTGGATATCCAAGTTTCTACCCTATAACCCCTTTTATTTAATTTTTTCCATTATTTGAGACACTTTAAATGGGAAAAATAAAGGTGAAATTCCTTTTCCAAAATTTACAAGAGTGGCACTCCTCCTCCAGTATAAAAAGGCCTCCTCCCCTCCCACTTCCTCACACATCTCAAGAAACTTTTGATCAACAAATATCTATCAAAATTGATCCTTAACATTCCTACCATCATATTATAATCCTACCCTATGGTAGAAACCCATCCAAGTAATCCATTTGGTGCATACTAAAATGAGTTACCCAAAGAATAGGTTACATCTTTCCTCAAACTCTTTAGTTTTTTTTCAATTATCCAACCCCTAAACTCTCCTAATTAAATTATTATACAATAAAATCATACTAAATATACTAATATGTTTTATCATAAAAAATATTATCTAATCTTAAATACATTTCCATCTATTGGGTAACGAACATATTGTTTATGTGTACGTTGAACTACCACCTCAAGAAATGATGATTATTCATTTTTCCTTTAACAAATTTCAGGGTTGGGTATTATGATGTAAAAATATGTATATATTATATATATTATATTTATTTTATATTTATTCTTATTTAATTCTTTTATAACACATACCTTTATACTTTCTATCTTGTGTAAATACGATAACATTGTTTGTGGACGTGTGGACTACCGCCTCCTCAAAGCGACGTGATACGTTCACCCACTACATGGAATGTATTAAGGATGGTTTTAGTTAAACATTTCATTAATAAAAAAATATAGATAACATTCATTACATAGTTAATTTTTTATAGATATAATATATAATTTTCTTTATCACCTTTTTCACACACAAAAAGTAACAACATTGATCGTGGACATATCGATTGTCGCCTCCTCAATGCGATTGATTCCTTTTACATAAAAATAATTATATATCTATAAGTATATATGATTAAATAAAATTTTATTTATGATATAAATACCATTATGGAAATATATAGTGTTTCTTACCATCTTTCCATAATGATAATTGAAAAATGGGAATGTTACTCATGTGTGCGTACGACCTACCATCTCCATGATTGTAATGATGGTTAAATTATCATAACCATAATTAATGATTTGTTTTAAAAGTATTATTTATGAATAAATATGATAATTATTTCATGATTTTTATGCTTGATAGATTTATATAATTAACCCTGTGACTATAGTCGACCAACCAAAGCTGTTTTTAACACGTGAATCGAATTTGGTCAAAACGTGGGACTTAAACTTAATTTGTTAAGTAGTTGTATAAAACATGATAATAAGTGAATTAAAAGTAAAAATAAACTTAAAAATTTTATAAATAAATTAATTAATTAACATTACTTTATTATTCATTAAGATAAAGAAATGTGTGACAAGTTGGGCTTAAGGTAAGGGTTTTTCCTCATCTCAATTTTATTTTCCATGAGACACATGCCATGTAAACCTCCTATTTCTTATATGTTATGTATATAATTCCCATTTATTTATTAAATTATTCTTATAACTAAATTTATGGGTATTTAAAAATCAATTTTATGATCTTTATTTCCGAGTATTTATGTTTTAAAAGCTACCAAATTGGTAATCTAATTTTTCTCAATTTTCCTTCTTTGAGAACCATGCCATGTTATGGAACTATATTTTTTTATAAGAGGTGTATATACTGAATTTGAAATGTTATATCATGAATATACTTATAATTATATTCTAAGCTTCATGAAATTTCATTTTCTTACATGGTGAGTATAGTTCAAAGTTACCAAGTGGTAAGATATTATTGAAACAATTTCATCACTTTTCGAGATTGTTTATGATTATCCTTAATTTAATGAAATATTATGATTCACATCCTAATAAATCTAATGAATTTTATTATCCACTTTATTTTCATGATATATTTAGGTTTTGATACCATTTTTCCACTATTTGGTACATAAGATAGTTAAGAAAGTGTTTTTACGAAAGCCCGACTTTACCTCTCTTCAATCGAAAATCTGTGTTCCTTCAAAATCATTTTTTTCTAAAAAGAAAATATTCCAAAAAGATTCTAATATTATCCTATGATATTTAAAATTCATTTTTAACCGTGTTTTACCTTTTAAACAATAAGGTTTTTTAGAAATTAATCATATTATTGTTTTCTTCTTGAGACACTTTTCTAAACTTTTTACAGCGCAAAAGAAAGGTTCGACATGTACGGATTTACCTGAAATCATGATAATTATTCCCTTGAAGATTCCTTTATAAGAATAAAATTTTATTTTTTTTAAATAATTTTTTTCCTAATATTCTAGAAATTATTTTTTTTAAAGTGGTTTTCAATGAAAGAGGTTTTCAAAAAAAAATTGTTTAAAAAGTGTTTTAAATGGTTTTATAATCTTCCTTTATAAATTTTAAAAAGGTTGTTTTCAAAGAAAATTATTTATAAGATTCTTTTATATGTTTTAAAATTATTTTCAAGGAAAATGGTTTTTAAAA
Organism: Viscum album; assembly: GCA_963277665.1. NCBI lineage: Eukaryota > Viridiplantae > Streptophyta > Magnoliopsida > Santalales > Viscaceae > Viscum > Viscum album. The sequence continues at coordinate 311,129,184 of OY728167.1, read as the reverse complement.
AAAATTTCAAGATTCTTTTATAAGTTTTCAAAGAAAATGGTTTTCAAAAATATTTTGAATATTCTTATATAATTTTTCAAGTAAAATGGTATTAAAAATGTTTTTAAGATTCATTTATAAGTTTTCAAGGAAAATGGTTTTCAAAATTTTTTCAAGTTTTCTTTATAATTTTTCAAGTTTATTTTCAAGAAAACTGTTATAAAAAGGTTTTAGATTTTATAAATAATTTTCCAAAGATGAAATGATATTTTCCTCAAGAAATGTTTTAAAATATATATTAAAATTTTATTTTACATCTAAGATGAAATCCTTTTGTCTTACTCATGCCATTCTGTAGAATTGATCCAAATATTCCATTCATAACATTTCATTGAATGGTTTTTGTATTGATGGCGTTATGTTTATGAAAATTGTTTCTCTTCCACATGTTGTATGATTATGAAACCCATTTATCTTAAATGGGTTATATAATTATGAAAAAACCTTCCATTCATGGGTTTTTCTTTGATGAAATGATTGTAAAACATGTCTCTTTTTCCACAAGTTAAGATATGATTACATCTTTTTGACACCCATTTCATTTCATGGGTTATGATATCACAGTTTATGATCTTTTGGTACAATTATGTATGATTTTATTATGATATGGGAGAGACCTATATCTCCCTCTAATGAATTGGGTAAAGATTTATATCTCATTATATAGACTAACATAATCTTGAGAGTGAACCTTGACAACTTATATATACATGGGAGTGAACCATGACTGTCAAGATGGTATGGGGAGTGAACTCATTCGACTAAGATAGACATTGGAGTGAACCTTGACTACCAAGATGGTATGGGGAGTGAGCCCATACTACTAAGATAGCCTTGTAAGCAATGCCTTGACTACTATGGAAATCATTTTACATGCTTTTGTGTCCGCCACAAAGTCCATGTCTTATTCCTATGTTATGTGTTCATTGATTAGGTTCCTTATTTTCTTATGATTCATGTCTTGTGAACTATTAATATTTATTCCATGATTCATATTTATGATATTTGATATACATGGTATGATCTTCAAATGTTATGATCACGTTCCCATACCCTTATGCTCATGTTTTTGCTTACATATCTCCCTTATTTACCCTTACTGATCATCTTATCTCACCCCTTTTTATGTTTCTTTCCCCAGGTTAAAAAGATATGTATTATGTATGATATTTCTAAGAAGGGTTCTAGTTATAGAGAACCTAGTGGGAGATAATGTAGCTCTCTTAAGTACCAATGTTTATGTTTCCATGTTTAAAAATTCACTAAACTAATATGATCTTCGGGCATTTGCTTGCATAATGTTTTAAGTATTCCAAAAAAATGATGTAATGTCCATTTACGTCCAGACTTGGTTGTTATATATTTCATACATTATGTGATAAAATTTAATTAAATAAATAAATATTATATTTATTAATCTCATATAATTTTATTTAAACCCAATAGCCCTCACCATTAGATTCGTAATATCCTACTACTTGGAAATTCTAGTGGAAGAGGTCCATATTCCCCTTCTCATTACCCTAACTTAGGTTCATTAAGAAACTTGAATGGATTTAGGTAGGAATTCCGAATTTCAACCGAATTAAATCACAGTTCCTTGACATGTTGTGTGGACCCACCATTCTTAAAATCCTTAAATTGTATTTCCTTAACCTTTGCCTCTCAGTTAAACCAAGTCCTACTTTTTCAGTCAGCCCTTGATGTGAACTAAGTTAAGTTAACAAAAAACTTCAAGTTATAATTTCTTGAAAATTGAAAGAACCCCAACTTTTTCTAGTCAATCACATTTAACTGTGGTTCAATTTTAGGAGAAGTAGTGGGATGTTTTACCGACTAAATATATATAATCGAGGTATTTTATCTTTTGGGTAAATTTACAATTATTATATTTCTCACATGATTTTTAATATTAATGGGATTTACTTATGTGATTAACCTTGTATTAAGTAATATTTACACATAATAGAATTAATTTTAGTTCTATATTGCATGCTTGTTAATTTCATTAATTTAGGTGATTGTGATAAAGAATTTATAATAAAATAACCATAAAACATGATAAAAATAAAATTATAAATTCATATGATCATGAGATATTACTAATGGTTAGTTCATATAGTGGATGATAAAATAACTGTTTACCTAGGGGAAAACACCTTAAACCAATTGAGGTTCATGTTATATCTTTCTGCCTTTCATCTTATGTATCTCTCCTAGATTGGTTTCTCCTCAGCTCCAAACTTGAACCGCCTCCACTAGCATAAGTGATCCATCCATTACATATGATTTTACTCACACATAGATGAGGGTAAAGGGTTTACATAAAAGAAACCATGGGAACACAAGCCCATACATAATAAGAGGAGAGATGGAACGCAATCCAACAATTTAATTTAATAATAAATTAAATGAAACCAATCACATACAAATGTATGGTCTACATTCAAGATCATCCACATGCATGCAATGAATAAGAAATTTAATAAAACTAGTATTAAATTATTAATCATTCTTATTTAAGATAAATCACGCTTGAATTAATTAATTATATTCCTTAATTAATAAATTATTTTATCTTAATTCTCATCTTAATTTACTTGAGATTCTCATCCATCATAATTTTAATGAATTTATAAAAAATTATTTAAAATTAACTCTGTGCATAAATGTACCATGGAGGCAACACACTGTCTAAATCTTCCCAACATGTATTATAATTGTATATTGTTTACTCTTGAAACATATTTCATACATGAATTATCAAATTATCTCATGATGTGTACTATCAACATAATTATTACACAAATTACATGATTTTTCTATCATGTGTTATGCTTCAATACATGTAGAGTAATAACAGTAATACGACTCAAACATGATATGCATATCTGAACATCATGAACAAATTAATTAATAATATATATATATATATATATATATATATATATTAAAACCCCTCACATGTAATGTTCTATCAACTTAATGAACACAACCAAGAACGCGTCGATAAGGTTTACACAGTATAACAAATTAATTTTAATTCTGCATAATTTTGTGTAAGTAAATAATGTGTACAAGCAAGCTACATAGTCTGCACATATCTCACCATCTATCTAAGGCACACTCCTAGGGACTCAGAATTTAAATCAATCCTCATAAAAATTGGAGTACACGGGATAAATGTATTTTGGTCTATGAGTTACACGATCAGCAGTCAGGTAGGCTGTGTAAATCGATACACGGGTCATCTGTGACCACATGACTACACACTATGTACGTGATCTACATGATGCGTACTCCAGCTAACTGTGTGCTCGGATGACCCAATCAATATATAGTGTAAAAAAATTAATGCACCATGTGTATTCAATGAACACGATTTGAATTAATTCTCAATGCATTGAACACTAGAACATGGTGTGTGCCTATGGGGTACATAGTGTGTACTCTTGTGTTATTTGGATAGCATCCTCAGCATGTCCAAACGAGTTCTTCAACTTTATTTCATTCATAAAATTAATCGATTTGAAATGATCCCTGAGAAATGAAATAAGAATAAGTAGATCTTGCTTTTTTTTGGAAAGTGGTGACATGAATTAGTTTCCCAATTCATTCCCCAAATAAATTTATTAAAAACAAAGTTGATATTACAAACACGAGGTGCAAAGTGCTTGCACCAGCGAGGAAAAATAAGGGGGGATACAAAGAAATCATACATACAGCCCACCTCAAAATGAAAGGTTGAAAAAGAGAGGAAATAGAAGCACCTTCAATGATGTTGAGTAATCCAGCCAAATAAACCATCAAATCTGGAGTCAAAAGAACCAATTGACATAATCTCTTATGCTGAATCATCCCCAGAAGCAGACAGAAACAGGGATCAGGTAGCAAAACAACAATTGATAACCCAAGAAACAAAAGCAGAAACCAAACAGAATCTAGTATATGCAGTAAACCCCTCAACCAGAAATAAACAGAGCCTCCAAGAGAATCAAATCTAGGTAAACAGCATAAGATAAATCGGTAATCAGAACCAGCAGCCCGCCCAACTAAAAGCAAAGGAAGAGTAAAAAACAGTGACTTGGAGCTGGACAGAAGACATAATCAGCACAGTCTTAATTGAAAACTATATGAAAAATGAATAAATAAATCAATGATATTTAAATAATTATACATAATTATGTGTCCCCTTTGATTACACATGTAGGTTCTGAGCGGAGTGGAAGCATTCAATGGGTAATTCCCAACATTTATTATTGTCATAATCGATTATCAATCCGAGATTTACATGATGATGAACACTTTAATAAAGAGAATTGAATAAAAGAAAATAAACAAGGGATAGAACATCAGAACCAAGCATATGATCATCACATATAAGTTATAACTAATTTAATAAATTAAATAATTCCATTGTGTGAATTATTTATTCTTTGATGGATATAATAACATATCTTTATTGTATGGTCTTTTCATTGAATGAATCAAGAGAAAATTGTCTCTAGCGGTGGTCTATACAAGTTAGAAAAATCTCTAAACATCGTCATAGTAATCTCCAGTTTCTTTCACAGTAGATCCTATCGTTTGTTTCATTCACCTATTATATCTATGAGAATATCATCCAAAGTGTTATCCTCAATCTCTCTAGACACGCTAGTGGGTGGTGGAGGAATATCATTCTCCATTATTAGGAGCATTCTTGTAGAGGGAGATATCTAGGGCTTTAGAGGGTTCTCTCCAGTTGTTATTGTGCATAACACAAAATGAATTGGCCTACAATTTGGTTTAAATCCCATTAGGGTTAGAAATAAAATAATTTCCCAACTTCCCCTTATTATTTATTTCATCCATATAGAACCCCATGTCAATAATAATATTAACAATATTATTATTTATCAGAATGTTCTAAACTTGAAAATTAAAATTAAATATTATTTATTCAAATAATATTCAATATATATTATTTCTCCCATGATCGTTAATCTTTGTTTTCCATTCCTACACAATATTTATTGGGCCATGAATAATTAATATTTATTTAATAAATAAATCTCATTGCATTATTCTCTAATATTTAAATAAATATAATATTCACTAAAAAGAAAATAAATATTTATTAAGTATCCCACTCGAATTATATTCTCTCAAAAAACTGGTAAAGAAATATATATAATCGAGTATACATGAATAATTATTAAACCACATGTTGTAATAGTATTTATTCAATTTGTTAAATAATAAATAATAATTTATTATATTATTGAGATTCTAGATACACTTAGTGTTTGACCCTCTAGGCCTCTTTTTTCAGTGGCATCAGGAAAAGAAGCCTAAAGTCCAATGTTGGCATCTGACAACATGCCAAGGCACGCATAAAGAAATAAGTTAATTACACAATGAAAAAATGCCTCATACGGTTTCTTACTATCTAATATAATCCCTTTATCATGATATATCTAATCAATCAGGTTGCATGCTGGTGCCATCACCCTATGTGTTCAATGTCTCTTTCTTTGACTTTATGAAAATAAAACATTCCCATCGAAAACTATCTACATGGAGTTATTTAGGATATTCCATTTCCATCAAATGGACTAAGATATAAAGTTTTGTTAAAGAAAAGGAGGGAAAAATCCTTTCTTGTATTATTCATTAATGCAATATTACTCGTGATACACCCAATATATCCTACCTAATTGCGAACATCTTCTGTCATGGTTTTCCTCAATACATCAAAGAGCACGAATCATAATACTCATTAATAATAATATTAAATTATAATTATTAATAAAAATTTCAATATATAGGAACATCCAATGACACATATAAATGTGGATTTCCTACTAGTAGGTCTCGCTCTCATAATACACTACACTATTACCAAGGGTGCACACCATGAGAAGGTATCTCAAAATCCTATTAGTTTATAACCTTGATAGATCATATCATTTATGACCCTAAATGATATCATCTGGCTATATAATATATATTTAATAATGGTTTCTTAGAACTTCCAGGTTCTCATCATAGTGGGGAACTACTCTAACCTTTTAGTGTGACAGCTACTCTTAGGACATTATCACATACTATGTTACACAAAATAGCAATCATGATGTGATAATAAGTGTATTAATATTCAAAAATATCAATATAGGTTATCATAAAGTACATAAAATTTGGTTCTAGGGAACCAACTCCAAAAGACACCTACTTACACTAGAGTTAACTGCTAACATCATTTAGTCTGTTATCTCTCACATAATACTCAAGATTCTGGTGAGATAGGACTTTAGTCAAGGGGTCCACCACATTTTCTTCCATGGATACTCTACTAACTACAACTTCACCCCTTCGATAAAAATACCTCAATATGTGATACTTCTAGAGTATATTCTTTGTCTGTTGGTGTCACCTTGGCACTTTTGCCAGATCCACAGTTGCAGTATTATCACAATACAATGTGATGGGGTCTATAATGTTGGGTACCATATCAAGATCCTAGAAAACTTTTATAATACAAATTTCTTCCTTCGATGCATCAAAAGGTTCTATATACTAAGACACTTCTATATAATCAGTGACAACTATTTTCTTGGAACTCGTCTAGCTCACAGATCCTCTGTTGAGATAGAAAATATATCATGAATGTGACTTCAAATCATTCTAATCTATTTTAAAACTATAATTAGTATAATATATGATGACCAGCTCCTCATCTACTCCATACACCAAGAACATATCCTTAGTTCTTCTCATATACTTGAGGATAGCCTTAATAGCAGACCAATTATATTCTCCTAAATCATCTTGATATCTTCCTACCATGTTAAATATATAGGCAACATCAAGTCTAATAAAAACATGTCATGTAATTCCCCGAACCTTGTTACCTAGATTTAGTTCATTATTAAATAACATTGGCATGATCAAAAAATATCATGTCTTGAAAGACCAATTAGTTTAGTATCCTTGGAAGTTCTAGATACATACATAAGTTTTACATTACATTATAAAATTAAAGACAACAACAACATAGTCTTCATTAACCACATTCATATCCCATACACTATCCCTGAAGATCCATCATAATATACTTCTTCGCATCTTTGTAAAAATAAAACATATAAATGAGTGAGCTCAGATGCTTAGTAAGGATAACAATATAGCTGAAACATTCATAAATAAGCACAAACATTTAAGGCGATGTATAAGACTAAAACATAATCCTTTTAAACTTAAACTTATTAATAATATGGAAAATATAAATCAAATAATTCCATTTACTTATTCACATGGATATTCTACTATTCAAATAATCACATGGAATATCAATAGACACTTTTATAATGATGTAATGCATAATGCCAGACTTCATAGCCACATAGTCAAGGCCTTATTCCAAGACTACAAATAAGATTTTTTAAGGCCTTGTGCCAAGACACTAGTTTGTCTCATGATACCTACTGATGCATCGAGGAACTATAGCAGGCTCCACCCATCACTTACTAAGTCTAATGAATTCTTCATATGAAAAGGTTTAAACATAACATAAACATTCGTATTAAAACTAGTGTAAAAAATGTTAATACTTTAACCATTAACCATGAATGGTATAAAAATAACACATCCACAGTTAAACATATCAAAAAACCTTCAATACAATATGTAAGATTTGTATCATACTAAATCAACTTCATATAAGTGTAAAATCCATCAAAGGATATTGACATAGATGAAATCAAAACTATTTGAGAAAATATCTATTTCTATTTTTAAATATTTTAAAAGTCGCATAATTATAAAAGAAAAAATTTATTTTGAAATTATTCTTATAAGCTTATAAGTGAATATTCAAATGTGTTATAATGGCGGAAAATAGCCGCACCCACCGTATAAGTTAAAAAAGACATTCTTACCTTAATTCGTCGAAAAGGTCATAACGTACCTTGTTTGGAAAATGATGGAAAGATTCCTTTAATTTTTTTTTATAAAAAGTAAAATAAGGGTATAAATGAATTTAACTCATATTATATAAAATAGTAATTTTTTTTTTGAAAAACATTTTCAAGAAACATGGATGTGGATGACAAAGAAGTCCTAGTAGATACTTACATAAAAACAACCTCAGATAATAAAGAGATTGTGAAATTAACCATTACCTTGTACATTTCCTTGGAAGAGGGTAGGTTAACCTCCTATATAATAGGTAAATAATTTTTATTAAATTATAAAAGAACCATATACATAAATATGATATCATATATGATCTTATAATATTACTTTGTTAATAATATAATAGTATTATCGTCGTTTCGGGTGTTAACTGATTCGTTTTGTTTTTTATGTTTTATTACATAAGCCATTTTTTTATGGATAAGATGTATTTGATACATATAAATAATTATATTAAGTTCTTAATCATTATTTTTAATCATAAAATGAAAATTATTCTTGAATTGTTATGATGGGGAAATGAATCTCATCACTTTCATGGAGACGGTAATCCGTACGTACGCATGAGTGACAATATCATTCTTTTGATATTAAAATCATATGTAAATAGATGGTATATCATATATAAAGAATCATTAACATGTTACATTTATTATTTACATCAATTACACATCATTATTATAACCATCCAAAAATAATGTATTGAATAACAACTACACCACAACGTGGAGATGGTAAGCCGTACATACGCACGTATGGTGACTTTGTCATCATATGATGGATATAATAATGAATATTGTTGTACCATTTTTATAAAAACATCACAGTATATAGAAGATACTTGAGTTATTATTTTAGAATGGAAACAATAAATAAAGAAGAAGTGGAAGGATAAAAGAACATGGAAGAGGTGATGAAATATTTACATCTTCTTCGGGTTCTTCCTTTTTATTTGATCAAAAGGTATCCTTAGGTTGGCTTTATGACCAAAGGAAGGCCTATAGGATGAAGGTAGGATAGATGATAGAATATTTGGTTAGGTTTTGGCCAATCCAAATGTCTTTTAAGGAGTGAATTTGAGATAAGTGGAAGATACCTTTTATAAGAGGGGTGAGGGGAACCTTAAGAAAATATTGAAATATTATTTTATAATAAAATCATTTTCAGTTTTTAATGTCTCAAAAATGATTCGTTTCGAGACTAAGGTAGTGTTGGGTCGATAACCTCTCAACCAATACGTTTTAGATAGGTTTAGGTCACCATATTAACCTTATCATTTAGATTTAAATCTTAGTTAAATAGTTTGACATTTACCATATCTCTTTGTATTTTTTTATTATATGGTTAATAAACTTACTATAAACATTCTAGAGAACACCAAGGGGTTCATTATATAACCATATCTAAATCCTTTGTCCGAAACTTATATTTTTAGGAATATAATATCAATTAATAATATAGTATTTTTTTAAAAACTAATTTATGTCAATTTTGACAATATTTAGTAATTGATTATTGATAAAGTCCTAAAAACTTTTTTACTTCAAAATAAATTCATTTAATCAATAATAAAATGTCATATTATCCTATAAAATTCATGTAATTAATCAAAATTCTCAATTTACATTTATTTGGATATTTATAATATCAATTATTTCAATATTTCATTAATAAGGTAATTACTGCATCATCATTGTGTCATAAATAAATTACATTATTTAATTTCTACATTTAATAAATAAAATACCATTATTTAGGAAATGTTTTTATCTTTCTAATTAATATTTATAGTTGAATTTATATTATGTATAACCCTATATTAAAAATGGTTTAGTTATTAAACTTTGAATTCAACACTTTTAGCGCTTCTTTAAATAAAATAATAATAAATGTCCTAATATAATCCAAGTGACCTCAAGGATCATATTTTATTCCTAAGTTTTTTTGGGTAAAAATACACTTATCCAATTGAATTAGGACATGTTTTAGGGTAATAATAATATCATTTCACCTATAATTACCCTATTTACTTCTAACTGTGGTAAATAAAATTCAAAAGTTACTATTCACCAAAAATTATTTTCATCTTATCAAACCAAATTTTACAAACTAATATCAACCATGACTCTCGAATTTTTAACACTCAATTCATAGAAGTGGTAAAATTATGTTTTATGCAAATTTTCAAATGTTCCTAGTAGGTGGGTAAAATACGGTAAAAAGTTCAATAAAATTATATATATCTAAACTTATTATAAAATGACCCAAATGAATTAAATTGAACTTATATAGGTATTATGTATCTATTTTTACCTAATATAAATTTAAATAAAATAACTAATTATTTAAATAAAATGTCAGTTTTAACCAATAACGCAGTGTTTTTCACCATTCATCAAAAATTGAATGTTTTCAGAAAAATATAAAAAATTCATCCTAAGATAATTTTGATATTATGAATAAAAAAATAAAGTCCATTTTTTAAAATAAAATTTATAAAATTTCAAAAAGTGGGTATTACTTTTCATAAGGGCTAGTTTTATTGGTCGTGGTGTGTTAAAACTCCAAGTTGCGTACAACACAAGCTATTTCATTATTCAAAGGGAAACGTATCATGGAAGCTTGGGTTGTTACATTGTCCCCTACTTCAAATAATTTCATCCTCAAAATCTCTAAAATATTTCTGAATAAAAATATTTGGGTGGTTCTTCATCATAAGTTCCTCAAGTTCCCATGTTGCCTCTTCCATCTTATGATTTCTCCATAGAACTTTTATCAGACAAGTCTTTCGATTTCTCAATACTTTCTCTCTTATATCAAGAATCTTGACAGGATCTTCACAATAAGATAGATCAGGTTTATGTTCAATTTCCTCATAGGTGAGTACATGCGTTTGGTCAAGCATTTATTCTCTCAATAGTGATATGTGGAACACATCATGAACTTTAGAGAGACATAGAGGCATTGCCAAATGGTAAGCTACCACTCCAATTCGTTCTAGAATTTCAAAAGGTACAATGTACCTAGGACTTACTTTACCCTTCTTATCGAAATGTATAACACCCTTCCATGGAGATACCTTCAAGAAAACATGATCTCCTACTTGAAATTCCAAATCTTTCCTTTGGTTATCAGCATAGCACTTTTTCCAACTTTGAGCTGCTTTGATGTGGGTTTGGATAACCTTCACCTTTTCCATTGTTTCCTCAACAAGTTCTAGGACTACAAGTTTTCTTTCACCAACATCATCCCAAAAAGTTGTTGTGTGAAATCTCTTTCTGTATAACGCTTTATATGGTTCCATCTAAATACTTGAATGGAAGCTATTGTTAGACGAAAATTATACCATAGGTAAATATTGACCCCACATACCATGAATGTCAAGTGAGAAGGATCTCAACATGTCTTCTAATGTCTGAATAGTCCGTTCTGATTGTCCATCAGTTTGAGGGTGGTAGGAAGTGCTCACATGAAGTTCAGTATCCAGGGCCTTCTGAAGACTTTTCCATAATCTTGATGTAAAATGGGGATCACAATCAGAAACAATTGATAGGGTTACTCCATGAAGTCTTAAAAATTCATTAATATATAGTGTTTCTAGACGTTGAAGTGGTAAATCTTCTCTTATAGCAAGAAAATGTTCTCACTTGGTAAGACGATCAACAATGACCCACATTATATCATTCCTTCTAGGTGTATTTGGTAGCCTTATGACAAAGTCCTTCATAATATCATCCCATTTTCACTCAGGTATGGGAAGAGGTTGTATGACTCCTCTAGGATCTTGTCTTCCAGCTTTCACTTGTTCACAAACCATACATCTTGACACATAATCAGTAATCTCTATCTTTATGTCGTCCCACCAAAAATGTTCCTTAAAATATCTATACATATTGGTGCTACTAGGGTGTATATAGAAATTGGATCTATGGGCATCATACAACAGTTCCCTTTTTAGATCAGGTATATCGGGAACACAAAGTCCCTTCCCAAATTTCAAAATTACATTTTCATATACTAAGTCACTAAATCTCTCGTCATTCACAGATTGAATATTATTTTGAAACTCCGCATCATCAGCTTGAGAAATTTTTATCCTTTTTAATAAAGATGGTTTGGAAACCATTTGAAAAAGTATTGATGTTTCACCTTCCAGGATTATTCATATATTTATCTTTACTAGATCAATGAACATAGGTTCCCTTTCAACTATCATCTTGTTCAAAACTCCATGATCCTTTCTACTCAAAGCATCTTCCACCTTATTTCCCTTCCCTGAGTGGTAGTGTATATTGCAATCATAATCATTGAGTAGTTCAAGCCATCATCTTTACCTCATGTTGACTTCTTTCAATGAGAAAATATACTTCAAACTCTTGTGATTAGTATAAATCTCACATTTTTCACCATCAAGATAGTGTCTCTATATTCTCCAAGCAAATATTATAGATTCTAACTAAAGATCATGAGTGGGATAGTTTTGATCATGAATTTTTAGCTATTGTGATGCATAGGCAATAACCCTATTATTCTGCATAAGGACACAACCAAGTCCATTCTTTGAAGCATCACTATAAATAAAAAATCAATCATTCCACGATGATAGAATCAAGATAATATCATTGAATAATCTCCTCTTTAGTTATTCAAAACATTCTTCACACTCTTTTGTCCAAACAAATTTAACCCCTTTACGTCTGAGCTTGGTTAATGGGTTAGCCAATCGGGCAAAATTTTGGACGAAACGTCGATAATAAACTGCTAAACCAATAAAACTATGCACCTCAGATATACTTTCCAGTGCTAGACATTATTGGATTTCCTTTTTCTTAGAAGGATCAAAAGAGATCCCATCCTTAGAGAAAATATGGTCAAGAAAAGAAATCTCTTGAATCCAAAATTCACACTTGCTAAAATTCCCATATAATTCATTTCTTATAAGTGTCTTTAGAATAATGTGAAAATGATTTTCATGATCTTTATAGATTTTTGAGTATACCAATATATCATCAATAAATACCACTTAAAAGTCATCAAGATATTCCTTGAAAACTCTTTTCATTAGATCCATGAAAACAAAGGGTGTATTAGTCAGCCTAAAAGGCATTACTGTAAACTCATAATGCTCGTACCTGGTTTGAAATGTTGTATTTGGAATGTCTTCCTTATTTACACACAACTGATGTTATCCAGATCGAAGTTAAATCTTTGAAAAATATTGATCTCCATGAAGTTGATCTAATAAATCCTCAATGCGAGGTAGGTGACACTTGTTATTTATTGTTATAGCATTGATCTCCTTGTAGTCAATGCACAACCTCATAGATCCATCTTTCTTCTTAACAAAAAGAACAGGGGCTCCCCATAGAGAAACACTAGGGAGAAAAAATCCCTTATTACTCAATTTCTCTAGTTGTTTCTTTAGTTCCACTAATTCCACAGTGTTCATTCTATAAGGGGTCTTCGATATGGGCCTTGAACCATGAATTAAGTCAATGGAAAACACAATTTCTTTTTCTGGAGGAAGTCGAGGTAAATCCTCTAGAAACACATCAAAATATTCTTGTAAAATAGGTACATCCTCTATTCGAACATTCCTTTCCTCACTCACCGTTATTTCACTCTCTTCCTCCCTAATAATTGAATTTAGTTGAGTTGCTGGGGTGGATCTAGATAAGAATCAGGTGGTGACATTTCTGATCTAAAGATAAGGTAATCCTTATCATCATTGAGAATTGTAACCTCCTTCTTCTTACAATAAATGTTCACATCATGGTCCAAAATACAATTCATACCGAGGATTATATCAAATTCAATCATGGGTATGATGATGAGATAAGCAAATAAAGAACATTTATAAACCCTAATGGGAATTGATTCACAAAACTTTGTTGCAATGATACTTCCCTTAGGATTTTTGACTGACAACTCCCTTATTAAATCAAATTGGAAACATAAAATTTTCATATCAAACAAGGAAGATATGAAACAATGCAATGATCCAGATTCGAATATATCATTGGCTAAACTTGAGGAAACCATTAAATTACCTTCTACCACGTCTTTCGGAGCGTCAACCTCAGCATTAGTGATCACATAATCTTGGCCTTGATCCCTTTACCTTTTCTATGTTATGTTTCCCTGACGATTATGAAATTCATTTGCATAATTCCCCATTTATTTACAACTTTTTCATTCAATATTGACAGCCTCTTTCTTCCCCTTGAAATCATGATCTTGGTAGCCTTTTTCACCACACTTCTAACAGACTCCCATTTCTTTCAGGAAAGTACCGGGGTGTTTCTTCCCACATTTACTGTTGGATGGATATTCAACTTTTCCCATCTTCCCCATATTTCCATTTCTAGAGTGTTAAACAGATCTATTCTTCTCTTTCTTTTCATTAAAGTTGTAAGACTTAGAGAATTCCATTTCTGTCTTGATAGCACATGAAACAATATCTTCGTATGATGAAAAGGATTGTGAGACTAATGCTATACGGATAAATGGTTTTAACCCATCAATGAAACAATCAATATTTCTTCTTGGGTCACATGTATAATCTGCTGCGTGCCTTGCTAACCTTGTAAATTTAGCCTCATACTTTGCGACATTCTCATCCATCTTTTTCCTCAGACTCAGAAATTTTCATTCCATATCAACTCGATGGTCATGAGGAAAGTATTTTCTAAGAAAATCTTTTTAAACTCCCTACATTCCATATTTGGTGCTACTTCATCTTCCTTTGTTTTTGAATCAATGACCACCATTGATCAGCATCACTAGTGAGGCGATAAACTGCCATAAAAACTTTTTCCCTTTTGCTACTCCCTAAAGCATGAAATATTTTCACTAAAGAACATATCCATTGCTCATCTACAAATGGATTTGTAGTCCAATTTAATGTTGGTGGTTTTTCCTCATTAAGAGGTCTAACATTGATCCTCTTCATTGTGGATCAGGGTGCTCCATACAGGTAAGGTTATTATTCATAACCTGAGTGAGTTGTCCCAGTATGGTGATAAGCTGATCAGCACTAGTTGCATCACTAGCTCTGCTATAATTATCTTGATAAGTAGGGAAATACCTCCTTGGATTACGTTCGTTGATATGGTTTCCATTCCATCCACTATGCACCATTTCTAAATAATGGCATACACTAGATTAGTTTATGAATTGCAATACAAAATTCCAAAATTGTAAAACACTTAACATAAATTGAATAGTTTATTGATATAATCCATAATCATAAAAATGTTTTCTTTGAGGAGGTATATACTCATAAATACTTCTTAGTGGTTTGTAAATAAAATGATAATTATCCTAAGAATATCACCCAGGAGTGTCGCAACCATGAGTGCAGCAAGGCATGTTGTCGTGCACCAGTTCTCGTTCGACTCTTGCTCAAAGCAGTGTTTTCAGGTTTTACCCCTAAGTACATATGTGCCAGAGCCACCTCTACCTAGTCATATCTAGACAGGGATATATTTCTTGGAAAATACACAAAATATCTACATTACCACAATTCTAGGAATTTCCTCTATACTAATCCTCAAAGTCTATCTTAGGGTAATGTGCTCAAATCAGAGTTTATCTAAATATAATTTCCAAGGTTTGTACTAAAATTCCTCTGATACCAACTATAACACCCCGACCCTACATACCTAGATTCGGTGCATTATTACATTACATTGGCATGATCGCAAAAGATCAAGTCTCGAAAGACCGATTTGTTTATTAGCCTTGGAAGTACCAGATACATACATAAGTTTTACATTACATTATAAAATGAAAAACAACAAAAACATTGTCTTCATTAACCACATTCATATCCCATAGACTATCCCTACAGGTCAATCATTATATACTTCTTCGCATCCTGGGAAAAATAAAACATAGAAAGGAGTGAGCTCAGATGCTTAGTACGAATAAAAATATAGCAGAAACATTCATAAATAGGCATAAACATTTAAGGCGATGTATATGACTAAAACATAATCCTTTTAAACTTAAACTTCTGCATAATATGGAAAATACAGATCAAATAATTCCATTTACATATTCACATGGATATTCTACTAGTCAAATAATCACATGCAATATCAATATCCACTTTCATAATGATGGAATGCATAATTCCAAACTTCATAACCACATAGTCAAGGCATTGTGCCAAGAATACAAATAAGATTTTATTAAGGCCTTATTCCAAGACACTAGTTTGTATCATGAGACATACCAATGCATCGAGGAGCTATAGCAGTCTCCACCCATCACTTACTAAGTCCAATACATTCCTCATATGAAAAGGTTTAAACATAACATAAACATTCATATTAAAACTGGCATACAAAATGTTAATACTTTATCAATAAACCATGAATGGTATAAAAAACACATCCATAGTTAGATATATCACAAAACCTTCAATACAATATGGAAGATTTGTATCATATTAATTCAACTTCAAACAAGTGTAAAATCCATCAAAGGATGTTGACAAAGATGAAATCAAAACTGTTTGAGAGAAATATATTTTTCTATTTTGAAATCATTTAAAAGTCTCATAATCATAAAATAAAACATTTATTTTGAAAATATTCTTATAATTTTTTAGGGGAATCTTTGAAGGTGTTATAAAGGCAAAAAATAGCCGCACCTGCCATATAAGTTAAAAAAGACATTCTTACCTTAATTCGTCAAAAATGTCATATTGTATCTTATTTGGAAAACGAAAAAAAGATTGCATTCAAAACATTTTATAAAAAGTCAGAAAAGGGTATAAATTAATTTAACCCATATTATATGAAATAGTAAAAAAAAATTGAAATACATTTTCAAGAAACATTGATGTGGTTGATAAAGAAGTCTCAGTAGATACTTACGTAAAAACAACCTCGAATAAGAAAGAGATTGTGAAATTAACCCTTACCTTGTACTTTTACTTGGTCTAGGGTAGGTTAACCTCATGTATAATAGTTAAATCATTTTTGTTAAATTATAAAAGAACCTTATACATAAATATTATATCATATATGATCTTCTAATATTGCTTTGTTAATGATATTTTAGTATTATCGTCGTTTCGAGTGTTAAATGATTAGTTTTTCTTTATATGTTTTGTTACATAATCCATGTTTGTTAGGGATAGGATGTATTTGGTTCATATCCAGAATGATATTAAGTTCATAAAAATTATTTTTAAGCATCAAATGAATATTATTCTTGAATGGGCATGATGGGAAAATGAAATCTCATCGCATTCGTGGAGACGGTAATCCGTACGTACACATGAGCGACAATACCATTATTTTGATATTAAAATCATATGTAAATAGGTGTTATTTCATATATAAATAATAATTAACATGTTATATTTATTATTTAAATCAATTATACATCATTATTATACCCATCCAAATATAATGTATTGAATAACAACTACACCACGACGTGGAGACGGTAAGTCGTACGTACGCACGTATGGTGACTTTGTCATCATATGATGGATAGAATAATGAATATGGTTGTACCAGTTTTATAATAACATCACATTATATAGAAGATACTGGATTTATTATTTGAGAATGG
The DNA here is from genome assembly GCA_963277665.1 of Viscum album. Lineage (NCBI taxonomy): Eukaryota > Viridiplantae > Streptophyta > Magnoliopsida > Santalales > Viscaceae > Viscum > Viscum album. The sequence goes on along the minus strand of OY728167.1, from coordinate 311,111,598 downwards.
AAACAACAAAGAAAGAGGAAGTGGAAGAATAAAAGAACTTGAAAGAGGTGATGAAATATTTACCTATTCTTCAGGTTCTTCCTTTTGATTTGATCAAAAGGGGTCCTTAGGTTGGATTTATGACCAAATCAAGGCCTCTAGGATGAATTGAGTATATTTTAGGGGATATTTGGGTAGGTTTTGGCCAATAAAAATTTCTTTTAAGGTGTGAATTTGAGAGAAGGGTAAGTTCCCTTTTATAAGAGGGGTGAGGGGGACCTTAGGAAAAGATTGAAATATTATTTTATAATAAAATAATTTTCGGTTTCTAATGGCTCCAAAATGATTTATTTAGAGTCTAAGGTGGTTATGGGTCTAATAATTATCAACCAATAGGTTTTAGATAGGTTTTGGTCTCCATATTAACCTTATATTTTATATTTAACTCTTAGTTAAATTGTTTGACATTTACCATGTCTCTTTGTATTTTTATATTATATGGATAATAAACTTACTATAAACATCCATGAGAACCCCAAGTGGTTCCTTATTGATATATATAAGTCCTTAGGCCTAACCTTATATTTTTAGGAATATAATATCAATTAATAAAATATTATTTGTTTTAAAAACTTGTTAATGTAAATTTGGACACTATTTAGTAATTGATTTTTTTAAAGTCCTAACAACTTTATTACTTGAAAATAAATTCATTTAATCAATCCTAACATGTCATATTAACCTATAAAATTATTTTAACTCATCAAAAGTCTCAATTTATATTTATTTGGATATTTATAATATTAATTATTTAAATATTTCATTAATATGGTAATTACTGCATCATCATTGTGTCATAAATAAATTACAATATTTATTGTCTAAAAATTATAAATAAAATACCATTATGTATGAAATATTTTTATATTTATAATGAATTTTTATAGTCGAATTTATCTTATGTATAACACTATATTAAAAATGGATTAGTTATTAAACTTTGAATTTTACACTTTTAACTCTTCTTTAAATAAAATAATAATAAATGTCCTAATCTAATCCAAGTGGACCTAAAGGATCATATTTTATTCCTAAGGTTTTTTTGGTCAAAATACACTTATCCAATAGAATAAAGACATGTGTTAGGGTAATAATAATATCATTTTTACCTTTAATTACCCTATTTACTTTTAACTGTGGTAAATAAAAGTCAAAAGTTACTATTCACCAAAAATTATTTTCATCTTATCGAACCACATTTTACTTACTGATATCAATAATGTCTATCTGATTTTTGAAATTCAATTCACAGAAGTGGTAAAATTATGTTTTATGAAAATTTTCAAATGTTCCTAGTAGGTGGGTAAAAGACGGTAAAAAGTTCAGTAAAATTTTTTATATCTAAACTTATTATAAAATGACATAAACGAATTAAATTGGACTTATATATATATTATGTATCGATTTTTACCAAATATAATTTAAAATAAAATAACACATTATTTAATAAAAATTAGTTTTAACCAATAATGCAGTGTTTTTCAATATTCATCAAAAATTGAATGTTTTTAGAAAAATATAAAAAATTCACCCTAAACTAGTTTTGACATTCGGAATCTAAAAATGAAGTCCATTTTGAAAAATAATATTTATAAAATTTCAAAAAGTGGGCATTAATATTCATAATGACTAGTTTGATTGGTCGTGGTGTGTTAAAACTCCATTTGCGTGCAACGAAAGCTGTTGAATTAGTCAAAGGGAAACGTACTGTGGAAGCTTGGTGTTTTACATGTCATACATGATTGATCCTATCATTGAAGCATATGGGATCTTACTTATTCTATATTTATCCTATTGTGTCTGAGGACACATTTTCTTGGAAAGATGTAAACCATGTGACACTAGAAACTATCCCATCTTGGATTGTTCCATACTAAATATATTTAGTATCTGGTAAATGTATGTAATTTGACTTAGTGAAAGAAAACTCTTGGATATTTAACAAATTATCTTGATACTTGGAATATAGGCTGCTTCACCTACGTCTTTTATAGAGAAACATTTTTTTAACCAGTCCTTAACAGTCTGTAAGACTGGTATGTTATTTCCAATAAGTATTATTTCAAAAACATATACTACTAGGATAAAAACATAATTCCCACTAAACCTCTTATAAACACATGGTTCACATTTGTTCTTAATGAAACCAAATTCTGTTACTGCTTCATCGAATATAATGTACCATGACTTGGATACTTGCTTTAATCTATAAATGGATATCTGAAACTTGAAAATATTTTTGGCACCAATGAGTGTCTTAAACCCTTATATTTGTGTCATATAGACATCTTCTTGAAGGTCACCATTAAGGAAAGCAGTTTTGATATCCATCTACCAAATCTCATAGTTAGTATAATATATTATAGCATGTAGAATTCTGATGGATTTAATCATGGTAACTGGTAAAAAGGTTTCATCGTATCCAATTCTTTGACATTGTTTAAACCCTTTAGACACTATCCATTCTTTATAGATATTTAATTTACCTTTCATGTCTAGGTTTCTCTTGAATACTCATTTTCACTCTATAGGATTTACATCAACTGACACATCCACCATAACCCAAGCTTGGTTCTAATATATGGAATCCATTTCAGGATTCATGTATTTTTTCCATCTCGCAGCTTCTGAACTCTCTACTAGCTCTTTATAGGAGAAAGTTTCATCTTTGTCAACTAATAATGAGTCACCATCTTTAGTGACTAGAAAACTATATCTCTCTTGTTCTATTACCTATCCTGTTCTCATATGTAGTACTTGTGTTTCAAGAACTACCTCTTCTATAGGGACCTGTATAATTTGTTTCTTTACCATCTCTTGTGTATCATGAGCATCAACTTCATTGAAGTCAATATTTATCCCACTATCCTTTTTGAGGATGTTCTCCCTCTCAAGAAAAATGTCTTGTTTAGTGATAGTTACTTTCTTGTATAATGGGTTGTATAGGTAGTATCCCTTTGTTTCCTTGGGATACCCTATAAAGATACACTTTATGCCTTAGGGTGCTATTTTTTTGTCTGAAAATGCCTCAACAAATGCCTCGAAACCCCACATATGTGTAAGTGATAAAATAGGTTTCTTTTAACTCTATAACTCGATGGAAATTCTGTTTTTTTCTTTAGTTGATACTCGGTTTAATGTGTATTACATAGTTTGTAATGAATATTCCCAAAAGGATAATGCAAGATCTGTATGAATCATCATCATCCTTACCATATCTAACAAGGTGCGGTTACTCATTTCACTAACATCATTCCACAATGGTTTATAAGGTGGGATGATTTGATATAGAATATCATAATCTTGTAAGTTGATAAAATCTTGTTTAAGATATTCACCACATCGATCTGATTGAAGCTTCCTTATCTGCTTTCCAAGTGGATCCTATACTTCATTCTTGAATTCCTTGAATTTATAAAAGGAATCAAACTTATACCTCATCATGTAGACATAACCATATCTTCTCAAGTCATCTGTAAAAATTATGAAGTAATAATACTCAGCTCTATCTTTTATTAGAAATGGTCCATGCAATGTATTTAATAAAAGATGTGGTTTGATTAACCATGTAATGTATTTAATAAAAGATGATTTTTTAAAAGAAAATTCCCAAAGATAAATTATAGTTTTTATTTATATGATGACATGGTTATAAGATCATTGTTGAATAAACCAATCCATGATGTAATTTAGGGAACCACACCGTTGTTTGGTCTACCAAAATTTAAATAAAACCAAAACTGATTTTTCATCTTATTCAGTTCATCCACCTCCATTACAACCCCATATAGATTAAAGGCTCTCCTTGGTGGTTTTGAGTGTCGTGATGGATCCATAGGTAACATAAAAATGTGAGATAAAATCCTCATGATCTATAGTACTATTTTCCATATTTTATATTATTTTATTTTATTTATCTATATTGATATATTTCTAGTGGAAAATTATTTGTTGATGTTATAGAATATTGATGTAATAATGATGTTGTTTATGTTTATGGGAGAATATTTGAGATAAATTGGACGTGTGATCATTAAGATTCATACATTTTTTGTGTTATAAAAATTTTACCAAGAAATTTAGTGGGTGATTTAGAAAATATTTTTATTTATTATTTTCAATGTTGAATTAAAATGAATTTGGTTATTTGGGTTAGTGGTTGGAATAATATTAATTAATTAAAATAAAATAAACTTTTAGAATGGTGGTGAAATGTTAAGATATAAGTGATATATGTGATTTACTATTTTTTTGTCCCATGATTGTTATAAATATATATATTTTCTATTAAATTGTATTTAATATTAAAACAAGTGTAAATATGATATCAAACCAGTAAAGTAATGGAAAATTGTGCGGATTGTTTTTATTGTAATGTTATGAGGCTGAATAGAATATAGTATTTTTATGATTAGATAAAATCTAGTTGTGGAAGAGGTATTATATTTTTTTTAATGTGATGGTATGGTGAAGTTTGTGTGGATATATATTCATAGTTTCTCAAGACATGGATATATAAAGAAACAAATGAATTAATTAATGAAACAATGAATATAGGATTATACTAATAACATCATTGTTAAATAATGTAATGAATTAATTTATGAATTTATTTAATTTTAATTTATATAGTAAATAAAATTTTATATGGTGATTTATAAATATTGATAAATTATATATAATGTGGTTTATATGAAAATTTTAATTTTTTATAATTAATGGTTAATGTGACTAAATAATTAATATTTTATGGTTTAAAATGAGTTAATAAGATGTAAAGTTAATGATAAAATTTTGAAAAGAGTGTTATGTGAGTTAATAACTAATTAAGAAGTGGAAGAGGTTTAAATATAACTTATTTCTTATTTATGTGGTCAATGGGGTTTTTTTGTGTCATTAGAGGTGAAAATGATGGATGTGTGGTGATTATGTCAAAGCCAATGGGATGTTGTTGTAGAGATGTTTGATAGGAAGTATATCCTTAGGATGAAATTATGAGCTATTTTCTGAGTCATTATACCTTATTTTAATTTGTACACACTACCACCGGATTTAGGTAACATGATCAATGACCATTTAAGGTATTGGGTATTATGTGGACCTCTAACATCTTGAATGTGAGTGATGTTGGGATATAAAGTCCAATTTATTTACATATATACTAAAAAATATAACGATATAATATAGGCATGAATCAACTTATTGTTGTGACCCAGTCTTGATGTACATTGATATTACATTTCTTTTGCAGAATAATTAATACATTACACAAATATACGCCTAAAGACCGTATTAGTTTAGTGTCTTTGGAAACATGGAACATAATCTTCTTACATGGTGAAAGATATTCAATATCTCCCATAAAGATCTTACCCTTTCATTTTCCTACCTAAAACCTTTCTTTATATCCTGGGGAAAAAACATAAAAAGGGTGATCTCAAATGATTAATAAGGGTAATCATTGAGAACATAAAACAAACCATAAACATAAGAATGTAAAAACATGAACATAATGTTTAAATATCAATATCATGATTCATGAAATAAATTTTGGTTGTTTGTAAGGCATAGATAATAAAGTAACATTAACCATGATAAAATAGCATTGGCATAAAACATGGAACTTTGGTAAACAAATAAGCTCATAATATGATTTCCATAGTTGCCAAGGCATTGCTGCCAAGACCATCATAGTGGACAAATTCCACTACTGAACAAAGCTCACTCCTCATTCTATCCCTGTATTATTGAACCAGATTTACATGATGTTCCCATCATGTCTATCTCATGAGATCTAAATCTTTACCCAATGCATTGGAGGGAGATATAGGTCCCACCCATCTCATAATGAAATTTGTCTTACGTGTGCCACAAAATCATAATTCATTCATCATATCATAACCCAAGAAGTAAAATGGGTTTATTAAGCATAATTACATCATAACATATTCCATATAAAATCTAACTCCATCATTAACATAATAAAATCATAGTAAAACATAACCATATTTAAAGAGCGTCATCTTAGATGGATAATAATTTTGATAAAACAGTTGAAATTAAATATAAAAGAAAATATCCTTTCTTCTTCAAAAAACATTTTCTTGTCCTAAAAATGCCACACAATTTTAAAGGAAATCAATTATTTGAAAATAACCTTGTAATATTTTAGTGTAATATTCAAGGAAATAAGGCATTATGAAAGCATAAAAATCAATTCATGCTGTATAAGTTAAAAAACATTGTCCTTATAATTTTGAAAGAAAAGTCAAAAAGTTCTTCGTATAGTAAATAAAAGAATTATTCCTTCTATACCATATAGTAAAATTCAAAAATGGGTAAAAATGACTTTAAACATTCATAGAATAATTTTAAAAAAATTATGAAAACATTTTTAGAAAACATGGACATGGATGATAAGTATATCCCCAGTAAATATATATTTATAAACAATATTAGATAAAAAAATGATATAGAAATTGTATCCCTTACCTTAGGTCTGATGTGCTTAATATGTGTCAGAACCAATTTTATAATGATTTATATTTTTTTATTAACACATTTTATAATCATGGTCATCATATATGGTCATATTCTTCGTCGTTTGTTTGTAACAATTCATTATTACTTGTTATCCTTTTTTTACTGCTTTATGATCGTATGCATGTTTTGTTGAAAAAGTTCTGGTTATCCATCTTAGGTAATATTTATTTCATTATAAAATGATATTGACATAATAAATAACATATTTATTCATTGTGTTCATTTATTTAATCATGATTGAGTGGTTTTCGGGTATAATGAATCACATCACGTCGTGGAGACGGTAGGTCGTACGTACGAACGAGCGACGATATCATTCTCATAATTGTAGAATGGTATTGATTTGAATGGTGTACTCTATTTAAGAATATATATGATTTTATAAAAATAATATATAGTTATTACATCCATTTTTATACCCATCCAATTAAGGTGGTGGTGAAAAACAGATTACATCGCGGCGTGGAGATGGTAAGCCGTACGTACGCATGCGTGGTAATTTCGTCTTTCATAGGATGGATAGAAAGTTGAATATAGTTGTTTCAAAATTATAATAACATCTCAGTATCTAAGTCCTACTAGAGATATTATTATATAATGAAACAACTCATTAAGTATAAGTAGAAGTAGAAGTAAATATTAAAGAATCGGTAGAGGAGAATACATCTTCTTTTACGTGTTCTCTTTAGATATCCTCTTAATGGAAGTAGAGTTGGTATTTTGATAAGATGAGAACATATATAATATAACTAGAGAAGTTGTGAAGATAAATGGGCTGATTATGGACGAACTTGATGGCTTAATGAGTTTTGGATAAATGAGGGAGGAGGTGTCCTTTTATAATTGGTGTGGGGGACACTTTTGGAATTTCTAAAACTAATAATTTATAATAATTTAAAAAATAAATCCAAATACCCCCAAAATGAGATATATTCTAAGATAAGATATTATAATATTTAAATATCATCAAACAATTACATTTAGACATGATTTAATTTAAATTTAAACATTATCATTTTAATTAACAATTAGTTATTCTATTTTATTTTAATTAAGATAACAAATGTTTCAATATTAAAAGGGTGAAATATTTATTTATTTTATTTCAATTATAACATAACTGAATAATTCAAAAAAAATTAGACCATATCATAATTAATCTATATTATTAAAATTGTTTTATGATTTTTAAATAATTTTAATAAAATACTATTTTGATAAACAATTAATAGTGTCAATTTTTACACTATTGAATTAATTAATTTTTAAAAATATAAATATAAAAATTTAACTTATAAAAAACTATTTAATTATATTCCTATGAGGTCAATGGTTTCTATAAAATTCATTGGACATATTAATTATCCCAAAATATATTTATTTTAATATTCTTATTAACATTTATTTGATATCTTTATTAATAAAATAATTACTATAATGATTTTTTGTAATTATTTAATATACATATTTGTTAATTAAAAATTTAAAATAAAATAGTATAATGAAGATAAATTTAATATATTTCATTATAATTTATTTTTTATAATTTATATACTATAAAATTAGACATTAGAAATGTTAAACTTATTAAAGTATGAATGCTAAAACATTAACATTACATTAAATAAAATGATATAAAGGTCATAATATAGTCTATAAGGATTCAAATAGTCACAAGCTTGACCTTTTTATGATTATGGTTAAGATATACTCGACCAATATGATTTGGTGATGCTTTTGGAGATTTTTATGGTTATTAGGATTTCAATAAAAATTGATTCATTGATTTCTCATAAATAAATTAATTTTTACATCATCAAAGAATAATACTTTAAGGTAATTACTTTTTTCCTAAAAATTCCAAATAAATAACCACGATGTAGGTAATTATTTTATATTTCCATGAAATATTTATTTTATAATATATCACCTAGTTATCCATATATTAAAATTATTATACTTATAAGAAATGTGAGTTTGGCATTTTGTCACTTTCATTGGTTTTATTAATATTTATGTCATTTTCTTTGTTAAGTGGCCCTTAAATTACAATGTTTAGAACCTAAGATTTTAAGGGAATAATTTTATTCATACAATTGTATTTTTTTAGGTTTTAGGATCATTTTATTCTCCTTTTCATATTATTTGTTACATTAATTTACCTCATTTTCCATTAACCACGTTAAATAAAAATTATAGTAGTTACTATTCATAATATCCAAAAAATAAAAGTAACCATTTAACATAATTTGTATCCACTGAATAAAATTATGGAATCCATTTTTCATAATTCAAAAAAAAATATTGGAAGAAATTAATTTAAAATTAATCCCTGTTGTCAAAAATGAAAAACGGGTTTTAAAAAGTAAAACTTATCAAAATATTGTCATGTGTTTAGGTCCAATTTAAATGTGAAATTAATTACAATGAAAATCAAGGTATTAAATTGTAAAAATAATAATCCAATTACACTTTAAAATCAGTTAAAAATATACTCTAACTAGATAAACAAATTAGATGAAAATGCAGTTTTGAATTAAAATGCAGTATTTTTCACTATTCATTAAAATTTGAATTCTATCAGAAAAATACCAAAAATTCAACAAAAGTAAATTTTTATGTCCCTATTCCAAAAAATAAGTTTACTTTGTCAAATTTAACTTATAAAAGTATCAAAACCTATATTTAAAATGAGTGTGCCATCAAAAGGCAGTAAAACTGAATTTTTTTGAAAAATAATTCTTTTTTCCAAAAAAATGATTTTGTTCTTATATCATGTTCTAGAAAATACGTATGATAAATTCTAATGTTATAAAAAATTAAAATTTTAGTTAATATTATTCATAACGGCTAGTTTATATCCCATTAAATAATAATATTTTGATAATATATCGTTGTTTAGTGAAACTCAGTATTGCGTACAACACAAGCTATCGAGGAAGGTTTCTCTTGTGTGTAATGAAATCCAAGTCAGTGTTACGTTTAGTGAAATATTACTTTGGTGTTTAGTATAACATAATAAAAAACACAATTATTTTATACACTAACCCAAATCAATGGTCAGTGTTGCGTGAAATGAAATCTATCAAAAGAACTTGAAATTGTGTGTAACACAAGCCAAGAATAGTGTTGTGTATACTGCAAGATAATACGGTGTTGCGTATAGTGCAAGGTAATATTTTTGTAGCGTACAATAGAAGACATCAATGAAATTAAAAAAAATATATCTCATAAAATATCGGTTTGTTGCGCTTATTTTTTGAAAGTGGTCGCATATTCACTACAATGGTTATAAAGGTGATTGAATAATGACAATGTATGATAGAAGTGTGTATAGTTGATGGTTTGTACTTGATAAACCATGGTAATAGTAAAATATTTCCTTGAGGTGTTCATTATGGAACGTGATGAATTTTTAAAATTCCCTCATGTATTAGAATTAATTATTCCAAATGGAATGACCTCCATGAATATAAGAGCTCAGTGATACTAGTATGACCATCCATATTCTTTTATAAAAGGTAAGTAGGGACCTAATGAAAAGTGACTTATACAGTGATTCCTAAATAATATTGATATGAGAATTATATAAGATCTAATTTCCATAATTAATCCCTACCAATGAGTTCATTCAGATTTAGTGTAAAACATATATGCTCCGATTGTAATGGAATCAGTAGAAGTGTTTCTCTCATGGATATAAAACACACTATCCAACCATATTAAATCCTTATGTAATTTCCTTTATTATTTTTCATTTGGATTCTTGTGAGGTTTGATTTCACTTGAGTGTGTATGAGGATTGACTTGGTGTGGTGAGTAGGGTATGTGGATTCCTATATTCTAGTACACTATGTCAAGGTATTTCATCTAAATAGTATGTTTTTTCTATATAACACTATCTAGGGGATTGTGTCTAGTGATCATTCATGATTGTTGACTCCCAAAAAGTGGTATTAGAGCTTTTGGTTACATTAACTTTCTCAAAGAATACTTTAAGGTAAAATGGGTTTTTATCACATTTTCCTTCAGGTTATATATCTTTCCAATGGATAATCATGATCAATAAAAGGAATGTCATTGTGTGATGGTAAAATTTGGGTCAATAATTTTGATGGAAAATAATTTGGCATCTGGAGAATATAGATAAAGTATCAACTTATTAAAAAAGACTTTGATATAATATTAAATTGATTTTATATAGAGAATATTAATAAATAAAAATAGAAATGGTTGGAAAGGAAGGAACTTGGGTTGGTGAGGAATTCATTGGAACAAAACTTGTACTTTAACATCTGGTAGTTAAAGGCTATGGTAGAGCTCATGAAAGTCCTATAAAATGTGTACGAGAAACCTACAACAAAAGATAAAGTGTTCGTGATGAAAATGTAAAAAATTATGAGGTTATCAGAAGGAATAACAATAATATATAACATTAATAACTTCAACATGTTTCAAGGGAACCATGAATTTGTAAAGGTAAAATTCAGAAATGATTTATGTTCACTTTTACTGTTAACAACATTTCCATGGGATGCGATTTAATGGTAGTGAGTAATTTTTATGATAAAATGATTTAGTATATTAGGATATCCAAAACATGATCCTAAATCAATAAATATTAAGGAAGGAATTATAATCATCATCTAGTATTGTATTGAATACATATGGATAAGGATAGTCACCCTAGAGAAAAGATTGGAAGAAATAATGGGACAATAAGTCACAGGAGAGAATATGAGGTTATTCGTTTGATAATAGTCCTACATGATAGAATTGTGGTAAGAAAGTAATGATTAAGAGGTATTATATAAGTCATAATAAATCATATGAAAGATAAAATTTTAGAAGTTAAAATTCAATGAGAATATCTAAGGGAGGTAATAACTTGTTGTTTCGTGTCAATATTCTGGTGGTGTCATGGGTGATTAACTCAAGGGAATCTTTCCTCTTAATGGAAGAGGAAGGATTCATGGTGAATTATATGTCTAGGAAGTTTGTAAATGTGTTTTCAGAAGTTTATAAATCTCTTGAAATTATGGGGATAGGATATGTTAATTTCTAGATTAATAATTTATGTATATTACAAGTGAACTAAGTTTGAAACATCCCAAGGGGATAGAATAACTTAATTTCCATATAGTAGCTAGACGAGGTAGAATATGGGAATAAATTTGGGGTTGTAATTTCGAAGGATTCTAAAGGTTCAACTATGTTTTCAAGAGGAGTAAAGGATGGGACCCTCTATGTGATCATATGACTATATTGAGTAGTATGTTTCGGAGAAAAAACATATAGTAGTTTTAAATTCTGGAATTATCAACTTGGACATCTTAGTGAGAGAATCTAATGGTGAAATTCATGTTGAATATGGATCACAATAACATATAATGTTGTGAGAGTTGTGTGACAAGAGAATATATAAGGGTGTCATTTAAAATCAATGGATATCATCCCAAATCTCATGGTTTAGGACTGATTCACTCATATGATTGAGCACCTTCCCCTATATATTCTCACATAAAGTCACTTTACTTTATGGAATTCATTGATCATACTACTCAGAGAGTATGGGTTTACTTCCTGAAGCATATGTTTATTTTTTTCATAATTCATTCAATGGAATTCCATATTAGAGAGAGAATAAATTTATACGATAAAATATATAATTCTTAACAATAATGTTTAATACAATCGATGAAACTTCTTGAACTTCTATTTGAATAAGGAGACCAATAAAGAGATAATTGTGCTTGGTACCCCCAAAAACTAATAGTGTGGTAAAAAGGATGTTCTATACATTGAAAAAAGGCCTGAAGTATTTCTTTATACTCAATAATGATTGAGAAATTTTGGGTACAAGAAGTGAAAAAGACATCATACATGGTCAAATGAAGTCTATCCACTCTTATAGGAAAAAAAGTCATGGATCATTTTTGGTAAAATAAAAAAATTCGGCAATGGCCACCAATTTTATTGGAAAGTAATACAAATATTATTATAGATTTTAAGTATAGATATATGTTTGAGTGATTTTATAAGGTATAATTTATTATGGTATATGAATATGAAAATTTTGTATTTCATCATTGGGATAATGAGAAGTGAAAAGTTATTAGAAGTTGGGATGTTTTTTTAATGAGAAGGTTATGGGGAAGGATAAAATAATGGTTTTTAAGGAAGTTAAAAGTAAGTAATCAACTAACTAATTCGAACTTCATATGAGTTTAATTACTTGAAATATATTGGTTGTGGTACTTTTAGATGATATCACTAGAAGTCTTAAAGTGAGACCAGCAGAAGATGTGCTAGATATCTCAAGGGGTTTTAAGGCATAAGTGGGATAACCAGAAGTTAGGGTACCTAAATTTAGAGTAAAAACTTTTCAAAACCTAATAGATATAAATATCATGCTTAATTTATAAAATATTTCATAGTAAAAAAGTGGGAATATAATCTTGGGGATGACATGAACTTCCTACTTATAATGAATAATGGTGAACCAGAAACACTAGATAAGGTGGAAACTATCAGTTACTTTGGATAGTTGGAGTTAGCTATTAAGGAAGAAATTAATCTTTTAAATAACAATGGAACTTGGAATTTGAATAATCTAGCAGAGGTTAAATGATCACTAGAAAATATATGGGTGATTATTTTGAAAGAAGAAGCTAATTGAAGAAGAAGGTAAAAGACACATCATGTGGTAAGGGGTTTCAATTAGAGGGAATTTAATTATATGGTATTTTTCAACATTATTTAAGAATGATACCATATATAGAGTGTTGATCATGGTTGTGTCTGATAATTTTTACTTAGAAAATATGTATGTAAAGACATACTTCATTTATGGTTAGTTGGGTAAGATGTTTTTATGAAGAAACAAATGTGTTTTGAGTATGATTAGAACTATAAATTGTTGAGTGACCATAAGAAAAGAATTTATTTCTTGAAGAAAGTGACATGATAGTGTAATATGAATTTTTATTAATTTATGAAGGCTAAAGGATTCACTCATATAAACATAGACAATTTTTTATACTAGAAGGAATGGAATGATTTTAACTTCTTCAACCTTCCCATGTATGTATGTTTTTAGTTGAACAGAAGATAAAAGTAAATTGAAGTTAAAGAAAGATATATAAAAAACCTTCACGATGAATAATATTGGATATTCCAAGGACATATTGGGAATTAATATCAATAGTGATAATAAATTTGATAATTTATTTCTATCTCAATGGGAATAAATCTACAAAGTCAACAAAATATTTTGGATGACTAGATGCAATCCAATCTTAACTATGTTGGTAAGATACATCAATTTTTCAAACAAAAATAAACCAAACATGTAATACGAGGTCACACACATGATTAAAGTTCTATTTAAGTATATGAGTTAAGGTTTTATGTGTTCCATTATATGTAATTTACCAAACATTTTATTTTAAGTGGGAGTTATAAGATGATTTATATCAAAATTGGAAAGGGAACACTGCAAGGATATGAAATGGATAGTTAAAGGGAATTGAAGATAGGGAATTTTTTTTAGGTAGTATGATCCATTGTGAGGTTATGTTAATGAAAAAATCAGGCGGTTATTCAACCACAAGGTTTGTGTTTGATTATGTATGAATAAAGGTATGTCGGATTTCATAGCTATAACAGATTTTCAATTTTTCCAAAAAAAGTTAAATGAAAAGTTGTAACAGAAGTAGTAAAGGAGATGGTATGGTTTATGAAATTTAAAAAGGGTCTTGTAAGGGTTAAATAGGGTTGAATTGTTTCTATGATAATTTAAGTGTGATTCACAGGTCTTGGAATCTCATATTCTATGCATGGATGAAGCACATCGACCTGAAATAACACTTCATCTAAAACCTGCTAGAGTACAAGTGGTTATATTTCTAGAAGATATATGGAAAATAAAATTGAGTGGAAATTTTTTCCAAAATTGTTTGTCTAATAAATTATATGGAAACATTTTTATTCAATGAAACTTTGGTGAATTGATGGAGAATAGAGAACACTACTTGTTAAGGAAATGGAAGAAAGTATTGATTTTATGTTAAAGTGTTGAATAGTTTACAAAGGATTCCTAAATTAGTAATCAAGTGGGATATTTTTTGGGATATGAATTCCACTTCCATAAACCAAAAAACGATATTCGAACAGATATACTATAAATGTGGCTCACAATGATGTGTGGATTATAGAAGCATAATCAATCTAGTGAATGGAAAGTTAATTGGATAACGATATTTTTTATGGAAGTGTTCATGAGTTACGATATAAACATGGTGAATAAAAGTTATTAGAAGATTTTTATCTTGAATTGTTCATAAGAAAAAGAATTTATGTTTTATAATGCTACAGGACATCAGCAATCATCATTACAAATGGAGGTACCTCCACGAATATAGGAGGTTGGTTCTACAAGCATAACCAGATAGATACTTCTTTAAAATATAAGAGGGTACCTCGTGCACAATGACTTTCATAGTGATTAATATTAGATATTTATCTAAGAATAAAAAAATATTAATTTTTGATATTAATCCTTATTAACGGGTTTTATCATTTGAAGTGTAAAACTTGTAGCTTTTGACAGTAATGGAAGGATAAATAGAGATTTCTAGAGGATGTAGGACACATTGTCCAAACCTCAAAAATCCATTTTTCATTTAATTTATTATTTTTATTTGAATGCTGGTGAGATGTGAGTTTTCTTCAATGTGTGTGAGTGTGATGTCCCAGACCCGGATGCCACTTAGTGGGTTCCCCGAGCCTGGTGGGCCACATTTCCTCAAGCGCATCTCCTCGAATGCCAGTGGCTACCGAATAATAGCGAGAGCCTAGGGTGTGTCCATGGGGAGACTGTTCCCTCGTTACCAAAGTGTAGCGCAGTGTGAAAAAGTGATCATAGGTAAACATAGGAAGATATATAAGTAAATATAAGACTCAAAGGAAAAGTTGAGACAATGGTAATAATAATAGAAACAACTGTAATAACATTCAACAACAATGATGATATGTCATGTAATATAAATATGGAAAACATGGATACAAACAATAGTCATAACATGTTCTACAAATCATAAAGGAAATCAAAGACTATCCCAAGCATCCTAAGTTCTAGCTCAGTCCTCTACTATCAATCTCTATACTAAACAGTAAGCAATCAATTGTTTGAAGTCATTTTCTTCCATTTGTAAACACCTACAACCATGTAATCTACTCCGGGTACAAAACAACGCTCGAAGAGTGTGCGAGATAAATCTCAGTGGGCCACCACAAATGGTGTATATAACATCTGACTTTTGTAATGGAAATTTTTTAGTGTGAAGACATGAATATATAATGTAAATTAGTAGATTGTAACTAAATACCCAAGTACATTCTTCAACCCTTGTATGGTTTCTGAACATGTCAAAAATTCATTACTTGATTATTACGAGTCTTTAAATAAGTCACATGTTAATAATATCTAAGGTTCCATGATTTAACAAGGAAACCTATAATGACCTTTTACAATGATGTCCTAAGGTAATAACCAAGGTGACATAGACTTCAAGGGTAACCAAATCAGTAATAACTGTAGCCCATCAGGGGTAAGAATGTAATCCATGTAGCATGTTCCAAGGAATTCTACAATAAGGTGCCTATTGAATCTATGTTTATCGTCCAAGGTAAAACAGGGATATGTAGAGATAGAGCCCTTTGAGCTGTAACCATGGTACCTACTTGTCAATACTGGATCCTTGGAGTGTATCCAAGGCATTATGTGATAATATGAAGGGATCCTACAGTGTCATACCAGACATCCAATAATAGAAAAGGATTAGGATCTATGTGGGTATCATCCTATGAAATCCATGTCCTTGAATTGGAATGGGGTTCCCGAGTGTTCATGGAATTATCCAATAAGAATCCAAGGTGAACTCGAGTTAGGTCACTTCTATTTAATTATGAATACATGCAATATATCCTTCAGTTAAAGCCATTCTTTTCATTAGTGTGAAAAGTTCAAGAAGCATGAAACCTTTTTATCAAGTCATTTGGTTCAAGCCTTGACTTTCATTAGTGTGACATGGACAAGTAGCATGCAACCATTTTAATCCATTTAAGGAATATTCCATATTCAAGGTTCTTTTTGTTACATTCAATTAATGTGGTAAGGGGTGATATGGATTTGAAACCTACTTTTCATTTACATTTAAGGCCAAGTCATATACTTAGTATACTTTACAATTCACATTTCACATTTAATTATCAATTTATTCACTTAACGTAGACAGGTAATGTGGTTAGCATACACGGTACATTCCATTATTCCAATCATAGTAAAAATCAAGCCATTTAATATAGAAAATCCTACCCTTATAAGGGTCAAGCAAAGTTACACCAGAACAGTGGCTCAAACATGTCAAATACTAAAAACCCAATTATGGAATAACCTTATACATGAAATGGATAGAGTGGTGGTTATAACCACCATCAATTAATCACATATATGGAAATAGAATATCCATATGGTTCTAAAAAGTATGAGCATGGAATATAAATTCAATGAACAGCACCCGGTGAAATCGTTGGGTCCCACACAACAAATCCAAAATCAATGAACTTTAGGGATGAGTTATAGACTAACCACATTAGTATTGTATGAATATAATCATATGTTATTGGATGTTTATTTGCCTCATATCACAGTAGATATAAGAAAAGGTGAAAATGGTCAATCCATGATAACTAGGTCGAGTGAAAAAGAGAGAAAGAACAGATCAAATGAACTCAAGTACTTACCGTTGTGCATCCAACGTGCCAAATGAAAACTTGATTGGTTGTCAGATGAATGAGATCCTTCAATCCCTATCATTGGATTTCAAAAACATCCAAATGAGGTAAAATGGAGGAAAATACCACTGAATCCTGAGTTGGGGAAGAAGAGGGATCAAATTTGATCATTAAGGGAAAAATGGTCAATTTTCCTAAAAACATCCCTTTGCACAGTTTGTCTATAGAGTTTGACAAACTAGGAAAAAACCATGTGAGATTTACTGGGTAGAAGGGGAACATTTAACGGTTAGGCTGCATGACCATGAAAAAACCATGTGAAGTAGTTCGGTCTAGAAAATTTAATTTGCATAGTTAGCCAAACCGTGTGCCAACTATGCGCTAACCATGAGACTTTTCCAGGTCTCCCAAAAATATGGGTTCTGGGCTCCAAACATTCCCTAGAAACCCCTGGGACCTTTGTTAAAATGATAAAAATCCTTATTAGATCCAAATTAATGATTTAGACTTGAATTTAAAGGATCCATACATTAGTGAAAAACTGAATTCTTACAGTCTTCCCAATTAAAAGAAATCGTCCCCAAGTTCACCTTTCAAAGGTGGAGAAATATTGTCTGAAAAAAACTCCAGCCGCTGGGCATGTACCTCGGAATCCTACTCCAAAGTCACATCCTGCATGCACCTGTACTGCCATAGCACCCACACCAAAGGAATAGACTGGCCACAAATAACCTTTGTTCTTTGGTCAATGATGTGTACTGGATACTCCTCAAAGGTAGCATCAACATCTAACTCAACTTATTCAGGACCAAAATTATGAGATGGGTCGTCATGATATTGGAAAAGCTATGAAACATAAAATATGTCATGCATGGAACAGTACCTATGAGGTATTAGAAACTGATAGGATACCAGCCTGACTCTCTCTAGAATCTCAAATGGACCTATAAAACAAGGCGAAAAATTTCCCTACTTTCTTAACCATATATTCCCTTGCCTGGGAAATACCCGAAGAAAAACACAATTCCCGACCTCGAACTTAATAGGTCATCGACAGCGATCAACATATGATTTCTGTCTAGACTGAGCAGTAGTCATACACTTTTTGATCATCTGAACTTTCTCTGATGTCTACTAAATGAGATCAGGACCTAGTAGGGCTACCTCACCTGCCTCTACCATGAACAAGGGATAATAGCATGGCCTACCATATAATTCCTCAATAGGATCCATCTAAATTATCATTTGAAAGCAGTTATTATAGGAGAACTCGATAAGAGGGATATGCTTCTCCCAAGATCCACCAAAATCAAGGAAAAATGATCAAAGAATATCCTCTAGAAACCTGTATCTTTCATTCTTATTTTCCATCGGTCTGAGGGAGAAATTTATTTCTTATAAGTACGTGTTTTCTCATTGCCTTATGTGATCCCTACAAAAACTATGATGCGATACGAGAATCCCTATATAAAATTATAGTACGTGGAACCCCATGTAGTCATATGATCTCGTAGTCATAAAGTCATCCCAACTCACCAACTGATAAAGTCTCTTGAATAAGAATGACGTGGGATGATTTTGTTAGTTGGTCAATGACTACCTCGATAGAATCGCTACCCCTCGGCGACCTAGCTAAGATGAATAAGAAATCCATAGCAACATCTTCCCATTTCCATTCCAGTACTAGAAGTAGTTTTATCATTCATGCAGGTCAATAGTGCTCCGGCTTCACCTGCTGATAGGTGGAACACCTAGTGCTAAATCCTAATATCTGATGTTTTATGCTAGGATACCAATACTGGAATAGCATATCTCAATAGATCTTGAAAATTATTGGATGAACTGCCCACTTAGAAGAATGGTACTCCTTCATCAAATCCTCCCTCATATCTATAGGAACCCAGATACGTCCACATAGATGCAGGACATCGTCTCTGTCCACAGACTAATCCGAAGGTGGTTTATCTCCTCATATACTCTCATAGAGAACCAAGACTTTAGGATCTAAAAACCTTATACTCTTCACCTTATCAAGGAGGGAAGAGGTAACTGTCAAGGATGAGTGGAAAGACTACTCAAGACTTTCATGAAACACTAGATGTATCTCAGAAAAGAGGGCTATTTACTTCCATTAATCATTGTTTTCCCATGTGGCATGTTCTTGAGTTTTCCATCTTAGTGCATCTACCACCACATTACCTTTACAAGGCATATAGTCAAGATCAAAATCAATGGATTGTAGATATTTGACCCATCACTGCTATCTGTGGTTCATGTCATGCTGACAAAATATATATTCGAGGCTCTTTTGGTCTTTGTACACCACAAATCACTCACCCATCAGATAATGTCTCTAGTAACATAAGGTATGGACAACTGCTGCTAGATCAAGGTCATGAGTTGGGTAATTTATCTCATGAGTCCTCAACTATTGAGATCCATACATAATGAATATGTCTTCCTACATCAGTACTGCTCCTAGGATAATGCCTGATACAACATAGATGATGGTATTACCTATACTCGCATCAGGAAGAGTTAGAATTGGTGCTGATATAGGCCTCCATTTCAGCTCCTAAATGGATTTCTCACATGCTTCAAACCATTTGAACTTGACACCCATATTTTTAAGACCAGTAAGATGTGATATTTATTATATGAAACACATATAATATCCAGCCAACCCTAAGAAACATTGTATTTCAAACACACTCTTGGGATACTCCTAGGAAACTAAAACACTAACCTTTACAGGGTAAATAGATACCCCTTATTCTTCGATAATATGACATAGGATGTGGAATTTGTTGACCCATAAGTGAAACTTAGAAATCTTGGCATAAAGTTGATTCTATATTAATGTACTCAGAATGATCTCAATAAGTTTTGTATGGTCACTATGAGTACGATAATACACAATTATTTCATCCACAAAGACCTTGAAAAAAGAGTCCACATAGGGGTGGACAACCCTATTCATCATAGCCATGAAAATGGTAGGTTCATTTGTAATACCGAAAAACATAACAAGGTAATCATATAGACCATACCTACTATGGAAAGCGGTATGAGGTATGTATGATGGTATAAATAATACCTGATGATAACATGATCTCAGGTCGATCTTGGAGAAGACCTTTTCTCCTAGGCGCTGTTCAAAGAGATCATCTACTTGAGGTAGTGGATACTGGTTCTTGACCATAATATGGTTCAACTTTCTCTAATACATGCATAGACATAAGGTTCCAGCCTATTTCTTGGAAAAAATCACGCGCAAACCCCAAGAGGATGTATTGGACCATATAAAATCATTGGCCTCTGAATCCTCTAACTATCGCTTGTGCTCCTGAAGCCCTATAGGTGCCATCTTATAAGGAGGAATGGATACTGGAGCTACTCCTGGAACAAGATTGATTATAAAATCTACCTATTTCATAGGAGTTAAGACCGAAAAATAGTCGGGAAAGACATCCCTGAAATAGTCTACTATTGGAGGGAAATCACCTTGATGTAAACCCTGTTCCTTCATGAAGATATTTTCAATCTGGGAAGACACTCCACCTAGCCCATGATTCTATGGTCCAGCTCTACTAGCCTGGACCTCACACCCACCCTTATGTAGGTAATGTTTGCCCTCTGGTGATGTAAAAGATACCATGTGGTGATAGCAGTCTATAAAATAATGAACTTGAACTGACCAATCTATCCTGAGAATGACATCAAAGCCCGTTATCTTGAGAAAAAAAGGTTCCATAACCGAGGGTAGCTACCTATCTCAAGGGTACAATCCTTAAACTGGCATATCCACTCTTTTCATACCCCTAACGACATATCTAGGTTCATTACACCATAGTAATACTTCATCTCTAGTCCGAGACATTCTATGATAGATACAAAAATAAAAGAGTTTGAAGCACCAATATCAAATAAAGAAGATACGATAGTAGATGCTATTGGAATAGTACCTCCTACTGCATATGGTCCTACAGCATAATCCTCAGGTATTGAATGTAGTGATTTCAACTAGCCTAATCCATTTCCCTATGAAACACATGGACTACCACAATCATAACTGCTTCGTTGGTGCTACTGGTGATTAGGGGTTCGGCTACCATGGCCATGACCACCTTCTCAGCCAGACCTACCAGTTCTATTCCAACTTCCCACCTAATGCAGTGTAAAATAACTCACTCCTCAAGGTGGATCTAGTGTATATCATTTTACACTCGAAGCTGGTGTAAAAGTCCTACAGAAATGATGAATATTCCCTATTTGGAAACAATCCCAACACTCTATTGTTTCTCTATCACACTAAGGCTTTGAATACCCCCATCATCCACACTGATGACACGATTTAGAGCTATCGAAATGGAAACTCTAGTTGTCACTACCCTGATGATAAACCTTGATAGAACGTCTCTTACCATAGGAAGAACTACTGGCCTGACACGACACTAGTCCTTTAAACCCATTACTATTTCCATTGCTCAGGTTACGCTAAGTGATAATATCCTGATTGAATATTTCAGAAAAGGTAGAAAGGAAAAATACATTTCCCTATGTACAGAGGGAATATTGGATCCCATCCTCAAATCATCTAGCACGTTAATGATCATCACCAACTAGAAGTGTTGCAATGTGTTGCAACTCCGTGAAACACGCTGAATATTCCATAACTGACATAGAACCCTACTCAAGATGCATGAACTCTCTGGATTTGTCAGCTCTCAGTGTCTGAGGAAAAAACTGATTAAAGAAGGCAGTCTAAAAATCAACCAATAACATGCCCTGATGAAGACTGGTCTGGGTAATCACATCACACCAACACTTGGATGAGTCCCAGATCATGTATGTGTAAGCTTTACCCTTCTCTCTAGAGGCATCTACAGATGATCAATGATAGATAGTATAACAACCCTTATCTTTTATTACACACTTAAACATGATTTATTACATAGAAAACTTCACTTGATGCAACATAGAATATCAAGAGGTCTAGTGTATTTGGGGCTTAGGAACATTACATAACAACTTAAAACATAGGATGCAACATCTTATTGAAAACTTCCTTTACATGGCCACTACATTCCCTTGTACTTAGCATTTCATGGGATAACCTGAGGACATGCATAATAAAATGTGGAGATATAAATCCCATTAAGGGAGTTAAAAAGGCATAAGATTAATGATACAATACATTTTAGGCAATAGGCATATCAATGGAGCGTAAGAGAAACATGAACATAAAGGCATGATATAACATGATTAACATAACATGGAAATGTGGAAACTACATTTAACATGATTTTAGCCTGATCCAAGGATCATTGCACATGGAGCACGAGTAAACCCTAATTTCACTTCAATTATCATGAGTAAACACTCATTTAACTTGATTTATCATGATACTAATCTTTACCCAATTCATTGGAGCTCTATCAGGGTGCACCTTTCTTAAACATTTCATTTCATGCATAAGTGTGCCACATGGATCATATAACATGGAATCATTCAACGTCTTAAGTAATTCAACGATTATGAAATGTTGAATACACACATTAAAGTAAAATTAAATATGTATATGTTCATAAATGTTAACACCCTTGATAAAGTCTTGGGTATGGTATTCACTACACAATGATTTTGGCTTGGAAAATCGCGGTGCAATTTCGGCAGCATAACAGTGTGACATAAAAATTTGTAAAAATGGTTGATGGGAGATAAAGGGGTGTATCATCATATTTATATGAAATGGACAGTAAGGTGTCCATATAGAAACATTTCCCAACATAATTAAAGGAATTTAGATTCATAATACAAAGGAATTTCTTGAATGAAAATGAGGAGAGTGAAATTTCTTACGAAATTTCGGCAAGGTAAAAGGTGTACATGGGAGGCATTAAATGAGAGTGAAAGGGGAATATCATAATTAAAACATAAATAGGAAACTATGGGAGAGGTTATAAATCATACCCCACCATTTTTAATTGAAATTAAAAGGGTATAACAACATAATGAAATTGAGAGAAAAATGACAAAAGTGGAAATCCCTTACATGGAAGTGTTCTTCCAAAGGGTTGGGAGAGGCTTGAGAGAGGCTTCTTGAAAGATTGGGGAACCTTGGGATGATTATATAGAGATTAGGGAAGAGTTTGGACGAACTCCAATGAATTTTAGTGAAGATGAAGTGGGATCTTGGGTGGGTTTATATAGGAAAGAAGAGGGGATTTCTTTATTATTTAGCTTTCTGAAAACACACATTAAACTAATCAAAACCACAAACCAAACAATGTTTTTTGCCCATGTTTTTTTCCTAAGGGGATTGGAAAACAATATATTATAAGTCCAATGTCCAAAAGTCTTAAAATAATAGGGTTTCTTATGTGGAGGTGAGTCACACTCTCAAGGAAAACAATTTAAAAAGATAAAATATTTTATAAGCCCTGAAGGGTCCACTAATGATTTGTAAAATAAATCAAACAAACCCAAAATCTCATTATTTTAATGGTAAAACATATATTGGTAGGAAATAGTGTTTACAATATTTTATTACATCACTATTGGGTCATTGTGACGTCAGAAAACACATTATATATTTAAATGGAAATAAATTTTTACCAAAAAATTCGACTATCTCAGATAATTATAAAAAATTCACCATTGGATAATTTAGTCATCCTGATTCCAAAAACATATTCATTTTATCTAAATAATTTTATAAATATGTGAATTTTTTAATTTTAAAATAAAAACCTCCATTTATAAAAAAAATCATGGGTTTTGAAAAAAATAGCTTTCAAACAATAATAAAAATTAAAATTGCATTCATAAAAATTATACAATCATTTATATTTAATAAAAATTAATTTAGTAGTAATAATAATAATTTATTAAAATATTATTTAATTCAAAAATCCATTAAATCATCAAAATATATTTCTTAGTTGAATATTAACTAAAAATACTATTTGCGCTCTAAAAACTATTTACAAAGTATCAATAATAAAATGAATGTATATTAGTTATTATATAATAAAATAATTCACATATTCATAGTGCTAAGGTATTGTCACATAACCCCTTATAACACCCACATAAGACCAAAGAGTAAGGTGTGTGATGGTGACATACTCTTGGGGTGGCTCAAATAACATCGCTCGAGTGGTAATCTCTATTAACTTCCACTTCTCCCGTAGTCGGTTCCACTCAAGCTTAAGGTGTTCAATCTCGGCTTGGGATTGGTCAAGATCGAAGCCTAATGACTCCACCTCCTTTTCTGAGCTCAGACAAATGGTCTTCATATGGAGATAGTCTACTAGATGAGGTGATTGCTTCTTTTGTCTGAGTAAATTGGATTTGTTAAAGACCTATATTTATACTAATCATGTGATCACTGATCAACGACTATATTATTAACCCTCAAAATTCTTAACAGGATTTTAAAATCCAAATCATATAACCAAAAAAGTGCATACGTTTTACATAACCATAAGAATACATTTAAATAGACCAAGTGTAATTTTTATTAATGAAGTTTTGGGTCGTTACAATCTTCCCCCCTTAAGAAATTTTTCCCTTGAAATGTCCTTTTACCACACTAAAACAGATGTGGGTAACTCTGCTTCATTACTTCCTCTGATTCCCACATCGCTTTTTCAGACTTGGGGTTTCGCCACAACACCTTGAAGAGGGGCATTGTCTTATTTCGTAGAACTTTTTCTCTATGATCTAAGATCTTCACTAGTTGCTCCTCTTAAGAAGGTCCTCCTATAACTACAATACCTATGAAGAGAGAACATGTGAAGGGTCTTATATGTACTTCATTAAGAGGGATACATGAAAGACATCTTTAACTTTTTCCATTGAAGGTGGAAGTACTTGCCTATAGGCCACATCCCCGACACGATCAAGAATCTCAAAGTGACTAATGTACTTAGGACTTAACTTCCATTCCTTTCCAAACCATATGAACTTATTCCATGGAGATATGTGTAGAAATACCATGTCTCCAACTTTGAACTGAAGGTCTCGCCAATGGTTATCTACATAACTCTTCTTTCAACTTTGGGCTTCCTTGATATGCTGCTGAATGGTTTTCACCTTCTCCACCATTTCTTCAAGCATTTCAGGTCCTAGTAGCTTACACTCACTGACTTCATCCCAACACGTCAGTGTTATGAACCTTTTCCCATAAAGGTCTTCATATAGTTCCATTCATATGATCGGGTGGAAAATATTATTGTATGAGAATTAAACCATTGGAAGATGTTGGTTTCATCTTCCTTTGAAGTCCAAAGAACATGATCTTAACATATCATCAGGTGTCTGAATAGTTCACTCAGATTGGCCATCAGTTTGAGGATGATGGGCTGTACTGAAGTTCAGTTCAGTATCCAAAGCATGTTGAAGACTCTTCCAAAACATAGAGTTGGATCTTGGATCTCGATCGGATATAATAGATAGTGGTACTCCTTGTAGCCTGAACACTTCCATGATATATATCCGTGCCAGATTATCCAATGAGAAGTCCTCCCGAATTGCAATAAAGTGTGTAGACTTTGTAAGATGATCCACATCAACCAATATTGCATTTTTTCCTTTTGATGTCTTCAGAAGTCCGATGACAATGTCCATGGTGATGTTATACCATTTCCATACTGGTATGGGTAATGGTTACATCATCTCCTTAGACTTCTGTCTCTCAGCCTTCACTTGCTGACACACCAGACACTTTGATGTAAATTTTGTGATCTCCTTCTTTATATTATCCCAACAATAATTCTCTCGGAGATCTCGATAAATCTTTTTGTTTCCTCGGTGAATAGAGATATTTGAACTATGTGCATCATCCAAAAGTTCATTCATAAACTCTGAACTTGATGGAACACATAGTCTTTTCCCAAATATCACAATTCCTTCTTCATTAAAATTGAACTTCGAGGATTTACCTATTCTGATAGCTTCCACTTTCTTTTGAATTCCCACATCCTTTCTTTGATCATCCTTTAACCTTTCCAAAAGAGACAGTTGAGCAATCCTTTGTGAAGTATTGATGATATCCCTTCACTATGATTCCCATCTCCATATTCATCAAATCAAAGAAGATTGGATCCTTCTCACTTCTCATCAATGATAGAATCACTAGGTCCTTTCTACTTAGAGCATCTGCCACCTTTTTCACTTTCCCAGGGTGGTAATGGATTGAGTAGTCATAGTATTTGATCAGCTCTAACCATCTTTTTTGGCACATGTTCAACTCTTTATGTGTAAATATGTAATTGAGGATTTTGTGGTCTGTATATATTTCACACTTCTACCCAAAGAGATAATTCCACCAAAATTTTAAAGAAAATCTCACCGCAGCCAACTCCAGATCATGTGTTGGATAATTCTTCTCATGAGATTTCAATTTCCTTGAAGCATAGGCAATGACATTTTTATTTTGCATCAACACACAACCCATGCCCTTATTTGAAGCATCACTAAATAACACAAAAATTTATCCACTTGTGGTTAAAGTGAGCATGGGTGCAGTGATAAGACTCCTTTTCAACTCCTTTAATCTTTCTTCACATTCATCATTCCAAGAAAAATTTACTCCCTTTCAAGTTAGCTTGGTAATAGGGTTGGATAATCATGAGAAGTTTCTCACAAATAATCGATAATATCCATCTAACCTCAAAAATCTACGGATATCCGTTACCGATGTTGGCCTTGGTCATCCCTCTATTGTAGTTGTCTTGGAGGGATCCATAGATATCCCATTTCTAGTGATGATAAGGACCAAGAATGAGACCTCCTTCAACCAGAGCTCACACTTTCTGTACTTTGCATAGAGCTTCTCCTTTCGCAGGGTCTCTAGTACAGTTCTTAGATGCTCCTCATGATCCTCCTTGGTTTTGGAGTATATTAGAATATCATCTATAAATACTAACAAATATTTGTCTAGGTAACCTTTAAAGACTCTATTCATCAAGTCCATGATGATTTATAGAGCATTAGTGAGTCTGAAAGGCATCACTAGGAATTCATAGTGCCCGTACCTTGTACGAAAAGAAGTCTTGGGGATATCCTCCTTATTCATCCTTACTTTGTAATATCCCAACTGCAAATCCACCTTGGAAAAGTATTGTTCTCCACATAGATGATCGAACAAGTCATCAATTTGTGACAGAGGATACTTGTTCTTTATTGTTATTTTGTTGTGATCCTAATAATCAATGCAAATGTGCATTGTCCCATCCTTCTTCTTGACAAAGAGGACTAGTGCACCCCATGGTGAAGCACTTGGGCACATAAAACCTTTATCCAAATTCTCCAGTAGTTGTTTCTTTATCTCCTTAAGCTCCACAACAGTCATTATATATAGATTCTTGGATATTAGAAACACCCTAGGTATATTATCAATTGATAATTCAACATCTCTTCTAGGAGGAAGACCAGACAATTCCTTGGGAAACGCATCAGCGAATTCCCTCACAATAAGCATGTCTACAAGGATAGTTGCTTCTTTAGACTCAATCAACTGAGCCAGATTTACATGCTCATAGGGTAGTATTATCCACACATGTGATGATGGTTTTAAAAAAGATTCATATTCCTCCTTGCACAAGTATAGAATCGGGGGTTGATTCTCCATATGGAGAGTACTTTCCCCCTCACAGCAATTTATGTTGGCTCTATATAAGGAAATCCAATCCATGTAGAGAATTTCATCAAATTCCACCAGAGGGAGTATGAAAAGGTTCTCCAGGAATTTCAGTCCACATATTATGATAAGTGGGGAGTTATATTCATGGGATGAAATGATTTCCCCATTTTCTGTACTCACTAACATCTTTACTTACATGATTTGTAGTGGTGTTGGGATTGTTCTACTAAACATTCAGGATATTAAAGAATGCATAAAACTATTGAAGATAACCCTACCTTTCAATTTTTTATTCAGGTTCTACTCTATCTAATATAGACTTCGAGATGAGTACTCTAAAATTATTGAACACATAAAGTAAAATCAAAATACAAAAAGGGATAACTTATAAATTACTTTTATTTCCTCAACTTATGAATATATAAGATTCAATCTATGTTATCCATGATCTACATTCTAACATATATTCTTAGGGTATTTTCTTTTAATCCCCTTAATAATGGTTTATACTAAGCATGTGAATTTACTAATTCATATCCCTCAGAAGTGTCGTAACCAACAGTGCAGCAAGGCTCGTTGTCCTGTACATGGATACCTTGGGTCAAGCCTGAAACTCCTTGTCGGGGTTTCCACCCCTAGGTAAATCTGTTCCAGATCCACCTCTACCTACTTGTATCCAAACAGGGATGTATTTTCTTGATAAACCACTTACTCAATACCCACCAAAACATAGGGATGTTTTTATTGTACGTATCATTGTCTCTAAGGCTTCACTAGGGTTTTCTAATCCTAATTCCAAAAAAACTAAACCTATCATCTGATACCAACTATAATAACCCTGATCTTTTATTACATTCATAAAAAAGATTTATTACATAGAAAACTTCACTTGATACAACATAGAAGATCAAGAGTTCTAGTGTCTTTGGGGCATATGAACATTACATAACAACTTGAAACATAGGATGCAACATCTTATTGAAAACCCCGTTTATATGACCACTACATTCCCTCGTACTTCTCATTACATGGGATAACCTGAGGACATGCATAAGAAAAGGGTGAGCTATAGTGCCCAGTAAGGGAGTTAACAGGGAATAAAATGAAAGATTCAATACATGTTAGGAAATAGTCATATCAATGGAGCATAAGAGAAGCATGACCATAAAGTCATGATATAACATGATTAACCTAACATGGAAATTTGGAAACAACATTTAACATGATTTTAGCATGAGCTAAGGCTCATTGCACCTAGATAATGAGTAAAACATCATTTAAATTGAATTATCATGAGTAAAACCTCATTTCCCTTGACATATCATGATACTAATCTTTACCCAATGCATTTGAGCGCTAACAGGGTGCACCCTTCTTAAACATTTTATTCCATTCATAAGTGTGCCACATGGATCATATAACATGGAATCATTCAACATCATAAGATATTCCACAATTAAGAAATGTGGAATACACAAATTAAAGTAACATTGAATATGTATATGTTCATAAAGGTGAATACCCTTGATAGATACATGGGTAT
Source organism: Viscum album (assembly GCA_963277665.1). Taxonomy (NCBI): domain Eukaryota; kingdom Viridiplantae; phylum Streptophyta; class Magnoliopsida; order Santalales; family Viscaceae; genus Viscum; species Viscum album. The sequence continues at coordinate 311,082,025 of OY728167.1, read as the reverse complement.
GGTATTCACTACGCAATGATTTTGGTTTGGAAAACCGCAGTGCAATTTCAGCAGCGTAACGACGTGACATAAAAAATCATAAAAATAGTTGATGAGATAGAATGGGGTTTCTCATCATATTTACATGAAATGGATAGTAAGGGGTTCATATAGAAACATTTACCAACATATGTAAAATAATTTAGATTCATAATACAAAGGAATTTCTTAAATGTAAATGAGGAGAGAGAAACTCCTTATGGAATTTCGGTATGGTAACAGGTGTACATGGGAGGCATTAAATGAGAGTGAAATGGGTATCTCATAATTAAAACATAAATAGGTAATTACGGGGGAGGTGATAAATCATACCCCAACATTTTTAATTTAAATTAAAAGGGTATAAAAACATAATGAATTTGAGATAAAAATGAGAAAAGAGGACATCCCTTACTTGGAAGTGTGCTTCCAAAGGCTTGGGAGTGTCTTGAGAGAGTCTTCTTGGGAGCTTGGGGAGAATTGGAAGGATTATAGAGAGAGTAGGGAAGTGGTTGGATGAACTCCATAGGCTTTTAGTGCAGAGGAATTGGGAGATTGGGTTGGTTTATATAGGAAAGGAGAGGGGATTCCTTTATTATTTAGGTTTGGGACAACCCACATTAAACAAATCAAACCCACAGACCAGCCCATGGTTTTTGCCCATGGTTTTTTCCAAAGGGGATTGGAAAACAATATTTTATGAGGAAAATGTCCTAACTTATTAAAATAATAGGGTTTCTTATGTGGAGGTGAGTCACACTCTCAAGGAAAACAATTTAGAACAACAAAATGTTTTATAAGCCTTGAAGGGTCCACTAAAGCTTTGTAAAATAAATCAAAAAAACCCAAAATCACATTATTTATATGGTAATACATATATTGGGAGAACATAATGTTTATAGTGTTTATTACATCACTATTGGGTTCTTATGATGTCATAAAATGCATTATATATTTAAAGAATATTTATTTTTTACCAAAACATTTGATTGTCTCAGAAAATTATAAAAAACTCATTTTTGGATAACTTCGACATCCTGATTCCAAAAAAAATATTAATTTTATCTAAATAATTTTATAAATATCTGAATTTTTACTTTTAAAATAAAAACCGACATTTATCAAAAAATCATGGGTTTTGATAATAATAGCTTTCAAACCATAACAAAAATTACAATTGCATTCATAAAATTATAAAATCATTTATATTTAATAAAAATTAATTTAATAATAATAATAATAATTTATTAAAATAATTTTTAATTCAAAAATATTTTAATTCATCAAAATAGATTTCTTAGTTGAATATTAACTAAAAATACTATTTGTGATCTAAAAACTGTTTACAAAGTAATAATAATAAAATGAATGTAAATTCATTATTATATACAAAAATAATGAAATTATTCATAGTGATAAGGTCTTGTTACATAACCCCTTATAACACCCCCATAAGATCAAAGAGTAAGGTGTGCGATGGCGATAGACTCTTGGGGGGTGTCAGATAACATTGCTCGAGTGGTAATCTCTATTAACTTCCACTTCTCTCGTAGTCTGTTCCACTCAAGCATAACGTGTTCAAGCTCAGCTTGGACTTGGTCAAGAGTGAAGACCAATGACTCCACCTCCTTTACGTGCTCTAAAAAATGGTATTCATACGTGGAAAGTCTACTGGATGAGTCCATCGCTTCATTTTCCTGAGTAAATTGGATTTGTTAAAGAGCTATATTTATACTAATCATGTGATCACTGTTCAATGACCATATTAGCAATAGTCACAATTATTAATGGTATTTTAAAATCCAAGACATAGAACCAAATAAGTGCATATGTTTTATATAACCATAAGAAGACATTTAAATATACCAAGAGGAATTTTCATTAATTATTTTTTCGGTCATTACAGATAGAGTGGATTCTAGCCAAGACTCAGCAGCTTGCGGACCACCATCCCCTGTGAAAGGAGGATGAAGATGATGCTGGAACCCACAAGTCATATAAGCCATCATAGGTGAATTCCACTGAGAACCATTCATGGAATTCCTCAGAACTTGGAAACTATCATGAAATTGGGAATCAGTACCCAAATTATGTATAGTAGATGGTGCCTCGAGTGGAACTCCTAGAGGTAAGACTGGCGGATTAGGGTCACCACATTAGGAGCATGGTCGTCACCACCCTCCTGGTATACGACATAAGTACATCGTGGCGGCATTGATCTATAATTTCAAAAAACATGCCTCGTAACAAGATTGACAAGAAAGAAAGCATCACTAGTGGAAGTTGAACGTAAGAAAACTCACTACCAAAGGAATACTACCCCAATTACGTACTTAGATTACTAGGGATCCATAAGTGATAAATTATAAGTTTCATTTCATTTTACATTTCATTACTAGGTTCACTCCTTTACCTTTCATAAACATGACTAGGTAGGATAAGGATGTGAAACCATTTCATTTTACATGTCATGATTAACTTAATAATGGATAGTCATTTCTATTGAATCAGCATCCATAAACCTATCAATAGAAATGAAACCCATTTATTTATAACATAATGGATCAACTTGATAAATTACTCATCCCAACCCATGAGGTCCCATACACCTCATGAATTGAGACAACCAATCAATCAGTCACAACCAAGAGTAATACAAGCATAAGCTAACTATCACAACATCACTCAATAATCACAGGAATATCAAGAAATGCTAGTAGTGAAATGCACCTATATGGCATGGAAATATGCATGAAATGTGAAATCTTGGTGGCTAATGATGCATCTAAAAATGATCCTTACCCTCATATCATTGGGCCAAGGATGAAAGAAAATCCTCAATCAGAGTAATAATCAACAAAACCCCATAGCATGTGTATCACACAATGGTGAAATAATATCAATTGTAATAAGAAAAAGAAGAATGCCAATTATAATTTTGGAAACTTGGTTTTTACCCTAAACATGGGTTCACGACACCCAAGCATGACTTATGAATAAGTTACATGATTTCCAAATCTCTAATCTATTATCTCCAAATAGTAAATAAAGAAAAGAAACCTACTCTGATACCACTTTGTGATGTCCCGGACCAGGATGCCACGTAGCAGGTGCCCCGAGCCCAGAGGCCCACATGGCCTCAAGCTGATCTCCTTGAATGCCAAAGGATGTCGACTAGTAGTGAGGGGCCAGGGTGTGTCCATGGGGAGACTATTACCTCATTACAAAAGTGCAGTGCATCGGGTGAAAGTGAACATAGTTAAATATCAAAAGATATATAAGTAATCATAAGGAACATAGAAAAAGTAGAGACAACAGTAATAATAACTAAAAAAAGTATAATAACATTCAACAACAGATGATGATATTTCATGTACTAGAAATTTGTAAAACATGGATACAAACAATAAGAATAACATTCTCCACAAAGTATAAACTAAATCAAATACTATCCCAAGAATCTTGAGTTCCAACTCAGTCTTCTATGGAGATGGTATGTGCGTATAATATACTCTATTATACCAAATGTAGGATCAAAATAATAAAGATATTGTATGTAGTATATAATTATGCTTAGTATACAAGAGGGGGTTAATTGAACACTTTTAAAATTTCCTTTGGAACTTTTAAAGATGGTTATGTTTAACAAGGATAAACAAGATAATTCACAAAACCTCTAGTTCTACACACTTGCTAGATTCCGAAAATATGATTATTAGAATTTGAATCTAGAAAGATGGTTCAAGAAAATGAATCTTAATGAAAGTTTACAAAGATGAAGATTCTACCTTAAAGCGTATTGATTCCAACTAAATCAGAGTACATGTATAAAGAAGTATAAGATAGTTATACTTTCCTCAACAATACAAATGCATCAGAAAACATGTAACAAAACAAGTATCAGGAAGTAAATATTTTAACCCAAAGAGAAGGGTATCCAACAACCTTGGATAAAGGTCCCTTGATTTATACTTTCAAGAAAGTATGTCTTACCCACACCTGGGTAAGCCCTCGATACGAAGATTGAAGTCTGTCTTGTTATCCCTGCAATCCCTCAACTTCAAGGTAGTCGGAACCTCTGTCTTCCTCAACAAGGAATCCCTCAACATCATGGTAGTCGACACCTCTGTCTTCTTATCCCTGGAAGCCCTCGATTGTACACAGAAAAAATTGGAGTCGCAAAAAGAAAATCTGAACAAGAAGTTCAGTAGGCACTAATAATGAGAGTCTCTCTCTAGAAATCACTTCAACAGCAAGTAATATATAGAGTCATAGAACAATTCATCAAAGTTATGAGCTCTTTCAAATGAGCTCCTATTTATAGGTACGGATTCAACGGTTGGCTCCCTCCTCCAATGATCATATTTTTTCATAAATCTCGAAGGGACCTGTACACGTGTCACTCAACCAATGGTTAGTTAGTAACTTAATACATGACATCGTTTTTTAACTAAAACGAGTGTAAGAAAAAAAAATGGTTACATAGATAAAATCCAATATTCTGAATGTAAGAAAATATGAAAGTTTAGAGTCTAACCAAAAAAACATTCAGTGTCTATAATACACGGATATTCAGATTCGGTTTATCAGGGAATTTGTAGTCTGAATTTGGAGTCATAATTCATAAGAATTCGTAATCAGAATTCGTAACCAGAATTCATAACAAGAATTCATAGTTGACCTTTATAAAAGTTTTTAATCAGAATTCTGAGTCGAGCTTCATGAGAGTTCGTAACCAGAATTCAGAGTTGAACTTAATTAAATTTTGTACCCACAATTCAGAGTCAAACTGCATAAAAGTTTATATCCAAAATTCAGATTCAAAGTTCATGAAAGTTCATATCCAGACTTCGGAGTTGAACTTCATAAAAGTTCATATCTAGAATTCGTAGTCAAACATCATAAAAGTGTGTATCCAGAATTCGGATCCTGAAACATAACGATTCATATCTAAGTATTGTATGATTCTGAGGTTTTAGACATGAAACCGAATTTTCATTTAGACAGGATAATGAACAATAAAAACATGGTAAGGATAAATTTCCTTGGGAATGGAAATTTTTCCTTATAGAAGTAAAACACAGGATACAAAGACAATTTCCTTGTGATAAGGTGTTTGTGATTTTCAAAACAAGAAGGAATGGTCATGTCATAAGGAAACCTTATTGAATTAACAATCTCCCCCAAGTATGAAGGAATGGAAAAGTCATAAGGAAAAACTTATTGAATCAATAATCTCCCCCTTTTTGGAAAGCACAAACATCCTTACGAAAAAGAATAAAAGGACTTAGAAAATTCTCTATACTTTGAAATAAAACATATCTCACTTAATATATGGGCAAAGATGAATACGACTAACTCCCCCTTAAACTTTGGAACACTAAGGATTTTATTCTAGATTTCTGGAATGAGATTTTTCTTGATTATGGAAATCACTGTAGTGAAAACTACCCCTTAGATAAACTCTCCCTTTCTTAGGGATATTTAATCTGTACCTAGAATTTGTTTTCCTTCTCCCCTTTAGAATTCTTTTTCCTTCTCCCCCTTTTTGATTTTCAAAAATAGTTTGAGGGAATGGAAAAAAATATGGTACCTGAAATATTAGTAAAAATATCAAAAAAAAACGAGCAACCAAAATTTTCATTAGGATTGGAAGAATTTATACATGGGAAAAAATACAACAACAGATCGGATTTGGATATATTTTTCTTCTTTTTTCCTTGGGTATCAGCTTCTTCACGATGGTTTTCAGCTTCCTTAGATCTTTGTGATCCTCCTCTACTTGCTCCTCTAAAGATTTGATTCTATCATCTTGAATTTTCATAGATTCTGCTTGAGATTTCAACAGGTCATCTTGCTTCACTAAATTTTGTTCAATCTCGATCCGAAGATCCCTTTCTGTTTTCCAACATTGGACAACATAATTCAAATTCTCATTCAGATCTTTGACATCCAGAATCTGAGTATTCTGTTCAAGATTTAGCTTTTACTCAAAGCCATTTGTTAGATTTTTGATTTTTCTATCTTGAGTATCAAAAGATTCCATGACATCATTTTGAAAGTCATCAAGCTCTCTCAAATATTCAACAATATTCTTCAACTAGCTGACCATTTTCATACAGGATTTTTTGTGGGCTTCATAGTTGATAAGAAAGTTCTTATAATCAGCCTCAATCTTTACACACCTATCCATCACCATGGATATAGAATCCAATTTCTGATTCATGCTATGTTGGAGCATCTGACATCTGGAGTCAATGGTAGGAATATCGGAATGCGGTCAACAAGATTCTTCAGAGATTGAATGACAAAATCACGTCCTAGAGTTGATGACTCTGAATCCGACACTTTTCTTGGTGAAGGTTCTTTCTCTATCTCGACCAGATTCCTCTTAGAAGATGCACCAACTTCCTTATTTCTTATAACAACTTTGGTTGGTGTGTCAACAACCACTTGTTTCCCTTTGTTTCTTTTTGGAACAACTTCCTCATCTGGAGACTCATGCTCACTTCAGGATAGCTGGATAATTCTATCTTCATCAAATCTCTCTTTCTCGGCACCTGCCTCAACATCCTCTAGATGAATGAAGTCAAGATTATGACTCTCTTCCTCAGATAACTTGTTCACTTCCTCTTCAGCGTTGTCATCAATTCCAGGAGTAGTAAGTTTTGAAGATCCGGCTTGAGAAGTCCGGAGTGAAAAAATTTCGGATAAACTTTACTTCTCATGAAAGTCTTCAACTTGATTAATCAGATCAGTTGTATCATCACTACTTTTAGCTTCTTGTACTTCTTCTTCTTCTTCGACAGATTCTTTTTCAACTTCCTTCTAGTGGGATTTTTCTGGAGTGAAGAATTTCTTCCCCAGAGTCTCATGTAAAAGTTCAACTAACAATGTTTTCAGAACATGAATGTTCTCAGATGATTCTTCATCTACCTTCAAAAGGGATTGCACAATTTCAGCCTCACACATTTTATTCTTAAGTTTATTTTCCTTGGATTTCTTCTCAAGCTCTTTAGTAGTTGTCTCTTTCAAGGCCTTAGCCTCAGCAGGATCCAAAACAAACTGTGGCTCCCCTGCTTTTTTATTATTCGTATCCTCTCTCCATTTTTCTAAAACCTCATCTGGGTATGCTTTCTGCTTCTTGTGTTTAGGAGGTGTGGATTGGACTTCCTTAGCTTTAGGGGTTTTCTCTACTTCTTCCACTTCTTTCATCTTCCACTTATTTCCTGCCTTTTTGGATGGTTTGGGAACCTCTTGTTCCTTCTGAACAGCTTCAGCCTCTTCCTCTAGTAGGATATGGAATTCTCCTGATTCATTAGAAAAGCCCTTATTCATTCTTTTAAAATTTTGATCACTGACTAACATAACTTTTCAATTCCTCAACTTGGAACTGCATGGAATCTTGAAGGATTCAAGACACTTAACAATGAACTTGGAGAGTAGATCATGATACATGATTATTTGTGCTCTCAAATTCCCATTCTTGTTATTCTCTATCGTAATGAGAATGTGCTTCATTATATTGATCTTCCTTATATTTACCATGAAATCCAAGATGTAAATATCACTCTTCTTTAAGGTTTCCTTATCACCTTTTCTCAGAATGATGAAGCTGTGTACCCATAATTCCAAGATTTGATAATTTATGGGTAAATGGGTAATCTTTGCGGTCTTGACATTTGTAAGTCCAAGACACTTCATAGCCTTTACCTCTACAAAGCTTCCTAGAACTTTTGGCAGTTTGTGGGAACAGAACTCAGCTTCCCCTTCATAGGGTAACCCTAACAAGCTAGCAGCCTTGGTGTATGAAAGTTTATTTGTTTTTAGAAAACTCTTGAAGGAAAATTTCTCTTGGCCTTCTTCTTCAAATAGACTTACTGATTCAAAAAATTCGATCAAAAAATCCAGATACACCATATCATGATTTCTTGGTTTAGATATGGATACACTCTCCCATCTATTAAGCTTGATATTCTTTGAAATAATAGAATCATACTTATTGAAGAAGTTCGGATGCACCAAACTCTACCTGTATATGTGCCACTCTGCAATCGGCTTTACAGTAGACATCTCTTGAGAAGGAACTTCTCCAGACATTCGGATTATAGCACTTCTAAAAAGTTCATAACAGGCTTTTGAACTAAGGCAAAGATTCAACATGCAAAATCTTGAGAACCAATGTGGGACAACCATCGGGCATCCCTTTTTATAGGTGTTGGATGCGATGGTTAAACTTCCCATCTTAATCCAATGGCTGAGAAATCTTCTGATCATATCTAACAGTTCAAATGTTAGTCGCAAGGAAAACATTAGTAGGATCCAATCTTTTGAGGTTTTTAATGGAAAACATTCAGATTTAAGGAGACCAGAATCCGAGAAATTTAAAAACCAAAAGAAAATACCATCAAGTAAATGATGACTACGAAAACTTAAGAAGGAAATAATACCTTTCAGATTGCTAGGAAGATTATTCATATTGAGGAAAATTCCTCTTGAAGAACTTTAGATTCTGAAAAAAACATGACTATGGAAAAAAAATCTATTACAAAAAGAAATTGCGTACGAAAATTTTCATTACGAAAATATTCATTACGAAAATTATTATTACAAAAATCATCATTACGAAAAACATGAAAAACATCATTATGAAAATCATGAAGAACTTCATTATGAAAAACATGAAAAAATTCATTATGAAAAATTTGAAAAACATCATTATGAGAAACATGAAAAACTTCATTACAAACAGCATGAAAAACTATATTATGAAAAATATGAAAAAAATCATTACGAAAAATATGAAAAACTTCATTACGAAAAATATGAAAAACTTCATTACAAAAAATTTGAAAAACATCATTATAAAAAACATGAAAAACGTCATTACAAAAAACATGAAAAACTTCATTACAAAAAACATGAAAAACTTCATTACAAAAAAAATGAAAAAATTCATTCCGAATGTACTCCCCGTATGAAAAGGATTTTATTATAGTAAGGAGATTGGTTCAACAGATAGTTAAAAAGGTGGATTACCTTACGATTATCATTCCTAACTTCTGTTTAATGTTTTCAAATCTATTGGTGGGTAAAGATTTTGTGAAAATATTAGCAAGTTGATCTTGCATTCTGATAAATTGAAGAATGATATCTCCTTTTTGTGTGTGATCCCTAAGAATGTGATGCCTATTATCTATTTTTTTTGCATAAGAGTGATGTGTAGGGTTTTTACTAAAGGAAATGGCACTAGTATTATCACATAGAATTTGTTTTTTGGTAAAAATCATACCATATTCTGTGACTGTCTGTTGCATCCACAATAATTGAGCACAACAACTTCCAGCTGTTATATATTCAACTTTAGCAGTGGAAAGTGCTACTTAGTGTTGCTTCTTGCATGACCAAGAAACTAATGAATCTTCTAATAAATGACAAGTTCTAGATGTACACATTCTATCCATTCTACATCCACCAAAGTTAGTATCTGAAAAACATTTCAAAATAAAATCATTTTCAGAAGTATAAAAGAGTCCAAAATCCATGGTTCCCTTTAAATAGCGAAAAATCCTTTTGAATGACTTTATATGAGATTCATTATGATTGTATTGATATCTTTCACATAAGCATACTGAAAACACTAAGTCTGGACGACTAGATATCATGTAAATTAAACTTCCTATCATACCTCTAAAAGATATTTGATCTACTGGTTTTCTAGCTTCATCATGATCAAGTGTGTTTGAGGTACCGATGGGAGTACTAATACTCTTAGTTTTGTCATATCCATAATTTTTAAGAATATTTTTAATATACTTATGTTGAGATATATAAGTTCCTTCTGGTTTTTGAGAAATTTGAAAACTAAGGAAAAATGTTAACTCACCCATCACACTCATTTCAAACTCATATTTCATTTGATCCAAAAAAGAATTAGATAACGATTGCTTAGTTGAACCAAATATAATGTCATCAACATAAATTGGAACAATCAAAAAATTTCTCTTATCTTTCATTATAAAAAAGGTTGGATATAAATTTACCTTAACATAATTATTTTAAAGCAAAAATCATGTAAGTCTATCATACTAAGCTCTAGGTTCTTGTTTAAGGCCATATAGAGCTTTGGTAAGTCTAAAAACATGATTAGGATGTTTTGTATCTTCAAAACCAGGAGGTTGTTCTATAAAAACTTCTTCTTGAACATAACTGTTAAGGAAAGCAAATTTCACATCCATTTGAAAAAGTTTGAAATTGAATAATTCCGTAAAGGCATGTAAGATACAAATATATTAAAGTCAAGCTACCAGAGCATAGGTTTCTTCATAGTCTATTCCCTATTGCAAATTATAGCCTTTAGCAACTAATCTGGATATATTTCTAACTATGATTCCATTTTCATCACACTTATTTCTGAAGACCCATTTTACTCCAATAAAAGAAGTTTCCTTAGGTATTTTAACCAAGGTCCAGAATTTATTCATTTTGAATTCATTTAGCTCATCTTGCATAGATTTTATCCAATCATCATCACCTAAATCTTTATCAGTGCTTTTTGGCTCTAATTGGGAAAGGAATACTAGATGTTCTATATCATTTCTTAAGGAGCTTCTAGTCCTTACAGGTTGATTCACATCACCAATGATACTATCACTGGGATGATTCTTAAGAACCACCTGATTTGGGTTTTGCAAAGCATGTTTATCAACATAGGGTAGGAAGTCTTCTGGGGTAAATGTTTCAGAACTATTTTCTTGGAAATTTTCCTTATCAGAAGAATATTCTATCATAGGTTGATAATCAGTTTTTGAAAACACATCCAAGGATGTAGGTTGGGGTTGTTTAAAAAGAAAGGGATCAGTGTCATCAAATTTCGCATGTACTGTTTCATCAATAGTACAACTGTTTTTATTTAAAACTCTATATGCCTTTGAAGTTGTGGAGTAGCCTAAGAAAATTCCTTCATCATATTTTGGTGTGAATTTATGTAGATTATCTTTAGTATTCAGAATGAATACCTTGCAACCAAAAACCTTGAAGTTAGAAAGTCTAGGTTTTCTACCATTACATAACTCATATGGAGTTTTATTAAGAAAAGGTCTAATTAAAACTCGATTTATAGTATAACAAGAAGTACTTACAGCTTCATCCCAAAAGTGTTTGTCTATTGAATATTCACTAAACGTAGTTCTTGTTATCTATTGAACAGTTCTTTTTCTTCTTTCAACAATACCATTCTGTTGAGGAGTTCTTGGTGCTGAGAAATTGTGATTAATGCCTTTTCTACTACAAAAAGTTTCAAAATCAGAATTTTGAAATTCTCCATCATGATCACTATGAATAGTTTTCAATGGAGGTTTCTTCCCATTTTTAACTTGGGCTTTAAAACATTTGGAATATGAAAAAACTTCAGACTTATTTTCTAGAAAATAGACCCATGTAAATCTAGTGTAATCATTAACTAAGACAAATACTTAATACTTTCCACTAATACTTCCTGTTTGTGTAGGACCAAAAAGATCCATATGCACTAGCTATAATGCATCAGTAGTTGTGACTTCACCGATTGATTTAAAACTAGATTTATGTTTCATTCCATATTGACAAGGGTCACAAACTTTTTAAGAATCAATTCAAAGCGTTGATAGATTCTTAACTAATCTTTTTGTATAAAGATTTCATATGTTATTAAGGTTACAGTGTCCTGACCTTCAATTCCACAACCAAGAATGATCCTCAATTTCACTAAGGTAATGTAAATCATGGCTCTTAAGGTATTCTAAGTTTAGTGTGTAAACATTCTATTGCCTATGGGAAGAAAGAATAAACTCTTCCTTGGAATTGTGTATTAATCACTTGTCATTCCTAAAATTAACAAGGTAACCTTCTTCACATAATTTAATTATGTTAATGAGGTTGTGCTTGAGAACTTTAACAAAAAAACATTTGAAATCAATGTTTTTCCTAGAATAAGGATATTACCTATACCAATAATTTCTCCATGATAATTATCTCTGAAAGTTACTTTCCCTCCTTTCATCTTGATAATATTTTCAAGAGTTTTTGTTACCAATCATATGTCGGGAACATCCACTATCCATGTACCATGTATTGCTATTGTTAACTTCTATATTTTCTTGAAAATAAGAAAAAGGATCGGTTTTCTGAATCCATACTTTCTTGGATCTGAAAATCTCAGAAAGAAAAATTTTAGGTACCCATATTATTTTAGAAAAATAGGCTTTAAGAAATCCTAAAGACTGAGTTTTTTTATGGAACAATTTCCTGCCCAATGCCCACCACACTGACATTTGGTACAGAATGGATCACTTTGAGGAACAAAATAATTGTTACTAAAAATTAGTTTAGCATGGGTATAACCAAATCCAGAATTGTTTCTTAAAGGTCGTATTTGTGAATACATATTATCAAAATTTTCTTTACCTAAGGTAATGTTTGACAAAAACTTCTTTAAGGAAAATATTTTGGACTTTAATTTGATAACCAAGTTCTTATCTACGAAATCATTAGATTTGGAACTAGAGCTAGCCTCTAAAACATTTTTCTTAGAAATTACTTTTTCTAGATATTTAGAAGTTTGTTCTTTTCAGAATTTAATTCCACAATATTTTTTGAAATACTTTCAAAATAAACATTTTTCATATCATGATCTTTAGAAATATCTGATATTTCCTTAATAAGAATAGTATTCCTAGAATTTTCTTTATCAATCTTTTTCATAGTTTTGAATTCTCAATCTCAATAAGTTTGGAAAACCTAGAAACTTCTTCATAGGTAGGTAAAGTTTTATCCTCATCAGAAGAAGATTCTTCATTATAAGATTTATAGTAATGGTTAGAATTTAAATAAACATTGGTCATTGATTAAGAATTGTGTACCTTAGCCATAAAAAAATGATTATCAATAGGTAGTCTGACTATTAGACCAAGATTCTTCTGTCCATAAGATTCGTAATCTAAAGATTCACCTGAAGAGTCACCACCGCTAGCACTCCATGTATCATTAGCCATCAGGACTTTCTTAACATTATCCTTGCAGTATTTATTTCCATTTCTCTCAGAATGCTTTTCTTTTCTTTCTTTTCTCTTGAGCATAAGACAATCAGGTCTTATATGTCCATCTCTCCTGCATTCATTACAAGTAACTTCTGAATCTTTCTTATCTTTCCTTTCATTATTCTTATATCAGGATTGAAAGTTCCTCTTTCCAGCTATCTTGTTCATCCTTCGAGCAATATTTTCAAATTCATTCTCTGAAGATTCACTTCCACTAGATTCAGATTGTATTACAACCTTCTTAGACATAGATCTAGTAACTCTCTCTGGAGTCTTGGCTTTCATATGATTTGAAGTTGTAGTAAAAGATACACTGCCATTCCCATTCTTCTTCTTTTTGTTATCAGCATCTCTCTTCATCCTAGTCTCATGTTGAAGAAGAGTTCCAAATAATTCATTAAGAGAAATCTGAGTAACCTTCTTGTTCTTATCTATAGTTGTCCTCTTGGATTCCCACACATTGGGCATGATGTATATGATCTTATCAACAAGAGCTTCATTATCTAATCCTTTCTCACCCATTGATTGTATACTATTCACAATAGTCATGAATATTTGTTGAACCTTTCTTATGGGTTCCAGATAAGGAAAGCATAAACCATGATATTCCGATCTGAGCATGGCTCTTCTAGTTTCAATAACTATGGAAGTTCCAAAGTGAGAAACATTAAGTTTCTTCCATATACAATTTTCTACTTCACAATATGAAATTTGGATATATATATATATATATATATATATATTTCTAGTCATAGAACAAATCAGAGTATTGTGTACCTTATAATTTAGTTGATAATCATGCTTTTCTTGATTTGTAAAGGTACTAACATCATTGTCAGGTATTTTATATCCTCCAGTAAGCATAACATATTTTTTTGCTCCATTTTTGATAACAAATGGCTTCATACGATCTCTCCAATATTCGTAATTATTTCCATCAAAGATAGGTGGTCTTGTTGGATTGAGATTGTCTATTGAACCAACATTGATTCCTACCATCTTAAAGAAAAAAATTTCCACACAAACTTATTATTAATAAAATTTTGTATACAAGGAAAATATTCCTAACCAAGTAAAATATATAACGAAAGTATATCTAAGAAAAAATTGAATCTGAACTTTATGAGCCTAAAAAAATTATTCTGAGAAAAGAATGAGATGAATTCTCTCATGAATGTAATCGTGAGATTAATTCAAGTTGAACCAATCCTTTGATACCAATTTTTGAGATGGTATTTCAGTATAATATACTCTATTATACCAAATGTAGGATCGAAATAATATAGATATTGTCTTTAGTATCTAATGATGCTTAATATACAAGAGTGCTGGTGAATTTTACACTTTTAAAATTTCCTTTGGAACTTTTAATGATTGTTATGTTTAACAAGGTTAAACAAGATAACTCACAAAACCTCTAGTTCTACACACTTTCTAGATTCTAGAAATACGATTCCGAGAATGTGAATCCAGAAAGATGGTTCCGGAAAATGAAACTTAATGAATGTTTACAAAGATGAATATTATACCTTAAAGCATATAGAATCTAACTAAATCAGAGTACATGTATAAGGAAGTATAATATAGTTATACTTTCCTCAAGAATACAAATGCAGTGTAAAACGTGTAACAAAACACGTATTAGGTAGTAAATATTTGAACCCAAAGAGAAGGGTATCCAACAACCTTGGATAAAGGTCCCTTGATTTATACTTTCAAGAATGTTTGTCTTACTCGCACCAGGGTAAGCCTTCGATACGAAGATCGGAGTCTGTCTTGTTATCCCCACAAGTCCTCAACTTCAAGGTAGTCGACACCTCTGTCTTCCACAGTAAGGAATCCCTCAACTTCAAGGTAGTCAGCACCTCTGTCTTCCTATCCCCGGAAGCCCTTGACTGTACACTGCAACAATCGGAGTCGCATTAAGAAAATTTAAACAAGAAGTTTAGTACGAACTAAGAATGAGAGTCTCTCTCTAGAAATCACTTCAACATCATGTAATCTCTAGAGTCATAGAACGTTTCATCAATGTTATGAGCTCTTTCAAATGAGATCCTATTTATAGGCACGGCTTCAATAGTTGGATCCCTCCTCCAACGGTCATATTTTTCCTTAAATCTTGGAGGGACCGGTAGACGTTTCACTCAACCAACGGTTAGTTAGTAACAGAATACACGACATAATTTTGTAACTAAAACAAGTGTAAAAAAATGGTTACATAGATAAAATCCAATATTTGGAATGTAAGAAAATATGAAATTTCGGAGTCTAACAAAAAAAATTTAGTGTCTATAATACAAGGAAATTCAGATTCTGTTTATCAGGGAATTCGTAGTCTGAATTCAGAGTCAGAATTCATAAGAATTCATAATCAGAATTCATAACCAGAATTCATAACCAGAATTCGTATTCAATCATTATACAAGTTTATAATAAGAATTCAGAGTCGAGCTTCATGAGAGTTCGTAACCAGAATTCGGAGTTAAACTTCATAAAATTTCATGCCCAAAATTCGGAGTCAAAATTCTAAAAAGTTCATATCCATAATTCGGAGTTGAACTTCATGAAAGTTCGTATATGAAATTCGGAGTCAAACATCATAAAAGTTCATATCCATAATTCAGAGTCTAACTTCATAAAATTTTGTATCCATAATTCGGATCCTAAAATATAATTCTTTATATCTATGTATTATATGATTCTGAGGTTTTAGACCTGAAACCGAATTTTCATTTAGATAGGATAATGAAAAATAAAAACATGGTAAGGATAAATTTCCTTGGGAAAGGAAATTTTTCCTTATTGAAGTAAAACACAGGATAAAAAATAAATTTTCCTTGAGATAAGGTTTTTGTGATTTTCAAAACAAGAATGAATGTTCAAGTCATAAGGAAACCTTATTGACTTAACAATATCCCCCAAGTATGATGGAATGGAAAAGTCATAAAGAAAAATTAATTGACTCAACATCCTCTACTATCAAGATCCATACTAAACAGCAAGCAATTGGGTGTTTAAATATGTATTCTTCCCTTTGTCAACACCTAGAACCATGTAATCAACTTTGAATACCAAACATTTATAGAAGAGGGTGTGAGATAAATCTTAGTGGGCCACCACCAACAATTTCTATAACATATGGCTCGTTAATGTAAATCTAGCCATGTGCAGGCATGCATATATAATGTAATGTAATTCATTGTAAATAAATTCCCAAATACCTACTTCATCCTTCAAATAGTGTCTAAACATGTCAAAAATTCATTATTTGTTTATTACCAGTTTGTAAATAAGTCACATGTTAATAATAGCAAAGGTTGCAAGGTGTAAAAAGGAAACTTGTAATGATCATTAATAGTAAATTACCAAGGTAATAACCAAGTAAACGTAGACCTCAAGGGTAGCCAACTCCATAATAACTGTATCCTAGAATGAGTAAGAGTGTAATCCAGGGATCATGTTCCAAGGCATTCCATAATAAGGTGCTTACCGAATCTGAGGTGATCATCAAAGGTAAAATGGGTATAAGAAGAGACAGGGCCCTATGGGCTGTAACCATAGCACCTACTTATAAATAATTGATCCAAGGTGTGTATTTGAGGAATCCTGTAATAATATAAAGGGATCCTATTGTGTTATATTGGGCATCTTATAATAGAAAAGGATCAAGATATAAGTAGGTATCAACCTATGCAAGTCGTATCCTTGAATTGGAATGGGGTTCCCGAGTGGTCATGGAATTATTTGATTAGAATCCAAGGTGAGCTCGATTCAGGCCACTCCTAGTTAATTATGAAGTTATGTAATATCTCCTTCAGTTCAAGCCTTGCCTTTCATTGTCATGATAATTTCAAGTAACACACAACCTTTTTATCAAGTCATTTGGTTCAAGCCTTTCCTTTCATTAGTGTGACAATGACAAGTGGCATGAAACCATTTTAATCCATTTAAGGGATATTCCATATTCAAGGTTCATTCTGCTACCTTTCATTAATTTTTTAAGGGGTGCTATGGATATGAAACCTACAAGTCATTTACATTAAAGGCCAAGTCATATACTTAGTATACTTTCCAATTCACATTTCACATTTAATTATCAAATAAATCACTTACCTTAGACAGGTCAAGTGGTGAACATACATAGTAATTTCCATTCTTCTAATCACAATATAAATATGGCCATTTAATATAGAAAATATTACCCTTAGAAGGGTAAACAAAAGTCACACCCGAACGGTGGATCAAACATGTCAAATACTAAAAACCCAACTATAGCATAACCTTCGACATGGAAGGGATGGATTTATGGTCATAACCACTAATAATTAATCAAATATATGGAAATATCATATCTATATAGTTTTAAAAAGTATAAAAATAGAATATAAATTCAATTAACAACACCCAAAAAAATCGGTGGGCCCCACACGACAAATCCAAAATGAACAAAATTTAGGGATGAGTTATAGACCACCCACCTTAGGCTTGTATGACACTCCACCTATGGTATCAGACCTTGATTTGTTCATATTTTATTATATTTTAGAATCCAACGAGCCCGTACACTACTGGAAATAAACTATTTCCCAACGGTTCTGAACCGTTGGGAAAGCCCCTCAAACCGTTGGGAAAGGTTTTCCCAACGGTTCTCATAACCGTTGGGAAGTAATCCGTTGGGAAAGGTTTTCCCAACGGTTTACTTGCAACCGTTGCAATAGGCCCATAGAAGTTACCCTACCCCAACGGTTTGGGTGAACCGTTGGGATAGTTTTTCCCAACGGTTCTCCCAAAACCGTTGGGAAAACCAAATCCCAACGGTTCCAAACCGTTGGGATATACCATGTGGAACAGTTTCCCAACGGTTTTAAACCGTTGGGAATTGGTGAAGTCTTTCCCAACGGTTTAGAACCGTTGGGAAAAGACATGCTAAAACTTATATGCCAACGGTTTGAAACCGTTGGCATACCCTATGCTGCAAATTGCAGCACCCTGCAATTTGCACAGCCCCTGTCCCCTGTCTATCACCACCCTCATTTTCACCTCATTTTCACCTCATTTTCACCTCATTTTCGATCCAACTATTGTACCAGTAATAAAATAAAACATACATATTCAATTACGAACAAATTCATACACATTTAACATATAATGGATCCTGAAACTATACAAATCCATAATTAAATTACAATTCATAAACATACATAATTCATATAGAATTCAATTTAAAATTTAGATGACAATTATACGTGGAATCTGAAATTCAATTCATAATATGATCGGTTTTTTCTATACCATATATTTTTACCTCAAATGATGTCCATTTTAAACAAAATACATACACCTGAAGTGATACCGGCCACACCGCACCTCAGATTGAGGCGGGGTTAACTCGTACACGTCACATTTGACTCATGGATCGTTGTGCTAAAGTATCGACAAAATCCTAATGCGTTTGGTCGGTTTTCCGTATGCCAGTTGATGTTTTTCACTTAAAATGGCGTCCTTTTGAAACAAAAGACGGACACTATGAGTGGTGCCGACCACACCGCGTCTCCAATTGAGGCGGGGTTGATTCGTACACGTCACATATGACTCATGGATCGTTCTCCTAAAGTTTAAATGGAAACCGAATGCGTTTGGTCGGTTTTCCGTATGTACCTAAAATGTTGTCCATTTTAAACAAAAGAGTGACACTTAGACTCATCCCGACCACACCGCGACTCAGATTCATCCCGGGTTGGCTCGTACATGTCACATATGACCCATGGATCATTGTGATAAATTATAAAAAGATTCCGAATGCGTTTGGTCGGTTTTGCGTATGCCAGTTGTTCTTTTCATTTATAATCATGTCCATTTTAAACAAAAGAGACATAGTTAGAGCGGTGTCGGCCACACCACATATCAGATTAAGACGGGGTTGACTTGTACACGTCACATATGACCCATGGATCGTTGTGCTAAAGTATCGATAGAATCCGAATGCGTTTGGTCGGTCTTCCGTATGTCAGTTGATGTTTTTCACTTAAAATGACGTCCTTTTGAAACAAAAGACGGACACTTTGAGTGGTGTCAGCCGCACCGCATGTCGGATTGAGGCGGGATGATTCGTACACGTCACATAGGACCCATGGATCGTTCTCCTAAAGTTACAATGGAAACCGAATGCGTTTGGTCGGTTTTCCGTATGTACTTAAAATGGTGTACATTTTAAACAAAAGAGAGCCATTTAGACTGATCCCGGTCACACCGCGACTCGGATTGACCCGGGTTGGCTCGTACACGTCACATATGACCCATGGATCGTTGTGATAAATTATCAAAAGATTCTGAATGCGTTTGGTCGGTTTTGCGTATGCCAGTTGTTCTTTTCACTTATAATCCTGTCCATTTTAAACAAAACAGACACAGTTAGAGCGGTGTCAGCCACACCGCGGCTCAGATTGAGGCGGGGATGATTCGTACACGTCACATATGACTCATGGATCGTTCTCCTAAAGTTTCAATGGAAACCGAATGCGTTTGGTCGGTTTTCCGTATGTACTTAAAATGGTGTCCATTTTAAACAAAAGAGAGCCACTTAGACTGATCTCGGCCACACCGCGACTCGGATTGAACCCGGGTTGCCTCGTACAGGTCACATATGACCCATGGATTGTTGTGATAAATGATCAAAAGATTCGGAATGCGTTTGGTCGGTTTTGCGTATGCCAGTTGTTCTTTTTCACTTATAATCATGCCCATTTTAAACAGAAGAGACATAGTTAGAGCGGTGTCGGCCACACCGCGTCTCGGATTGAGACGGGGATGATTGGTACACGTCACATATGACCCATGGATCGTTCTCCTAAAGTTTCAATGGAAACCGAATGCGTTTGGTCGGTTTTGCGTATGCCAGTTCTTTTCACTTATAATCCTACCCATTTTAAACAAAACAGACACAGTTAGAGCAGTGTTGACCACACCGCGCCTCGGATTGTGGCGGGGATGATTCGTACACCTCACATATGACCCATGAATCGTTCTCCTAAAGTTTCAATGGAAACCGAATGCGTTTGGTCGGTTTTCCGTATGTACTTAAAATGATGTCCATTTTAAACAAAAGAGAGCCACTTAGACTGATCCCGGCCACACCGCGACTCGGATTGAGCCCGAGTGGGCTCGTACATGTCACATATGACTGATGGATGTTGGGTCGGAGGTGATGGAAAGAGGGGGGGTGAATTGCCTTTTTAAAATTAATTAACAATTTAAAACAAATTTAAATGCAGCGGAAAGTAAAATGGCAAGACACAATTGATAACGGAGTTCGGCTTTAAACTCAAGCCTACGTCTCCGCTCCCAACTCAACCGTTAGGAGATTTATACGACCGCTTGCTTTTTAATGGTTATAGCAAGAAACCCACTAGCCGTTTTAAGGTAGGCTAGATCACCTTCTTACAGCTTGCTTTTTTATTATGGTTGTAGCAAGAAACCCAAATTGAAAGAAGAAAAAGGGTGGTTTGTTTTAATACAAACCCAATTAAGAACTAAACAATTGAAGTAAATAATTTAGAACAAACTAGAGGAAGCCTTGAGCGCCAAGAGGTGAGTGTAGTTGATGTAGAGGCAGCCCAAGCTTCAAGGATGGCAATTGGATCTCAAGTCGCCTTTGAGAATTGTCGTAGGAGCCTCAAATGATTAAAATAGCTTTGGTATGCTTCGGTATATGATCGGTAGTGTTCCCGGCATCCATGGATGTCTATTTATAGGAGAAATGCTCCCAAATACTTCAAAATAGCCGTTGGAGGGTTTTCGGAGCCGTTGGGGATCAAGTGGGCAAGCCTGGTCAGTTTGACTGAGCACACCGGCTGGCCGGTGCTGATCCACCGGCTGGCCGGTGCACCAGACAGAAGCAAGGGATTTCTCTGGCTCCACCGTGGAACATTTTAATTATTATTCGTGACGTGTACGCGCAGACGGCACCTCAATCGGACGTGCGGTTTGCGCGGTACGGCTCAATATTCGTGTTTTAAGTGATGCGCGCGCTTCGTAAACGCGCGTGAGGGGGGTCCAAACGGGCCGAACGATGTCGGAATGGCCTGAAATCAGACGACAAATACGGGCGACTGATTAAAATAATTCAACTCCAATACTATACTACGAGTCTAGATAAAACCAACAACTAGAATAGATTAAACATCACATGTCAAGTCAAAAATGTAACGGATCAATATGTCCCACATCAGCATCACCATCTCCATCATCATCATCATCATCGCCCTCGTCATCGTCCTCCTCATCGTCATCACCCTCCTCAACGCCTTCCTCCTCACCTTCGCCCTCCTCCTCGCCCTCCTCATCTCCATCCTCTTCCGAATCAGACTGCTCGCCATCATCATCTTCAAGCTCGACATCGGCCTGACCACCACTGGAACTGCCACCTGGTGCACCATATATAGAATGTATCGACGACATGTATTCATCAATCGCTGGGCTGGCCTCTGCTGGAAGTGTTGGACGTAGAACTTCAATAAATTTCATAAATGCACTGTTTGCCCTTGCAGACTGTTCTGCCGTCTCTGTGGCCCTTTTCTCAGCCTGTTCTGCCTGTGCCCTAACTTGCTGCAGCTCGGTGGCACTACAACTCGTACCTGAGGCAGGCCAATACCTCGTCGGGGCTATCCTAGGTCGGCAGCGTACTCTGCCAGAATGATCATCTCCCAACACCTGATGTAAGTGATCAGATGGCCCAAAATTGTCTGCTTCTTGGGCATCGAGGGCCTCTAAAGCATCCTGTTACAAATATAAATATATTGTTAAGTTACGAAATAGATATTAAAATATAAAATCAACAGATTAAAACTTACAATCTGCTGCTGAGTCGCTTCGTTGACAGCACGTCCATCCTTTTTTCGTCTACTCGAGCAAAACAGTTTTGCTCGAGGCACACGTCCTTCAATATTTTGTACTTTCCTCTACAATGACATTGAAAACAAAATTTATATAAAGACTTCAGCAAATAATTAAATAATTGAGGAAAAAAAAGAAAATGTAAGTCGTAAAGAAAACTTATAAACAATTGTCATACCTGCTGCCTCTCATGATCCGGCATCGTCGTGCGTCCTAGTGTATGGAGGTATTTTTTTGCATCAATGTTTTTTTTTATTTTTACCAGATGATTCCTAAATAAAATTCGATAATGCAAAGGATAATATTAATGCAAAACTTGAAAGTTATTATTTAAATACCTCAAATGTAATTCATACCTTAAACTGGGTACTCGTCCAATGAGTAATCATCTGACGATACTGCTCTATAGGACAATCATCCACGACTGGTACCGCCTCTAACTCAGTGCCAACTCTAGCACGCCAGCCAATATACAGCTCATGCTTGTAGGCTCTCCAAAGCTCGCCTAAATCCTTTAGACGTTCCATTCGTGCACCCTCACCATCAGGAAAATTAAATCGAAGCTGAAATGAAAATATTAATTTATATAAATACAAAAAAAATTCATGGCATTAAATACAACAGATTTTTTTACCCATATCTCTGCCCAAGCTCTATCTTTGACCTCATGTGGCAAATGTCTCCACGACAGCGGGCTGACGGGAATGATGTCGGAGTATTTGGCAAGCGTCGCCATAAAACTCCGACATTGCTGCCCTGTTTTCTCAACCATCTGATTGTCTTCATTATATTCCACCATAACCTGTGTGCGACGGTTCCACACCGAACGCATGCGTGTACGGCCCCGCCCCCGCCTCCTTTCAGTAGATGTATCTGTCATGAAAGAAAAACAAATATTTTATCAAAACATGTTATAATGAAAATAAATATTACTATAAAAATTTGATAGGGTTTTATAAATATACCTGTTCTAGTCTGATCAATGAGTGGCGCCGGATCCACAGAACCTGATGGAACACCCTCTGGTGGAACGGGAGTCAAAGACGATGGAATATAAAAGCTCGGAGAGACAGAAGTAGAAGGAAAAGAAGACGGAACAACTGTATGACCTGATGCTGACTGGGGAGTGGGAATCATCATGGGATGTGAAAATGATGGGGCAGAAGATGCAGAAGGTAGCGAAAACATGGGAGGTCTAAATATCCCGTGTGTCCCTAACGACACACCGGGATCAGAATGTGGGAAGGCTGAAATGTCAGTGGGAGGGGCAGGGTCTAGTCGGGCACGCGCAGCTCTATGTCCACCTCTGGTACGAACCCTCCTCGTACCACCGGCCTGAGTACTCGGACCAGTACTAGGCTCCTCGTCGAATAACTGTCGACGTAATGGTGGATCCTACAAAAAAGTTTACAAAAAAAATTAATCACATGACATTATATATTCTGTAAATATATATATATATATTTGAAATAAAGTACTCACTGTAGGCACTAATGGTGGAATGCCCAGCTCCTCCATCCGACGATTGTTCTCCGCCATTTGTTTTCTTCGTCTCTCTTCAATTGGCTTCATTTCCTGCATTGGAAAACAAATATGTAATTAATTAGAAAAAGAAAATTAATGTGTAAACCAAAAAACTAAATATATGAGGGAATGAGGGGATTCATTGGTAATTTAGCTATCAATTGTTTTAGAAGAGCTTGAATGAATTTAATAAAACATACAAGTTGTAATGTTCACCAAGTTTGAAATATTGTTTGATTTGGTTTGAATACAGTTCAATTCCAAATTAGAAAATGCAATTCAAATAAAACAGCAACCAATAAACATTGAAAATTCACATAACGGTCAAGTCAGCTAAAACATATTTGTGATCAATACTAAATAAATATGAATATTACCAACCTTAACAACCCAACTCGAGGTAAACCAAAAGAATTGAGAACATGGATGAATGATTCTATATATTTCCAACCACAACTTCAGGTTCACAATCAACTCTGACAATTGAGCTATTGGAGTCATCAAAAGAAATAAATGGATTGGTTCCAATGGCAATAGGGACAGTGTCAATTCCATCATCAGCATCATCAAAAATATGTCTTGGAATTACTTCAACTACGACACCAAATTCAGGTTGAAGTTGATCTTTGACATAAAAAACTTGTTTAGCCATTGATGCCAACACATATGGTTCTTCGGTTGCAAGAGTGCGGGTCATATTAATTACTCGAAATCCACAATCATCAATAAATGTTCCATGTCTCGTCATCGAATCAAACCAATGGCATTTCATCATTGTGACTCGTCCATGAGAGTAATAATCCAATATTATTATTTTCTCAACGACTCCATAATAACCCACATTTTCAAGTCGCGGTCTACTATCTGATGCGCTGGCATAACAATCTGTTGTGGCAGTAACCATAATACCATCATGTTGTGTTCTCATGTTTTTGGCTCGTTCAGTGACAATAAATCTGTACCCATTGATAACAATTGATTTACAGTCACGAACCACGGTATTAGGACCAAAAGCCAAAGCTCTTATTTCCTCAGAGACAGAGTCAGCAGACAAACTCAATACCTGCAATATAAATGACAGCTAAACTTAAGTAAATATTGAAATAATTAATTTAAACAGTAATATTTTTACCTTCAATTTTAACCAAGCAGAAAACTCTTTGCTATGCAAAGTCTCTCTCCTTCTCAAAGATAAAGAACGATGCTTCCTATTTATCATTGTTTTATGTTCCCTGTAGATAAAAAAATATGAATAGTTTAACAGATATATATGTAAGATATACATATTCAATTTTGTTACCTGATATAGTCATCGAACAAATCACAGTTGAACAAAACTGTGCGATGTGCCATCTCCCGCTCTTCATTGCTTAATGTCTTCAATGTATATGATCCAGGAATTCCTCCTGTTTGAGGAAGTGATGGAAAACTGGGTTCAATTTGCTCATATTGTTCTTCTTCATTTCTCATTGGTCTGCTCATTCTTGTAGTAAGATCAGACAAATACATTGAACAGAAATCCATACATTCTTGAGCTAAGTAACCGTTCACGATAGAACCTTCGGGATGATTCTTGTTTCGAACATAAGACTTTAATGTGAACATATTTCTTTCAGTTGGATACATCCAACGAAAAGAAACAGGTCCTCCGAGAAGTATTTCAGTTGGAATATGGACAGTCAGATGCAGCATGCATGTGAAAAATGATGGGGGAAATATTTTCTCCAACTCACACAAAATTAATGGGGCATCTGTCAACATTTTTTGCAAGAAAGACTTCGACAACTTCTTAGCACAAAGATCTCTAAACAAATGGCACAACCGAATAACACCCACCCTTACATTATTGGACAAAAGATGACGGATTGCTATTGGAAGCAACTCATGCAGTAGAACGTGATAATCATGAGTCTTCAAAGATTTTAGCTTCAACTCTCTTCTGTTGACCCGTTTAGATATGTTGCTTGAATAGCCATCAGGAACTCTAATAGTCTCTAATACTTCCAAAAATTGTTTTTTTTCAGTAGGTGTCATCACATAAGAAGCACATGGAAGTTGCCATTTATTTTCACTGATACGCACAGGATGCAATTCTGGTCTGATGCCCCAATCCACCAAGTCACGTCGAGATCGTAAATCATCTTTTGTCTTCCCCTTGACATTTAGAAGAACTGAAAGCAACATTTCACATATATTCTTTTCAATATGCATTACGTCTAAGCAATGACGTAGCAAATTGGTTGACCAATAAGGCAAATCAAAAAAGATACTCCTCTTCCTCCAATTGTAACAGGTTTCTGTGGAAACATTCTTTCTCTTTCCAGATTTCATTTGACCCTTCCCGAACGAAAAACTGAAATCTTTCAATTCATTAAGCACATCAGTTCCAGACATACGCTGAGGTGGATCATCGGTCTCTATAGTATTATCAAATCTTCGACGATTCATTCTATATGGATGATCCTTTGGCAAAAATCGTCGATGTCCCATAAAACTGAAACTACAACGATGTTTCAGTCTTCTGGATCGTGTATTCTTCATACAAACTGGACATGACAGTTTCCCCTTCGTGCTCCATCCAGACATCATTGCATAAGCCGGAAAATCATTGATTGTCCACATAAGCGCAGCGCGCATCTGAAATATGTCTTTCAAACATGCATCGTATGTGCGCACACCCACATCCCAAAGAAGCTTCAACTCTTTTATTAAAGGTTGCATGTATACATCAATATCAATGCCAGGATCAGAAGGACCAGATATGAGTATACTCATGAAAGTGAAAGGTTTTTTCATACACAACCATGGGGGAAGATTATAAATGTGTATAAAAACTGGCCATGTGCTGTGCGAAGTAAGCATCTGCCCAAACGGATTAAAACCGTCGCATGAAAGACCCAGCCTCACATTACGCACGTCAGCTGCAAAATCAGGATGTCGAGCATCAAATCTCTTCCATGCAAATCCATCTGCAGGATGAACCAACTCATCATCAGTCTTCTTTCTCTCGGTATCATGCCATCTCATTTTTATTGATATGTCATCAGACATAAAAAGATTCTGGAGTCTGGGAATCAATGGAAAGTGCCACATTACTTTCTGTGGAACGCGGGATGGTGTTCCATCAGATTTTGACTTCCAGCGGGATGTGCCACATTTTATACAATCATTTCGTTCAGCGGTTTCCTCCCAGAATAAACTGCAATCTTTCGGGCAAGCATGAATTTTGTTTCTTGAAAATCCAAGTTCCTCAACTAACTTCCATGCCATATAGTGGTTTGAGGGAATATCTGCATCATCTGGAAGTAAATCCTTCAAGAGGGTAAGAATGTAATCGATTGCTGTATTAGAAATCCCATACATAGTTTTCCCATGAAATAATCGGATTAAAAATTCCAGCCTTTTCATTTTATCGCATTGCCGATATACTGGAGTCGTGGCAGCATCATTCAATTTTTTCACCCTATCAATATCATCATTTTCACTAGATGCATCAGCTGTCCTCATATCGAAGTCTTCTTGAGTCGAAATCCTTTCTTTTTCACTAGATGCATCAGCTACCCTACATGACCCCAACCACATGCCACATCTTATTATAGCCTTATCACATCACACCTCATCGAAAAACACTAGGGAAATCATAGTACATCTCACCTGAAGACACATGGACAATCACATCGCATCTTGCCTAAAAACACATGGTCAATCACTTTTGAAGGAAGAGTAGGGAATGTTGTACCCCACTCTCTTGGATTTTAATGATCACAATCACTCTCATAGTGATCTAATGTTGTTTCAAGTGTTCTTGTTAATAGGCATGATTTCAGGAGCAAGAAGTGGCAAAAAAAAGGAAAAGTGGACTTTTTTCAAGTCCACCGGCCAGCCGGTGTAGGACCACCGGCCAGCCGGTAAGGGCACCGGCCAGCCGGATCCAGCCCATCGGCCAGCCGGTGGACATGGCAGAAGGGCTTGCCCTCTGCCAGGTGCCACCGGTCAGCCGGTGTCTGGCCACCGGCCAACCGGTGGGCCCAGACAGAATGGGATGTCTTCTGTCCAGACCACCGGCCAGCCGGTGGCCTCCTCACCGGCCAGCCGGTGGAACTCTTTGGAATAGTGAGACCTACTGTCTCACCACCGGCCAGCCGGTGGCCTTCCCACCGGCCAGCCGGTGGCTCCTGGGCAGAAGCTCTCTCCACCTTCCAAGGCACCGGCCAGCCGGTGGGCAAGCACCGGTCAGCCGGTAAGCAAAGTCAAACTAGCCGTTAGAGCTTGACCAGACTTGCCCACTTGATCCCCAACGGCTCCAAGAACCGTTGGCAAAACCTCTCAAATACCAACGGTTATACTAAACCGTTGGTATGTAAGTGTTGGGAAAACTCCAGTTTCTAGTAGTGAGGATCTTACATACTAGGATACACATCATGGATCACTATCAAAACCATAAAAACATTGACAGATCTCAAAAAATGAGTGCATGCCATCATTACCTCATAGAATTGAAAAAAGGTAAGTAACAAGCAATATATCTCACTACTCCATACTCACCCCACAACATAAGGGTCTCACATTACTAGGGAATAATTCTATCCAATACTAAATGATCTTGATCCATTTTTCATATACATATATGATTCACCTCACCAATTACTAAATATTAATAACATACAAAATTATGATTCCATTTAACTAGAGTTAAACCATCAGGTTTTACAAGGAAATTCTATATAAGTATTTGTTTACACTTTAAATAAAGAACATGAATGTCATGTTAACACTCAACATTGATTCATTAATAAATTGTATTCGAATTTTATGGAAATACCAAAATAAATTAGTGAATCAATGTACCTATAGTGGTGCACATGACCACCATGAAACCTTATTTATAAGAAAACAACCATTTAGAGGCAGGTACTAGATAACCTATAAGAAAACAACCATTTCAAGATGATTTTGACTTTAATTATTTAAAATAACATTTCATTTTTCATAATTATTGACTTAAATCCATGCCCTCTAGGCATAATCCAACCTCTTCCATGATTCCTCAATATTTATCTTTATTACAAAAGTCTGTTAAGCATCCAACCCCATGGGTTAAATTATTTAGCATTACCATTCCATAATTCCAGGTACTCTAGGTCTCACCCTAAGCTACTATAAAACATGCATAACCATGCACAACCAGATATGTTATTTAGTGGGGATAAGAAGTGAAGAAACAAGATACTCAACTATCAGAACATTAAATAAGATTCATTAATAAGAAAGAATCACAACTCTTAGCACAAAAAATATTGGAAAATCCTAGTTTCAACCTTCTCCACTAGTCCTGGTTCTATCCCCGACACCACTATGTATATCACAATCCATCCTACCATCACAGACTCCAAACACTACCAAAAACCCTAAAATACCCACCCATTTCTTTGTAAACCATCATACATCTTAGGAACACATAACACAACAAGCCTCCCCAACAAGAGTAATCACACAAGTAAGGAATATGACAAAAAATATTTAATAGGGAATTTAGCTTTATAACCAAGGAATTTAGTCTTCATAAGAAAATGGGCTCACTAAACTGAAAAAAAAATTATTCAATAAATAATTATTTACCATCATGAATTAACCAATTAATTTATCATAGGTCATAACCATAGGAAACCTATGTAATTAACTATAAATAATTATAATTTAAACTTGATTCAAGTATCACTTTGATTTCCATCAAATATAACGAATAACGCTAAGAATTAAACATGATTATTTATTATTTAGTCATAAATAATTACTATATTTACACTACTTATCTAGTTTACAAATATAAAAAAATGATAAACCATAAAATAAAAAAATATAGCACACTATCTAGCAAATTATGAGGTAAACTGTTAACACATAATAAGCACATGAAATCTCTACAACCCAAAACCAACTCTTTATTTGTTTATGGTTTAATATTAATTAAATTTAATTCCACCATTACCCAATGGGATAAATCTTAATAACTTCGAAAATGAACTTTAATATGGTAGAATTAATGAATACCTTACATCATGTCTTTCAATTTTATTTGAACAAGAATGGAATAACAAGCACAGTTCCTTGATCACATCTCCCACAAGGAACTGATGGTCCCTATGGACACCATACCATGAAAACATATTTAAACATCAAAATAATTCCCCTAATAATGAATAATTTGAACCAAAATAACATTAAAATATTGCACAAAAGAAAATAGAACCAAACATATAAGAAACCACAAGAGAAAGAGTTAAAAATTACCTCAGATCATCATAGATCTATCTCTAGAATAAGAGTGTTGAATCCTATCAAAGGGGATTCAAATTCCTTAAAAAAAACTCTACTAGATTCCTAGGTTTCAGGATTTTTTTGAGGATGAAAAGTTCAAAGAGGGTTCAGAAATTTTTAGGAAAACTAGAAATTAGAAGACCACAACATAACACCCTACACCATGAGGCAAGGAGGGAGAAACATGAAAAAAACTATGGAATAATGGAAGAGTTTACACTATATCACTCATGGTCAATTTTGTATCCAAGAAACATGGCATGGTCTATGTTGAAGATCCTTTAAATTAGGATAAGGAATATGACCCAAAGGAATCACTATGCTGTATAATCCTAATAGCTAATGCATGAGGCTAAACCACATCTCAACTCTATGATGTAGTGACACTGAAAAAGGTAGAACCACTAAAACTTACCTCCCCATATTTTACTTGACATCCTATCCCCACTCCTTTGTGTTTAAATAATTGGAATAACCACAAAAGACTCTCCTTTTAAGCCTGTACGCCACATCTTTTAATCCACACCACAACCTATTCTCCCGACTAGACTCTATGGAATAACATAACTCACCATGCTAAAATCCTACTCTAAAGCTGAAATTTCAACTTAACTTCCCTTATTCCTCCTATAATCCTCCCTTGGAACCTCCAACACATAAAATACATAATAAACATGTTGTATGGATTTGGGCCCTTACAACACCCTTAACTATTTTGTAACTTTTGAATCATAACCCCCATGAAAGAAATAAATTCAAATGAAAATTTAAATAAAATAAATATAAATTGATTCATGATATGTTATATCAAAGTTTTTGTATATACATTGCATGAAATAAACTTGTGTTGAATATGAAATGTCTCTTAGAAACCAACGTGAGATGAGAAACCCTTACCTCAAGTTCTCATTGCCTCGTAATTGTATTTAACCTCATGTTAATAAATTTTAATTAGTTTTAAATCTACAAAAGAATCATATTTATACATACTAGGATACACATCATGGATCACTATCAAAACCATAAAAACATTGACAGATCTCAAAAAATGAGTGCATGCCATCATTACCTCATAGAATTGAAAAAAGGTAAGTAACAAGCAATATATCTCACTACTCCATACTCACCCCACAACATAAGGGTCTCACATTACTAGGGAATAATTCTATCCAATACTAAATGATCTTGATCCATTTTTCATATACATATATGATTCACCTCACCAATTACTAAATATTAATAACATACAAAATTATGATTCCATTTAACTAGAGTTAAACCATCAGGTTTTACAAGGAAATTCTATATAAGTATTTGTTTACACTTTAAATAAAGAACATGAATGTCATGTTAACACTCAACATTGATTCATTAATAAATTGTATTCGAATTTTATGGAAATACCAAAATAAATTAGTGAATCAATGTACCTATAGTGGTGCACATGACCACCATGAAACAATCACAAATTTTTACAAAAACCCTAATAATTGGGAATAACGAAATCAAGAATAGAAGTATATGATTTATAAGAGCTGGAACTATATCGTTGATAAAATATAGGAGTCTAACCTGGTAGGTGCTGATCTGATGGAAGATGTGGGGATTGGGAGGTCCTTCTGCAAGGAATCGCTCCAGGAGGACATGAACTGAATGCTTCAGGAATGTGGGGAGGCCGCTGGCTCGATTTGGTATTTGGGGCTTTTTTTTCCCAACGGTTATTAAAAACCGTTGGGAATGACCAACATTTCCCAACGGTTCCATAGAACCGTTGGGAAAACAAGATTTTTCACCACTTTTCCCAACGGTTCTTAGGAACCGTTGGGAAAAACCTATCTTTCCCAACGGTTGTATGAAACCGTTGGGAAAACTATGCATTGAGGGGTTTTTCCCAACGGTTTCTATAAACCGTTGGGAAAAACAAGATATGCCAACGGTTCATTGAACCGTTGGTACACAACTGTTGGGAAAGGTCCCTTTTCCAGTAGTGGTACCAGAGTGGTAAGGGCTCCTGCTTGGCATCCAAGAGACCCAGGTTCAAAACCGGGTGGAGGTGAATTTTTTGGTTACTGTAGTAGTACTGTAGCAGTCATTGTTCAGTACTATAGTAGCCGGAACTATTCACCCGATTTGGGCCTTCGGGCCACCAGTTTGGGCCTATGGATCTCTAGGGCCTTCAAGTCATCAAAGGACTTTGGGCCACATGGAATTCGGGTCATGTAGACCATGGAGTAGCCCTGTTCACACAGAATAGGCCCCAGAAGTGGATCAGAGAAACAAGAGTAGCAGCCACCAGATGCAGAGCTAACCGGATTGGATGAATGAGAGGGTATGATAGCCGCCATCGGGACCAGGCACCGTACAGCTTTGTACGGGGCAATTCTAGCCAATCAGCAATGCAAGGTGGTGAGATAAGGAGATCAATGATGAAAGATTCTGGGGAAGGGCAGTTCTAGTGGGCTGGGGCTATGGGTCATATAATGGGCATAGTATGCATCTGGGCCTTCGGGTCATGTATTGCGGGTCATGTCGGGCCTTGTGCCTTGGGCCTCCGGGTCATGTACGGGTTCCACTTAAACCCTTAAAAGGGGGATTATCTATAATAAAATAAAAAGAAGAAGGCCTTCGGGCCATTTAGGTAATTATATATTAGAAAAGGTGAAAAATGATCAGACCATGATAACTAGGTTGAGAGAAAAAGAGAGAAAGAATCGATCAAATAGACTTGAGTACTTACCGTTGTACATCCAACGTGACGAACGAAAGCTCGATGTGTTTATGGATGAAGGAGATCCTTAAATCCCTATCCTTGGACTTTAAAAATCTAAAAACGATGTAAAATTGAGGAAAATCTTGATAAATCACGAGTTGGGGAAGAAGGGGGAGTCAAATTAGATCATTAAGGGAAAAATTGTCAATTTGCCTACAAAAATGCCATGTGCACGGTCTGTCTGCATGGTTTGAAAAGTTTTATGTAATCCAAGTGATGTTTTTTAGGTAGAAGGGGAACATTGCAGAATTAGGATACATGTATATTTTCAAATCCTGATAAGTGTTCTATCGAGAAATTTCAATTTGCACGATTAGTCAAATTGTGCGCCAACCATGCTCTTACATGCGACCTGTCCAGTTTTCCCAAAAAGATGGGTTCTGGGCTCCAAAATTGTCACAGAAACCCCTAGGACGTTTTCTAATACACTACACATCCTTATTAGGTCAAAAGTAAATATTTATACTGAAGCATATAGGATACATAACTGATTGAAAAACTAGGTTCTTATATTGAGCATCGACTTGGTGTGGTGAGTAGGGTGCATTGATTCCTATCTTATAGTATATTATGTGACATTCAAGATCTTTAACTCTTAGATCTTGTTCTATAAATATAATATTTATATTTATTGCTTTGATATTGAAAATTTTGGCCCAGTTTCAACCATCCTAAACTAGAAACATCTAATAAAAAAATTGGGTCACTTACAAACCCAATGACAATTTAGTTTTCTTTTTTAGAGAGTTATCACAAACTCTTACATATCAATACCTTTTCACTAAGAGATAATTTTTATCACTATACCCATATTTTCATATTCAATATTATCACTTCAAAATCTCTCATTATATTCATCATAAATGTATTTTTTATAGACACAATTCATTTGACATCAATATTCATAACCTAGGGAAATAAAAAACATTAAAAGGGTGAGCCCAAATTCTCTGTAAGGGAAACTATAAGTATTAACAACTAAATTTCATCAACGATCATCAGATTAGAATAAGGTTATAATGAAATATTCAAAAATCCTGATAAAAAATTATGATAATTCCTACCCATCAAAACATTGATCATAATTCAAGAGACATGACATAAATCATTATCATAAGATAAGAGTCATATAAATCAACAATCATGAGACATGTGAAAAAAATACTTGTGAAAAGGATACATTATGACTTGATGAAAGCATTAAAAAAACATGTGGGTAACTTTGAAAATCATTTTAATATCACTCTTTCAATCACTCTTACAAATGGATTAACCCACCTGGTAAATCCCAATAATCCCTTAGGATAAAACTATAACTAGTTAACTCTATCCCATTAACTGATGAATTGGATAGATATATTGGGGTCAACCAACCTTCATTAGTAATGGAACCACCATCCATTACTTTATAGAAAAATCACATCAATAATCTATACACTTTTCCAAGTACCATATAATTATAAAAACAATTATAAACTTTCACCTTTCAATATAACAATAATCATTGTTCTTTCATATATGGATTTACCCATGGAAAATGAATTAGTTCCATGAAAATATATTTAAAACTATCATAATTCATCTAGATAAATAATAAGGATTGTATAAGTACAATATATACCTACTATATTATAAAAAATCAAGAATTTATGTTTTTTATGAATAGAAATATTTTTAAAATACCATTAAAAATATTCATGAGAAAAATACCCTTTCCACTAGGAAAATAGCTTTTAAAAACTGAAAAATTCCAAAACAATAGGAAAAAAATTATCTAAAAATAACATTTTAAAATTTTAAAGTAATATTCAAACCAAAAATATTCATGATTATTCAAAAAAAAGTTCATATATGATAAAATAAAACATTACATCAAAACTTTGGTAAATAAAGTTAAAATGTGGCATACAAACAATGTTAAAAAATTATTTTTAAAACCTTTTTAAATTGAGTCCCAAATACTTTAAATTGAACATAAGAAATAATTTAAGTGTAAATAATAAAATTGTTGAAAACATTTTACAAAAAAATCGTATGGGAGAGAAACATTCCTAATCTAAAAAAATATAAAAGATCGATATCACTTATAAGAAACATTCTTGGTGTTTCTGTAGTATTTAATGAAGTAAATGAAATTTAAACATTCAAAACACATTCATACCTTTATGAGAAGAAAATATATTTGGTTAAATAAAATTATAGCATATGATCCCTCCCAAAGGAACTATTAACAGGACAATCTTGAAATAAGATGATACTATATCATAAGAATCCATTGCATTTTGGTAGCTTTTGAATCTTAATCCAATGAAATAAATAACATAAAATGAAAATTTAAATACCATGATTAAGGAGATACATGATATAACATATTAAGTGTTAGTATGTACACCTCATAAAATAATATAGGTTCATAACAAAAACACATTTCCCAAATAAGTTAATTTTCAGATGAATAACCCTTACAAAGATTTTATCATTGAATTGATAATTAATAAATGGGGAGATTTTGTTTAAAAAATATAAATATAAAAAAAGTATAAATAAAACATAAATCGAACAAATATCATCTAACACATAATCCTGAAAAGATATAATAAATGATGAATTCATATAACCAAATGAAAGGAAATTTAGTTATGAAACCCCTTACCTCGAGTCTAGACATGCTATGTATGTCCTTTAAATCCTATATAATAAAATTATATCAATTTTTTAAATGTTTTAAAAACATTTTATTTTTTTATATTATCATTAAACCATTTATTTCATTGATTTCATTGAAATATTTAATTAAATAATTGGTTAATCCACATCAATCATTTTGAGGTTGTTCGGTTCAAAATTTCAAAATGACTTTGTTACAATTATAGAGACAGTAGTTTGTATATACACATGAGTAAGGTTTCCATTTTTTCAACGAACATGAGAAAAATAAGGTAAGTATAATTTTACCATTTTATAATGATTATTATATCATAAATATCATATTATATATTTAAATACACTTATATATACTATTCATATGAGGTGGTGTTGACAAATGAATCATATCCCTTCATGGAGGTGGTAATCCACATGTACACATGAACATCGTTATCATATCTCAATGGATGGAATGATAATAAAATAGATTATATATTATCTTTACAAAATTTTAATTACTTTAATAATATCATATATATAATTTAAATTCATCATTATAACAAATTGTGAGAGGAGGTGATGGAAAACTAATTACATCAATTCGTGAGGTGGTAGTCCGTTGTACACATGAAATATGGTTTCATTTCAAATTAGATGGATGAGGGGATTTATTAAAATAAATAAATAAAAATAAAAATATTTTATTATTTTATAGATAATATATTTATTATATCACAATGGTTGTAATATTTTTTAGGAGGTATAATAAGAAATAAAATGAAAACATTGGGGTAAAATTAATAACTTTGCTTTGGAAAACCTTCTTTTCATTACACCTTAATTTTTATATGGATGATATTATGAAACAATAAGACCTCTAGGACATGGATATTGATTTTAAGAGTTTATTTTGGTAGGTATTTGATGAACCAAATGTCTCTTAAAGCATTGATAGGATAGTAGAGTGGGTGTCCTTTTATAAGATGGGGAGAGGACACACATGGAATTTTTCAAAATATTAAAATATATTAATTTATTACTTAATCAAAATGACTCCAAGATGGACCATTTAAAATTATAATTATATATGGCCTAAATATTTATATAAAATAGGGTTTATAAAAGTTTTTAGGAAATTTTATACCTAATCACTTCAGTTTACCCGAGTAAACCAGTTTTAAACAAAACTGTGGTGACATATTTTTTATTGTTTTTAAAATTAATTATGACCAAAAATTAAGTTTTACATAATATATAATATTAATAATTATGATTAAAAATATTTAATCCGTTTTAAAAAATTCAATTCGTAGAATCGGTATTATTTAATTTATAGTTAAACCCGCATAATGCGATGAAAAGCAGTTTTCTGTGCAAAAATATCATAGAAAGAATAAAATGTTTTTATACAAAAGGCTCAAATAAAATTGATTACAACGAAATTAATTATATTATTAATAATATAAATGGACTAATTTTACTTTAGTTTCATTTAAAAAATAAATTCCAAAAATTCTTGAAATGAAAAGACAAATTTCAATAAAAATAAGTATTTTTCACTATTCATTCACAAAATTAAACTTTTCATAAAATTATCAAAAATTCATCGTAATATAATTTTGGAATTATGAATTAAAAATTATCACATTTTTTCAAAATAAATGTTATAAAATATTTATAAATTAATTATAAAATTTTCTCATAAAAATTTGTAAAAACCGTGTTTGAGGAAAATAATTATTTTAAAGTATAAAATGACTTTACTAAAACTTGAATGATTATTTTTTTAATAATTAATCAATAAATTTAAATTTAGTGGGGAACTTTAATATATTTTTCATAATTTGGTTATCCTCATTCATACACTCGCATTTAAAAACTAGGTTATGACTATCAAATTTAAATAAAAATATTTCACGGTTGTTTAAAATTTGTATTATGCATCATGATATTGAACATGGTATTTTTTTCTCAGTATATTACATTCTCCCCCAATTTAATTATTCAAATACTCACTATTTTATCTTGAACTAAATAATAAATGGTTTAAAATTTTGAAATACCTTTTTTGGAATCCTTCATAATAAAATGGATTAATAAAACAACCTTTTGAAAATAAGGAATGTGAAATATGAAGGTCTAACTGAATAACACATAACTATAATCCCGAATAGGAGAAAATTTGAGGTAATTAGAAATATGGACATGCAGGAAAAAAATGTCCAATTAATTATGGATAGTGAAAGAGAAGATTGATCAAAAGAAAGTGAATGATCATAATAAATTTAATAACTACCAAACCATAAACCAATGAGGTGTGAAAAACACCATTAATTCATTAGAAAAGAAGGTAATAGGATAAATTTTTTATTTCCATATTGTTTTCTTAGATTTGAGTAATTCATTTACCATCTAGACTAAGAACACAAGAAAATAATTTTACATAGTTTTCTTCCATTTCATAAGCACAAGTTCGTCCTTTTTTGTTATATAATCAATTTACACTTCTATCACATCTTTTATTCCATGAAATTAATATTAAAGATGATTATTAATGACTAAAGCACTAAAACCAACATCAAATGGATCACATGATCCAAACAATGATAACAATTTTTTCCTCTTTTATTTAGACACTAACCAAAACCAAAATGGATAGAAAAATGCAATATTACACCCAAAATGAATAAACCTTCATATGATTAAATAATATAGTAATATCCAAAATTCAATAATAACACCAAATGTTCAACTTAAATTATTCCATAAATAATACCCATATATACCAAATAACCCCAAAAAATTCAACATTATAGAATGTTTTAAACTAAAAGGCTATATCATACCCTTTATCATACATTCCCAAAAATATAATAGCATCTTTACCAAATAATATGTCATTTCTGATATCATGTTAATCCTAAGGGTAACATATACCACAACTTGATGAAACATATCCCAAAATACCATTAATCACTATAATAAACCACTATATAATCGTATAATGTAGTGAACTTCACCAAAATATCTTGAATCAAAATAAGATACCAACCTAAAGATAATATTTAGCTTAACCAAAAATATCTACAAAAACATCCCAAACTCAATGAATTACTTTTCAAACATCATGATTATTTATTACCCACTATAAAATAGACCATAATTACGTCAACATCAAATAATATACTAACCTAAAGGGATATTTAAACCTCACTATATTATTCTTCCTAAAACATAATAAATGTTTTAAATCAACTCAAGGTATAATCCATTATGGCCTTAAAAAGGTAATTTTCTCCAATAAATGTATGATCAAAAATAAAATTATTAACCTATGATGGTATTCATGACTCTTAAGTTACCTCACATGAAAAAATATTAATCTATAAAGTTATCTAAACCATGATCTAACACCAACTATTACCCCCATAAACTTACACACTCAAATTGAGTGCCTTGTATCATCTAAGATTGGTGTTGGTTTCTCAATTTAAAAAATGATGTCTGTCAATTAAGATGTTTAACATATTCATATTTGAATCTTGGTGATTAAAAGAATGAGTTAGAGTTGGAATTTTGGATAATAGGAATATGATTATTAGAATTTCTATGGAGGAGGATCTGATATTAGCTTGGTCTGGTTCTCCCCATGTATGTAACAGATTCCTCTTCTTCCTGTTCATATGGTCCTATGAGTTCCATAGGAACCACGATTCCCCTAAAATGGTGATTTGGGTAAGTTTCCCTAAAATTCCCATTCCATTTTACAATCCTTCAATAATTTTAATGACTGGAAAATTAATGGGTTGGTATTTATGATTAGATAGAAGAACTTTTGTTGTTAGTCATTTTATTCCCTTAAGAATCTACATCGAAGATGATGTTTCATGAATTAAAGTTGAGTATGTGTTGATCTTGGTTGGAGAAGAATCCTGATACAAGAAACTAGTCTGTTTTGACAAGTGGGTTCATTGTTTCTCTATGTGTAGGAATCTTGTTCATCTAAGGGATGTGTGTAGGGACAAGATCTTGAACCAACCATAGAAGACGAATGATGATGGGTCAAGTCTGGATGGAAGTGGTCGGGATTTTTTTTCTGATGCAGGTCAGAAAGAGTTTCAAGTCGATGACTACCTGATCCACAATCTTCTTACTTTATGGAGGCATTTAATCAGTTGGGCTCGGGTGAAGCAGTGAATGAGGCTTCTACAGGGAAATAGGTTATCTCTCGAGGGATTGATCCAAAATTTGTGGATGTGTATATAAAGTTGAAACATGATTTGGGTTTTTCATATTTATAGTCCATGTTTGGGTTAGGGGGTTTGAGGGTACATGTGCCTCAGATCCATTTTTTCCATCCAAGGAACCATCCTACATTGAGGTGTGAGAATTGGAAATGAAGATAAAAATAAGGTGGGGTTATAGGGTATAGGGATAGTGTTTCATAGCATCAACTCTTCCCATTATGAGTCTATCGAGTTGTTGATTGAAAATTTCCAATAGAGTATATGATTCAGGGAATGCAGGTCATAGGGGTTGTCGAGACTGAAACCAATTGGTTAGGTTCTATGAATGTTTGGCCAAATATTATACTGGGAAATAGTTTTGAAGGGTAGGCTATTTAAGGTTCTGTCTATGATCAACTAGAATAAATAAAATCTATTGTTTTTTATGAAGTGTAAGGTATCTCCAGGGTAGAGGAAAGTGATGATATACCTATCCATTTTTTAGATGTCAGTGTGGAGGGAAGTCATGGAAGTGGGCTTCACACCCTAAATATGAGGAAGGGTCTGAAAGAAAAAAAGGATTCAGGTAGCTATATTTTACATAAAAAATATAATACCAAAGTACATAAGGATTATTACTACCTACCTAAACCAACAGAGGCAAGGTCCTCTAAGAAAAAGAGTCGCAAGGATATTTAATTCAAATCTAATGATAAGAAGCATGACCGAACGGTGAGTGTGAATATTAGTGTGTAACTCAAATGACCCATAGTGTTGTCTCCAAATAACATGGTAAGGATGGTGGTGTGATGGGAAAATAAAATAAGATATAGGAGTATGGTAGATCACTCCTACAATGAGAAAACAACTAATCAGGTTGATGTCACTAAGGGAATGCCAACTGACTGGTAGTGGTATAAATGAAAATACATTCCAAATAATGTCAAAACCTAATATCATATCATACACTGTGAGGAAGAAATATTTTAGGAATCACCCCCAATTAATTACTCATGAGAAGATGATGATAAGATGGATAAGAGACTATTACTTGTGGAAACTAATAAGGGGAATACAGAGTGGATCAACAAGAAAGATTGTATTCTGGTAAGTGGTTTAAATGAAGGGAATATAAAAATAGAGGAGTGAATTAAAACATAGGAATACATGTCTTATTAGTTTGAAGACCTTATCAGGTATTATCTATCTATAGATATTAGTGGTCTCAATTGGAAATTATATTGGGAGAATGTGTCTAATAGGCTTAAATTATATTTTAATGGTTCAACTACCTCATATGGGATTTTATGATTTGTATTTTGTACTTTCATGGGTTATCAATTTTCTTTAATAGTGTTTTCAAAATAAAAAATAATAATTTTCAGTCGGTCTCATAAAATTCATCACAAATAAATCCTTTATAGAAAATATTAATTTAATATCAATCTTCATAACTTGAGTAAATAGAAAAAATAAGAAGGGTAAGCTCAAATTCTCAGTAAGGTTAAACATAAGCATTAAAAATTTAAGGGAATTAGTGAGAATAAGATGTGAATAAGGGAATGATTATATAATAAAAGCTCGTGAGAATAAAATAATATAACTAATACCTATCAAAACCTTGATCACAAATCATGATACAAGTAATGAATTGTTAAAATAATACAAGATTCATATAAATCAACAATAATGAGCCCTGTAAAAACAATCCTTGAGGAAAAGATACATTATAACTTGATCAAATCATAATGAAAACAGATTTTTAACTTGGAAAGTCATTTATATATCACTCTTACAATCACTCTAACAAATTTAGTAACATATCAGGTAATATCTAATAATCTCTTAGGAGAAACCTATAACAGGAGAACTCCACAATATTACCCATTACATTTGAGAGAAATAGAAGGCTGACCAATTCTTCATTTATAATGGAAACACACATCCTTAGTTTATAATTAAATAACCCAAAAATCATCTATACACATGTACAAGTACCATATAATGAGAAAAACAATTATATGCTTTCAAATTTCAACATAATGACAACCATTGTTCTTTCATATCCTGATTTACCTATGGAAAATTAATGGAATCCATGAAAATATCTTGGAAAAAAATATAATTCATCCAAATAAAGAATAAGGATGGTATCATTATATCATATCCCTAATTTATCTTATTTATAATCAAGGGTTGATGTTGTTAAGGAATATAAATAACATTAAAAGATTATTAAAAACATTATTGAGGAAAATACACTTTCCACTTTGAAAATAACTTTTAAAAACTGAAAATTTAAATAAATATGAGAAATATTTGTATTTGAAAATAACGTTATAAAATTTAAAATAAGATTCACAAAAAAATCATGATAGTGAAAAATAGAGGTTAGGTTGTATCTGATAAAATAAAACAATGCTTTCAAACTTTCGTAAAGAAAGTCAAAATGTGTCATAAAAACAATATTAAAATGAGTAATTTTTAGATCCATTATAGATAAATTAATAGAAACATCGAAATTATATTAAGAATCTATTTATGTTTATGTAATAACATTTTATAAAACATTGTTATGGAAGAGAAATATTCTCGATCTAAAAGAGGATACAAGATCGATAACACTTCCAAGAAAATTTCTTAATGTTTCATTAATTATTAAGGGAGGAAATGGAATTTAAACATATAAACACATACATAACTATATAATAATAAAATATATGTATTTTGAAAAAATTGGGGAATATGATCCATTATAAAGGAACTTTGAACATATAAAATCCCAAAATAAGATGGGATTATATCATAAAAATACTTATATTTTTGTCAACTTTTGATTCATAAGACCATGAAAATAATTACTAAAAATGAATCATTAAATACCATGACTATAATTAGATGAATTAAATAACATTTCAAGGGTATATACATATTCTATATAAAATAATATTGGTGCATAACATAAAAATATGTCCCAAAGAATGAAATTTTGAGATGAATAACCCTTACAAAGATAATGTCATAGAGTTGAGAATTAATCAATGGAGATATTATGTGTAACAAATATAAATCCACAAAACACAAGTGTAAATACAACATAAATAAAAAAAATCATTTCACAATTAATATTAACATAATATAATCAATGAAGAAGTGATATAACCTAATGATAGGAAATTGAGTTAAGAAACCTCTTACCTCGAGTCCAGAATTTCTAGGTTTGGTCTTTAACTAAAATATAATAATATTATATTAATTATTTTCATGTTTTATAAAATTTATAGGTTTATTATATTATCATTAAAACATTTATTTCATTTATTTCAGTGACATATTTAATTAATTGATCATTTGAGTCCATGCTGGTTATTTTGAGAATGTCCAGTTCATAATTTCAAAAAAAAACTTTAGTATGCTGATCATGTTAAAAGATTTAAATATTTCATTATCTCCATAATAATAATCCTAAAATAATTATAATTTTTGGAAATTAATTATACTTTTAGAACCAACTATGTTATATGGTTCTGAAAAATGAATTATGTTACAATCATGGAGATAGTCAATCAAATGTATGAATGAGTAACATTTCCACTTTTCAAAAAAACATAAGGGAAAAAAGGTAAGTGTCATATTATATTTTCATAAAAATTATTATATCATAAATATCATATTATATCTAAAAATA
This sequence comes from Viscum album, assembly GCA_963277665.1. Taxonomy (NCBI): domain Eukaryota; kingdom Viridiplantae; phylum Streptophyta; class Magnoliopsida; order Santalales; family Viscaceae; genus Viscum; species Viscum album. Next base: position 311,038,867 of record OY728167.1, on the reverse strand, counting down.
CACTTATATATAGCATCCATGTGAGGTGGTGATGAAAAATGAACTGCATCGCTTTGTAGAGGAGGTAATACACACGTACTAATGAAGGACATTATAATTTTTCAATGGATGGAATTGTAAGAAAATAGATGATATATTATCTTTAAATAATGATAATTATGTCATTAATACCATATAAGTACTTCAAAAACATTATTATTACAATCTGTGAGAAGCGATGATGGAAAATAAATTACACCAGTTCTTGATGTGGTAGTCCTCTGTATGCACACACACGATGGTTTAATTTCCAATTATATGAAGAAGGAGATGGATTATAGTTTATAAATCAACATAATAAATTCCAATTATATGTTAGATATTGATTTTATTGGTAAAATAATAAATAAAATTAAAAAATTCAGTTAAAAGATCTACCTCTTCACTAGATAAATTTATTTTCTTTACACATTAATCCCTCTAGGGTTGGTATTATGAAAAAAATAATTACTACAGAATATGGGGAGGGATGTCAGGAATGGATTTTGGTGGGTATTTTATAAACCAAATGGATCATGAAGTGTGTATATGAGAGGAGAGGGGTGTCCTTTTATTAGTGGGGGAGGACACACATGAAATGTTTCAAAAGATTAAAATATATTAATATCATTATCTAGAAAGATGTCTCAAAAATGGACCATTTAAGAATATAGTATTATATAGGGTAAAATTATGACTATAAAATAGGATTTTTAGCTCATTTTAACTTTTATCAATTTATTTTAACCCCCCCAGAACATGGTTTAACCTTAACCGGGGTAACAAATTTTTATGTGTTTAATATTCATTATGAAAAAAATTAAGTTAAACTTTTTAGATAATATTAATTATGATGATTATATATACGTAATTAATTTTATCAATTTAAATTCACCAATGTGGAATAATTTTACTACAAATTAAACACAAAAAATGTGAGGAAAAAAAGTTTTCTAGAAAAACTTTCTTCTTAGCTATAAATTTTTTTATATAGAAATAAATCCAAAAATTTATTTTGATATAATTAATAGGATTATTAATAATATAAGTGAACTATTTATACTTGAAAAAAAATTAAAATAAAATTTTTAATTTTTAATTCATGAAATGAAAAGACAAATTTCAATAAAGATTGTAATTTTTCACTTTTCATTCGATAAATCAACATTTTCAGAAAATTCTGAAATATTCTTCCTAATATAATTTTGAAATGATAAATTCAAAATTGATATCATTTTTATAAATTAAATTTTATAAAATTGGATAAATTAATCAAAATATTTTCCCACAAAAATCAATAAAACCCATTTGGAGGGAAAAATATATTTTTAAATCATTAAATGAATCTACTAAAAATTGAATACGTTTTTATTAAGAATTAATCAAAAAGATTGTATTGAGTATGAAATTTATAAATATATTTCATAATTTTTTTATTCCTATTCAAACCCTTTAATTTAACATCTAGTTTATAATGGTCATATTTAAGTAACAATATTTCATGGTTTTTTATGATGAGTACTGTGTTCCATGAAATTGAAAATAGTATTATTTCTATAAAAAGACTTGGGATATTACACTTTAATCCAATTGAGCTTTCAGAATGGCTGGGTTCTATAGAATAACATCTTATGACATATGTGTTCTGGTGATCATACATAGTGGTCGACTCCCAAAAAGTGATACAACTAGCTGACTGTTCCCCCTCTCAGTTTCTTCCTTCCATTCATAGTGCAGTTATATGGAATTGATAGTGGTTGTGTTGTGTAGTAGACTATGTTGTGAACTAATGTTTTGGTATATGATTGTGGTATGAAAATATATTATGTAGTTATTGTATGTTAGTGAAGTTTAGGGTTATAGTTTGTGGATAGTGGAAGTGATGAAAGCACCAAGACATGTGTCATTAGTACATAAGGGGGACTAGATTAGTAGGGAACTGTATGTGGGGTTCCACATTTATTCTATTTTACAAATTTTTTATAAGTACATATTTAGTGATTTAATTTATGTTGATATGGGTTGGTAATTATCTTGGGATGGGACATGAGTTACTTTTATAATTTATTCATGAAATATTTAGTGTTCTTCTTCCACATTGACATGATACTTTCTAAAAAGGGACCTAATGAGTATACTTTTATTCCCACCCCTACTTATATATTTTTTATAAAAATTTAGGAAATACTCAGTGATGAAAATGGATAATATTACAAGATGATGTCATGATTGCTTATCATTTTAAAACAAATCCTTTTGTTGTTTTTTTTATCCTGGTGTTTTATTTATAGATATAATTTTATTTTATACGACATTACATGAATTATTATATATTGATAATGGATTTTTGGTTTTTTCTATTTGTGGTTTTTGTGGTTATTTTTTGTTTTCATTATCTTTCACGGGATTAAAGAGGGTAATGCCTCCAATATTGTAAGTTTCATACCCTTGGTGATAGTCACCATCCCATGTTTAATTAGTGGATGGGTTTAGGTGTTTCAAATAACTAAATTACTGACTCAAGAGAAGTTTTGGTGTTTTTTGGATCATGAAAAAATCCTTTAAAAAACATAAAGGTGGTAATTGGAGGTAATATGTAGAAATTGATTCATAGGAATCAACACAGGGCCCCGATTTAGTAGGAGGTTCTCAGGCCCTAACATCATATCCACTAGTTTCTCATCATGATGTTTAATATTTTCTTAATTTCAATGTTGCATTTAAAGTAATTTTAAACCCAAATTATGTGCATCCTAAGGATTATAATGATCTTACCTCACCAATAAATGTTAGTAACCAATTCAATCTTGATACTGAGGTAGGGATGGAAGGATATTTTAGTGGGTCTCTTCATATGCATAAGAAGAATAAGTATAAGAATTTTATCATGAAGGATGATTTTGTTTCAAATTATCAATCACTACATCACTCACTTGGTTTCTCATAAATTTAATTAATGCTTATATTTTTTATAGATCAATTATATTTTGATTCAAATCTGATGAAGTGTTATATTTATTTTTACTTTTTTTTTGTATTTTCTTATTTTCTCAATACTAAATTGAATCACTCACTTTAATATAAATTCATTAATGAAAATAGGTGTTCAATATAGTATAATAAAAAACATTAAATTCATTGGTTCAAGTAATAAACCACTACGAAATACAAAACAAGTCTTTGTGTATTTCATTTCAACTAACCATGAGTATTACTGTGTCAAATTGAAGCATGATATCACCCAATATAATTTACTGATACTGACATAATTTTTATGATATATTTTTACATTTATTTAGGATTATATTAATATTTTACTAATGAATTTTAAATTTATGAAATTTTTCTTATATTGAATATTTTTTCAAATATTATTGAACAAGATAAATTAAAATTTAAATAAAGATATTGTGTTTTTTATATGTTCGATTAAGAGGATTATTTTTTAGAGATATTGTTGAACTATCACATAGAGTTTTTTGTTCAAAAATAGTCAAGATTTTATAATATATATGGGGTGATTTAAATGGGTATATTGAGAATTATTATTAGATGTTTAAAATGATATATACTTCCAATTAATTGTTCAATTGGGAATTTATTATATGTGGTAAAACTAGAATGAAAAATGCAAGTCAAAATAGGATATTTTGAAAATAATGATGACAGGATCAAATGAAATATTTGAGACCCAATCTAAAAGGTAATTTAGTTATTTAAAATCATTCAATTAATTTATTATAATGTTAAATTATTATATGATTTATATTTTTAGAATAAACAATAAAAAAATTAAATATAGAAAGTATAAAGATTAAATAAATAGAGAATTTGTAAGGATTTTTTTAGTGATAAATATTTTATCCAAGTAATATTAGAGAATTTTATTTTTATTTCTAACTCACAACACAACTGGAAGAAAATTTTTCATTAATAAACTATCATAAAAATATAAATATATTATTTTCTCATTTATTCAAAACATTAATTATAAAAATGATGGACTGATTTTATCATCTAGAATTCTTATTTTCATGTTCATAGAGGTTTATACCTTCCCATAATTTTTTTTATAATTCATCTTATGATATTGTTTGATATATATATGACTTGGATAATACCAATCATAGAATTTACCTAGTCAACCTTATTGATGGAGATCCTTTTAAATCATATATACCTACATGGTTTAACTTTTTTCATTGCATACCATTAAGGATGAGATTAATGTTTGAGTAGATTTGTACTATAAATAAGTAAAAAATGTTGATTTAATATAAATCACAAATATTTGTAAATATTAATTAAAATCCATCTTCTTAGTTTTTGGTCCAATGTTTTGTATGGCTCCAAACTTTAATAATTATTTGTGATTATGAAACATATTTGAGTGTATTATTTCTTCCAAATTGGAATCTAAATAAAATAAGTTTAACTTTTTTTTATCTTAATCAAATGAAGGTTTATTATATTTATAATCCTTATTAGAATATTTTTTATGAATCTATATGTTTTTTGACTAGCTACGGAATTTCCTTATAATAATGGGAGAAAAATATATCTTCATTATATTTTAAACCATTAAAGGGATTTAATTCATAAGATGTATTATTTAGTTTCATAGGATAATATGGAAGATTTACTAACTAAGTATACACATGAACAAATAAGTTCATATAGGATTCATAATTTTCATGAGAGATATGGACTCTTTATAGAAAATGATGAAAATTTTATGGTCATCTATGATGGTAAAACCACTTAAAAGGAAGGAATTATTATTTTATATTATAATAAGTATAATGAATACATTAAAAAATATGTAAAATCTATATAAAAAAAATACCTTAAATTTTTAATTAACCTAATGGGTCATAAATTATATTGTGAAATTTTTCTTTGAGAGTAAGATTAGCATAGAAGGCAGAGTATCTACATTTAAGGAATGCTTGGTAGTGAAAGGTTTAAATAAAAATCATGGGATTGACTATGAATAACCCCTATTAATCCTTATAATTAATAAATCTATTATTATCATTTCATCAATTGAACCATTATAGTATCATAAAATTTATGTCAAAATATAATTCCATAATGGGAACTTTCTCGATGATATGTGTAAGACAAAAACAAAGAGTTTGTATGATCCCAAGTATGATACATATGTGTATAGTTAAAAATTATGCATTTATGGACATAATTAGGCTTCTTAGGCAAGAATATTTTGTTTAATAAATAATCAAGGAAATTTTATTTATCAAAAATGAAGAAGACTTCTTTTTATTATTTTGAGAGTGACTATATTTTTAATTTTATATGTTTATGAAATATTACATTTTATAAAATAAACTATAAATTCATAATGTGTAAAGGACTGTATTATGAAATTATTTTTAATAAAATACTTAAAATAAGTCACATATATTTTAGGTAAGAATAGTTTTAAATATATATTAAGGATAATTAATAAGCTTTTTAAGGCATATTTATAGTAAAATACCAAACCAATTCATGAAAAATTAATTTAAGATATAAAATATAGGTGAAATTTATAAAAATATTATTTCAAAGTGTAACTTTCCTTATAATGATAAATAAATTGAATTCATTAATGAAATAAGTTATCACTTGTAATAAGATCCATCAAATATTCCATGCTATGTAATATTGTAGATGATCTATATGCTTTAATCATGATGAAAATTTATTAATCCTATCCTAATTTACATTATTAAATCACTATCTAGAATATATTAAAGTAACTTTAAAGAACTAAGGAAACCTTCTTCATATATGAGAGTGAAGTAATACTCACTATACGTCATTACAATTATGAAATCTTCTAATAAAATAGTGATGATTTTAAATAAAAATTTGAGTTTATGTTTTTTGAAAAAGCACCCTTATTAGTTAGAGAATTATAAAAAATAAATGGTGAATATTTCTATAATTTTTTCCCACTAAATCAATATATTATATCTAAAATGGATTTTTTTAGATTAAGAAGTTAATTTTTAAACTTGATGTTGTCTAAATAATTATGGATCCCATTAAACTCTATTATAGAAATAATAGTGTGATTTAATAATCTTGGAAATCAAGATATCATAATAAATATGAATAAATCATTAAATGAAATCATCTTATTCATGGGATTATATATCATCATTGTGTACATATATGTAGGATTTCTATAAATGGTAATTTAGTAGAACTTATTACCAGACCACTAGCACAAAAAAAGATTACGGGTCATATTTAATCTCTCAACCTTATATGTGGGATATTTTTTTACTTCAAATGGTTGGGATGGATATTGTAAACATAAGACCAATCATGATATAATGGTTTGGGATAATGATGGTATTATTTATTACTTTGTTTATTAATAGTAAAACATTCTTTCATTCTCACAAATTTATTCTATTATACTTTAATACATTATATTTTTTTAATAAAACTTTTATTAATTAATTACCATATTATATCCCTAGTCAAGGACTATCATTAAAGTAATTTTATGATACAAGTTTAGGGTAACCAATACTTGTATAAATGAAACCGTATAGAGTCTACACATTTATTACAAGAGAGACTTATTCAAATTGATATAACTCAGCATTAGAAACACTATATGAATTGACCCATTAATATATTTTCTATATCTCTAATGGGATTTTATTCATGTTTCATTTGACTGATGAGTTCTAAATATATATTTTCCAGGCGAAATTTCTTGTTTATTATTCTAGCATATATAATTTTAATAATTTGAGCTAAATAAATGGTCACTAGTTATGTTTCCAATTATGGGTATCATATTTTTCAAAGTCATATTTTGATTTATTTATTTATAAGAAAAATAATAATTCATGATTATTTATTTAGTTATACAGATAATATATATAGTCATGGTTAATACATTTTTTATATTAATATCTTTAATTTACTCAATATGATGAGAGAGATATTAGAGTTAAGATATTTTGATTTGACATGATCTATTTTAGAATTACTCTACCTAATTGATAAGCTTATTATCCAATAAAAAATGTCACATTATCTCAAGTGTATTCTTCAATTACTAAACATTGGAATATAGTAATTAATAAAAGAAACTTTTTGGTGGATAATTTTCTTAGAAGATATCCAAACCATAAACTATAACAATGAAAATATGTTTTATAATCTAAATATAAAATCCAAAAAGCATTACATAGTGAAACATAAATATAAGTATCAAACTAAATCTAAATGACCATGAAAACATCACTAAAAAGAATAGTAGTATAATACATGAGAGAATTATCCAGATCCACAATAATAACTCCTCTTGAAAACCAATATGGCATACCTGAAAAACAATTTATAGATGTAGGGGTGAGTAATGGTACCTGGTAATATTTTGATAATGATTCCCATAAATTATCATGTGTAAGTCACCCATATATGTTATCCTAATGTCAATTTTATATAATTTAAAAAATTAATAAAATATTTAGTTTATATGAAAGGTATTAGAAATTCAACTTTTATTTGAGAATTATAAAATGTAAATAATAATCCCAATATCTATTTTTATGAAGGTATTTTTATCCAAACCTATAGTAAATTATTCAAAACCTCATGGAAAAACACATAATTTATCATCAAAACCAATAATTTATATAAAATTGAACTGTTTATTAGCTTCATGTGCTTAATTGTTACATGAGAATCGTTACACATAAGGTACCCCACTATAAACTGATAAATCCTTACCAAAAAGTATTATTTACCTACCCAATAAACAATATAAAAAAGCTATCAGCCATCCAAACACTTTCACCCTTCCATTTATACATTAATTAACCACCATATAGAAGGTAGAAATATTAACATTGTAACATCACTGATATACCGTTATTCAGACCTTTAAATAACCTAACCTATGTTTTTTTAGAAAATTTAAAATATTGGAAGAATATCATAAATCATAATAAAAATTCACATTCATTACTTTAAAATAATAAAATTGAAATTTAAAACTTTTCTTCTCAATAAATCTCAAAAAACACCTTTTAAACATTATTTCAAGTAAATAGTTTAAAAACTATATTTAAAAATACATTAAATCAAAAAACCATTAGTCATAAAGAAATTATAATAAAAATTATTTCCAAAATACCTACCATTTGAAATATATTCATAACAATTCATTATTAAAATCTATATCAATAAATTTTACCAAAATGAAACAGTGACTATTAAATTCATGATGGGTAATAAAACTGTCATTTAAAAAAAATCCTTTTTAAACAATGATTTTATAAACCATAAAAAAGATCTATTAAATATAAATCATAATCAAACAATAATTATTTTAATAAATTATCCAAACCATATTAATATTAGTGATCAAAATAAGAATATGTCATAGCAACCTACACAGATAATATTTCCTATAATTCATTGAGTAAATTAATTTCAAGATATGGGTTTCAATCCTATACACAAAACCCTATCATCAAAATCATTATTTTAATCTCAAGATTCATTCCCTTTGTTTTATATATCCCCAATATATAGGTTACATGAGAGAGTAAATAGAGATAATAAGGGTGAGAGTAGATTGAGATTACTTATATTAAACCTAGGTTTAAATTGATTAAATAATTCTAATGATCTACTTATACATGTAAGTGAGACTTATAATTCACTCTATTAATTCCATAAAAAATTAATTATGACTAAATAGGGTATTAAATTAGTTTTAATCAGATTATAGGTATTTTAAAGATTATAGGTTTATTTAATCATGTATATTAACCGTTCATGCCAAAACATCTATTTATCGATGTTTAGTTTCATAGTTATTTAATAATGCCCTAAACCATGTATTCTTATATACCATAAGTAGTGGAAAATACATAGTTTTTTTATATAGTTATCTAATAATCAATTGATCTATTCATTCATATCTATCTCAAGATGTTTTATATGTGTGTTTATCTTAAATAATTATTTAACTATTCATTGTGTCATCCATCATCAAACTTTCAATCTAAATCCCAATTTTTTATCCCATAATAAATAAAAAAATAAATTATTAATGATTATTGATTCAATAATTTCATAATTATCCTCAACATAAGAATTTATTCCCCTAAAAACTAATTAAGAACTTCAATCTCCAAAAAAATTGTTCACTTTTATTACATTTGAGTTTCTATTTCCCATGTTTCCTATTAAATTCCACTATGTTTCCATGTCACCTATACAAATGGTATAATCCTTCTATATAATGAATTTTATTTCTAATACATAATTTTTATAGAGAGTTTTTTCGTGACAGATAAAATTGATAGTTATATAAAGAATATTTTGTAGTCTATGCTAGACTCTAAGTCATCTCTCAAGAAGTGTTGGTAGCTTATAGTGTGTATTTTTAATAAATATTACTAAAAAAGAGTGGTGATTCTGAAAACAGTTTTAATAAAATAACTTAACTTAAAAAGTTTAATAATTAATAGAATAAGGAGGTGATTTAAGAATTATGAGATAATGAGATCACTTCAAGTACACTACACATCTTGGATAGTTCATTGTTCTAAAAATTCCACAGGGTATTGTTTAAATATTTGGTTGAGGGTTGTCAAGATCTTGATTCCCCTCTTTCCTCTCAAAACGTTGCACAAAGTACCAACCCTTGACTAAAAAATCATTTTTTCAAGGTTTGGACTTCAAGAACAGATTAAAGGCTACTAAAGCATAATAACATCTCATATATGTGTGAGATAGAAAGGATTATTGTGTTTTTTAATCATAACAACCCAAGATTCCCACATGAAATCTCAAACGAATTGGTGTTGAAATAAAAAATGTTTCACTTAATTATATAAATAGAAATGAAATCATAGGAGATTCATTTCAAGATAGGGAATAAGTGAAATATTTATCACACAAATTACACAAAACCAGTAGAAGAACAAGTGCCGGAACCCCCTCCCAAGTGTGTGTAGCTCCCTCGAAATGATCGTCCACCGTTTAGCTTGACATCGGGAGGAGGAGGAAGCTCAGGTGGAAATTAGCATTCATCTTTGATACCCCTATGAGGATAGGGGCCTCCAGAACTTCTTGGATGATGAGAGGAATCCTTTGGGTCTCCAAAATATCAGAGCTTTTCCTCCTGGCCGAACTTACAAAATGGGGAGCCCAAGTTGCAATTTTATTGTAAAATGGGAAGGTGGTTTTGATCTCACAGATTTCTTAAAACCAATTGTCACATGGTTTTCAACATATATAAATAATTATATCGCTATAGAGAAAATAAAAAAGTCTTATCCACACCTCTTGAATATCTCCACCGAAATTTTGGCTTCATTTGGACATCTACAGCTCATGATGTGGACAGATAACATCACACCACTTTTGACTTCGTGCAGATTCAGTGTGCTGGATAGATCAGGTCGATTGAGCCATCATATAGACGAATGGGTCTTAAGTTCCTTCAGATAAAATTTAGCCCAATGAATTTTTGACAAGGCCAAAAAATCACATCCCAGATGGATTCATGGTTCAGTATCAGTGTGTGGATGATTCCACTGGTGTGCATAGATCCTACGCACTTTGGACCATTTTTCTTGGACATCATCACGGGTCCTCCAAATTACCTCTAACTTCAATGAAATTATCCAAACCAGTGACATTTCATCATTTTTAACAGTGATAAAAATAAAATAATTCAATCAAACACGAATTTAATTTTTTTATTATATTTGGAATTTATAATACAAATTCAGTTTAATATAACGGTGTAAGGTGAAAATGAAACAGTGAATCGTGGTACAGTCACACCCCCAAACCTTAACATTTTCACTCCTTCGAAAAGTTATATTTTTATAAATTATGAATGTATAAATTTGCAACTTAATAAAGATTTAAAATTCAATTAAAATTAAATTCTTGATAGACATGTGATCAAAGAAAAAATCATACTGATGAGCTATTCTCAATGATCATTGAAAAAAGACGTCTAAAAATTTGTATCTAAATGAAATTCTAAGAGATGCATGATACCACTCAAAGAAAATAATTCAAAAGTTAATCTTGTCACCAATTCTCCATGTGTATGTGTGAAAACTATTTCATGTTATTATTTCCACCATCTGTTGATAAAATATAAGCTATTTTAATAATTGTCTACTTACAAGATCCTTTATATCAAACATTACCCACATCCTTTGCAATCATATTTAAAGACCCAATCACTTAAGAATTCCCATAATTCAAACCATAAGCTCTAGACCTAGATATCCCCATATATTGTATATTTCATCACTCCCCTCAATTATTTTTTTTCAAAAGTTGCACTTCAAACAAATCTCAAACTCTTCTCCCAACCCATGTTTGATATCATCATGACACTAATTGTAATAGTTATAACAAGATAAAAAGTAGAGGAAGGGTGTTTTTTGACCTTCCCAATATACAACCTTTTTTGTGTTTTTTTAGGGCCTACAACAGTCGGATAACAGGTACACATGCATAGGTCATTCTGGTAGAGTAATGAAATAGATCAAATAAGGAATGATTGTATGGAAAAATGATTTTGGAAAGTAGAGAAAAATAAACCTAACTTATTTTTTCCTTCCATTAAGTAATAAATTTTAATATTTCTTGGTTGGGTGCCAAAATGTGTGGAGATATTAAGTGACACAATTTTCCCTTAAACTATTCAAAAAAAGGTCACCATTATTCTCAAAGGTTTCAAAACGATACAACCATTTATATCATCAAAAAATAACTAAATTTCAAAAAAAGTCACACCATAGTATTGAATTCTTTCTGAAATATATATTTCATCAAAAAAATAATGTTAAAACAACAAGAAATATAGACATTCCACATGCATTTTCAATAACTTCCATTATTAAATGGGAATCATTGTCCATGATAAAGTGGGCATAAAAAAAGTAATATCAAAGCACAAAAGTGAGGGGAGGGAAGGGGTAAATTAGAAATACAATTTAGAAAGATAAAAAGAGAAAAAGAAGAAAGATGATGAAAATTAGTAACTAACCCAGGATATACCTGTCCCCCACACCTAAAGTGTGTCGTGTCCTCACTATAAGAAAAGAGAATGTGGAAAGGAAGGATAAAACTTGGTTAGTTTCATTCATAGATTGATTCTTGAACATTGATTTTCTCTATCAGGGACTCCAGAATGGATTCATTGAAGTGCTTCATCCACTGCCCATTAACTGTGAAGGTTTTCTTAGTTTCTTTATTTTTAACATGGACAACACCAAATAGAGAGGCGTTAGTAATAGTGTATGGTCCAAACCATCAAGAACGAAGCTTACTAGGATATAATTTCATCCTTGCATTGTAGAGGAGGACCTTTTTCCCAGTGTGGAACTCATGATGAAGGATAAGTCGGTCATTAGAATCCTTGGTTCACTTCTTATAAATCCAGGAGTTATCATAAGAATATCTACGCATTTCCTCCAACTCCTAGATCTGTAACTTCCCCTGAGTACCTACACCAGAAGGGTTAGAATTGCGTTTTTCTAATGTCCCAGTAAGACCAGTGCTCAATCTCAATAGGGAGGTGAAAACTTTTTCAAAAAACAAGCCTATATGGTGACATTCCAATGGGAGTTTTGAATGAATTACGGTAGGCCCATAACGAATCATCAAGTTGAAAACTCCAATATTTTATACTGGGTTAAATTTTTTTTTCAAGAATCTATTTTAAGTCTCTATTTGACACATCGGCTTGACCATTGGACTGTGGGTGATATGCAGTAGACACTCTATGACCAACCCCACACCGATGCTAAAGTGATTTCATTTTTTGGTTGTAGAAATGAGAAACCTGGTCACCAATGATGAATCTATGTAATCCAAACCTACAAAATATCTGAGTTCTCAAATATTACAATATTGTTTGGGAATCATATGTATTTATGGCTAGTGCCTCTACCCATTATGAAAAATAATAGACCTCCAGAATAATGTGCAAGTTGGTAATGGAATTGGGAAATGGACATATAAATTCAATGCCCCAAACATAAAAAATTTCATGAAAGAGCAACGATTGTTTTTTCATTTCATTTCTTCTAGAGACATTCCAAATTCTTCAACAACAAGTAAAAGATTTGAAAAAAACAAGGGAATACTGAAAAAATTATTGCCCAAAAGAGACTAGAACCAAGGACCTTGCAAGCTGTCCTTTGGGTACCAAAGTTCCCCCCACAAGAAAGAGTGTGGTAGAATCTAAGGACAGAATGAAACTCGCTATCGGGAACACAATGCCTAATGACCTGATCCCTATATGTGCGCCAGAGGTAGATTTCATCCCAAATGTACCAAAAAGACTCATTTTTTAGAGAATTGGATTGTTTTTTTGTTGAAATCAGTATAAATGCAAGATAATACCAAATAATTTACAATTTCGGCATACCAAGGAATAACATATTGCACTCGGTATAATTTCTCATTAGGAAACATGTCATTAATGGTAATACATGGCGATGAGTCAATGTCCAAGGATGGAAGGATACTATTGATATGGTTAGCCACCACATTCTCTGCTCCTTTTGTATCTCGAATTTCTAGATTGAATTCTTGAAGGAGGATCATCCAGTGAATGAGATGTGGTTTGCAGTCCAGTTTCTTAAGGAGATACCAGAGGGCTTCATGGTCAAAGAATATAATGAGTTTGGACCCAAAAAGATATGACCTGAATTTTTCCAAGGTAAACACAATGGCAAGGAGTTATTTTTCAGTTGTGGTGTAGTTTTCTTGGGCATGGTCCAAATTACGTGAGGTATAGGCAATGACATGGGGAGCTCGATCACCCCTTTGTGACAGGACTGCCCCAACTACATCGTTTGAGGCGTTACACCTGAGCTCAAATGGTAAATCCCACCGAGGTGGTTGGATTATCGGGGGTGACGTGAGACTCCATTTTAACTTATTAAAAGCTTCCTCACATTCATTATAAAAAAAAATTCCTTTTCTTTTTGGAGTAAACATAAGAGGGGGTGTGAAATCTTACTAAAGTCAAAAATGAAATGATGGTAAACTCCATCATGAACTAGGAAATACCGCACATACCGTACATTTTTTTCTAATGGTAGGGAATAAATGAAATCCACTTTTGATTTATCTACTTGGATACCATTCCTAGAAATGGAATGTCCTGAAACTATACCTTGCTGCACCATGAAATAGAATTTATCATAATTTAAAACAAAATTCATTACAGTGCAGTGATGTAGGAATGAACCAAGACTACTTAAACATTCATCAAAATTGGATCCATAAATAGTGAAATCGTCCATGAAAACTTCCATGAAATTATCCAGGTAATCTGAAAAAATACTAACCATACATTGTTGTCAAGTAGCCGAAGCATTAAACATAGCACATGGCATCCTTCAACACAAAAATGTGCCAAATGGGCAAGTGAAGGTTGTTATTTCCTGATCCTTGGGGGCAATATAGATCTAAAAGTATCAAGAATAACCATCAAGAAAATAGTAATTGGACTTCCCTGTTATCCTCTCTAGCATTTGGTCAACGAATGGAAATGGGAAATGGTACTTCCTAGTGTGTTGGTTTAGTTAGTGATAGTCTATGTAGACACACCAACTATTCTGCACACGTGTTGGAAAAAATTCTTTGTTTTCATTTTTGATTACAGTAAGGCTGGTTTTTAGGACTACATTAACAGAACTAACCCTTTGGCTGTCAGAGATTGGGTAAATGATTCCAGTAGCCAATAATTTTTTTACCACATTTTTCACAAATTCTATGTGGATTGGGTTCAGTCGACGTTGTGCCTACCTCAAAGGTTTAGCCTCATCATTTAATAAAATATGATGTGTGAAAATTGATGGGCTAATACTAGGAATGTCAGAAACTGTCCATCCCAAAGTTTGTTTATACTCCCTAAAAAGTTCAAACAGTCATAATTCATGCTCTGGAGGGAGTGAACTGGAAATAATGATGCGTAACATGTTTCCATTCTTAAGATATGAATATTTTAAATCTTTTGGTAGTTCATTTAGTTCCAATTCATATGGATTTTGGATTTATGGGAGTTTGTGTGAAAGTGAGAGGTCAATGATCTCATCTAACTACTCTATGGTATCTTCCTCGGATGAGGAATGAGAATTAACAAGCTCAGCAGTATCATCGATGGTCATTGGATCCTCAGTGTTCAAGAAATCATCAATTAATAAACATGCATGACATTTTTCTAGACCACTACAATAATCAATGCATGATTAATTGCAAATAAAATCAATCAAGGATGAAAATATAGAAAGGGGAATGGGGGAATGAAAAGAAGTGTTTTCAGAGGAAGGGAGTATGTCAATTGAATTTAGAGAGATAGAGATAAATGTTCTTCTAAGGGGTGATTCGTTGCATCAAGGATGTTGAAATGGACTATGTCACCAAAAAATTCCATAAATAATTCACCATTATGGACATAAATTATGGTTTTGGAAGTTTTCAAAAAGGGTCTCCCCAATATAATAGGGGAATTTCAATTCATCCTACCATCTTCCATTTTAAACACATAAAAATCAGCCAGAAAAATTAAATCTCTCACCCTCACAAGAACATCCTCTAACACACCAAAGGGGTCTGCGGTACCCCAGTTGGCCAGTTGAACAACAATTTCAGTGTTCTTTAGTTCCCCAAACTGTAATGAAGAGTAAATAGAGTTAGGAATAAGATTTATAGAATCTCCTAAATCAATCATAGCAATGGAAAATGAATACTCACTTATGGTGCATTGAATCGAGAATGTCCCAGGATCGTTGCACTTGGTGGTATGTGATGGATCTATTAAGGATGATACATTCCTACCCAAGCTCACCTTTTCATATCCATGAAGTAGCCTTCAGTGTGTAAACATCGCCTTTAGAAACATAGAGTATCTTGGAATTTGTTTCACAACATCAATCAAGGGTATGTTTACCTACACTTTTTTGAAAATATCTAAAATTTCCTTATCTAGTTTAGTTTCCTTTTGTTTTCTAGGTTGGTTGGCCCTTTGGGGAAATGGAAGAGGAATGGGTTTCCTAAGAGACTCATCAATATACACACTCTTTCCTTTGGATGGGATTATCTCAAGACATGGTTTTTCAACATTTGGAACATTTTTAATGGTTGGGATAGAGGTTTCCTCAAGAGGGGATGACTATAATGGAGGATTCATCTGACTTTATAGTTTTTTTCCACTCCTAAGGGTGATGGAACTAACATTTCCTTTATCTCTAGGGTTGAATAATGGTTGATATGGTAGTTTACCTGACCCGTGACTTTGAATTTCACCCACTTAGTTAGCTAGTTGGCCTAATTGGAGTTTTAGGTATTGTATGCCTGCTTGCATGGTTTGTTGGTATTGTGTATTGTTGGAAGCCACTTGTTTCATCATATCTTCTAGTCTAGGCTCATGTTTTGGAGGGGGTGTTTGGAAAGGCCTTTGAGGAAGTTGAGGATTTATGGGTGGTGGTGGTGGATGACTACTCTGGCCCTATTGGTTCCAATGTTGTTGAGGTTGGTTTGAATACCCCCTACCTATAGGATTGGTTATCTTTCCACCCAGGGTTGGATGGATAGTATGGTTCTTGCCTAAATGGTTGGTTATAGGGGCGACCTGGAAAGATTTCCTCACAACTCTTGGAAGTTTCTCTCAATTGAGGATATTGGTTAGAGAAGTGGGTGTCAGAAGAACATATACCACAATTTATGGGAGGAGTATATTGAAATTTACCTTGGGTAAAAGAAAGTTGTCTAAGAAGGGTACTTACTTCTTCAAACTTTCTGTCAACCTTTTTCTCGAATTCATTAGATTGCACCACGTGGACAACTCAAATGGGTACACTGGACCTTGTACCAAATTGTTGACTATTCTGGGCCATGTTCTTGACCAAAGTTCTTGTAGACATTGGGGTCTCATCCACTTGCGATCCACCTACAACAACATCAATCATATTTCGATCAATATGAATTAGTCCTTCATAAAAATACTGAATTAAAAGTTGATCACTTATTTGGTGGTGTGGAAAACTGGAATATAACCTTTCAAAGCGTTCCCAATATTCATGTAATGTTTCTCCTTGTGATTTCCTTATACCAAAGATTTGTTTCCTTATAGTTGCAGTTCGAGAGGCTGGCAAATATTTTTCCAGAAAAAGGTGTTTCATTTCAGCCCAGCCTCTAATTGGTGAATTAACATAGTAAAGACAGTCTTTTGCAGTGTCTTCCTATGAAAATGGGAATGTTCAGAGCTTTAATTTTTCTTCATCCACATTTTCAGGTTTTAATTTAGAACACACTGTATGAAATTCTTTAATATTCTTGTGTGGATATTATCCAGGAAGTCGATGGAATCTTGGTAATAAATGAATTAGACCATATTTTAGTTCAAAGTTGGGTGCCTTGCCTTGATTTTGAATATAGGTGGTCCGGATATCAACATCAAGTGAGGTTAGTTATTTTAATGTTCATTTGTTTTCATCCATATTATGAATGTTTATTTTAGTTTTGATATTGGCTCCAGAATAAGAAGAGGAAGGATCAAGAAGAGTTTTTATTTTTTGTGTGTCCTCCTTTGAAGGGTTCTCTTGTGTGTCTCAGTGTCGCTGATGTATGATCCTCTTCAGTTCGGGTTCGAAAGGTGGTAGGTCTCCCAGATTTGAATTCATCATGAACAAAACCTATAAAATAAATAAATCAGAATAAAAAAGATAGGTATGGGTATAATATAAAAAAAATTCAAAAAAAAATCAAAAATATTATCAAGAAACACACTAAAAACTAAAGCGCTCCCCAGAAATGGTTCCAAAATTTGACCATGCTATCATGACAGTTCAAATTGATAGTTATTTAAAGAAGGTTTTGTAGTCTAGGGAAGACCCTAAGTCATCTCTCAAGGAGCGCTGGTATCTTATAGTGTGTATTTTTAATAAAGATTACTAAAAGAGAGGGGTGATTTTGAAAACAGTTTTAAGAAAATAACTTAACTTAAAGAGTATAATAGTTGATAGAATAAGGTGGTGATTTAGGAATTATGATAGAAGGAGATCACTTAAAGTTCACTACACATATTTTATAGTTCATTGTTCAGAAGATTCCACATGGTTATGTTTAATGCTTTGGTTGAGGGTTGTAAAGATCTTGATTCCCCTCTTGCCTCTCAAAACGTTGCACAAAGTACCAAACCTTGACACAACAATCGTGTTGTCAAGGTTTGGACTTCAAGAACATTTTAAAGGCTACCAAATAATACTGAAATATCATATATGTGTGAGGTAGAAAGGATTCTTGTGTTGTACAATCAGAACAACCCAAGATTCCCACTTGAAATCTCAACCCCATCGGTGTTGAAATAAAAAACGTTTCACTTAATTATATCAATAGAAATGACATCAGAGGAGATTCATGTCAAGATAGGGAATAAGTGAAATATTTATCACAAAAATTGAAAAAAAAATAGTATAAGAACATGTTCCAAAACTCACTCCCAAGTGTGTGTAGCTCCCTTGAAATGATCGTCCACCGTTTAGCTTGACATCAGGAGGAGGAGGAAGCTCAGGTGGAACTTCACCTTCATAATTGATCCCCATATGAGGATAGGGGCCTCCATAACATCTTGGATAATGAGAAGAATCCTTTGGGTCTCCAAAATACCAGATATTTGCCTCCTTGAAGAACTTACAAATGGGGAGACGGAGGTAGCATTTTATTGGAAAATGGGATGGTGGTTTTGAGAACATAGATTTCTAAAAACCACTTGTCACATAGTTTTTGATATCCAAACTACCTTATATAGATTTAAAGAAAATAAAGAAGTTTTATCCCAACCTCTTGAATATCTCCAAAAAAAATTTAGAAGCATTTGGACACCTAAATCTAGAGATATGGATAGATCACTACACACCACTTTTGACGTAGTACAGATTCGGTGTTTTTGATAGATCAGGTTGGTTGGGCCATCATATGGACGAATGAGTCTTAGGTTTCTTCAGATGAAATATATACCAATGAATTGTGGAAATGTCCACAAAACTTCATCCAATTTGGATTAATGGTTTGGTATAAGTGTGTGGATGAGTCCACTGGTGTGCGTTGATCGTGCGCAGTTTGGCCCATTTTTCTTGGACATCATCATGGGTCCTCCAACATTCCTCCAACTTCAATGAAATTATCAAAAAAAGTGACATTTTTAACAATGATAAAAATAAAATAATATAATCAGAAATGAAGTGAATTTTTTATTATATTAGGAATTTACAGTACAAATTCAGTTTAATACAATGGTGTAATGGTGAAAATGAAACAGTGAATCATGGTATGATCAATAGCTCATTCAAACAAATTCATATATATTTACAATTTATATACACCCTAATTTGGAACATGTTATTTATATGGTTGATATTTCTTAAATTAAGTAATATGAAAATATTGTGAATCATAATATATTATGGTTAAACATGCCATTTTTCCTTGTTTTATAATTATTTAATTTTCAAATAATTAAGACACACATAAGACTTCCTGATCTCAAACACTAAATTATATATTTAATCCTCACAGATAAAAATATAATTTATATCAAAATTTGGTTAATTACCATACAAATATTAATCAAATGAACTTAAGATGATTACTTATATACTAAGATAGGTTCTAGAATTGCCTTTTTTCCTATCTTCATATAATAGAATAGTGATTGAAATGGACTTTTATATGATGATTCATACATTTTCATTAAAATATAAGTTTTTTAACTATTACTATAAGAACTTTATACCAATGAAATATGATCATCCTAAGAACTCTTAAATGTTATTATGCATGCTCGAAGCATATCTTCCAAAACCTGAATATTTTTATCTATTTATCCATTAATCTAGGATGATATGTTTTATTCATCCTTAATTATGTTCTCATATCCTTTTGAAACACCTTATTTATTTTAGAAGTAATATATATGTATCGATCTAGAAAAATAGGATTAGAAACTCCATTAAGCCAGATAAATTATATAAAATAACATATAAAGATCTTTAATCACATGTGTTTCTCATATAGGTAATAAATTATATAAATTTTAAATTTTATCCACCATTACCCAAAAAAAATAATTATTATGTGGTGAATTTTTAAACCAATCATGAAATCCAAAAAAATAACTTCACGCTTCTATATTGGTATGGGTGAAGTTTTTAAGAATCCCTCTGATCTTTGGTGTTCAACATTTAACAATTGAAAATAAAAAAATAAAGAAATTAATTCAATTATAACTTAATATTTTTAAGCAAACAAAATGAAAATATAATATCATGATATATATTAATAAACCCAAGATGAATATCCAAACTTAAACAATGTAATGATTTCATAACAAAATGACTTAAATTAAAGGTAGATACCACATAATATTCAGAACAAATATTTGAATATGGTTTCATAACCTTTCCATTAGTGGTCTTCCATCCTTATAATATGTTATTCAAATTTTGATTCTATAACCCATCCACAAATGGTCATCCATCCTTGTAACAAATATCACATTCTTATATATTTAGGTGTATATGGGTTTCCCTCTTTTATATGATTTATAATCATTCGTGTTATATTTATTATTGATAAAACCATACTATCATATTTTTATTTAACCACTAATTGAAAATCACCCAACATGCCCATCAATTTTTAGTAGTATTTTTTTCTTTAACTTCTCTAGTTTAAGAATTCTGACTCAAATAATTACCAATAATATTACCTTTTTCTAGTGTGTATGAAATATTAAAATAAAAAAAAAACTAAATATATTTAACCCATATGAAATGATTTAATTTAAAATATCATTGAGGTAATATGTATTTTAAGCTCTTATGATATGAAAATATCATGAACGTCTAAATTTCCTTGATCCATAATCCACAACATTGAATCCTTGTGTTATGAAATGACCTAAAACTACATAAAAAGCATAAAAATATAGCACATAACAATCAAGTACTTCATGAAATATTAAAAATATTGTTGAGGAAAGAGGTATATTTAGTTCTTCAAAATCATTATAAAATCTCCCACTCCATTCAAACTTCACAGACTTTTAGGTCAATGTTTTCATTGCCAAATCTAGATTATATAATTTATGAATTAAGTGATGTAAATAGCTATAAAACCAAGAATAAAATATTTCATAAATATTAAAGGGTTTATTATAAATCATCATGAATTTTACTTTGTTTTGATATATATAAATCTCTTTATCATAAAAATGTGTCATTGGAACTTGACATCTTGAATCCATAAATAAAATTTAATGAATTTGGCATACAATTTATCTTCAAGTAAATTATATAAAATGATTTCTGAGTTTATTTCATTGAATATATTTTATCTAGAATAAATTAATAGATAATTCAAAAATATTATAATAAATGTGTCAACAAATTTGTGAAAAAAAATATTTATTAATTCCATGAACATTGCATAAGAATTAGTAACTCTAAATAGCATTGCTAAGAACTCATAATTCCCATGAAAATTTTAAAAATATATTCCTTGTATATCATATTATCTTACCATAAATTATTTGTATCTCAACCATAAATATTTATTTTATAAATACCAACTTCCCTTAAGTTATTCAAAAAAATAATCAATGTGAGGTAAAAAATAACCTCTTCCAGACATTATCTAGTGTAATGTATAATAATAAATTCATAATTGTCTACTAAAATTAAGTATCTTCATAAGTAGAACTAGTGGAACTCAATGTAAAGAACTCTAATAAATAAATTATTTTATTGAAAAATCACAAAGATAAATATTTAATTTTCATAATTCATTAAATTACTTATACTAAGATAGTAAATAAATAAATTAAATTCAAGGGAATAAATAGATTGAAAATTACATGTCCCTTTTTGAAGGTAATTTTGAAAAATATTCAAGAAAAACATCCAGATATTAGATTAAAAATATCATTCATTTTATCCATCATTAAAATACATATTTTTAAGAACTAAACCCACCAATTAACAGGGTATGGATCTAATGTCTTGGATAATTAGACAATACCATCTTGTATTGATATTTCACTCTCCTCATATTATGTAAATAGTTTCATTTGGTGAAATAAGGATAATTATTTTACTATAATAGCTGATATGAAATTTAAACCTTAGTACGAAATCCATTCAGATAATAAGGTTATATGTTTTTATCTCTAGTATTATAAAATACCACTAGATGTACATATTTATAATCATGATAATTTGTTATGAAAATTTAAATCCATATCCACTCTTCTCTCAGAGGTATATCCATCTTCATTAGATAAATAATTAACTCAACTACTAAACATATTAAATCCACTACCTATATAAATATAAGTGAGTGTGATTATTTTATATTAAAAAAAGAAATAATCAACATTGATAAAATTGAAAAGATACCATAAATAGTAAAAAAGCGTTTGTCAGTCATAGTATCCTATGGAATATGTATGGAAAAAAATCTATTGTGATCCACTTATGGTGGGGTATCTCTTCTAATTCTGATATGCTATAATCCAATTGAATCCCTAATCTAGGAAAAATTTCCCTTTTTATAATATCAAATATATTTATATCTTATTTGATTCACTAACAATAACTTACAAAAAATTAATTAAAAAAACTAATTAACATGTCATGTATACCTATATTAATGGAATAGTATTAGTATAACAAGATAATGACCCCAATCATGACCCACTTTTCCAAGTTATTATCATTAGATAAACTCATTACCAGAAGGAAAAATTAAAAGAAGTAATCAGATGTTTCATTTGGAATTCATTTCTCATACTTTTTCCCACTAAATAAAATTGTACCCTCAATAGAATATGGATGTAAAGTGCTTCTACATCAAGTTTTTTCTGTATCAGTTTCTATAATCATCACCTTATTGACAACCACCAAATAGGTAGATAAATTTAATTGGATGGACCTTGATGAAATATTCATTCATAGATTAATATTTAAACTATATGACATTAGGCCCTTATAATTCACCAACTTTGGTGAATAATAAGAAAAATTATAAAAATGAGAATAAAACTCTATAAATGAAAAAAATTTCTATTCAATATCTAAAAACTCACTTTCCTTTACTATTTTCAGCATATCAAGGTATAAATTTTCATTAATAATATTCTATAATCCTTTCTAAGTAATATCCTCATATAGTATATCATTTGAAACTATATCCCACAATTGATTTACAAACCCCTCAAACAAATATATTTAAAATCACACACTTGAGGTCTCAAACATTCATAAAAACTAGAATATGTAGTTGATTCTTTCTAATAAATATTTAACATCTTGAGGATTATTATCACTCTCAAACAATAAAAAATTATACAAATAAATATTTGATTATCTAATTTTAACTTTGGTTCTATATTGAATGGAATACCTTCTAACCATCTTTATAACTTGTATGTAATTATTTTAAATTTTTGGAATTTTTAAGGACATTTCGTACAGCCCCTCCTCCTTCAGCATTAGGGAATCCTCTATGTGAATTATTATCTATAATACCAAAATAATTTTCTTTCTAGAAATAAATCCCTTTTAATAACATCAATATATCATGTAGTAGTCTAATATCATCTTCAAATCCTATAAGAGAGAGAAAATTTCAAGTATTTATGATGTACAATTTAAAAATTATATACCAAACTGAGTTATTTAAAAATATGAGATAATAAAAAATTCATGATTACTAAAATGGTTTTAAAATTTTGTGTATGAATTATACATCTTGGTCAAAATATTAATTTTTAATAAAAGTACAAAACTCACCATAACAAAAAAAAATCATTAAATCACATATCAATATAAAACCCTAAATTATCTCTATTTTCATCATTTTTTCTCATAAACCCCTAAATAAATATATAATTATAATCCAAACTCATAACTGCATTTAATCATCATACCCTCATAAGGTTATATTAATATGGATCTTTACATTTTATCTGTTCTATTTTATCAATCAAATATCAAGAGTAATTCAATTAAATACCTTTTTTAAGTCATTCATAAATCATGTTTTGAAATTTGTAAACTAATGGAGTCATTTTAAAATATTCACTCATGTAATGAAATAATTTCAAATAGAATTATAATAATTTTATTGATTAATATCCATGTTTGAAATTTTAGATCATAGTGGGTTATGCAGTTACAATAAGAGGGGGATGAATTAGTGTACCCTAATTTTGTTGAGATTTAATTTATTATTAATTAACTTGTCTTACACTAAAACCTATTCCCAAGTTAAGAGGAATAGATCAATTGATAAATACTCAATATTCAAATTAATCTTTATTGTTGATAATAAAAGTACCATAAAGTTTTATTTTTTATGATACCAACTATAGAGACCCATACTTCTTATATATAAATATTACATTTTATTAGATGAATATTAATTACATTACATTATGATCCATACCATCAATATAAAGGTTTAGTGTCTTTTGAAACGTGGATAGATAAAAAACTGCTACATAAATTATGTATAATATTTTCTATTTAGTTATTTTTATTGAAAACCATTCTTAGACCTATCATATTTAAAACCGTTCTTCATATCATGAGGAAAAGGAAACACAATAAAGCGTTATCTTAGATGATCAATAAGGGTAATAAAATGGATATATAAAATATAATATATGAATTTCATGAGCATAAGGGAAATAGAACATGATATTAACCATTTAAATCTATTGTTAATAATTCATAGGTCAAATAATGTTTCATGGAATAATGTTTTGTAGTTCATAAGATAGGAATCATAAAGGAATAAAATAACATGAGACATGAGAGAATACCAATTGAATAATATCACTTCATATAACAACCATTCTCTTTATTTCACACTCAAACATATTTTATTACATAAAACCTTCACTTGATACAACATAGAAGATCGAGAGTTCTAGTGTCTTTGGTGCGTAGGAACATTACATAACAACCTAAAACATTAAATATACATCTTTATTGAAAACTTCTTTTACATGACCACACACATTCCTTCATACTTAGTATTGCATCAGATAACATGAGGACATGCATAAGAAAAGTGTGAGCTATAAATACCATTAAGGGGGTAAAAAAGGATTAACATAAAGAATAAAGTACATTTTAGGAAATAGGCATATCAAAGGATCCTAAGAGAAACAAGAACATAAAGGCATGATATAATAAGATTATCATAACTTGGAAATGTGGCAACAACACTTAACATGGTATTAGCATGATCCAAGTATCATTGCACCTGGAGCATGAGTAAACCCTCATTTCACATTAATTAGAATGATTAAACCCTCATTTCACTTGAATTATCATGATACTACTCTCTACAAAATGCATTGGAGCGTTATTAGGGCATGCCCTTCTTAATCATTTCATTTAATGCATAAGTGTGCCACATGGATCATATAGAATGGATTCTTTAAAAATTATCATTTATTACAAGATAAAATAATTTGTAATTCATACATTAATTTATATAATCATTAAGTAAATGTGAATAAATTTTAATACCCTTGATAGGTAAATGGGCATGGTATTCACTACACAATGATTTTGGCTTTAGAAAAATCGTGGTGCAATTTCGGCAGCATAACTGTGTGACAAAAGAATTCATAAAAATGGATGATGAGAGAGAAAGGGGTATATCATAATATGTACATGAAATTTAAATTAAGGGGCTTATATATATACATTTCCCAACAAATATAATGGAAATTAGATTCATAATAAAAAACAATTTCTTGAATATGAATGAGAAGAGAGAAATTCCTTACGGAATTTCGGCATGGTAACAGGTGAAAATGGGAGGAATTAATGAGAGATAAATAGGTCTATGATCATTTAAAACATAGGTATAGGAATATAAGTGAGGTTCTAAATCATACCCCCCACATTTTTAATTGAACGTAAAAAGGGTTTTACAAAATAAAGAAACTTGGATAAAAATAAGAAAGGAATGAATCCCTTACTTGGAAGTGTGATCCCAAAGGCTTGGGAGGGAATTTAGAGAGGCTTATTGGGATATTGGGTCACGTTGTATGTATTCTAGAGAGAGTAGGGAAGATTTTTGGACGAAATCCAAAGGATTTGAGTGAAGATTAAGTGGGAGCTTGGGTGGGTTTATATAGGAAAATAGAGGGAATTCTTTATTATTTAGGTTTTGGTCCCTACACATTAAACTAATCAAAAACCACAAACAAAACCATGGTTTTTTCCCATGGTTTTTGTCAAAGGGGGGTATAAAGAAATTATTTTATAAGTCCAATGGATGAAATTATTAAAATATTATGCTTTCTTATGTGGAGGTGAGTAACACTCTCAAAGAAATCATTTTAAAAGTTAATATGTTTTATAAGTCTTGGAGGGTCCACTAAAGCTTTGTAAAATAAATAAAACAAACCTAAAATCAAATTATTTTAAATTTGAAACATATATTAGCCTAAAATAATGTTTATAATATTTTATTACATCACTATTGGGTTATTATGATGTCATAAAATACATTATATAATTAAATAATATTTATTTTTTACCCAAACATTCGACTGTCTCAGAAAATTATGAAAAAATAACCATTAGATAATTTAGACATCCTGATTCCAAAAATAATATTCATTTTATCTAAATAATTTTCTAAATATGTAATTTTTACTTTTAAAAAAAATAACATTTATTGAAAATTCATGGGTTTTGACAAAAATGGCTTTCAAACCTTAATAAAAATCACAATTGTATTCATAATAATTATAAGATCATTTATATTAAATAAAAAGTAATTTATTTATAATATTTTATTAAAATATTATTTAATTCAAAAATCCATTAATTTAAAAAAATAGATTTATTAATTGAATATTAACTAAAAATTATATTTTTTCTTTAAAAACTATTTACAAAGTAATCATAATAAAATGAATGTATATTATTTGTTCTATACATAACAAAATCACATAATAATAGTGCTATGTTCATGTTACATAACCCCTTATAACACTTACGTATGACCTAAGGGTAAGGTGTGCGATGGTGACAGACTCTTGGGGTGGCTCGGATAACATCACTTGGGTGGTAATCTCTGTCAACTTCCACTTCTCCTATAGGAAATTTTGTTCGAGCATAACATGTTGAGTCTCGGCTTGGACTTGGTAAAGAGCAGAGCTCAATGAATCCACCTCCTTTCCGAGCTCTGAAAAATGAGATTTTTATAGAGCAATTCTACTTGATGAGGCCACCGCTTCCTTTATTTGAGTAAATTGGATTTGTTAAATCCCTATATTTATACTAATCATGTGATCACTATTTAATGGCTATATTAGAAATGGTCACAATTCTTAATGGTATTCTAAAATAAAAAAACACAAAACCAAGGAAGTGAATATGTTATATAACCATCTTACATAATATGACATTTAATTAGATTAAGAGGAATTTACATTAATAAAAGTTTGGGTCGTTACAATCTTCCCCCCTTTAGAAATTTCCTCCTTGAAATTTAATTTTCCCACACTAAAACAGATGTGGGTTACTCTGCTTCATCACTTCCTCTGATTCCCACGTTGCTTCTTCAAACATGTGGTTTCGCCACAACATCTTGATGAGGGGCATTGTCTTATTTCATAGAACTCTTTCACTACAATCTAAGATCTTCACTGGCTTATCTTCATAGGAGAGGTCATTATCCAATAGTACCACCTATGGAGTGAGTACATGCGATGGGTTGGGTATGTACTTCCTCAAGAGTGATACATGGAATACATCATGTACTTGAGATAGGTTCGGTGGGAGTTCTAGTCGATAGGCCACTGATCCAATGCGGTTAAGGATCTCCAAAGGGCCAATGTACCTTGGACTAAGATTTCCATTCTTCCCAAATATCATAACCCTATTCCACAGTGATATGCAGAGGAATACCATGTCTCTGACATCAAACTCTAGGTATCATTGACTATTATCAGGATAACTCTTTTGTCGACTCTAAGAAGCTTTAATGTGTTGCTGGATGGTCTTAACATTCTCCACCATTTATTCAACCATATTTAGACCTAAAAGTTTCCTCTCCCCAACTTCATCCCAACATGTCGGTGTTCTTCACATCTTCCCATACAGGGCATCATAAGGATCCATTTGGATGATTGAGTGAAAACTGTTGTTTTAAGAGAACTCAACTAGAGAACGATTTTGATCTCATCCTCCTTTAAAGTCCATTGAGCATGCTATCGACATGTTCTCAAGTGTTTTGATAGTTCGCTAAGATTTTCCATAAGTTTGAGGATGATAAGCCATATTTAATTTCATCTCAGTATCTAGAGAATGTTGAAGAATATTTTAAAACATAGAGGTGAATCTTGGATCTCGATCGGATACAATAGATGGTGGTACTCCATGCAGCCTTACCACATCTCTAATGTATATCTATTCCAGTTGATCCAATGAGAAATCCTCCAAAATTGAAATGAAGTGTGCAATATTTGTATGAAAATCCACAACAACCCAGATAGCATTATTTCCTTTGGATGTCTTAGGAAGTATGATGACAAAGTCTATGGTGATGTTCTCCCATTTCCATGCTGTTATGGGTAATGGTTTCATCATCCCCTTAGACTTATATCTCTAAACATTCACTTGCTGACACACTCGGAACTTTGATGTATACTTAGAAATATCCTTCTTCATGTTCTCCCACCAATAATCCTCTCAAATATCTCAATACATCTTTGTGTTTCATGGGTGAATGGAGAAATTTGAACTATGTGAAACATCCAAAAGTTCATTATTCAGCTCTGGACTTGATGGAACACATAGTATTTTCCCAAATCTCACAATTTTTTCTTCATTGACATTGAACTCCAAGGATTTCCCTTTTCTGGTAGTTTTCACCTTCTTCTGAATTCCCTCATAATCCTTTTGAGTATCCTTTAACCTTTCCAAAACAGACGGTTAATAACTCATTTTTGAAAGGATTCATTATTTTCCCTTCTTTATTATTCCCATGTCTATCTTCATCAAATATAATAATATTGTATCCTTCTCAATTCTCATCAATGACAGAATCGATGGGTCCTTTCTACTTAGAGCATCTACCACCTTGTTCGCTTTCCCAGGGTGGTAATGGATTGAACAGTCATAGTCTTTGATCAGCTCTAACCACCTTATTTGGAAAATGTTCAAATCTTTCTTTGTGAATATATACTTGAGGATTTTGTGGTTCATATATATTTCACACTTCTCCCCAAAGATATAATGCTGAAGTTTTTTTAAATTGAATATCACCACAACCAAATTCATATCATGTGTTGGATAATTATTCTCCTGAGCTTTCAATTTCCTTGAAGCATAAGCAATGACTTTGTCATTTTTCATCAACACATAACCCATTACCTTCTTGGAAGCATCACTAAATACCACAGAAAGATATCTACTTATTGGTAAAGTGAGAACAGGTGCAGTGATAAGCCTCCTTTACAACTCTTTGAAGATTTCTTTGCATTCATCACTCCAAGATAATTTTACTCCCTTTCAAGTTAGCTTGGTAAGAGGGTGGGAAAATAGTGAGAAATTTCTCACAAATCGTCGGTAAAATCCATCTAACCCCAAAAATCTACAAATATTTGTTACCGATGTTGGCCTCAGTCATCCCTCTATTGCAGTTGTCTTGGAGGTATCCATAGATATCTCATTGCTTGTGATAGTAAAGCCCAACAATGAGACCTCCTTCAACCAGAACTCAATCTTTCTTTACTTTTCATAGATCTTCTATTTTTGCAAGGTCTCTAGTACAGTTCTTAGATTCTCCTCAAGATCCTCCTTGGTTTTGGATTATATTATATTATCATCTATAAAGACTACCAAAAATTTTTCAATGTCATCTTTGAAGACTCTATTCATGAAGTCCATGAAGATTGTTGGAGCATTAGTGAGTCCGAAAGGCATCACTATGAATTCATAGTGCCTGTACCTTGTACGAAAAGCAGCCTTAGGGATATCATCCTTCTTCACCCTTACATGGAAATATCCTAGCCGCAAATACACCTTGGAAAACTATTGTTCTCCATGTATATGAACGAACTAGTCATCAATTTGTGGAAGAGGATACTTGTTATTTATCATGATTTTGTTGTACTCCCGATAATCAATGCCAAGGCGCATTGTCACATCCTTCTTCTTTACGAAGAGGACTGGTGCACCCCCATGGTGAAGCACTTGGGAGTATACATCCTTTATCAAGATTCTCCTATAGTTGATTATTCAGCTCCTCAAGCTCCACAACATCCATTCTATACAAATTCTTGGATATTGGAAACACCCTAGGTATAAGGTCAATTGAGAATTCAACATCTCTTCTAGGAGGAAGACCAGAAAATTCCTCGGGAAACACATTAGTGAATTCCCTCACAATAGGCATGTCTTCGAGGATGGCTGCTTCCTTAGACTCAATCATCTGGGCTAGATACGCTTTCTCATAGGGCAGTAATATCGACCTTGAGGGCACATCAGAAAATTTCCTCATAGCTATCAAATTCAAGGATTTATAGGTCTTTCCGTAGGATAGGTTTTAGCCCACCAAAGAAGTGGTCAACCTTGCATTCACGGGTAACGACAAATCCAGAGGTGTATCATGAAAACCTTGTGATGTTTACCTGGTACACTCGGATGGATTCTTCATCTTTTATATTGAGATCAAGGAATAACCTTTCCACATTAATTCGGAGGGTGCGTAGAAAATATGTATCGAATTTTTTTTTCCAGAAATACATCCATTATAACGCCTCGATCTCCTCCTTAGGTTTTGTATTTTTTATCAATGTTCACCATTGATTGGATTCACCCTCCATACGATAAGTAGCCAGAAGAACATTCTCTTGATCGGAACATTGAAGGATGTAGAAGATCTTTTCAATGGATTTGATTCATTGTTCGATAATTGAGGTATCAGATAATCCATTAAAAGTTAGACGAATTTGTCTCATGAAGTTCTCAATTGTGACTTGTTCTTTCTTAGTGGGGTTGAATGTTCCTCTTGACCAATGTCTGTATTCAAATATTGAGTTAACTGGGAGATTATCATGACAAAGTTTGTGATTCCTACACCCATTGGATTGGGCATCTCATTAGAATAATCATCACAATAATCTTCGCATCAGTTGTTAGCATGAGTCCTACTATTACTGGCCATTGGCTGGAATAAAAGGAAAGTTAGGGGTAACACATAAAGGATAATCCAATTACAAAAAATGGATGATTTATAAATAAATATTATTTCCTTAACTTATGAATCTATTAGCTTCAATCTATGTTATTCCTGATCTACTTCCCAACATATATTCTTAGGGGAATTTGTTTATTTCCTTAACATTGTTTCATTCTAATCTTGTGAATTTACCAAGTAATATCCCCCAGGAGTGTCATAACTAAGAGTGTAGCAAGGCTCGTTGTTGTGTACTAGGATACTCTGGGTCAATCCCAAAACTCCTTGTTAGAGTTTTAACTCCTAGGTACATCTGTTCTGGAGTCGCCTCTGCCTGCTCATATCCATAAATAGATGTATTTCCATAATAAAACACTTAATCAATACTCACAAAAAATTAGGGATGTTTTTATCATACTTAGTCTTATCCCTATGTCTTTCACTAGGGTTTTCTAATCCTAATCCCAAAAATTACTAAACATATCCTCTGATACCAACTATAACAACCCTGCTCTTTATTTCGCACTCAAACATATTTTATTACATAAAACCTTCACTTGATTCAATATAGACGATCGAGAGATATAGTGTCTTTGGGTCTTAGGAACATTACATAAAAACATAAAACATTAAATACACATCTTTATTTAAAACTTCTTTTACATGACCACACACATTCCTTCGTACTTAGTGTTGCTTGAGATAACTTGAGGACATGCATAAGTAAAGGGTGATCTATAAAGACCAGTATGGGAATAAAAAGGCATAACGTGAAAAATACAATACATGTTATGCAATAGTCAAAACAAAGGATAATAATAGAAACATGAACATAAAGGCATGATATATCAAGATTATCATAACATCCAAATGTGGAAACAACACTTAACATGGTATTAGCATGAAAAAAGGATCATGGAACATGGAGAATGAGTAAACCCACATTGATCATAAATTAGAATGAGTAAATTCTAAGTGAACTTGACATATCATGATACTACTCTTTACCCAATGCATTGGAGCGCTATCAGGGTGCACCCTTCTTAATCATTTCATTTAATGTATAAGTGTGCCACATGGATCATATAACATGGATTCATTGAACATAATAATTTATTCCAGGATAAAGGAATTTAGAATTTATACATGAAAATATATAATCAATAAGAAAATGTGCATAAAGGTGAATACCCTTGATAGAGAAAAGGGCATGGTATTCACTACACAGTGATTTTGGCTTGAGAAAAATCACAGTGCAATTTCGGCTGCATAACGGGGTGACATAAGAATTCATAAAAATGATTAATGAGAGATCATTGAGTGTATCATCATATTTAAATTAAATAGAAAGTAAGAGGGTCATATATATACATTTCCCATCAAATTTAATGGAAATTATATTCATAATACAAAACAATTGCATGAATTTGAACTAGAAGATAGAAATTCCTTACGGAATTTCGTCATGGTAACCAGTGTACATGGGAGGCATTAATGTGAGATAAAGAGGTATCTAATCATTTAAAACATATGAAGGGTAATATAATGTAGGTTTAAAATCATACCCCAACATTTTTAATTGAAAGTAATAATGGTATTACAACATAAAGAAACATGGATAATAATAAGAAAGGAAGGAATCCCTTACTTGGAAGTGTGATCCCAAAGGCTTGAGAGGGGCTTGAGAGAGGCTTAATGGGACCTTGGGGTGACCTAAGAGGATTCTAGAGAGATTAGGGAAGATTTTAAATAACTCCAAAATATTTGAGGGAAGATTAAGTGGGAGCTTGGGTGGGATTATATAGGAAAAGAGAGGGAATTATTTATTATTTAGGTTCTAGTCCCTACACATTAAACTAATCAAAACCACAAGCCAAACCATGGTTTTTTCCCATGTTTTTTGTCAAAGGGGAGTGGAAAAAATAATTTTATAAGGATAATGGATGAATTTATTAAAATATTTGGCTTTCTTATGTGGAGGCGAGTCACACTCTCAAGGAAATCATTTTAAAAGTTAAAATGTTTTATAAGTCTTGGAGGGTCCACTAAAGCTTTGTAAAATAAATCAAAAAAACCTAAAATAACATTATTTTAATGTCCAAACATATATTTTCCGAAAATAATGATTATAGTATTTTATTACATCACTATTGGTTCATTATGATGTCATAAATACATTATATAATTAAACGGTATTTAATTTTTACCCAAAACATCGACTATCTCGTAAAATTATGAAAAATTCACCATTAGAAAATTTCAACATCCTGATTCCAAAAATAATATAAATTTTATCTAAATAATTTTCTAAATATATTTATTTTAACTTTTAAAATTAATACCGACATTTATTGAAAATTAATAGGTTTTGATAAAAACGACTTTCAGACCTTAATAAAAATCACAATTATATTCATAATAATTATACATTCATTTATATTTAATAAAAATTAATATATTGATAATATTTTATTAAATATTATTTAATTCAAAAATCCATTAATTCATCAAAATAGATTTCTTAATTGAATATTAACTAAAAATGCTATTTTTTCTTTATAAACTATTTACAAAGTAACAATAATAAAATAAATGTATATTCTTTGTTATATAAAAAAATAATGCACATAGTCATAGTGGTAATGTCTTGTTACATAACCCCTTATAACACCAACATATGATCTAATGGTAACATGTGTGATGGTGACAGAATATTGGGGTGGCTCAGATAACATCGCTCGAGTGGTAATCGCTATCAACTTTCACTTCTCCCGTATGCGGTTCCGTTGGATCATAATGTGTTGAATCTAGGCTTGGTATTGGTCAGGAGTGAAGACCAATTATGCCACCTCTTTTCCCAGCTCCAACAAATGCGTTTCTTTTGGAGAAATTCTACTAGATGAGGCGATCGCTTCCTTTGTTGAAGTAAATTGGATTTGTTAAATCCCTATATTTATACTAATCATGTGATCACTTTTTAACAGCTATATTAGCAACTATCACAATTATTAAAGGTATTTCAAAATCCAAAAATAGAAAACCAAGGAAGTGAATATATTCTATAACCATCTTACACAATAAGACATTTAATTAGATCAAGATGAATTTTCATTAAAAAAATTTTGGGTCGTTACATTTCATAAATGAGTGGCATGAGGTTTTTCAGAAATTGTTTCATATTCATAATCATATAAATATTATGTTAAGAACCCCCCCCCCCCTACTAAGATATTTATCACATGTTAATCTTGGGCTAACCACCTATGTAGCAGCTTCAGACTTAAGATAAACTCCCATGTAAACTATTTTGTTATTGAGATAACATATAATGTTACATATTTTTGGGATTAGTATAACCTCCCATTTACCCTATTTTTATCTTGGGATAACCTCTTTGGTACCCTTTATTCTCATAAAATATTAATTTGTATGTGCGTGCGAGTGATGTTTCCATTTTAAGATGGTTGGAACGAAGGAAAGTTGAATGAAAATCCACCTTCTATAATAATTATTGTATCATATATATCATATAAATTAATTAAATATACCATTATTATTATCCACATAATGAATAAATTAAAAATTAATCATATTGATTCATAGAGGTCGTAGTCCAAACGTACACACAAGAATCATTATTGTTTTCCAATGGATAGAAATGAAAAAAGGTAAAAAATATCATATAATTACATAATCATATTAATTTCATCAACATTATATATATAATTTAAATATATCATATTAACCATAAAATAATTATAATTATGGATAATGAATCATATCCCTATTCGGAGGAGTTATTTCACATTTATGCATGAGAAATACATTCATTAACCATTTGATGGAAATAGTGTGGTTAATGGTGGTTCCATATTCATAATAACATTTTAGTATATTGAGGATAATAAAAATATTATTTTCTGTTGAACAAACAATATTTGAAGAATTTATAAGAAGAAATAAATTGAAAGAGGTTGGGTAAGACAATTACCTCTTCCTCAGCATTCCTCATTTAGATCCCATCTTAAGGTACCTTGGAATTGTAATTTAAGGATAATAAAACCACTATTATATGGATAGGTATTTTTAAAAGATAATTGGGTATTTTTTGGTTGACATAGGTGGCCTAAATTGGTGTAAAGAGGATATAGGATATGTGTCCCTTTATATGGGAGGGAGAGGACACAATTGGGATTTTTCAAAATATTAAAATATAAAAAAATAATACTCAAGAAAAATGAATCCAAATGACTCATATTCAATGAGGTGATGATATAGGGTCGAAATATATACATCCAATAGGATTTATAAAAGTTTATATAGCCATATCACCCTTATATCTTAGTTTACCAATGGTAAACAAATTTTAACTTTAACGGTTGCAAAAATAATCCACTTTGTTACTATTCATAATGAGTAAATTTAATTTCTCCTTATTTAAAAATATTAATTATTTTCATTCCAAATATGGGATAAATGTTTTTAAATTCATTATCTTTAAGTTGTTTAAATTCATTTTAAAATAAACATGCAAAATACGTCGACAAGTGTTTTTCCAAAAAAATGCATTTTTAAGTATAATTTTTTTATACAAAAATTAAAAATAATACAGATTCAAATAAAATTTAGTAAATTATGTATAATAAAAAGAAACTAATTATATTTTAAAATTAATTCAAAAAATATAAATTTGAAAATAATTGAATACAAAATATTTTTTTTTATAAAATCTGTATTTTTTACTGTTATCTGAAAAATTTATTTTTTCAAAAAATAAAAAAGATACACCTTAAGTTAATTTTAATTTTATTATTTCAAAAAAATTATAATTATTATAAAATTTAATTTTCTAAAAGTGGTAAAAAATAATTATAATATCCACACACAAATTGAAATAAAAAACATTCTTGAAGAAAACATATTTTTGAAGCAAAAATGAATTTACTGAAAATTGTGTACTTATTTATTATGAATTAATCAATAAATATGAATTATTTAAAAAAATTATAAATATT
Source organism: Viscum album (assembly GCA_963277665.1). Taxonomy (NCBI): domain Eukaryota; kingdom Viridiplantae; phylum Streptophyta; class Magnoliopsida; order Santalales; family Viscaceae; genus Viscum; species Viscum album. The sequence goes on along the minus strand of OY728167.1, from coordinate 311,002,532 downwards.
TTTCATAGTGTATTTATTATGATTCTTAAAACCCATTTAACATCTATGTTATAACTTTGTACTATATCATAGTTCATTTAGACTCGACGTTGTATCTAAATAATGATATCAAAGAAATAAGATTTATGAAAGATAATAATATCCAACACCGTAGGATGTTACATTATAAAATCATTAAAATGAATTTCACCTTTGAAATTCTGTCACTCTAATATAAAAAAATGAGGATATCATTGTTTCCTTACATCCTTGTGTTCCCATATTTATTCTCTGAGTTTCTGATTCCTTTAGAAAGCTTATCCAGGTGTGTAATATTATTATATACAACTTTATCTATATGATCTAATATTTAAACAACTTATTCCTTATAGTAAATATCTTTCTCAATTTGTGTAACCTATGATTTTAGTGCAATTTAAGGATCATGTATGATCTTTATCATGAGATATACATAGAACACATCATGATCTTGAGAGAGGTTTGGTTGAATCACCAGGTGAGAATCTATCATCCATACTTGATCAAGAATAATGAAAGGTCCAATATACATAAGTCTTAGTACCTTCTTTATAAATATCATAATCTTCATCGATAGATAAATTTTCAATAATACCTTCTCACAAAGTTCAAATTCTATATCTCACTAATGAATGTCATCATAAATTTTTTGTCGACTCTAAGCTGCCTTGATGTACCACAGAATGTATCAAACCTTCTCTTCGATTTACTTAGATAGCTTCAGTACCAATTTCTTTCTTTATGTAACTTTTTCCTAGAATATGGGAGTTCTAAATTTTATTCCATATAAGTATTTATATAGATCAATCTAAATTACATAGTGAAAGGTATTGTTATAATAGAACTCAACGAGATAAAGGTGTTGATCCCAAACACCTTTTAAATAAAAAGAATAATATCTCAGCATATCCTCCAACATTTGAATGTTCCTATTAGACTAAACATATATCTAAGGATGATAAGAATAAAATAATCTTAACTCTATATCCTATTTTTGTTGAATACATATCGAAAAAATATAAGGTAAACCCCATATCCTTATCAAATATAATAGAATATGGTACAATATACATCTGTACTACTTCTTTATTTTATATAATAGAAATATGATCAAGATAGAAATATTATCTAATAGTAATAAAGTGATATAACTTAATAAGGTGATTGATTATAACCAAAATATTTCTATTACCTTTAGATGTTTTCAGGATTCAAATAAAAATATATATGGTAATTTTTCCCATTCAAATCAGGTATGGGTAATGGTTGTAACATCCCATTACACTTCTATCTTTCCACCTCAATAAAATCCAAGGTAATATTATCTATCTTCATGTTGTCCCACCATAAATACACTTTCAAATCTCAATACATATTCAAAATTCCACGATGAATAGATAATGATTTTATATGAGCTTCATAAAACAATTACTACTTTAAGTTCGGTTTTTTTGGGATATATAATCATTTCCTAAACCTTGTCATTCCATAATAATCAAGTTTGATCCTAGTAATATTTATCACTTGTTTTACAGAACTTCATCTTCCTTATACACCTCTTTAATCTTCACTTAGAAAAATGGATGAACACTCATGTGAGAAGGATAATATTTATCCCCCTATTTTATGATTTCAAGTTCCATCCTTTGAATATCTATAAATATTGGATCTTTTTTATCCTCTTCATAGATATGATTTCTTGATATTTTTGACTAGAAGAATTTTCCACCTCATTCACTTCCCTATGGTGGTAATGTGCTGAGAATTCATAATCCTTAATCAATTCTAACCATATTATATGGTCTATATTCGACTCATTATAGGTTAATATATACTTTAAACTTTTATGATTGTTATATATGTCACACCTTTCTATGTAAAGATTATTCCTCCATATCTTTAATACAAAGATTACTACTGGTAACTCTAGGTCATGAGTTAGGAAATTATTCTTGTGAAAATTCAATTACCATGTGTCATAAACTATCACTCTCTAATTATAAAAGTCAATACATCTCAGCCCTTTTTAAATTCATCACTATAGATCAAAAACACTAATCCACTATAGGGTAGTGTTAGTATAGGTGAGTTGGCCAACATTCTCTTTAGTTATTTGAAATTATCATCACATTCATATTTCCAACTAAACTTGAATTCCTTCCAAGTTAACATAGTGTGTGGATAATATATCCATGAGAAATTCTTCACAAACTGTCGATAATATCAATCCAAACCAAGAAAAATTCTGATCTCAGCCACCAAGGTTAGTTTAGTCCAATGTTTAATAACTTCTTCCTTTCATGGATCCAATTATATTCCCTTTATTGAGATTATATGACACAAAAATGAAATTTTATGTAACCAAAATTCACACTTGGTGAATTTTTCATATAGATTATCCTTCCTTAGGGACTTTAGTATAATTCTCAAGTAATAATGAAGCTCTTCCTAGCTCTTGGAATATAAAATAATATCATCTATAAAGACTACCAAAAACTAATAAAGGTAATATATAAAGACTTTATTCATTGAATCCATAAATATAGTTGTGGAATTAGTAAGACCAATTGAATCACCATAAATTCACTGTGTTTATACCTCGTATTAAATTCTATATTGAGTATGTATTCTTTTTTAACCCTCATTTAATAATATCCAGAATGAAGATAAATCATGAGAAAATATTGAGATCCCTATAAATGATCAAAAAAGCATAAATACGGGGAAGATGATACTTATTATTAATTATGATCTTGTTAATGTCTTAATAATAAATGCAAAGTTTCATTGATACATATGTCTTTTTAACAAAAAGGATAGGTGCAGCTCATGGTGACAGACTTGGACAAATGAATCCTATATCTTGATTCTCTTGGATATTCTTATTAAATTACTAAAACTCCACTGGGGACATTATATATAGAGTATTTATAGTAGGTCTAGAACCAGGTATTATTTATATTTAAAACTCAACATCATGATTCTAAGGAAGACTACGAAATACTTCTGGAAATACATCAACAATCTCCCATAAAATAAGAATATATTTGATGTTGAGTCTCTCCCAAACCATCTAAGATAAATACCCATTTTAATAGGAATCAAGACCCATAATGTAACACCTAAAAATTTTATGAAATAATTTTTTCAATAAATTTAATTTTTTTGATAGTTTGCGCAACAAAAAACATTAAGTTTTAATGAAATGCAACATACTATTAAAATATTATTATTTAATATGATTGTTATTTCCTAGCCATCAGAATGGGGGTATGAATAGGATTAACTACATTATGAAACTATATGGTTTACACACACACACATACACACATATATATAATAAATTATATAGTGTCCAATGAATTATAAATAAAAATTACAACTGTTTGAAAACAAAGAAAATATTTTTTTGGAAAACTATTTTTATGGTTACAAATGTGTTTTAGCACAATAAATTTAAAAAATTACTTTTGGTGAATTATTTTAATGAAATTTTATATTATATATTCAATAAAATTCTTAAAATTCTTCTTATGTATTTTCTAGACATGATATAAAAATAAATAAAATTTTACGCATAAGAACATTATTTTTTGAAAAGAAGTTTTGTCCAATTTTGTGAAATTATTTTAAAATTAATTTTTTATACTTATATAAAATTATTTTTAAAAAATAAACGATATTTTTAAAATAATAATTTTAAAATTATCTTGCAGTGAATTTTTTAGATTTTTCTGAAAATATAAATTTTCTAGTCAATAGTGAAAAATACTTGATTTTATTTAAAATTGTATTTTCATTCATAGAATTTACAAGATACATTTTATTTTGATATTTATTAAAAGTAAAATAATTCAAATAAATATTTTATAATAAAATTTATGTCATTTTATTCAATTTCAAATTTTCTATTTATATAAAAACTTTTTAAACTTTAAAAAAGTTTCTCTTTTGAAAACTAATTTTTTATCACGTTTGTGAGTTTAATTTTAAATTAAATTCATCCACTTATGCTAATTTAAATTTCTAAAATGGTTTATATATTTGAAATGATGAGAATTTATGTAACATAATATGTTGAACTTATTTCTTGGTCAAATTGAATATTAAAAATAGTAAAAATTACTTATCATGGTTAAGGTTAAAACAGGTTTACTGAGGGATAAACTAAATAGATATGGGGTAAAATGATATATAAACTTATATGAAACCCATTTGATGTCCAAATTTAGACAATAAACCTCTTAGGTTTTATAACAACCCATTTTTTATCCTTTTGACATTTTAAAAACGTGGGTACACTTTATACTTTTCAAAAATTATATTTTTGTCCTCTCCCCCACTTATAAAAATCCACCCCCTATCCTCTCCTCTCCACTCTTCCAAAACTATATGGATGGGAAATTAACTAAAAACTTTTTTATTTACTTCCCTCCCCATATCCAAGATAAATTATCTCGATTAGGATTCCATCCTAATAAGGCTTTAGGATTAAACATAAAGAGGTTCTTCGAAGAAGAGGTATAGTTATGAAACTTGCGTTTTCATTTTATTTTTTCCTTTAAATCCTTAAAATATTCTTAAAATATTATTATATAATAACAATAGTATCTCCCATATAATTATATGTTATTATTTCAATGTAATAACCTATATATATATCCTCTACCGTTAAATGGGAAATTAAATCATAGATTATGTGTATGGTGGACTACCACCTTGCGAACCGATTTTATTCATTTTCCATCACCACATCTCATGGATGGATATAGATATATTTAATAATTATATAATATATTTATGATATTATTATACTTATTTAATTATAAGATCATACCTACCTTCTTACCATCCAACCTTTTGGAAAAGAATAATGTCGCTCGTGTGTACGGTGAACTACCGCCTCACAAACTAATGTGATGTGTTTTTAATTTATTTATTACTTTGATGGTAATTTGGATATATTAAATGAAGATATATTATGTTTTCAATATATCTATAATTTCATAAATATAATATCACATATAATTTCTTAATTTCCATTCCGTGGGGGATATGAAAACATCACTAGTGTGTACGTCGGACAATCGCCTCAAGAAACGATGTGATTTGTTTTTCCCCAATAATGTACACAAAGAAAAAAAATTATAATTTAAATGAATATAATTTATATACTAAAACATAATTATTATATAATAATTAATTAATATTTAATTTTCTTTCATTCCATCCTTCATCAAAATTGAAACAAATTTCATATGAACATACACTCTAATATCTCCCTGAACGTTGTATTTCATTTTCTATCAATAAAATTTATAGATTAGTATAAATAAATATATACTGAATATTTATGATATTTATATCCTTTTTAACATAATATATATTATATAACCATGATAAAATTATTAGTATAAAAAATACCAAATCAAAACATACACGAAAAACAAAGTATTTATTGCCAAAATCATGATTTTAATAAGGAATTATTAACAAATGGGTAATAATATTTCTTATGTAAATTATATATGGTCTGATATATATAATTATGGTTCTTTAAAAGATTTATAATAAACCTATATTAATTATATAGGTGGTCCAAACAAGTATAAAGTAATTTGAGACTTAAGGTAAGGGGTTTTCATCTCACTTTTATATATGTGAGATACATTTAATATTAACCAATTATTTCTTATAGGTGGTGTATATAATTCCCATGAATGTATTTTATGTTTATTATAATTATTTTTTTTTTGATTTTCATATCCATTTTAGGATCTCTCTTTCATGGGGTATACAATTTAAATGATACCAAAGCAGTAAAAGATTTTTTATCAAATTGTCTTCTTTGGGATATATGTTATATTAATAAAAAAATATTATTTTATGAGGTGTATATATAGCCCATTTTATATGTAATATACTGAATTTATTTATTCTCATTATATTATAAGTTTCATTTAGTTTTATTATTTCATTGTTCTTATAATTCAAAAGTTTCTAAAGTGGTAAGGGTCTATGTCACAATCTAATCATTTATCAAGATTGTTTATGTTTATACATATAATGACGAAATATTATGATATATATCTCAATGAATTACTGAATTTTATTATCCTATATCTATTTCTTTAGAATATATTTTTCCATTCATTTTATACCCTTTATGTACTCAGGATTCCAAAATAACATTTTTAATGAAAACCTACTTTATTTATCTCTTCGGTCGAAAACCCTTTTTATACCATATCCATGTTTTCTAAAAAAATAAAAAAATGTTGTGTCATTATCCAAAGGATTTATTAAATTAATTTTTACCCATTTTATACTTTTTAAAAAATTTCATAAAATGAATCGTCATGTAGTTTTTCAAATAAGGCATGTTTGACTTTTACCAAAAATTAGAATGGAATCCCTATTTTAACGTGTATAGAATGAATAAAATTTCCCATCATCATAATTGCCTAATTTTTTAAATTATTCTTTATAATTTTAAAAGTTTATTTTCAAATAAAATTAATTTTTATGTTTTTAAAAAGTTTTTTTCAATGTGGAAAATCTATTTTCCTCAAGAAATATTTTAAATTATATTTAAATATTCCTTTATAAGTTTCCATGGTTATTTTCATATAAAAGTATTTTGAAAATGATTTATGATTTAAAAATTATATTTCAAAGGTGAGAGTCTATTTTCCTCATAAAATGTTGCAAGTGATCTTTCAAAATTATTTTTTATCTAAGATGACATCCTTTGATGTTACTTATGATTTAATGGGGATATCGTCGAAGGATACTATTCTTATTCTTTATCTAAATTATTTATGTTTATGATGATAAGATGTGTATAAAACTCATTTCTCTCTAATAGGTTATAACATAATAAAAGGCTTATGAAACCCACTTCTTTTTTCCACAAGTTATGCTATGATGAATTGATGAAATTATTATGAAACCAATTTCATTTCTAGATGTTATTCTACGATTAAATGTTTATGAAATCCATTTATTTTCATTCGTTATAATATGATGAATGTTTTATGATCTTGTGTAACATGTATGTATGATTTTTATTATTTAATGGATGGTACCAATATCTCCCTCTAATGAATTGGTAAATATTGATATCTCATGAGATAAATATGACTGGAATGGGGAGTGAACCTAGTTTAGTAAGAGTCTTTGTCCACTACGATAGTATTGGGAGAGAACCTTGACTACTATGATGGTTTGAGGAGTGAAGCCATTACACTATGATATCCATGGCGATGAGAATTTACTATTATGGAAATTATTTTCTATGCTTATGTTTATACCACAATTTCATATCTTATGTAAATGTTATGACCTCATGGCTTATGTTCTTTGATTTCCATTTCATTCATGTCTTGTGAATGACCAATATTTATAACATGACTTAATATTTTGATATTTTATATGTACGATATTATTTTCATAAGTTATGATCATTTTATCATAATATTATGCTCACATTATGTGTATGAATTTTTATTGTTTACCTTTACTGAGTATCTATGCTCCCCATTTCTCATGTTTCTTCTAAAGTCCCATGTTTTAAGACAAAGTAAAATTCTAAAGGAATTGGGATTTTTGGAATTTACCGGATGGTATGTTCTTTGAACCAATCTTTGAAACTCAATTATGAGAGTTGTAACACTTCAACGTTTTGTTTTTTGGACTTGGTTGAAGGACCAAAGGGTCCCTCGAGGGTTTTGTTGAGTTTCAGAAGCATTGTGATAGAAAATTCCATGTTTTGAAGGGCAGTAGAGAGTGCATGGTATGTCTGAAACTGTGCGGCCCTCGGCAGGAAATCATGTGGCTACAGATGGGGTATAGAAACACCACACACAATCTATTTATGTTTTTTTCAAACTCATGCCCCCATATCATACAGGTAGTTCCATTTATATACTACCTAGACATTATTCATCGCACGGTTGACACACAGTTATGGAAAACCATGTAGCACAACCGTGTGATATGAAATGCATAAAAAGTGTCTACAATATGGTTTTCTCATAGTTGGCCAAGCTATGTATCCAAACCACGAGCCTGTGTGTTTTGGGTTGAAATTACAACGTTTCCCCCCAATTAAAATTTAATACCTTTTTCTTTTATCATCCCTCCAATGGGAAACACCTCCCTTGTTCTTCTTCATTGTGTTCTAAAAGTTCCTCAAGCTTTGATCCATGATTTCTCTTTCATTCCATATTTGTTCTCAAATTCTTCAGAAGCTATGTATATGTATCGGTTAGTATAACCCTACCCTTACCTCTTTTCTTATTTTATATTTGGATTCATCATTCTATTTATGTACAAGATCTTTTTTCCTATTTTTAGTCCATTGGAACATTTCTCATATATATTCCAACCATATTCGAATCATAGGCTAATAGTAATTGAAGAGTCATCTACACCCATAAGGTAGTTGGTCACATCATTTTCCCATTGAGTTTTGGTGTTTTCATAATTTTTCTGTTGTCTTCTATTCCTCCTAGAGTCGACTTTTGTGTTGGTTTATTCATATTAAATTGAACCCATTGCCTAAATACATGCTAAATGGTTATTAATTGGTGGTTTTGAGACCATCCTTACCACATATGGCCACCCCATGGGTGTGCCATTGAAATTGGCCATTTTGGATAATTGCTTCAAAATTATTAAAACTCCCTTGGTATTTCTTTCTTAGTTTCTAAATGTAATTTCCCTTAAGTCATGTGTATTTAATGTTACCCAAGGAATATTGAATTTTCATGGCCACATTATGGTTATAATATCACAAGTGGTAAATTGACTTGACGGTCATTTTATCTATTAAATAACCCTTATAATACTTATGGATTGTTTTTCATGACTTAATGATTGGAATTAAATGGTTATGGTGAATAGACATATAGGATGGTTTAATTTTGATTCTGGTATCCATAAAATGAGTTGACCTTGATAACTTCCCTTGAAACATGAGTAATATATATGGATTTTTCATGTTTTAGTAAATCAAATGGATTTAATTTAATTATAGTGGATTCTCATGATAGTTTTCCCTCAGGATCTTAAATGTTTAATGATTCAAAACATATCATCGGTGTTTTTCCTGGCTTATTAAGGGAATTTACACTGTGGGACTTTCCCTTCTACCGTAACATCCACCTTTTTGACATTCGTGGGATGGCCAAACCATGCACTTTATTTATTATTTATAAAGTGATATTTCTATTTTTTTAAATGAATTAAAGGTTTTAAATGGAATTGATCTCATGGGATGGTAAGGAAATTCCCCTTGTTATTCTTATTAAAATGATTCATATGAATTTAAATGTTTTTTTTTGTGTTTAAACATGATTAAATGAACTTATGAGAGGTATTTCCTTGTGTGTTATGGTTTAAACAAGAATATCCCTTACTTATGTTTAAAGGATTGAATAGTATGGAACATGAGATGTGATGCCCCATGTATTGAAATGAAAATATGTTATACCTCACTTTTATAAATTCTCTTTGTAAATTTTAATGTTTAAAATTAATTTGATCATGGTTAATGATATGAATTATGTATTTAAATATAAATGAAATTAACTAATAAGTGCATGAGACGTTATGCCTCCTGCATTATGATATAAATTATTACACCATATAAAGGATTTGGAGGCAAAGGAACATGAGAGCCCTTGGTGAGGAATAATGTGTGAGATTCCTATGTGGATCCATGGGACTATGAGATCCCTTAGGGAAGAAGACTGTGTGAGATTACGATGTGGAGCCAAGGGACCATGAGAGCCCTTATGAGGGAAGAATGTGTGAGCTTCCTAGTTGATTTTTTAGAGACTATGAGAGATCTTTGATATGGATGAAGGAATAGACCATGCAAGATCCCATGGTGATGGATGTCTATGAGTTACATCCCAATCCATCCATTATGTGTATCCCAGGATACCGTGAGAGCTCTGGGAGTTGGGGTAGGGGTTAGACTATGAGGGCTTCCCTAGGTATTGGATGTCTATGAGTTATATCCCGGTCCATCCAAATATATATATACATATATACAATTATACTATATATATATATATACTACTATATATATAGTTACATGATCATACATACATTCCAGCCAGGAGATGATTTAGGTCGAGCTGTTAGGTATTTTTTCTGTAACCTGAGCGGCCTGGTTATTTATTTATTCTAAATTGTTTTAAATTACTTCTTATACATGCACATTTTTTAGTTACGAGAACATACATGGATTATATATAGATATTATTAGCAGTGTCCTACAAATATTTTTATCTCACACCCTACTTTGACCACCTATGGAACCCAAGAATATTGTTTGACTGCGGGTAATTATTAGGGAAATTTCCCTATTTTTGGTCTTTAACATTCTTACCTTTAGTTGGAGCATATGAGAAGTGAACCGGACCTTAGATCGGCATTCTTGGAGTTAATTTTTCATTTTTTACTATTGTATAGAATTTATGTATGATTGTATCTATCGTTATCCTTATTTATTATTGTATTTCAAGAATCCATGTATCTAACACAACCTTTGAGGACTTTTTGGTTATGTTATGTAGTTTCACGGTTATCTATTTCTTCTTATGTTTCATTATTTAGGTAACTATTATTCCTATGCTATTTATTTTTTGTATCAGTTGTATTATGATTCCACTACTGTTTATTATTTATTATATCCATTGTGCTACTATGAAAAGCAAGTATAGTCTCTCCACTTTACCATACTCAAACCCTTGCTTCTAGTTAGCAGCCTATGGCATACGGGGAGGCTCACTTGAGGCCATGTGACCCACTAGCTTGAGGTTCGACTTAAATGGATCCTAGTTCGATACGTTACAAAGTTGTATCAGAGCCTAAATTTCTTCCTTTCTTATACTATTTCAGCTGGTAGATAAGAGACTAGGAGTTAAAGGAATTTGGAATTAACCATGTTATTTGAAATAGCTAACCCATGTATAAGGGAAACCCAAACTTCCTAGGGTGGGAATTGATGTTATTGATTACACCTATTATGGTTGATATGATTTCACTATTGGGTGATTCGCTTATTTTATGATTTTATTCATGTGGGTGTTGCTGAAATTAGATTGAATTTACTATGGCTTAATGAAACGAGGGATTTTCATTAGAATATGCATCACTATAGGAACAGTATGAATAATAGGCCATGAGGGTTACCATGCCATGTTTAATTTTTAACATGCATTGTCTGTACATATTGGTTGTGCCTTGAATATGTATTTAATTGTGCTGACCCATCTTACATTGATTTTCACGTAGTATGGTGTGAGTCAAGTGGATGCCAAGTTTAGATTCATTAGGTGTATGGGCCCTTATGAATCCAAAAAAGGAAAACCATATGAATCAACCATTTTATAAGTATTTATAATGTTTTTTGCTAGAAAACTCAAAATGAAAGTGACCCATAATGTGAAACTAGCTTGTTAATCTGCTACCAACTTTTTTAGCATGTTTTATTATGTTTCATGCTTCTGAAATTTATCAGCATGATTTCTATGTTTACTGCTTATTGTAACATGATTAGTTGTTTAACTCAAAATGGTTTCAAGAGTTGGATTATTTTCTTACGAGTAAATGGGAACTAGTTTTCAGTTGTAAGCTGTATGGGAACCTTAGAAATGGGAACAGGTAGCTTGAGTACTCAAACGATCTGTTGGGCCATGTATATATATATATATATAACCTAGTTTTATTTAAAATTATTTTAATTTAATGCTTTTTTATTTTGGTCTATAGCATTTGGTTGCCTCTTAAAATGTTTTAAACCCTAACACATAGGCATGATGGTCGTGTGGAAAAATTCTAAATTCACAACTAAATCCAAGTATGTTAGTTAGGGAATGTTTCTTATGAGATAACCTACCATGGGTGTTTTAAAATCAATAATAATTAAGAAGTTGCTTTGATTATAGCTCAATTTTAGGATTAGTTGTAAAATATTTTAAATTATTAAAGAAAAAATGTAAATTAAATGACATAAATGTTGGGATTTAGAGTGGTGTTCTTTGGTTAAACCCTCAAGTAAGTGTAGTTTGTATTTTCCTTGATATTCCTTAGAATAGGAACCATGAGTGTTTTCCATAGAACATTTTACTCTATAGAAATGGATTAAATAATAGTCTCATGAGCCTAGTGACCTTTCTGTTGACGTGACCTAGTGATCGTGTCGATCTTTTTTTCTTCGATAAGGGGTTATCATTGGTTAGGTATCATGCTTAGAGCCTGAATTCCTTTATAAATGTTGTGTGTCTTTTGATGCCTGGTTTCATTCAGGTTCCATTGTCCCTATTAGGACTCTTTATTTAAAAATTACACCCTTTTTTGAATGTGTTTTCATGGTATCTTTGGCCCTATTATGGTTTTAAGCATAGGGTAATTCTTGTCTTCAATAGATTAGACTTACCAAGGTCATGTTCAGCAAATTTTTGATCTCATGACCCAATTTTGTTACCCTAGTATACTCTAAAGGGTTTCCAATACTTATATAGTCTTGTGGTAGCATATATTGATAGATGTGGTACCAGTCATGTTGCTAAAAATTGTTAGAGGAATCGTTTTGTTTCAGTGGAAATTGTTGAGCTTTGAGATTTTTGTACAGTCTTGGGTTATCTCTATAGTAGAGTGACCTGGGAAGTAAATAATCATGTTTCCCCAATGCTCGGGAGGAATTTCTAAATACATTGGTGTTTTGACATTCTGGTCAAGCTGGTTTTGGATTTCATTGAATCCCTTAATATTGTGAGTGTGACTTGGGGGAGTTTCACATGTGCGTTTAAGGTGAATCCGATCTGGTGTGCTTGTGATTGGTTGATCTATTCTTCCTTTAGGTTATTAGGACACTCCCATGGTGGGGAGAATCACGATGATTCATTTTAAGCATATCATTTCAGTAGAAGTAGAACAACCAAAGAGGACCACTGTAAATGGTCAGGCTTTCTTGGGTTCCTTGAGGCTTGCAAGTGTTGAAACAAGTAAGTGATTTCTTGAAAACATGACACGGTTATGGTTGGCCATATAGGAATCCTTTGATAAAAAAATTTGGTTTTGAATGAAAATCAGTGCCTATGTTGAATGGTCATGTAATACCTTCAGTGGTAAAGGAAGGTGATCAGTTAGTGGAAATGCATCAGCATGTGAAATTCATCTCCTTTTGAAAAGTCGAATAGTTTTGGTGTGATTATTTTTATTTATGTTGGTCGGGTATGGTTGGTTTAGAACTATTCCATGAACTTCTCCCTAATACGATGGAAGTGTCATGAGTCTATGGGTTCTCTTTGTGTACTCTTCTTAAGTGATGTGCATTTCCCCTATCTTGAATTTGTTATTGATACACTAATAGAGCATTTGTTATACGCCACACTAGATATTTAATGTTTTTATCTGTTTCATGGTCCTTATCAGTGTTTCATGTTAGAAACATGTTTCCCAAATGAGGTTTGGTTATTTAGGAGTGAGAATTGGGTTCCCTTGCAAGAATTCCTTCAACAGACTCTTGGAAAATAGTTGTATCCCTTTTAGGTGACCATCAGGGGGATGCCTCTCTGGGATTAGTCAAATATCGGATGTGAACATCTTGTCCTTATTCTAATGTCTCTTCTAAACCTGGAGTATGGAATGCGATTATTTGGTTCCCTAAACTTCTATTTCATGATGATGAGGTTATCCCAGACTTATATTCATACTCAGAGGTAATGCTTAAAAGGGTAATGATTCTTAAAAGTCTGAAACTTCATTAAACCCTTTTCATGCTGAGGTAGCACCGTTAAATGATCAAGTGGCATTTTGATCAGGGAAAGTCTCTGGAAGTTAGGTATGATCTTTGATAGATGTGTTCGTTGTAAATTCAAGATTCCCTAGGAGATGGAATCACCATTATTCTATAATTCATTGGTCGACTAAGCCAAGTGTCTTTTTGAAATAGTTATCTAGAGTGGATGAACTTTTTATCCTTTTTTTAAAGTGGGAATGGCCAATTGAACTATTTTCAGCATGCCATCAGGTTAAGGAAAGTGTGGTTCAAAAGGTTGGATTTTTATTTAAAATAAAGAATGAATGACCAGAACCTTTTTGGTTAATCGGTAATCAAATTTTTCTTTTAGTGAATTTCCTATTATGGGATCATACATCTTTGGGTTCACCTAGTTAAAGGAAGACATTCCAAAAGTGTTGTTATAATGTTGAGAGACGTGTTTTATGAGAAATTATAATGGTTGAAGTAATGTGGTTTGGAATTGGCCCCTTTATAATTCTAATACCAAGAGTGGGAGGCACCATCGATCAGATTTTTAATGAGATGATGACATGGACTTGCCTCTAGTTGAACGAGCTCAGTTAAGCTCTGTTATGGTATTTCATTGGAGAATGAGAGTTGGATTGGGTTTTGACAGCTTGAGTGTCATATGATTAAGATAAGACTGGAGGTAAGTTGGGTGTTTGGAAATGAAACATGATAGTATGAATGAGAATTCAACACCCTCATAGTTAGGGTGATTTTTTCATTGTTCCCAAAGGCTTATTGGGGGTGATAAGTTCTAAGGTAGGGAATTTGTAACTTCCCGTGTTTTAAGCCAAGGTAAAATTATGAGGGAATTTGAATTTTTGGCATTTACTGGATAATATTTTTATTGAATCGATCTTCAGAACTCAATTAAGAGAGTTGTTACACTTCAACCTATTGTTTTTGGACATGTTTTAAGTCCCAATGGGTTTCTCAGGGGTTTCATTCAGTTTCAGAAGTTTTGGGTCAAAAAATTCCATGTTTTGAAGCTCTGTAGAGGGGTCATGGTTTGTAAGAAACTGTGTGGCCCTCATCCATAAACTGTGAAGCTATATAGGGGGTAAAAAAAATGTAAAACCAGCATTATTAGTTCTATTTATGTAGTACCTATACATTATTCATCACTTGATTGATGCATGGTTAGGGAAAACCATGTGAAAAAACCATGCAAGAAGAAATCCTTAAGGAGTGAATAAATTACGGTTTGGAAATTCCATGCGGCTAAACCCTGCGCCTATGTGTTTTGGGGTGAAATTACAAGTTTCCTATAACTTAAACTTAAACCTTTTCCCCTTTCTCATCCCTCTAGTGGACATCACCTCGTTTTTCTTCTTCTTTGATCTCTTAATGTTCCTCAAGCTTCGATCCTTGATATCTCCTATGTCCGGTGTCGATTCTTCAATCTGTCAGAAGCTATAGATCCATCCCAGTAAGGATAACCCCAACCTTACCTATTTTCTTATTTTATCTTCAGATCCATCATGATATTTAGGTGCAATCTCGTTTTCCCTATTTTCAGGTTATTGGACCTTTTCTCAAATCTCTTCCAAACTGCTTTTAATCATAGGCTGATATTAATCAAGGAGTTATATATGGTTTGAAGATAGGTGGTCACATGATTTTCCAACTATGTTTTTTTGTTTTTTTAAATTTTTCGTTGAACCATATTCCAACTTAATCTAATAATTCCTTTTATGTTTGTTTCTTCATATAAAATTGACCATATTACCTAGATACATGCTAGATGGTTCTTTATTAGGCCTGTCGAGACCATCCTCACCACATATGGGCACCCTATGTGTGTTCTATTTAAATTGGCCATTTTGAACAATTGGTTCAAAATGATAAGAACTCTAACACCCCAAGCTTCCACGGTACACTTCTCTTTGAATAATACAATAACTTGTGTTGTATGCAACTTCGAGGTTAACACACCACAACCAATCAAACTAGCCGTTATGAAAAATAATACCCACTTTTGGAAATTTTATAAATTTTATTTTTCAAAGTGGACATCATTTTTGGATTCAGAATATCGAAATTAGCTTAGGGTGAATTTTTGGTATTTTTCTGAAAACATTCATTTTTTGATGAATAGTGAATAACACTGAGTTATTGGTTAAAAACGACTTTTTATTTAAATAATTATTTATTTTTTTTAAATTTATTTTATGTAAAAAGAGATACATAACACCTATATATGTTCAATTTAATTCATTAGAGTCAATTTATATTAATTTTAGATATATAAAAATTTTATTGAACTTTTACCGTCTTTTACCCACCTCATAGGAGCTTTTGCTAAATTGCATAAAACATAATTTTACCGCTTCTGTGAGTTGAATTTAAAAAATATGAGAGACAGGGTTGATATAAGTAAGTAAAATTTGGTTCAATGAGATGAAAATAATTTTTGGTGAATAGTTACTTTTTACTTTTATTTACCACGGTTAAAAGTAAACATGGTAATTAAAGGTAAAATTAATATTATTTTTACCCTAACACATGACCTAATTCTATTGGATAAGTGTATCTTGACAAAAAACAACTTTAGGAATAAAATATGAACCTCGTAGTTCCACATGGATTAGATTAGGACATTTATTATTATTTAATTCAAAGAAGAGTTAAAAGTGTTAAAAATCAAAGTTTAATAACTAAAACATTTTTAATATAGGGTTATACATAAGATAAATTCGATTATAAATATTCATTAGAAATTTAAAAATATTTCCTACATAATGGTATTTTATTTATAATTTTTAGACATTAAATAATTTAATTTATTTATGAAAAAATGATGATGCAGTAATTACCTTATTAATGAAATATTAATATAATTGATATTATAAATATCCAAATAATTCTAATATGATACTTTTAATGAATTCCAAAAATTTTATAGGATAATATTACATGTTAGGGTTGATTAAATAAAATTTTTTCGAAGTAATAATGCAGTTATGAATTTAGAAAAAACAAAATACCAAATAGTGTCAAAATTGACATAAAAGAGTTTTTAGAACAATTATTATATATTTAATTGATATTCTATTCCTAAAAATATAAGGTTCAGACAAAAGACTTATATAATTATAGGTGTATCATTAATGAACCACTTGGGGTTCTCTTGGAAGTATATAGTATGTTTATTAAGCATATAATATAAAAATACAATGAGACATGGTAAATGTCAAACTATTTAACTAAGAGTTAAATCTAAAAGATAAAGTTAATATAGTGACCAAAACCTGTATAAAACCTATTGGTTGACTGGATTTCAACCCATCCCCACCCTATCCTCAAAATAAGTCACTTTTGAGCCATTATAAACCGAATATGAATTTATTATAAATAATATTTCACTCTTTTCCTAAGGTGCCTCTCACCCCTCTTATAAAAGGGAACTCCCCCATTCTCTCTAATTCACACCATCAAATCCATTTGGATCGGCCAACACCTGCCCAAATACCCTATCAACTATCCTCTATTAATCCTAGAGTCCTTAATTTAGTAAATAATCCAAAATAAGGATCCTTTTTTATCAAATCAAAAGAAAGAACCTGAAGAAGATGTAAATATTTCATCACCTCTTTCAAGTTCCTTTGTTCTTCCACTTCCTCTTTCTTTGTTGTTTTAATTATAAAATAATAACTCCATTATATTTCATATAATGTGATTTTATTATAATAATGGTACAACCATATTCAGTATTTTATCCATCCTTTGAATGACATGTCACCATATGTGCGTACGTGCGGCTTACCGTCTCCACGTTGTGGTGTAATTGTTATTCAAAACATTATTATTTGGATGGGTATGATAATGATGTGTAATTGATTTAAATAATAAATATAACATTATATTGATTATTTATATATGATATACCATCCAATTATAAATTATTTTAATATCAAAAGAATGATATTTTCGCTCGTGCATACGTACGGATTACCGTCTCCACGAACGAGATGAGATTCATTCCCCATCGTATCTATTCAAGACTAATTTTCATTAGATGATTAAAAATAATGTTTAAATACTTAATATAATTCTTAATATTAATTAGATACATCATATCCCTAACAAACATTACTTACATAACAAAGAATATAAAGGAAACGAATCAGTTAACACCCGAAACGGCGATAATACTAAGATATTATTAACAAAGCAATGTTAAAAGATCATATATGATATAATATTAATGTGTATGATTATTGTATAATTTAATAAAAATTATTTCACCATTATACAGGAGTTTAACCTACCCTCAACCAAGAAAAAGTACAAGTTAAGGGTTAAATATACAATCTCGTCATTATCCGAGGTTGTTTATACGTAATTATCTACTGGGACCTCTTTATCATCCACATCCATGTTTCTTAAAAATGTATTTCAAAACACTCATAATATTTTTTAAAAGTAATTTATACCCTTGTTTGAATTTTATAACATGTTTATAAAGGAATATTTCTTTCATTTTCCAAACAAGGTCATTTATAACCATTTCGACAAAATTAATGTAAGAATATATTATTTTTAACTTATACTGCGGGTGAGGCTATTTTCTACCGTTATAAAAACGTCGAAGCTTCCCTTAAAATATTAAAAGAATATTTTAAAAAATAAATGTTTTAATTTATAATTACATGACTATTAAATGATTTCAAAATAGAAAGATATATTTCTCTAAAAAGGTTTTGATTTCATTTGTGTCAACATCCTTTGATGGATTTTAAGTTTTTTTGAAGTTGATTTATTGTGATACAAAACTTTTATATTGTATTGATGGTTTTGTGATATGTTTGACTGTGGATGTGTTATTTTCATACCATTCAGGGTTTATGGATAATGTATAGGAATTTCGTATGCTATTTTCAATACGAATGTTTATGTTATGTTTAAACCTTTTCATATGAAAATTTCATTGGAAGTAGGAAGTGATGGGTGGATCCCACAATAGCTCATCGATGCATCGGTTGTCTCATGTGCCAAACTAGTGTCTTGGCACAAGGCCTTGAAAAAATATTATTAGTAGTCTTGGCACAAGGCCTTTACTATGTGGTTATGATAGTCTGTCATTATGTATTCCATCATTATGAAAGTGGCTATTTGATATTGCATGTGATTACTCGAGTAGTAGAATATCCATGTGAGTAAGTAAATGGCATTATTTTGATTTATATTTTCTATATTAAGATGAAGTTTATGTTGAAAATTATTTTTTTAGTATTATACATTTCTTTAAATGTTATACTTATTTATTAAAGTTTCCGCTATATTTTTATCCTTACTGAGCATCTGAGCTCACCCCTTTCTATGTTTTATTTTTCCCTGGATGCAAAAAAGTATATTATGACTAACCTGTAGGGGTAGTCTATGGGATCTCAATGTTTTCTTTGGAAACAATGTTTTTGTAGTTTTCCATTTTATGATTTAATGTAAACCTTATGAATTTATCTATTAATTCCAAGGATACTAAACTAATCGGTCTTTCAAGACTTGATCTTTTGTGATCATGACAATGATACGTAATAATGCACCGACTCTGGGTAATTGGGGTTGGGGCGTTACAAGAACTCCCTTGGAACTTTAAGATTATTTTCTCAATGTAATTTTATTTTATTCATGTGTCATAAATGTAAGCCAAGGATTATAGAAGTTTATTGGACCAATTATGGTTAGAATTTCCTTTGTGGGATATTGACTTGATGCTCATGGCATCACCTAAATGATCCATATGCACCTCGTTACTTGTTTTTCATGACATAATGAATGGAATGAAATAGTTTAGGTGAATGGATATTTACGATGGGTTGATTTTGATGATGGAATCCTTAAAATGAATTAACCTTGATACGTTCCCTTGACACATGAGTTATATATTTGGACTTTCCATGTTTTTGTAAATCAAATGGATTTAATTGAATTAAAGGGGATTTTCATTATTAGTTTCCATAATGTTTTTAATTTTTTAATTATTCAAAGAACCTATTAGGTGTTTGAACTAGCTTATTAATGTAATTTACCATGTTGGATTTTTCCATTCTACCATGATATCCAGCCTTTTGACATTCATGGGATGGATAAACAATAAACTTTATTTGTTATTTATAAAGTTATATTGTCATGTTGTAAATGAATTGAAGGTGTTAAATGGAATTGATCACATGATATGGAAAGGAAATACCCTTTGTTGTTCTTATTAAAATGATTCATATGAATTGAAATGTTTGGTTTCTCTTTAAACTTGATTAAAGGAACATATGATAGGTACTTCCTCATGTGTTATGTTTTAAACATGAATATGCCTTACCTATGTTTAATAGCTTGGAAAGTATGGAACATGAGAGGTGATGCCTCATGTCTTGAAATTAAATTATGTTACTCATCACTTTTATAAAAGATCTCTATAAATATAAATGTTTAAAAAGGAATTTGAGCATGGTTAATGAAATGTACAAGAGGGTAAGCCTTATGTATTTTGATATAAATGAAATGAATTAATAAGTGCATGAGAGGTTATGCCTCATGCATTATGATATAAATGATTATGCATTATATAGGGTGTTGAGTCAAGGGACCATGAGAGCCCTTAGGGAGAAAGACTGTGTGAGCTTCCAATGTGGATCCAAGGGACCGTAAGCACCCTTTGGGATGAGGAATGTGTGATCTTCCTATATGGAGCCAAGGGATCATGAGAGCCCTTGGGGGGAAGACTGTGTGATGTTCCTAGTTGATTTCAAGAGACTGTGGGAGATCTTGGATCTGGGATAGGGGATAGACCATGAGAGCTCCCCCAGTGATGGATGTATGTGGGTTACATCCCAGTCCAACTAGCACAAGTATCCCAAGAGATCTTGATATCTCTTAGAGTTGGGCCAGGGGTTAGATAGTGGAATATTCCCCTGGTATTGGATGTTTGTGAGTTACATCCCAGTTGACCCCAACACACACACACACACACACATATATATATATACATTTATAATATATATATATATATACTATATATATAATTACAGGATCATACATACATTCTAGCCATGAGATAAAGAAGTTAGAGTCTTCAGGTGTGTTTTCAAAACCTGGGCAGCCTGGTTATTTATTTATTCATCATTGCATTACTTTCCAACTTATACCTGCACACTTTTTAGTTACTCTCACCTACATGGATCACTTATAGACAATATTGGTGGTGGAATACTGATATTTTTATCTCACACCCTACTCAGTACGCCTTCAGCACCCAAAAATATTGTTTGACTGTAGGCAATGATTAGGTAAATCACCTCATTTTTTGTCATTGACATGGCTACCTTTAGTTGGATCTTAGGATAAGAGGATCCGACCTTAGATTGGGATTATTGGAGATACTTTTTCTGTCCTTTTTTAATATTGTATAAAATGTCTGTATACTTGAATCTATCTATTTCCTTATGTAATTTCATGCATCAATGTATCTGAAACAAAATTTGAGGCCTTTTTGGTTATGTTATACTGTTTCTCAGTTATCTATTTCTTCCTCTATTTGGTTATTTAGCTAACTGTTATAATTCCACTGTTTATTTTTTATGTCTATTCTATTATTCTTTTGATATTATTTATTATTGATTGTATCTATTTTGATACTATGACGTGAGTGTATAGTCTCCCATGTAAACCATCCTCAGACCCTCACTACTAGTCGGTAGCCTCTGGAATATGGGGAGGCACGCTTGAGGCCATGTGACCCACCAGATTAGGGTTCGACTTAAGTGGATCCTGGCTTGGGACGTTACAAAGTGGTATGATAGCCTAATTTTTTTCCTTTGCCTTAATATATGGTCTAGTATATAGGGGAGTAGGAGTTAAAGTAATTTGGAATTGACAATGTTTGTAGATGTATCTAATCCATGTATAGGGGAAACCCAAATTACCTAGGATGGGAATTTTTGTTATTTATGATACTGGTTATGGTTGATACAATTTCAACCTTGGGTGATTCACTTATTTTATGATGTTATTGATGTTGGTATTGTTGAAATGAGATTTAATTTACTGTGGCCTGATGAAACAAGGGAGTTGAATTAGAACATGCATCACTACAGGCATAGTATGAATAATAGGCCATTCATCTTACCATGTAACTTTCATTTCCTATGCATATTAGTTGTGCCATGAATATGTATTGAATTCCACTGGCCATTCATATAAGTATTTTCATGTAGTATGGTGTCGATCAAGTGGATTCCATGTTTCAATCCATAAGGTGTATGGGACCTTGTGGATCATAAAATGGAAAACCATCTGATTCAACCATTTTAAAAGTATTTAAAATGTTTTGGGAAAGAAAACGTAAAAATTATAGTGACGCCTAACAAGAAACTCGATTTTTAATCTACTTCTTACTTGTTTAGAGTGTTTCTCAATCTGTCCTTTTTATTAAATTGTTGTAAATTATTTTTGTGTTTATAGCTTATTATAACATGATTAGTTTTTTAATTGTAAATGGTTGCATTAGTTGTATCATTTGGTTGCGAGTAAACGAGAACAGGTTTCAGTTGTAAGGTGTATGGGTACCTTACAAATAGGAACATGTAGCCCAAGTACTCAAACCATCTGTTGGGATATGTATATATATAACCTTTTTTATTTAAAATGGTTATAATTTAAAAGATGATTAATTTTGGTCTATAGCATTTGGTTGCCTCTTAAAAGGATTTAAACCCTAACACACGGTCATGGTTGTCATGTGGATAAATTAAAAATGTACAACTGGATCTAAGTAGCCCAGTTAGGGCATGTTTCTTAAGAGATAACCCACCATGGGTGTTTTATAATATTTAATAATTAAATAATTGATTTCCTCAAAACTCAGTTTTAGGCTTATTGGTAAAATCTTTTAAATGTTTAAAGACCAAAAGTAAATGAAATGACCTAAAGGTTGGAACATAGAGTGGGGAACTTTTGTTAAACCCTAGTTTACGGTTAGTTTGACTTTCCCTCAAGTTTCCTTGGAATGGGAACCATGAGTGTTTTTCATAGGCCATTTTCCACTATAAAATGGCTTAAATAATATACCTGGGAGCCTAGTGACCTTTTTATTGGAGTGACCTGGTGATCAGGTATATTTTTGTGCTTCAATAAGGGGATAGATCGAGGTAGGTATCAAACTTAGAGCCCGAATGCCTTGCTAAATGCATTGTGTTTTCTAATTCTTGGTGTTTTTCAAGCGTCATTGTCCCTAGTAGTATTATCTCATTCAAAATGGCTCCCTTGTTCTGATGGGTGTTCATGGTATCATTGGCCTTGTTATGGTTGTGAGCATCGAGTAATGATTTTTTCAATATGTTAGAAATGCCAAGGGAATGTTCATCCACTTTATAGATCTCCTGATCCTTTTTTGTTACCTTGGTTGACTCTGAAGTTCATCCATTACTTATAAAGTATCGAAGTAGTATGCGTTGAAAGATGTGGTACCCATCGTGCTGCTAAATTTTTTGAGACAAACCAGTTAGGATTGGTGGAAATCATTGATCTTTGAGTTTTTTGTACGATCTCAAGTCATCTCCATAGTAGAGTGACCTGGGCATTAAAAAATGAAGTCCATCCCAATTCTTGGTAGGACTTTCAAATTACTCGGGTGTTTTGACACATCGATCGTGCTGGTTTTGGATTTCTTTTAATGCCTTGACTTTGTGAGTGTGACTCATAGGAGTTTCACACCTACATTTATAGTGAATATGATATAGTGTGCTTATGAGATGATGGTCTCTCCTTCATTTGGAAAACATGGAAACTCCCAAGGTGGGGTGTATCGTGCCAGTTATATTTAAACATGTACTTTCTGGTAGAAGTAGAACCAAATAGGACCATTGGAAATGTCCAGGATTTCGTGATTTCCTTGATATTGAAAGTGTTGAAAAATGTCGGTGCTTTCTTGGAAACATGACATGGTTTTGGTTGGCTATGTTGGAAACCTTTTAGAAAAAATTGTTGGTTTTGAATGAACTTTGGTGGCTATGTTGAATGGCCATGTGATGCCTCGAGTGGTAAAGGTTGGAGATCGGTTAGTGGAAATGCATCGGATGGTGAATCTGAGATACTTTCAAAAACTCAAACAACTGTGGTGAAAAAAAATTACTTTCTGTTGGTAGGTTATGTTTTTTAGAACAATATAGATAAATTCTCCCTAATATGATGGAAGTGTCTTGATTCTATGGGTTCTCTTATTGTAATCTTATTATGTGATGAGCATGTCCCCTATTTTAAATTCATTCTTGATACAATAATAGAAAATTAGTTATATTCCATGATAAAGTTTTAATGTTGTTGGATGTTTCATGGTCCTTATTAGCATTGCTCACTAGATGCATGTTTTCCTATAGAGGTTTGGTTAGTTCAGAGTGAGACTTGGGTTCCCGTGTAGGAACTCCTTGAACGGACTCTTGGACACCAGTCTTCTCATGTTGACATGACTGCCATGTAGATGTTCTCTAGGCTCAATCAATTATCAGATGTGAACATCTTAGACTTGTGACAACATATCTTATAAACCATGAGCATGGACTTCTTTGAGTTGGTTCCTTAAACTCATGTTTGATGAATTCGAGGTTATCCTAGAATAATAGTTTGACTTGGAGGTAATGCTTAAAAGGGTAACGATTTATATTGACCTTAAACTAAGTTAATCCCTTATTTAGGATGAGGTATGACTGTTAAATGATAATGTGTTGGTTTAATCAAAAAATGTCTTGGGATGTTGGGTATGAACTTCAGTATACATGTTCTTTGTAAATGTGAAATTCCTTGGGAGATGGAATCAATGTTATTCTATAAACCGATGACCGTCTAAGCTAAGTGCCTTTTTGAAATAGACGTCCAGATTGGTTTAAATTTTTATCCTTTTTTTTAATGTGGGTATGGTTGGTTGAAACATATTTAAGTATGTTATCAAGTTAAGGAAGTAATGGTTTAGAAGGTTGGATTTTACTTTCAAAGAAATCATACGCGACCAGTCCCTGTTTGGTCAAATGAAAAATTGATCATTTTTTTAGTGAGGTTTATGTTATGGCCTCAGGAATCTATGTGTTCCCCTTATTAAAGTAATACATTCTAATATCATCACAAGAAAACTGAGAGACATGTTTTGTGGGAAACACTACTACAAAATAGAGTTTTATCAGTGCTAGAAATCACTTTTAATGGCACTAGAAAACCGCTGTTGATCACAGAGAAGATAAAGCGGGAGTCCCCTTTATCAATGGTAAAAAAATAATTGATAAAAGACCCTTTTTTTAGTGCTGATAAAAGACAAAAAAATGTTAAAAAGAATATATAATCCTGGGAGATTTTAACAACGCTCGACCCTCTCTTTTATCAGTTCTTTCCCCCCTTTTATCAGCACTAGCCGGAGCCCCTTCCTCTCATCATATGCTACAGTTGCCCATGCAATGAGCTCCCTTTAACAACGCTCTCCCCCAATGCACTTGTCCACACGTGACCCTACTTTCACTAGAACTCAAACCCCGAACCTCCCCCCTCACATGCTTGTACCTTTACCACTAATCTATTTAGTTTTTTATCAATTTAATGATATATCTGTTTATTTATATATATATATATAGTTATATTTATTCATATATTAATATAGAATCATATTAATATAAATATATTTAGTTATATTAGTACATATATATTTATTCGTATATTAATATATTTATTTATTTATTTATATATTAATATATATATATATGGTTATAATTTTTATCCATATATTTATTAGTATATTAATATATATTTATAAGATTAGTTTTAAATATATTTATAAAATATTTTTTTTATGTGTGTTTACAAATAAATACATACATACATACATATATAAAACACACACACACACATATATATATTTATGAATAAATACATATATATGTGTATCTGAATTTTAAAACAACCATAACATGTAATCTAGAAGTCTGTTTCAACTCCACAACCAGTAAAATAGAAGAACATGAAGCGATCTTCGATATGATATGTGGTATAATACAAACAGACATCCAAATCAGAATTTATAGGTGTTTGAATGTTAAAAAATTGACGTATCCCGACTAAAAACTCAGTTTTGGAGGTCTTCTAGGACATTTTAGCCTCGAAAAATGTGACAGAATTTTCCCTTTAGTCCCTAGCACATAGATATTATCGCAGGCTTTGATTTGATATGTTGTTGAGCTCAAACAGACACCCGGATCAAAATTTATGGTCGTTTGAAGTTCGAGTTGCATTTTTAACTTATTTTTTATCTTTTATTAATTTTTTTATTATTTTTATATTCAAACTATTATTAAATGTCTATTAATTGATAAAATTTAAAAAATTATTAATTAAAAATATTTTTAAAATTATTTTATAAGCCTCTTTTACAAAATATCTTATACATTAATTTTAGATTTCCATTTATCATTTTCTAAAACATTTCTAAAAAATATATATTATATTTATATCAACATAAAATAGATTTATATGTTAATATGTTAATATAAGTTTTTTAAAGAATTTTTCTGAAATTTACCCTTCATAAATGCTAAAAAAAGCATTGATAAATGGGAAATTTTATCAACGCTTTTTTAACGATTTTAAAAGTACCCCTTTATCAGCGCTTTTCTTTGCATTGATAAAGGTAACCCTTTATCTGTGCTTTTTTACTAGCATTGTTAAAGGGGTAGTTCTTCCCTTACCCTGTTTTGTGGTAGTGAAATTATAATGGTGGAAGTACTGTGTCTTGGATTTTCCCCCTTTCTAATACCAATACCTATGGTGGGAGGCACCACCAGTTAGATGTTAAATGAGATGATGAAGTGGTCATATATCTAGTTAAATGATCAAAATTAATATACATTACAATGTTTAATTGGATAATGAGTGTTGGATCCAATTTTTATGTCATGAGTGTCTTATTCTTAAGATAATCCTGAAGGTGCATTGGGCATTTAAAATCATAACATGATCATCTGAACGAGAATCCAAAAATCTCATAGGTTGGGTGATTTTGAATTGTTCCTAAAGGATTCTTGGGTATGAGAAGTTATAAGGTTGGTAATTTGTAACATCCCGTGTTTTAATCCAAGGTAAAATAATGAAGGGATTTGAATTTTTTTCATTTACTGGATGAGCTATTCTTTGAGTTGATCTTCAGAACTCAATTCAAATAGTTGGGACAACTCAACATGTTCTTTTGGACTTGGTTGAAGGCCTGAAGGTTCCATTAGGGGTTTTTTTGGGTTTCAGATTCTTTGGGATGGAAAATTCCATGTTTTGAAGCTCTATTGAGGGCACACAATTTGTCTGAAACACTATGTCCCCCAGAAAGAAACTATGTGGCTACAGAGGGGGTACAGAAACGCCCCACAAAAGCTGTGAATGTTTTTTCCAAACCGTGTTCTGAGTCCGAACAGGTAGTTCCATTTAGGAAGTACCTAATCACTATTCAATGCACAGTTGGTGCATGCTTAGGGAAAACCGTGTGGCACAACTGTGTGAGATGAAATCCTTAAGAAGTTGTTGCAGCATGGTTTGTGCATGGTTTGGACAAGTCATGCATCCAAACTATGAGCCTTTGTGTTTTGGGGTGAAATTACAACTTTTTACACACTTAAACTTTATCACTTTTTACCTTTTATCCTCCCTCTAATAGACAACACCACCTTTGTTATTCTCCTTTGAGTTCTCAAAGTTCCTCAAGCTTGGATACATGAGATCTCCTTCATCCACTCTTCATTCTCCAATCTATCATAATTTACGGAACTGTGTCAGTAAGGCTAACCCCACCCTTACCTCTCTTCATAGTTTATCATCAAATCCATATCATTTTTTAGGAGAAATATATATTTCCCTATTTTCATGATGTTGGAATTCTTCATAGATCTCATAAAAATTACTTTGAATTTTAGGTCAATATTAATTAAGGAGTCATCTACGACTTAAATGTAGGTGGTCACATCGTTTTCCTATTTAGTTTCGATGTTTTCATAATTTTTACATTGTGTCGTATGCTGTCCTGAGCCTAGATTTTTTTGTGGGTTTCTTCGTATCAAATTGACCCTATTAACAATATACATGCAAAATAGTTCTTAATTAGTGGGTTTGAGATCATCCTTACCACATATGGCCACCTCATGGGTGTCCAATTAAAATTGTACATTTTGGAAAACTGGTTCAAAATTCCCAAAACTCACTTGGACCTTCCAGATTAGTTTCAAAGTATAATTTCTCTTGAGTCATGTGTATTATATATAACCCAAGGAATCTTGAAGGTGATTGGTCCCTTTATGGTTAGAACTACCCAACTGGTCAATTAACTTGATGCTCATGTAATGTAATGTCTTAGAATTTCCATATAATTTTTTTTAATTATATGGAATTATTTTGAGATCGTGAAATCTAACGCAGTGTAATTCTGAGGCCGTGAGTGCCCGGAATGATCCATCAAAGTTTTTTTAAACTTTAATTAGCACACGTAAGCATTTTTCCTGAAAAAATGTAATAACTCTTAAAAGGTTGCCCGGATCAGAATTCAGAGGTCACTATTGTGTTAAGGATGGTGGGTTTACCCTAGACGCGACTTAAGTTTTGTCGGCATAGGCCTTAATTGAGAAAACACGAAAATGGCATAACTGAAAATAAAATAATTAAATAAAGTTATTTTATTTTTCAAATGCTTATAACTCACAAACGGTAACTCAGATTAAAAATCTGAGACCACCGCTGAACGTGTAAGGGTATGTTCTCTTTAGGAAGATACTAACATTGGCCGACATGGGATACCATTGAAATTTGTTTTTTGGCCATAAATAAAATAATTAAGTGAAAATTATTTTACTATAAAATACATAACTTCTAAATGGTAAATCGGATTGACAATCTTAGAGTGCAGTTGAGTTCGTTGGGGCGTTTTCTCCTTAGGCTAAACCTAACCATGACCGGCATGGGTCGAGGGTGAACATAATTAATTTATTAAACTTTTTTAAGGTACGTTTAGTAAATGCGCGAGCGGCATTTTCTAACTTTTGAGCCGGTGATCAGATTAAAAAACCCAAAAGCACCATTGAATCTGCAGTGCTGGGATTCACTTAAGGGAGACTTTACATTGACCGTAGTAGGTCCAGAGGACAAGTTATGTTTTATGACTTTTTGAAATAAATTAAATAAAATAATTTTTTCATTTTATTTCATATCCTCCAATGGACAAGAAAAGGGGTGGGGCCAGCGACGTGTCGAGCCAAAAAATGACTTTACCTACCAACCCTATGTAAAGACATTTTTGGGGAATTAGGAAGCTTTCTAATTGATGAGCCCTATTAAATTATAATTTCATTACTTACCCTCCCCTTCTCCTATATATTTGGAGATTGGGGAGGGGTATCGGCACAGCTTCTCTAAGAAATGAAGTACACAAGGAGTGTCGCGATGCCAGACCCTTAGAGGAAAGAGCTAATCCTAGCATGAGGTGACGGGCAACACCGAACCACGAACCGAAGGACGGCGTGTGAGTGCCGTCATTGGGAACCCATTGTGGGAATGAAGAACGTGATCCGCCTTCAAGCTGCGGACGCTCTCCAATGGGTTTTGAGGCATGGGGTGTATTTGTTTATGCTTTTTAATAGATTTACTATTACCCGTTCTTGAATAATACAAAGAACCCAAGTCAACCGACTAACGGGTTGACCTTCAATTCATTAGTCTTTGCGAGCGGTTGTTGCATGGTAAATTGTGGGGTTTATCTTGTTGTTTAGTTCCATTGATTATTAAACCCTTAATCCCCCTTGTGTTAAAGAGCTAACACGGAGGGTGTGGGCCTAATGAACCTAACACAAACCCTCTGATATATTTTCTACATCCTTGTGCCACCATGGAAGACCGATAACAGAATGACACCGACTGGCTACGTGGTTGATAGCGTATCGACACACGCCGCAAGTGGGGGCCGCGACACAAATCTGTGGCAGTCTTCAGAGTGGTCGGCACTGGCCGGCCATGGAGGAGGCGCGGCACACCATCGCGCGCCGCCGATGGATAAGAAGGGTCGCGGATCGTCAATCGCGGCGACCATAGGAAGGCAGCCGACACGCCGAACGTCCGTGAAAAATCCGGCAGAGAAGAGGTGGGCCGCGCCCCCAGCAGTGCGCCCATGTGGTAGCAAGGCCGTGGCCTGCAATGACCATGGCAGGAGTAGGGGGGTCGCCGGTTAGACCGACGTCTGGTGAACGGGGTGCGTGCCAGTGGCGCGCTCGGCGGCAAAGTTGCGACCTGTCGGCCACGGCAAGGAGGACCTGCAGCACCACGCGGCACCACATTGGGTCAAACCCCACGGGACGACCTTATGATAGGGCTCCATGCCACATCATCCCTACGCGGACGCACCGCATTTGGGTATCCCTGGCGGCCCGCGCCGCTAGGCGGGTGGCACAGTCAGGTTGGTCCAGCGGACCGACCAGCCGCTCAGCGGGCTGACCCGCGGCCCAGCCGGACCCAATCGGCCAGGTTGACCCATGTCGGGTCAGACATAAGTCTGGTTAGGTTGACCCGGTTTGACCCAGTTCGGCCCTTGACGAACCAGGTCGGGTCGGTCCGACTGAGGCGGACCGGACCCGGACCCAGTACTGACCAATTACGTAAAACGGGCCCTAACTTCTAAATCAGACATCCGTTTGATGAACCATCTACGGCATCGGGATCCTTGGAGTGACACGATCCTTCTGACTTAATCCATTAGAGTTTCAGAGAAACTTGTAGTACAGCTAGGTTGGATCGCACCCGAATCTAACTAGGCCCTCGGTACTAAAATGCCAATAACGCACAGACTGGGCGTCCGATTGACGCGTCGTCTGTTGCGTTGAAACCCTTATGACATGGAGGGTCATTGGGTTACTTCTTTGTGAGAATTTGTGCTGGTTGATATGATAATTATGGCTTGGTGAGTGGTTCTCCGAAGCACACTACGTACGGAACCCTGTGACTGGCCGAGACATGATGATTGCTGACTTTTCGACTCAGAGTGACTCAATGGACACAGTGAGGATCCTCCATGGTACGCGATGGGGAGGAGCACCTTATCAGACCAAGATGGGGTTGGGTGGATCTATGGGGCCCGCCAGACCCATGGTACGTGGTAGGGAGGAGTACCTTAGCAGGCCACGGTGGGGAGCGGTCACGGTACGTGATGATGAGGAGTACCTTAGCAGACCAAGATGGGGAGTGGGTGGCTCTTTGTGACCCAGAAAACACAAGGTACACATTGGGAAGGAGTACCTTAGTAGTTCAAGGTTAGTGGGAAGAGCCTCTGTGTGATGCCGCAGGACCACTGTACTTGTTGGACAAGGAGTTCTCAAGCAGCCGAGGTGTTCGACGATGTGGCTAGGGATGTTACATGTTTCTACCCCTAGAATAAATCCTAGTGTGAGATGTCATTACTTTATGGTTGTGATTGATGTTATGTTATGTGGTACTTTACCTGTGTGTTACTTTACCTTCATGGTGTTACCTTTTTGGTATACTTCACTCATGTATGAGATGAGTATATCTTGATAACTTAGGTATATGTATGGGCACATACCTAAGTAGAGTTGATGTCTTGATTTGTGGATTTTCCTTAGTGGAACTTTAGGAGACCTATAGGGTCTCTGGTCCCTACAGAGTATCATTATACTCACCCCTACACGGGCTTTGCCCGCACCTTTTTGTGTCTTGTGTAGACAACGTATGGCATTGATTGAGGCTGAGGGATCCATGATTGGGCGGTGCTCGGAGGCGGGCCATTTGGCGTGATGCGCCGCAGGGACTACTGATCGTGAGATGTACCTACCCTTCAGGTAGGATATGTGTTGGATGATCCAGGAGCAACTTTTCACCTTTTCAGTTGTTTTTTACTTTTTAGTTGTACATTTACTTTTCCAATTGGGCTTGTATTCCAGCCCCTTTGCTTTCAGCACTATTTTACTACAGTATTTTACATCCCAATTTATTCTTGTTATGTTTTTGGACCGTGTGTGTGTACTGGTTTAAAGGAAATTACTTCCCGTTTTAGGGAATAATACTTCTGGTGCTAGTCTTTAACCCCTTGCCTATGGAAGGAAGGCATGGGGTTGTCACCGCAAGGGCCCCAGGGGACGGGTCGTGACAAAGTGGTATGAGAGGAGTCCAGTTCTACCGGAGAACTAGGACTCTGATCTTTTCTGTAAAGCAATAGTGTTATGTTTTATAAGTGTGGTTTTTAGTTTGGGGATTCCAGTGTTGGTGCGGTAGTCGATGTATCCATACACCAGGACCCTGAATTCTAATTTCCGACTCAGCGCAAGAAAATGCTGATTGCGTGTGTTTTGAAAAGTTTTCTTTTTGAACTCTTGAGTCAGCTCACCAGGTATAACTTAATGATTGTGGCACACTTGTTTCTTATCAGGATGTCACCATATAGACAGCTAGACAGGATTCCCGAGAGAGTACACAATGACATCCCAACGAGCGATGAGGCCTCGGTGCAGGGCCCTCTTACGGTGTTAGCACCTTCAGGTGGTGTACCAGTAGCACCACTACCCTTTGAGGCAGTCGTTGCCACTATCCCACCAGTAGAGGGTGCACGTCGACTGAGCGCATTGCATGAGTTTCAGTGGCAGATGCCTCCAAGGTTCTGAGGCGAGACAGACCCCCATGCGGGTAGGGACTGTATGGAGACTGTGGCTAGAGTTTTTCGCCTATTTGAGACACCAGTAGAGCATATGGTGATCTTAGATTCTAGTCCTTTCCAGTGAGTGACCATGAGGAAGTTCCGCATAGTGATGAGACTTTGGTACGTGGACCATTTCCCGAGATAGTACCTTTGGGTAGTGTGTCAACTATATCAATGCCCGTTGGTCAGCAGTTACAACCGGCGGTACCGGTAGAGGAAATATATAGGATTAGTTCCATACATGTGTTTTAGCATGAGATACCCCTCAGTTTCCGAGGTGAGCCTGACTCACAGGCATCTGAGGACTAACTTGGGGAGGTGGCTAAGAGTTCCCTAGAGTTTTTACAGCTTCGTCAGTATGAAATGTCGGTAGCTTAGTATTCATCGAGGCGTACCAACCATTCCTGGTACTCGAGGAATACGATATGATCAGTTCTTTGGGTCTCGGACTTCTGAGCATGGTGTATTTAAGGACATCTGAGCCAACACTATTCCTCTATTAATTCCTACCTATGTTAGGGTTCTAGAGAGAACCTTTATGGTTGAATGTTCTTTGGATGAGCAGATACAACCAGGGAATGTTAGCAATGGGAATGCAAGAAACTGGCACCAGTCTCAGAGACTTGGGCATGTAAAATGTTTCAAGAAGAGGATGTAATGGGGACAGATGGATTTACAGGACTGTAGATGTGTAAGAAAATCTATGAGAGCATTATGAGGTGGTGTACATTTCGACATGTTACAACCCCCCCCCATGTGGTCATTACAAGGCTCAAGGAGCTGGATGATAGGGGAATGGAGTAGCTGCATGTGGTCAAGGAGTGCGACCCAAGGGATCTAGGAATGATTCAAGGTATGATTTGTGTATACTACAAGCTACCGTATCAATAGATATAGGTACCAATCATTCATTCCTTCCTCGAATCTTTTCCAAGACATAGATTTTCTGATTAAACTGTAGACTTGACCCTCATGTCTGGAGATACCTTTGTGAGGAGACTCGAAAATCACACTTACGCTGATAGCGTGATCTGACCCTTGAGGCAAGAGTTTCGGTTCGAACCTCTTGGTGGCAGTGTCGAGGCCTTACAATATTGGTTTGGGTATGGACTAGACATCCAAAGTTCATACTCATATTTATTGTATTAGAAAAAGGGATTTATTTTATCTAAAATGTGGGAATGGGGTTTTCCTTGGTTGGTGAAAAAGGAAACCCAGATAGCATAGGATAACTCATGCATAGGAGGGTGCAGCCAA
Organism: Viscum album; assembly: GCA_963277665.1. Classification (NCBI taxonomy): domain Eukaryota; kingdom Viridiplantae; phylum Streptophyta; class Magnoliopsida; order Santalales; family Viscaceae; genus Viscum; species Viscum album. The sequence continues at coordinate 310,968,726 of OY728167.1, read as the reverse complement.
TCCCTCTTGAGTTGGCCAGACTTACCCTCATGGTATTAGGAGTTTTTAGTTCACAACAGGAGTGGCAGAGAGTGAGGACATCTTTTCAAAAGATGTTTACATGATTACTTCCATGAAAAGAGAGGGACATCTACTTTTCCTATGTACTATCAAAGATTTGTACCTGACTTCTCTAGGGTAGCGAAACCCTTGTAAGCTTTGACGAAAAAGGGGGAGCCTTTCCTATGGATGGAGAAGTGTCAGTAGAGATTTCAGGAGCTAGGAAAAAGACTGACAAGTAAAGCTACGCTACCCATGACCTGGAGTCTGTAGCAGCGGTCTTTGTGCTAAAGATGCGGTGGCACTACTTGATGGGAGAAAATTTTACAGTATACTATGATCATAAGAGTCTCAGGTATATATTCTCTCAGAAGGACCAGAACCTAAGACAACAACGATGGCTAGAGTTCCTCTAGGACTATGACTTTAAGGTAGTCTAGACTCTTGGGAAGGGGAATGTGGTGGAAAATGCACTAAACAAGAGGTCTGGCCCGCACATGCTGAGTGAGGCAATAGAATAGTTAGCCGCATTGCAGATATCCTTCATGGAAAGAGATGGAGCAGGATACCTTCAGTCTATAGCAGTCACTCCCCCACTCCTTCAGTGAGTCAGGGAGGTGCAGGTTGTGGACATTGACTGCGAGGCTCGATGTTCTTAAGTATCCTTAGGACAAGAAACTAATGGATTTTTTGAAGGTGGGGAGAACTTCGTCCTCTTCATAGGACGTACCATGGTACTGGTGGTGCTACAGGATGAAGTGTTGAGGGAGTTCCATACGTCCCCTCTGGAAATACATCCCGTTGTGGCGAAGCTGTACCAGGACCTCTGGCATCAGTACTAGTGGCCAGGGTTGAAGAAAGAAGTGGAAGAGTTTTTTTCGTGATGCCACACTTGTTATCAAGTGAAGACTGCATAGAGCCGACAGAAGTCTTATGAGAACAGGTGGAGGGAGACCATGTCTTCCTATGGGTCTCACCTCGATGAGGTTTGCTGAGATTTGGTCGAGGCGACAAGTTATCACCGAGGTTTATTGGACCATTTCTGATACCTTAGAGGATACATGATGTGGAATATCACATGGAACTTCCACCGAAGTTGGAGTGGGTGCACGACATCTTCCACGTATCCTAGATGAGGAGATACATGCACGATCCATATCACATCATCGACCATGGTAAGCTGGACTTCGATGATGGGGCAACGTTTACGAAGGTTCCAATGAAGATTAAGGATCGACAGGAGCGATTCTTTCTTGGGCTGTCGATACCTATAGTGTGCGTACACTGGAAACACGAAAATCTCAAGGAGAGCACATGGGAGAGGGAGGCTCAGATTTGTGTTTAGTACCCTCTTTTGTTTGATTTTCCTTTGTTTTGGCTTTTGACGACTTAAATCCCTAAGTTGGGGAGAATGTAATGTCTCAAAATTTCCATATAATTTTTTTAAATTATATGGAATTCTTTCGAGACCGCGAAATATGACGGTGCGCGATTTTGAGGCCCAGGGTGCCCGAAATGATCCATCAAAATTTTGTTAAACTTTAATTAGAAAGGGTAAGTAGTTTTCCTGAAAAAGTAGAATAACTCTTAAAAAATTTCTCAGATCAGAAATATAAGGGCACCGTTGTGTTCAGGATGGCCGGTTTACCCTAGGCATGACTTAAGTTTAGTCAACGCAGGCCTTCGGTGAGAAAACCCAAAAATGAAATAACCTTAAATCAAATAAATAAATAAAGTTATTTTATTTTTCAAATGATTATTAATCACAAGCAGTAACTTAGATTAAAAATACAAGACCACCACTAAACTCGTGAGGGTATGATCTATTTAGGTAGATACTAACATTTTCCAGCGCAGGCCACCAGTGAAAGTTAGTTTTTGGTTGTAAATAAGATAATTAAGTGACAAATATTTTATTGTAGAATCCATAACTTCTAAATGGTAACTCGGATTGAAAATCTGAGAGTATCGTTGAGTTCTTTGGGGTGTTTTCTCCTTAGGATAATCCTAAACATGACCGGCATGGGTCGAGGGTGAACATAATTAATTTATTAAACCTTTTTTAAGGTGCATTTAGTAAATGCGCGAGCGGCATTTTCTAACATTTGAACCGGTGCTCGGATTAAAAATCAAAGAGCACCGTTGAATTAGCAGCACTGGGATTCTCTTAAGAGAGAGTTTACATTGACCGTAGTAAGTCCGGAAAAAAATTTATGTTTTGCGACTTTTTAAAAGAAATAAAATGAAATAATTTTATTATTTTATTTCATATCCTCCAATAGACAAGCGAAGGGGTGGGGCCAACGACATGTCAAGCCAATAAATGGCTTGACCTGCCAACCCAAAGTAACAATGTTGTCGGGGAATTAGGAAGTTTCGTAATTGATTAGCCCCATTAAATTCTAACATCACTACTTACCCTCCCCCTTTCCTATATATTTGGTGCATGGGGAGGGGTATCAGCATAGCATCTCCAAGCAACGAAGTGCTGAAGGAGCGCCGCGATGCTAGGCCCATAGAGGATGGAGCTGATCCTAGCAGGAGTTGATGGGCGACATCGAACCATGAACCGAAGGACGATGTGCGAGTGCCATCTTTGGGAACCGGTTGCGAGAATGAAGAACGTGATCCGCCTTCAAGCCGCGGATTCTCTCCAATAGTTTTCGAGGTAGGGGGTTTATTCATTTATTCTTTTTAATTGATTTCCTCTTCCCCGTTTTTGAATAATATGAAGAATGCGGGTCAACCGACTAACGGGTTTACCCGCAATTCATTCATCATTGCGGGAGGTTGTAGCAGGGTAACTTGTGTAGTTTATCTTGTTGTTTAATTCAATTGATTATTAAACCCTTAATCCCCTTTGTGTTTAAGATCTAACGCGAAGGGCGTGAGCTTAACGAACCTGGATCGAACCCTCCGCTTTCTTTGTTACATCCTTGTGCCTCCATGGAAGACCGACAATGCAACGACACCGACTGGCTATGTGGTATATTTCCCATCGACACACACCTCAAGAGGAGGCTGCAACACAAATCCACGGTAGTCGTTGGAGCGGCTAGCACCGGCCAGCCATGGAGGAGGTTCGGCGCGCCATCATGTGTCATAGACGAACAAGGAGGGAAACAGCTCGTCAGCCATGGCGACCGAAGGAAGGCGGCCGGCATGCCAGCCGGCCGTGACAGAACTGGCTTAGTGGAGGGGGGTGCACCCCCAGTGAATCACCCACGCGGCAGTAAGGTCGTGGCCTGTGACGGCCACGACAAAATCAGGGGGCCTCCGGTTCAACCGGTGGCTAGGGGACGGGGCGTGCGCCAGTTGCACACCTGACAATAAATCCACGGCCCGTCGGCCATGACACGTGGGACCTGCGGTGCCATGCGGCACCGCATTGGGTCAACCCCCACGGGTTGACCCTCTCATGTGGCTCTGTGCCACGTCAGCCCTACCAGGATGCACAGTGTCTGGGTATCCCTGGCGGCCCACGCAGCCGGGCAGGTGGCACCGCCGGGTCGATCCCGCGGCCAGACCCATGGCCCAAGCAGTTCGGTCCGGGCCCAGCCATCCGGGTTGACTCAGTTCGGGTCGGACTTGAGTTTGTCCGGGTCGGCCCAGGTCAGGCCGGTCCGACCAAGGCGGACTGGACCCGAACCCAGTCCCGACCAGTTACGCAAAACGGGCCCTAACTTCTAAACCAGACATCCGTTTGATGAACTGTCTGCGGTGTTGGGATCCTTAGAGAGAGGTGGTACTTTTAAATTACTCCATTATAATTTCAGAGAAACTTGGAGTACGACTGGGTTGGATCGCACTTGAATACAATCAGGCCCACGGCACTGAAATGCCAATAACGAACAGACCGAGCGTCTGATTTACGCGCCGTCTATTGAGTTGAAACCCTTATGACATGGCGGGTCTTCGGGTTACTTATTTTTTAGACATCGTGCTTGTTGAGATATGACTGATGGATTGGGTGTCGGTTCTCCCAAGTTCACTATGTACGGAACCTGGTGATTGGCTGAGACCTGACGAATGCAGACTTTTCAACTCAGAGTGACTCAACAGCCATAGTGGGGAGAGGTTGTGGTATGCGATGGGGAGGAGTACCTTAGCAGACCATGATGGTGGTGGGTGGCTCTATGTGACCTGTAAGATGCACAATACGCGATGGGAGGAGTACCATAGCAGGCCATGGTGGAGAGCGGTCGAGGTACGTGATGGGGAGGAGTACCTTAGCAGAACACAATAGGGGTGGGTGGATCTCTATAACCCAGCCGACCCACGGTACGTGATGGTGAGGTGTACCTAAGTTGTTCAAGGTTAGTGGTAAGTGCCTCTGTGTGATGTGGTAGGCCCACTATACTCGATAGACGAGGGGTTCTCCAGCAGTCGAGGTGTTCGACGATGTGACTGAGGATGTTACTTGTTTCTACCCCTAGAATAAATCCTAGTGTGAGCTGTCTTTACTTTGTTCTTGTGGTTGAGGTTAGGATATGTGGTACTTTACTTGTGTGGTACTTTACCTTCATGGTGTTACCTTTGTGGTATACTTCCCTCATGTATGAGATGAGTATATCTTGGTATCTTAGGTATATGTATGGGAATATACCTAAGTAGAGTGGATGTCTTGCTTTGTGGTTTTTACTTTGTGGAACTTTAGGAGACCTGCGTGGTCTCAGGGTCCCTACTGAGTATCATTATACTCACCCCTGAATGGGCTTCACCCACACCTTGTTGTGACTTTTACAGATGATGTATGGAATTGATCGAGGCTGAGGGATCCTGTACTGGGCGGTGCTCGGAGGTAGACCATTTGGTGTGACGCGAAGCTGGGACTACTGATCGTGAGTTGTACCTACCCTTCAAGTAGGATCTGTGGTTAATGATCCTGGAGTTACTTTTCACCTTTTCAGATATTTTTTACTTTTTAGTTGTACTTGTACCGTTCCGGTTGGGCTTTTATTCAAGCCTATTTTCTTTCAGCACTCTTTTACTAGAGCAGTTTACTTCACATTTGCTTCTTGTTGTGTTCTCGTACCGTGTGTTTGTACAGGTTTAAAGGCAATGCCTTCTCGTTTTAGGGAATAAGCCTTCTGGTTCTAGTCTCCAGCCCCTAGCCTATGGAAGGTGGGCATGGGGTAGTCACAGAACAGGCCCCAGGGGACGGGTCGTGACATGTTATCCTCTGAATTACCCCTAAAAGCCCTGTGAATTGTTTGTCATGCCTTAATGAATGGTATTAAATAGTTAAAGTGAATGGATATTTAGGATGGATTAATTTTTATACTGGCATCCTTAAAATGAATTGACCTTGATACCTTCACTTGACGCATGAATTATATATATGGTTTTTCCATGTTTTAATTAATCAAATGGACTTAATTGAATTAAATGGGATTCTCATGATAGTTTTCCCTCATGTTTTTAATTGTTTAATGATTCAAAGTACCTATTAGGTGTTTTACCTAGCTTATTAAGGAGATTCACATATGTTCTTTTCCCCTTATACAATTATATCCACCCTCTTGACATTCTTGGGATGGCTAAACCATGCCCTTTATTTATGTTTATAAAGTTATATCGCCAAGTATTAAATGAATTGGAGGTGTTAAATGGAATTGATCATAAGGGATAGTATGGTCATTCCCCTTTTTATGATTATTAAAATTATTTTATATGAATTAAAAAGTTTGGTTTATGTTTAAACTTGATTTAAGTAACATATGAGAGGTATTTCATAATGTTTTATGTTTTAAACATGAATATTCCTTACTTGTGTTTAAAGTATTGGCTATTTTGGTAAATGAGAGTTGATTCCTCATTTATTGAAATTAAAATATGTTGTTCCACACTTTTATAAATGTTATTTGTAAATTTAAATGTTTGAAAATGAATTTGGGAATGGTTAATGAAATGCATACGAGGATATTCCTTATGTATTTTGATATAAATTAATTTGATTAATAAGTTAATGAGAGGTTATGCCTCAGGAATTGTTACATAAATGATTACACCTTATATAGGATATGGATCCAAGAGATTGTGAGAGACCTTGGGGAGGATTAATGTGTGAGATTCCTATGTGGAGCCAAGGGACCATGAGATCCCTTGGGGAGGAAGTCTGTGTGAGGTTCCAATGTGTATCCAAGGGACTATGAGAGCCCTTAGGGTGGTGGAGACTATGTGAGCTTTCCAATTGATTTTCAAGATATCGTGATAGCGCTTGGATCTGGACTAGGAGATAGACCATGAGATCTACCCTAGTGATGGATGTAAGTGAGTTACATCCTGGTCCAGCCAGCATGAGCATCCCAAGTGACCGTGGGAGCTCTTGGTGTTGGTCCACTGGTTAGACCATGAGATCTTCCCCTAGTATTGGATGTATGTGAGTTATGTCGTAGTCTATCCCAACATATATATTCATATATACAATTATACTATATATATTACTACTATGTATATATAGTGGCATGATCAGATAGACATTCCAACCATGAGCTGAAGAAGGTAGTGCCACCATGTACCTTTCTGAAACTTGAGTGGCCAGGTTATTTATTTATTCATCAATTCTTTACTTTTCTTATTATACCAACACACTTTTTAGTTACGAGAACCTACTCAGATTAATTGTAGATAACATTGGTGGTGGCCTAATAAGATTTTTATCTCACACCCTACTCGGTCTAGCTTTGGAACCTGAGAAGATTGTTTGAATATAGGTATTGATTAGGGAAAGTTTCATGTTTCTTGTCGTTGACATGCTTACTAATAGTTGGATCTTTGGTGTAGGGGATAAGGCCTTAGATCGGGGTTCTTGGAGATGTTTTGTCTTTTTTCCTTTTGTAATGTTGTATAGAATTTTTGTATGCTTGTATCTTTCTATTTACTTAGGTATTATATAATTCAATTAATCCATGTATCTAAAACTACCTTTGAGGCCACATTGGTTTTTTATATTTTTTCTGAATTACCTATTTCTTCCACTGTTTGGTTATTTAGTAAACTATTATGGTTAAGCAATTTATTGTTTATGTTTTTTGTGTTATTCTTCCTCTACTATTAATTATTAATTATATCTATTTTGTTACTCTACCATGAGGTTATAGTCTCCCCACTATACAATCTTCACACCCTCGTGGCTAGTTGGCTGCCTCTCGCATACGAGGAGGCGCGCTAGAGGCCATGTGGTTGACCAACTCGGGGTTCGAATTAAATGGATCCCTAGCTGAGATGTCACATTTCTTTTCAATGGGATATGATGATAGGTATTGTGTGTGATATGTATAAGAATGTTGATATTCATGAGGAAATAAGTGAGGGATGTTTTATAACTCTTATGAGCCAGTTATTTATGTTTCAATGTTTCCAAATTCACTACACCTTTATAATCAGGAGGCATGTTTTTTTGTAACATAATGAATATTATTCTAAAAAGAAATAATATCTATGTATGAAAATATTGGGTTGTTATAATTGGTATCAAAGGACTGGTTTTGATAACCTTTGGAAACTAGGATGAGGAAACCATAGTGAGACCCCTATGGAAATCTCTAAGGATAAGTCTAAGTATAATTCTATGTATTGTAAAATATCCTAGAATATTAAGGATAGATCGAGTAGTTTCATATAATTACATATGTATCTTGATTATAAAAGTGGGTATAGATTTGTAGCAGATTTACCTAGGGGTAATAACTCCAAAAAATGGCATGTCGAGTTTGACTCAAGCATTTCCTAGTATACACAAATGGGATTTACTATGCACCTCGTTTGACAATCCTGAGTGATATATTTTTTAAATTCAAAAAACATTTACGAACCATCATGAATGATTTAAATAATGGCCATGATTGACTTAGTTTAAGTCTAAAATTCCATAGATTATAAAGAAAGTGTCCTGATTTAGACATCCTATAATTGATTCAACATGATTATTTGGGTTCCCACAAGGAGTATTGTTAATAGAACTATGCTTTTGGTTCTATTTAATGATTGGAACCTTGACGTAATTGTGTTAATGTTGAGTGAATTGAACTATACAATTATTTTTCTCCTAAGAAACTAAATTTTATGGGACATGGAATGAAAATATCATTATTTTTCTCACAAAACATTTTCAATCAATGAATCATACTAAACTTCCAAATAAGAAAATTAAGGAACAAAATTATTTTATGTTATTCATGAGGTAGTTCACATTATCTTTTAGTGGTTCCACTAATCCTCTAGTTACTGAGAAATTTATTAGTTCAAATGAAAATATATTTTCCATTCTATTGTGTTCAGGACATGAAAAATTCATTTTTGATGTCTATCATTTGGAAGGTGAAGTAAATAAATGGTGGACTCTCATAATGATACAAGGAAACATGATGAAATTGACTCCATGGAGTGGGATGAGTTTAAAAGATAAATTTTTTATAATTACTTCCCTCATAATATTTATATGAAAAGGGAAAAGGAATTCCTTGAGCTATAGTAGAAGGATGAGGAATCTATTGCTATATAATAGGAAATGTTCACAAGAATTTTGATGTACGCTTATGGAATTAGAATCCAACCTAAAAGTAAGATCAATTGATACTTAAATGGGTTAAAACTAACTATCTCAAGGTTTATATCCATAAGGTAATTTGGTAGTTATGAATGAATCACTTGATGTTTTCTTAAGGTGGAAATGGATATTGGATTTACCCATAAATCTCATGGTTTTGAAAAGAAAAGAAAGATTTATTTATGGGGAAAACTAAGAACCATGGAGAGAAGTATATGATATTTCCTTCATGATCAATGTATATTAGGAAACATGGGGGAAATTTTATGAAGGGAAATAGTTAATGTTTTATGTGTGGAATGGAAGGTCATCAGGTAGTCAAATTCTGATATGATTGGAATAAATTAGCTAATAATTCAAATAGATTGAAATATCTATAGAATACACCACCCTCTCTCCAATGCTAAAAGGTATTTAGGAATTATGAGAATCAACTACCCAATACAAGGGATAATGATGATGATAAGACATAACAACCTCTGAAGACAAAGAAAAAATTGAAAAATTATGAAATCAAAAAAGATGAAGTGAATCATTACAATTAAGGGACACTTGTCTTTAACTCCTTAGTTGGTAATTTCATGTCTAGTTTCGTATGAATGATCCCTATGAGAATCTTATTTTCCATAATTTAGGGAAATTTTATGTGGTTTTGAGAATTTATTATCTCACTATATAAGGATTATGGAATAATTAAATCACATTTGACATTCTATCAGTGTGAAAATGAACCCAAACATCCAGTGGAAATATATATGTATAATATAAGATCTTATTCAATGAATAAAGGGTAAAATTATTTATATATTGGGATTTAAGAATTATAATGTATAATTATTTTTACAATGGTATTTTGGTTATAAAAATCATGAATCATATAAGGATTTTGCTAATTTTTGAAGCTTATATGTCTCCATGTAAGATTAACATAGGAGTTTTGGATACCAACATGGGTTTAAGAGTTTAAGGTTGATCCTAATTTCAATGTCTTATACATCCATTTTGAGGTTTTATGTCATTAGTTTTTATCATGATTAAGAATATTTTTGGAGACATTTATGGAAATATTACCCATTGATTTTGTATATGTTTTAGTGAAAATTTATCTGCGTATGAATTCCATTAGATTTTTTGGATAAGATTAAAAGTATTTCTAACCTTTAGGGTTTATATTATCATTGAAGTTGAGATAAATATAGATTTTTGTAACTTTAGAATTATATTAATATAGTTTTATAAAAAGGATAACCAATATGCTGGGTGAAAACCTATCACATACATCAAGGCTGCAGAGCTTGAACCCACAACTCAAGGATGACAAGTTTATAGTGCCTAACACTAGACTATGTGGAAGAGTAATTATGGTCAGAAAATATGAAGGGAGATATTTTTGAGTATATATCTCAATTTTTGGTATGTAATAAAGTTAAGTGGGAGAGAAATTTTTTTAATGGGATTCTCTAATGATTATCGATACCATAACGGAAATGGGAAAACATCACCATGGATTTTGTCGTTAGACTCCCCAAAAAATCTAAGGGGCACAATTCTAAATTGGTTTTGGTCGATAACTTTAAAAGGATAGAATGATTCATATCTATCATATATTATTTCTATATGGATTTTCTTACTATGATATACATTAAGGAAGTGATATGGTTTTATTGAGTACCACATTTCATTGTGTATGGTCAGGATCTGAGGATTATCATGAATTTATAGTGAATTCCCCAACAAAAACTTGATACATAGTTGGGATTAAATACTATGTATAATCCTTATATAGATGGTAAGTCTGATAGAATAATACAAACCCTAAAGGAAAACATAAAATATTTTTCTATGGATTTCAAATACACCAGGTATTAACACCTTCCTCTAGTTGATATTTATTATAAAAATAGACATCACTAAAATAATTAAAATTCCCCCTTATAAATACCTCTATATAATGAAGTGTAGATCCCCAAAATCCTAGAATGAAGTTTAAGATAGAAATATATTGGGACCAAATATTTCTAATGATATTCTATAGAAGGTTATATCCATTTTGAATAATATAAGAGCAACACAAATTCAATAAAAAGTTATGCTGATAATCATCCACATGATATGGAATTTGAAGTAGGTGAAAAGGTATTTCTATAAATTTATCCATGGAAGATATAATTTCAAACTAAGAAATAGGTATATCATACCCATTGATATTATTGATAGTATTGGGATGGTAGCTTATCATTTTTCACTCCCATCGAACCATTATCAGGTTCACAATGTGTTCTATGTATCTCTCCTAAGAAAGTACAAACCTGAACCTTTAAAAGTATTGAACTCAATGGTTATACCACTAGAGGAAAATATTTATTATGAGGAACAACTGTTAATGATTTTGAATCATATAGAGAAAGTTCTATGAAAGAAGACCACTCACCTGGTCAATGTTTTGTGTCAAAACAACTATTTTTAAAAAGCTATGTGGGAACATGAGTATGTAATGGCTTAAAAGTTTCCTAAGTTGTTTATACCAAAGTTACAGAATTTAGAGGGTGAAATTCATTTTAAAGAGCGTAAAATGTAACACACGAAGATTTATTGAAATATTTTCTTTAGAATAAATAAAATTTCTTTGATAGATTGTGCTACACACAACACCGAGTTTTAACGAAATGCGACATACTGTTAAAATAATATTATTTAATATGATAGTTATCACCTAGCTTTTGGAAATATGGGAAAGAATATGAATAACTTAATTATGAAAATTTATGGTTTAAAAATGTATATAAAATAAACTCTTTGTTGATTAATTAATTATAATTGAAAATAAGAACCGTTTGAAAATAAAGGAAATCTTTTTTCTAAAAACTATTTTTCTGCCCACAAGTATGTTTTACCTCATTAAATTTAAAAAATAACTTCTTTTGAATTATTTTAATAATATAAATATATTATATATTCAATAAAAATTTTAACATTCATCTTATGGGTTTTCAGGACATGAGATAAGAATAAATCCCATTTTACACTTAAAAACAGTAATTTTAAAAAAATATCACATTTTGTGGACTTATTTTAAAATTAACTATTGAAACTTTTAGAAAATTTATTTTGAAAAATAAACTTAAAATTTTAAAAAAAAAATTTAAAATTTTCTTGGATAAATTTTTGATGATTTTTTTAAAAGATAATTTTTTTAATAAATAGTGAAAACAATTGGGTTTTATTAAAAGACATCTTTTCATTCAAAAAAATTACAAGATAAATTTTATTTTTATATGTTTTTAAAATTACCATTTATTTCAATTATATATTTATTAATTCAATTAATTCATTTGGATCAATTTTATAATGGATTTTTATATGAACTTTTTAAACTCTTGACAATTTTCTCTTTAGAGAAATGCACATCTACGGGTTTAATTTTAAATTAAATTATGACACTTTCTATGAATTTAATTTGAAAAATTGGATTTCATATTTTTAATAAAAAAAAATTATATCGTATAATAAGATAATATTAATTTTTGGACAAAATGAATAGTAAAAATAGTAAAAATTAATTATCGCGGTTAAAGTTAAAACGAGTTCACTAAGGGATAAACTAAAAGGTTAATGGGTAAATTGACCTATAAGCTTTTAAAAAATATTTAAAAATAATAATAACTAATTTTATATAGTGAACCATTTTGGAGTCTTTTTTCATTTGAAAAACATTGGTACACATTATTCTTTTCAAAAATTCCATGTGTGTCCTCTCACCCATTTATAAAGGGTCACACCCTCTCCTCTCCTCTTCACACATCCAAAACCATTTTTTTTGGAAAAAAACTACCCAAATGACTTCATTACTTACCTACCTATATCTTAGGGTAATTTTTTTGATTATTAGTCCCTCTTAATAAGGTTTTATGTGTAAACCTAAACAGATTCTCCAAAAAAGAGGTATAGTCCTTAAACATTCCGTTTTCATTTTACATTTCCCTCTAACTCATTAAAATATTATTAAAATATGTTGATATAATATCATATTTATATCCTATATAATAATATTTTATTATTTTAATGTAATATCCTATATCCATCTCATGTTCTAACAAATGGGAAATGAAATCATCGATTGTGTGTATAGCGGACTACCGCCTCGTGAACCGATGTTATTCATTTTCCATCACCACCTCTCACTGATGGATATAGTTATGTATTTAATATTTATATAAGATAAATATTATATTATTATATTTATTTAATTATAATATCACACCTAACTTCTTACCTTCCAACTCTTTGGATAATAATAATATAGCTCGTGTGTATAACGAACTACCACCTCACAAAATGATGTGAGATGTTATTCATTTTTGTATTACTTGGATGGTAATATGGATATATTAAATTAATATATATGATATTTTTAACATTATAATACTTATATAATTTTCATTTCACGTATACCTTCAAAACTTATATTCCTTGGTGGATACGATAACGTCACTCGTGTGTACGGCAGATTACCACCTCACGAAGTGGTGTGATATTTTTTTCACCAATGCATTAAATGAAAGGTAAAAATGAGAAATTTAAGACATAAATGTGATATGTATGAAATAATAATTTTTCTTTAATATTGAGTTAATATTTAATTTTCTTTCTTTCCATTATTTGATAAAATGGAAACATCGTTCATGTATATGTACGACCTACAGTCTCCATGAATGGTGTATTTCATTTTATATCTATAACTTTATGGATTACTCAAAATAAATATATAATTAATACATATAATATTTATATCATGGTTAACTTTTTCTAGATGATGTAATAATGATCAAAGTAAGAGGACCAAAAATAAAAAATCAAAGCATACATGAAAAACAAAACAGTAATTACCTGAAACATGATTTTAAAAATAATTATTAATAAACAAGTAATAAAAAAGTAATAAGTAAATAATTTATGGTATGATATAAATAAATATGGTTATTTAATATTTTTATAAAAAAACTATATTTATTATACATGAGGTTTTAATGTGTATGAAGGAAGTTGAGACTTAAGGTAAGGGACTTTTCATCTCACATTTATATCTATGAGATACGTGCCATACTCACCACTTATTTATTATCTGTGGTGTATATAATTCATAGGAATGTATTTTATGTTTATTATCATGAAAATTATGGGGATTTACATATCCATTTGAGTATATATCTTTCATTGGGTTTATGTTTCAAAAGAAACCAATGTGGTAAGGGATTTTTGTTTCTATTAGTATTGTTTGAGACATATGTGATGTTATGCACCAATCATATTTTATGAGGTTTATATACATACCATTTTATATTTAATATCATGATGTTTTTATTCTCATGATAAACTAAATTTATTTTATTTTATTGTTACATAGGGCTTACAATTTGAATGTTACCAAAGTGGTATGGGGTTGATGTTACAATCTCATTGTGTATCGATATTATCTATGTTTATGATTGTAATAATGAAATATAATGATCCATATATAAATAAATTCATGAGTTTTATTATCCTCTAGTTATTTCTTTATAATAAAAGATTTACCTTCATTTTATTCTCTTTATGTACTTTATAATCCAAAATAATTCTTTAAAAGAAAACTGACCCTATTTCTCTCTTCGGTCGAAAACCCTTTTTATTCCATATCCATGTCCTCTAAAAATGTTTTCAAAAATGTTTTAAAATTTTCTATAGGATTTATTAGATAATTTTTTACCTGTGTATAAATTTTTACAAATTATTTTAAAATAAATCTTCATGTATTTTTTCAAACAAGGAACATTTTTCATTTATCAAAAATGTGAAAGGAATATTTGTTTTAACATGTACGATATGAACAGAGTTTCCTACCATCATGAACACCCAAATATTTAAAGCTTAATTTATATGTTTGAAATGTTATTTTGAAATAAAATGATTTTTAAAATGTTATATGTTTTTAAAAAATGTTTTCAAATAGTAATGTCTATTTTCCTCAAGAAATGTTTTAAATGATCTTTAAAGCATCAATTATTAGACTACAATGTTATTTTTAAAGAAAAGGATTTTGAAATTTTTTGATTTTTTAAAAATGGGTTCTTATATTAGAAATATATTATCCTAAATAAATGTTCCAAGTAATGTTTTGAAATAATTTTATATCTAAGATTACATCATTTTATGTTACTTATTTTTTTACTGGGATATGATTCAAGGATACCATTCTTATTCATTGTCTGAATGGTTTATGTTGATTATGAAAATATGATTTTGAAACCCATTTCTCTTAAAAATGATATACCATGATGAAATGATTTTGAAACCCTCTTCACTTTTCCATGGGATATGATATGATGAAATTATGAAATGATTATGAAACCTGTTTATTTTCCAAATGTTATATTATAATGAAATGATTATGAAACCTATTTATTTTCCAAATGTTATGCAATAATGAAATTATTATAGACCCCATTTATTTTCATAGGTTATGATATGATTAATGTATTATGATCTTATGGAACATGTATATGAAATTTTAATTATATAATGGGTGGGACCTATATATACCTTTAATGGATTGGGTAAAGATTCATATCTCATGAGATAAATAGAACTATAATGGGGAGTAAACCCAGTTTAGTATGGGACTTTCTCCACTATGATTTTCTGGGGAGTGAACCTTGACTATTATAATCGTTTGGGGAGTAGACCCATTCCACTATTATAGTCTTATAAATTATCCTTGACAATTATAGAAATGATTTGCTATGCTTATGTGTAAGCTATATCTCTATGTATTATGTTAATATTATGGTCTCATGGCTCATGTTATTTGATTTCCTTATGATTTATGGATTTTGAACTTCTAATATTTACACCATGAATCAATATTTTGATCTTTTATATACAAGGTTTGGTTTCCATATGTTATGACCGTGTTCAACACACTTTTGGTCATGTTCTGTTTACATATTTCCCTTGTTCACCCTTACTCAGAATTTGAGCTCACACTTTCTTATGCTTCTTTTACCCAGTTTACGATGATAGGTATTATGTGTAATATGTCTAAGAAGGGTTCTTATTATGAGGATCTTAGTGGGAGATGAAATAGAACTCTTATGAATCATTTTTTTATGTTTCCAATATTTCAAATGCACTATAACTTTATGATCCTATGACATGTGTTTATGTAATGTAATCAATATTCATCTAAAATGATGTAATTTATGTATGAAAATACTTGGTCTATATAAAAATTTTTAATTTCCATTGTAATTTTATATTTATCCTCACACAGATATAAAATCATAGGATTATTTAAAATTAAAAAAGTGACTTTTCATCCTTGGAAATTGATATGGGATGTATATAAATAAGTCCAATCCATTCCCAAAATTAAATCTAATTCATCCAAAGGGATAAGAACAGTATTTTTTGGAATCAAATTCCCACAAACTTCAATTGGAGAATATTCATTTCCTTGAGATATGACCATTATACCATCAGGATACTTCACTAATAATTCAATATCTAATCATTTATGTGGTATTATGATATGATTATAAAAATATTCATATAAAATTAGTGGGTAGATCCCAAATAAAATAATACATTAGTAGTTCTAGAGTTGATAGTTAGTATACCTTTCACCACTTCATTATCATACACAACATTAGCAATAGAGATCACATGATATTTCCCTTTCTCTAAAGGTTTAAGATATTATGTACATTGATTATAATCATTAAACTTCAGATACAAGAACTGATTATCATAATTCCCATACTACTTTCATTTAAACCTGAGAGTGTGGGTGGTTCATTTTTTTGAGAATTCTCTCTACGCACATAATTATCTAACTTATTCCCATCACTTCAGCATTTAATTAACCGATGACCTTCCTTTCTACATATAAATCATTTACTAGTCCCGTTAAGATAATTTAATCCATGTTTCCTTTCATAATTTGAGCATAAAAGAAAGCTCAACTTTTTTCCTCCATGATTTTTATTATGTGAATTTCATATCAATTTCATATTTATTTTCTTATAAAATCCATGAGATTTACGGGTAACTTTAATCATTATTTATACCTTGGTAGCATATTTAATGATTTATTCATAGCTAATAAATTCGATTATGTCTAATTCCATTTAGATAATTGGTTTTAAGCCACTAAATAATCGATCAATCTTATTTTCTGGTATAAAGATAATACCTAAAGCGTATCACACAAGTCTTGTAAAATTTTCCTTATAAGCACTAATAGATTCATATCCCTTCAATTTAAGATCATGGAATTCCTTCACTATTTTTGTGTGAATAATATGAGGACAATACTTATAGAAAAATAATGAACTAAATTCATCCCACTCCATAGAGTCAATTTCTTCACGTTGTATCATGTTCAGTATAATATTCCACCATTTATCAACTACTCCTACCAAATGAATAAAAAAATAATAATTTTTTCATGATTTGAATATTGGAGAATGGAAAATATATTTTTAGTGGATCCAATCCATCAATCAAAAGCTATCGGATATGTAGACCCACTAAAAATGTTGATATTGGCTCATGAATGACTCATCAGAACACTGTTCTATCCTTTTCTTTTTTGGAATTGTGGAATGATTCATGGACTAAGAAATTTGTGTATGCATAAAAATAAGATTTTTAATTCTAGTGCCTATAATATTTTCCTTCTTAGGAGGACATTAATTTAATTTTCCATCACATTTAGTGTAAAAATGATTCATTTAGGTTCCATTCATTGAATAAAACAAAAAATAATAGTGTCAGCAACAATAATCATATTGAAAACCATATAATCATAAAAAATATTCATATGATTTCTAAATCATGATACATTTTTTTTCAATCTACAACACATTATTTTCAACCTACGTCATCCATGCTCATAATCTATTCAAATCATTCATAATGATTCATAAATAAAATATTAATTTACCCAAGAATATCCTTCGAGATTGTCTATCTTGTTGTGTAGTCTTAGGGCCACTCATTATGCACTAGTGAAAATTTTGTTAATACCCAATCTAACCCATTTAGATTTTTACCCCTATGTGTGTTTGTGCCATAGATGTATCCAGTTTCTATTATCTAGATAGGGAAGTATTTTCTAGAAAAATCACACTTATTTATTTACCATAACATAGGATGTTCTCCTGTACTTAATCTCAACCTAAGGGTTCTCACTAAAGTATTCTCATACTGTAAATGTTAAGTACCATTGGAAACATAGAGTCATTAAAAATCCTAAATAAAATATCTATAACATTTCCTAATTATTTCTTAATGTCTATAACCCTTCTTAGATATATAATACATAAATAATTTCTTCATATCATGGGTAAATGGACATATAATAAAGGGTGAGCTCATATGCCCAGTAAGGGTAATAAAAGGGAGATATAAAAGATCATTTAAGTATATCCTAAACATATTGATATAATAACATGATCTTAGCCATTGAAAACCATACTCATAAATTCATATATCATAATCATGATTTGTGTCATAAATCGTGGTAATCTATAAGACATTAATCACAAAATAAATAAAAGAATGTGATCCATGAGAGAATAATGTTGGCATAAGACCATGTCATAAAAGTGTGGGTTAATTTGAATAATAATCATAATCATACAAAACTTTTGTCAAGGATACTCACCATATTACCCATCACATGTTAATATTTGGATAACCACCTATGTACCTTCTTTGGTCTTGGGGTAACGTCTTTTGTACCCTCTTTTAGACTTGGTATAACCTCATTTGTACTATCTTTTGGGCTTGGTAAAACTCTCATGTACCCTATTTCATGCTTGGGATAAACTATTTTTCACCCTTTGATCTCATAAAAAAATAATATTTACCCAATTCATTGAAGGGATATATAATTTTGAGCTTACCCATCAAAAATTATAAATATATTCATATGTATTCCATAATATCAGGAAAAAATACATCGTAACTTAACCCAAAGAAAATTAAATGGGTTTCATAGATATTTAATAATTATAAACATAAATCATAAAAAGAAATAATAAGGATGGTATCATAGAATCATATCTCCAATGAAGCATAATTAACATAAAGGATTTCATCATAGATGAAAAATGTCTTTAAAATATCATTGGAATATTTCTTAAGGAAAATATCATTGTCATTTCCAAACCACGTGTTTACAATATAAAAACATAGAAAATATTAAAGAAAACATTTTATTTCAAAATAAACTTATGAAACTGTAAATTAATCTTCAAATCATTGGACATTCATAATGATAGTAAATTTTGATCATGCCATGTATATTAAAAAAAGATGCATTTCAAATTTTCAGTAAAAACTCTAAATCACATTGTTCATAAAATGTTAAGATGATTATTTTAAAAAAATTATAGAGTAAAAAAAGGGTAAAAATGAATATAAAAAATCATTTTATATCACTAAATACATTCTTTAAAACATCTTATAAAACATGGATATGAAAGAAACATGATTCAAGACCTAATAGATATATAAATTCAGTTCTCATTATGAATATTATTTTAGTATCATGAGTTCTTAAAGAGAGAAAAATTAATGAAACACATATTATTCATAAATAAAAATAGGATAATAAAATATAAAAATATGGGATAGAAATATTATACAATCACAATATCATAAATCTAAGAAAAACTCTAATGACCCGAATTTACCCGAACCAGTACTTTGTGAAAATCTAGTGTTAGGATGTTCAGGGAGGCAATGATAGATCTTTCTAAAAGTTTATCAAAAATATAGCATTGAACTGTTAGTGCATCAGCATATCAGTGCATTGAAATGTCAGTTCATCAGCATGTCAGTGCATCACCATGTCAGTGCATCAGTGAGTCAGGGGCGTCGACATCAGTGAGTCAGGGGTGTCAGAATCGGTGAGTTTGGGGTATCAATGTTAGTAGTTTGAGGCATCAGTATGTTTAGGTGATGGTAGGATGAGTCATAGGTAGGTCATTATGTCAGTAGCTCAGCGTCGGTGGCTCAACATCAGTGGGTTGAGGCGTCTATAGGTTGAGGTGTCGGTAGGTCCTTGCATCGGTAACTCAGCAATAGTGGCTCAACATCGGTAAGTCACATTGGAAGATCACCCATCGATGGATCAGCATTGGTGGGTCATGTTAGTAGCTCACACATTGGTGGATTAGCCTTTGTGAGTCACCTATCAGTGACTTATTTCCATTTTCCAGTTTTTCCCAGTTTTCCAGTTTCTCCCCTCTTATGTTTTATTTGATGAAAATCAATTTTAAAGCCTTCATTTGGCCTTTTTAATTGTGTTTTAAAGGATATTAAATATTTATTTAATATACCAACGTCCTCGGGGATTTGAGATACTCAAACTGCATGATCTCAACCATAATCCCATGTTAATGACTTTTGGAAACGGTTTCCTTTAATATAGGATCTGGCTCTTCAAAGATGTTATCTTACCTTCATAGTGTGTTTTCCATTTCCCCCTGGTTCATATAGAGCCTTCCTCCCTAGATGAGTCATGCGCCTGTGCGAGATCCCTTCCTGCTCAACTTTCTTGGAGTTTCGTGTTGCTCGTGTGATCCCATGTTCTTGGTGCAATGAGGAACTTCGATCCTTTGATCATCTAAGTGGGGATTTCTTCTATATCCCTTTATTTGTGCATCATGTGGTGTGGTGTAAGTAATAGATGAATACTTTCTTAAAATTAGAAATAAAGAAGAAGTGATATGATTATAAGTTAAATTGGTCAATAAAATAATGGATTGGGATTGGTTTGACATTGATCGCCTGTTTTATTTGTTATCTTAAATTCGTTCAAGGATTTTTATAGCTGTATGACTTTTGAAAATCATGACTGTTGGTGGCCTTTTCTTGAACATTGGTGATGTTCTGTTTTTTTGTGATTCTTTGATAAATGGTCGTACCATTAAAACTATTTAATCAAGTATATTTGGATTAATAAATGGATACCCTAGGATCGGACTTGTTGTGTGATCACCCTAGTTATTTTATAGTCGAATTAAAGAACCTCCATTGGATAAATCCAAATACACATGGTTTTATAGGTGTGGTTGTGTGTTTTGGTTGGGTTTTTTGGGATTGTGTGTGGGGCGGTACAAGTGGTGTGTTGGTATCCCAGTAAAATAGGTTGATTGATTGGGGAATGGATGAACTTTTAGGTAGTTGAACTGCCTTTATTTCTATTGTGGATCTGGAGAAACATTTTTCAATTGGATTGCAGGGTGGTTATGATCTTTTTATGCAGTGGTACTATATCTGGGAATTATTTTGGTTGTAGGGTTTCAAGGATGGGTTATGAGGGAAGGATTGTGCTATAAATGTTGTATAATGGTTGTTGGAAATGGCTAAACAGGTGCCCAGGAAGATTGAGGGTTTGTGTAGTAGGACTGAAATGTAATTTTGTTGTAGTTTTGGCATGGTTTTGGTCGGTATTTTCCCTATAGTTTTGGAATGAATTAAAGTGAATTACTTAATTAATAAATGGAAAGTGGTTAAATGAAAAAGGGGTTGGGCTAATTCTTTGGTAGTGGTTGTTGTGTGGGGTTGTGCCTATTGGGGTAGTAGGAAAAGTGGTACAGGTGGGTACTTTGTTTAGTTTGTATGAAACACATAGTTTGGTCTGAGTGTTTGATTATTTATATGTTTAAATTATAGTTCTTGTGATTTTTATGCACACCCCACCCTTGTTGAGAACCATATTCCGAACACCCCATTCCATGGGGGATGGTGTCTTTCCCAACATCCCAGTGGGAGGATGGATGGCTAGTTACTGACTTTATTCCTCACACCCTCTTCGGGATTCTTACCGATCAAGCATATCCGGCTAAGCTGTAATGGATTTGGGCTTACCATAAACGAAAATTCTTTAGGAAATGGTTTGTTGTGGATGAGTGTCCTAGGTGTTTGTAGGCCAGGTTTTTTTCCCAAGTGTCTTCAAGATGAGGCCCAAGTGTCTTCGGTCGGGTGACGTGGTTGTTGTGGCCTAAGTGTCTATAGGTGGGAGGTGTAGTTTGAATGTGGCCTAGGTGTGTGTGGGAGGTTTGTGGTAGTGTGATTTCCTATGGGAATATTGGTAGCGTCAAGACGTTATCCATTATGAATGAGGACTTAAACAGTGGGAAAGTGGTGAAAGGTACCCAAACATAGTTGTGTTATAATAATATCTTACTTAATTTGTGTTATTTGGTAAGTGTGACTTGATGAGGCTAGGCTGGTTAGTATTCCTTGGTATATTCTTGAGGTTCTACTATTTTCTCATAGGGAAATTAGTGTGCTTCCCCCACTTATGTACAGGTAGCTTTAGTTTCCCTACTGAGTATACTAGTATGCTCACCCTATGTATATAAAACAATTTTTAAGTTTCTAGGAGGAATTTAAGGACAATGCTTGACTTTACTAGCTCGAGTGTCAGGATTAGTTTCTATTACTACTTAGTTCATTTTCTTTCAGTACATTACTTTGGAGTTTTTTTGTACCTTGTACCATTTTTACTCTTAAACATTCATATAGAAATGGACTTTGGCTTTTATTTTCTTTTAGTACTTGGTGGTTCTTTGGATTTACCATCTTATCTCCTGATCCTATTCTATAAAAAGGGTAATTCCTTCCATATTATATGAGGTCTTATACCCTTGGTTCTAGTTGTCACTTCAGGTCCTGTTGAAGGTGGGACTCTGGGGTCATTATCTTTCATTCATCTAGAAGAAGGAAGGGCATGGAGCATTGGTGTCCCTTCCCTCATATGGAAGAAGGTTGGTCATGACAAAATGGTATCATAGGGGGTTTGGGAGTTTGAGGAATAAGATATATTTCAAAGTTATAATAGTAAGTATTTAATGGTACTATAGGGAAATGATGTTAGGAAATCTTGGTACGTGAAATAAGCTAGGGAAGACCAGCTAGGGCACAAGATTTTAGGCCCCCCCTTTGATTCGATGCAAGGATTATGAGCCTACAAAATGACCAAGTGAGGCTTCAATGATTGTAGGGTAGATACCCTAGGAGAGGTACATGGAATATAATGACTTTTGTTCTTGTTTGAGTTGGATGTTTTGGGAAATTAAATAAATAATTAGTCAAAATGAATTTAAAATAAAAAATTTGTACTACCCAGGCTTTGGGGTTCCTCATTTCCTTTTTTAACTGTGGAACCTGGATGTCACCCACGTACGATATGAGTAGTTGAGGCCCAACATGTTGACCTGGTTGATCAGCAGCGGGCTGATAAAGAGGATTAAGATGACTAGTGGTAAAATATGATTTGTTCCTTCCAGCGATAGCCTCTGGGGAAGTATGAGGGCAGCGTCTCAAACATGGAGACAAAGAGCTGGATCGAAGAGATGGTGATCACTTTTAGCTTGATCCAGGCTCCGAAAGAGTACTGGGTCCCAATGGAAGTGAGCCAGATATGAGAAGCAGTGCATCAGTGGTGGACGCTTTACCTCGGGGAGAGGATGGACACTGATTTCTCATGGGATGACTTTGAGAAGGAGTTTCAGGAGGAATTCCTTTCTTCCATGATGAAGGCCAAGAATCTAAAGTAGATTCCCTACCTCCATTAGGGGAGAATTTGGGTGAGGGAATGGAGGATCTATTTTAAGGATCTCCTACTCTTTGCATCGGATCTCTTTCTGGATGAGGAGTCGTGGGAGATATGCTTGGATGAGGGACTGCGAACTTCTCATCAGTATGTCGTCACTCCCTTCACTCTACCAACATAAATAGAAGTTCAGAAGAAGGATGAGGTAGTGGAAAGGATGAAAGCATAAGGAGGTGTTTCAGGAGAGGGGATCCAGATGAGTTTTTAGAAGGTGAAAATAGTCAGCAGCAGGTCTCTGGCGTTAGGGCCTTCTATGTTTCAACCATCGGGGAGTAGGCCTCAGTAGTTCCAGTTCTAATCTCCTCGACCTCGCCCTTTCCTCATGGTACTAGGATCGATGTGATTTGTTTGTGGAGGATTTAGACATTTTCGGAACCAGTACCCAGTTCGAGTGTAGTATGGTGGGGGTGGGTAGGTTCAGAGCCCACCTCAGTAGTAGCAGTTACCAGTTAGGCCTTTCCAGCACTAAGGGCCATGGGCTCCCGCTCCACTGATGGAAGATGGTGCTGGGGGAGTCCTACCTCAGGGTTCTCCTAAGGGACCTTGAACAGTGTGTGTTTGGGAATTTATAAAATAGAATATGGGAAGAGGAGTTGGGTGTGGCCAGTTTCATGCTATAGAGGCAGTAGTTGCACGCTGCAGAAGCAGCAGTTTTAGCAGGGTCGGAGGTTGTTCGAGATATGATCAGTCTATTTAGAACCCTTTTGCATGATTTATTTGGTTCTGGGGCATCATAATCCTTTATTTCACCTAGTATATACCATTTTATAGGTCTATACATAGGGATACTTTTTCCCCTAGTGTTGAGCACACATGTTGGAGGTCAGACTAATCTAGTAGGTACTGTTTGGGGATGTAGACTGATGTTGGGACCATATCAGTCCCTTGGGGATCTTCTTATACTATAGATTCAGCCATACGATTTCATCCAAGGCATCAAATGGTTTTTTTATTTTCATGCTATTATCTAATAGTTCAGGAGAAGGGTTGTGTTTTCAGATATGGAAGTCCAGCGTCTAGCTTTCATTGGTGATCAGAGTTGTCAGGTGGGCAGCCAACATGTGGATCCTCTTCTTTCTTTGACAGTCGAGATGTTAGTGGAATTAGTCGACACAGATATGGGGGATGTTCCAGGATTTGTTAGAGAGTTTCTAAACATCTTCCTAGAGGAAGTTTTGACTCTACCCCCTTGACGTGATGTTGAGTCTGGAATAGACATGCAACCCGATGCTCGTTCTATTTCGATGGATCCTTTTTGGATGAAGCCTTCTGAGTTACAGGAGTTGTGGATTCAGGATGGAGACTTGATGAAGAAGGGTTTTATCTGACCAAGTGTGTTGTTATGGGTGCTCTAGTGTTGTTCTCGAGGAAGGAAGACAGTGGTATAAGACTGTGCATAGACTACCGGAGACTGAATTAGGTGACAGTTAAGAACCGTTACCCCCTTCCAAGGATCGATGATCTTTTCAACCAGTTGAAAGGGGTAAGCTGGTCCTCTAAGATTAATCTACAGGCTGGGTATCACTAGTTGAGAGTGAAGGAGGATGAAATATTGAAGACTACTTTCAGGTGAAGGTATGGGTACTTCGAGTTTGTGGACATGCACATCGATGTTACAAATGCGCCAGCCATGTTCATGGGGCTCATGAACTCTATTTTCCATGACTTCATAGACCAGTTCATCATTGTTTTCATCGATGAAATATTGATTTACTCAAGGTCATAGGAGATGCATACCGAGCATCTGAGGATAGTCTTGGAGGTCCTTTGAAACCACTAGATCTATGGGATATTGTCCAAGTGAATGTTTCAGACACAAGAGGTGCACTTCCTCGGACATGTGGTGTCCCATAAATGGATAACAGTAGACCTGTCCAAGGTTGAAGTGGTTTTTTCTTGGGAATCACCCAAGAATGTGATGGAGTTTTGTAGTTTCCTAGGTCTTTCGGGCTACTACTAGAGGTTCGTACCCAATTTCTATCAAGTTATAGCTCCATTGAAATCATTGACCATAAATGCCCAGACCTTTATATGGAGTGATAAGTGATAGGGATATTTCAGGTATTGTAAGGGGGATATGTTCAGTGCTCCATCTCTCATGTTTCAAGATGAAAGAGAGTTGTTCGAGGGGTTATGTTATGCTTCTTGTCTAGGCTTGGGATGTGTGCTGATGCAGTAGTGGGGAGTAATCTCTAATGGGTCTAGGAATTTAAATCCTCATGAACGTTACTATTCCACCCATGACCTGGAGCTTGTATCTTCTTGGGTTTGAACTGAAGTTGTTGTGGCGTTACATCATCAGGGAGTTCTTTTTAGTCTTCACAGATCATAAGAGCTTGAGTTATATCTTATTCTAGTGAGTCCTGAACATGTAGCAGTAGAGGTGGATGGAGTTTCTCTAGGACTATGACTTTGACATATATTTCACCTCGGGGAAGGGGAATATCGTGGCCAATGATTTGTGCAAGAAGTATCATAAGGAGGTAGTTTGAGAATCTGTAGATGCTTGGAAGGAAATGGAGGAGTTGTCTGCTTTGTGCCTTGATTCTATGGAGGATAGTTGAAGTGGATATATATTTTATATGACAATGCAAAATTCCTTGGTGCGGCTGGTGGAGGAGTCTCAGTGGGGGGACTTAGAGGCTTTGGTGATGCGTGATCCCACTGCCTATAGTGATGCTCCAGAGGTATGGTCAGAGGATGGTCAGAATCAGATGTTGTTCTATGGAAATATGTTTGTCCTAGTGGTAATGCACGATGGAGTTCTCCATGATTTCTATATTTTAACCCTGGTGGTGCATCCAGGAGTCTCTAAGATATACCAAGCCTTGAGGGGATAGTTTCGATGTCCTAGGGTAAATCCGGCAGTAGCGGAGTTTGTGGCATAGTGCCTAGTGTGTTAACAAATGAAGGCCGAGCAACATTTTCCCAATGGCCTGTTGTAGCCTTTAGAGGTTCCCAAGTGCAAGTGGGATGACATCTCGATTGATTTTTTCACATGACTACCTAGGGATCAGGGAGGCTATGATGATATCTAGGTAGTGGTGGATTGGCTTAAGAAATCAACTCACTTCCTAACGATCAAGGAGTCAAGCGCACTAAATGCCTTAGCAAGGAGGTATGCGGATGAGGTGGTGCAGATGCATGGAGTTCCAAGATCCATCATCTCATATTGAGACACATGGTTTACCTCATGAGTCTTAAGGGGATTATAGAATGCTTTTGGCACCTAGTTATGCCTCAACACTGCTTTCCACCCTCATACGGATTTACAGAATGAGAGGACCATCTTGATGTTGGAGAATATGTTGTCGGTGTGTGTCTTCGACTTTGGAGGATAGTGGGTATGAAAATTTCCTCTGTTAGAGTTTCCTAAAATAATAGCTATCACTCTACCATTGAAATGGCACCGTTTGATGTTGTCTATGGAAGACCGTGTTGTTCACCCATATGCTGGGAAGAAGTTAGGGAAGTATCCCTTATTGGAACAGAGGTGGTGCAGAGCACGATAAAGAAGGTTTAGCTCATTTGTGAGAGGATTAAGGCAGTTCATGACCTAAAGAAGTTTTATTCCGATCATAGACAGAAGCCTTCATAATTATTGGTTTGGGACCAGGTATTCTTGAAGTTTTCCCCTCATCATGGGTAGCGATGGTTCGGTAAGGGAAGCAAGCTTTCTCACAGGTTAATCAAACCTTTAGAAGTGTTGGGATGAGTTGGTGAGATGTCATATCAACTGGTGTTGCCACCATGGTTGGACAGGGTCCACAACATCTTCCATGTCTCATAGCTTCGTCGGTATCTGCATGATGAATCCCATATCTTAGACTAGGGAGAGTTGGATATTGAGGACAAGATGACGTTCATGGAATGGCCAGTAGAGTTCAAGGGTCATAAGGAGAAGGTGCTTCATAGATGAACCATTCCCTTGGTTCGTGTGCTATGGAGGCATGGTGGCCTTGAGGATATTACAAGGGAGTGGGAGGCACAAATGTGTCCCTAGTACTCAGAACTGTTCTGATTTTTTCTTCAATGTTTTACTTTTGTGATCTCCGTGAGATGTAATGCTTGACCTTATTTACTATGAGATGAGTTATTTCCTTATTGTCTTAATGTGTATGAAGAGACCTAACAAGTGGGGAGGGGAGGACCTTACTTCCTATTTAAATTTTTATTAAATAGATCACTTTGAGAGTAAGTGATAAAACCCAACAGATTATAAGCCATACTCATGTAAAACCTCATAAGAGGTTACTGATCTATTCAAAAAACATTAATATTTTTGAATTAAACACCCTATATAAGATCTATTGATAGATTTTACCTTTGTATCTAGGTCATCTTTGATGAGATCCTAGAAGTGTTCAGGTATCTTATCCCAAGTATTAATGTATTCATCCAGGTCTATTTTCTTCTCATTGATTCCACGAGCCAAAATATGGTCTTTTTTGATGATCCACTCAACTTTATCTTCATTAAGTTCAACTTGAAATGATCTAGAGTACATTCTATTAGCTTCCTCATTTGGAACATTGACAGTAAAATTATTATTTGATATCTCTTACTCAGAATGTAAGAGAAGATTCAAGTCATCATTATCCTCCCTTGCCATCTTATGGACATCATATGATTCCACCATATCCATCGACCGGTTTGGATCCAAAAGCTTTTCAACTTTGGACTCCAAAACCTTGTCATGGAAGGAAGGTTGTTTAGGCTCCCTAAAATGTATACCCTTTCCAGATGATCGGGTAGTCATTGGTCTTGGAAGGTATCAGTAATCTATCTGAGTCTTGGTCTTCCTCCTAGTATAAACCGAATTGTCTCCAACATCAATGAGCTTTAGCTTCCATTTTGACATCCTATCATGTGAGAGCCTCTTGATTTTATCATCTTCGTCAGACTCCATGGGAGACTTGGGGTCTCATCTAAGGGAGATTCTTTACCTTAAGGTTAATCAGAAGGGGGTGGACTCCTATTCTTGGCCTTCCTGTGATTCATCTTGGTCCATCCCCCTTTATCCACAGTCCAATCCACACCATGAGTCAGACAATGGTTGGATAACTGAAAGAGAGAGCTTTCTACAGGCCTCAAAGAAACCGATCCCAGAACTCCTGGATTATACCCTGAGGGTCCATTCATACACACTGAGGACAAGAAGTTGTGGCCACCATTAGCACTAGATGCATCCAAAATACTACTCAAGGGGGGATATAATGTAGCCGCACAGGATTTCACATAATTAGTAACCATTTCCCCACCATCGTTGACTGTGCCTGTGGTATCACCTCATTTCCCATGCCTGCAAGCATGTTGGCGATGACCCAGAAAACCACTGAAAGAACAAAAATTGATCCAATGATCAAAACTAACCCTCTATTTAATTACGTACTCATTCTCAATCTCAATCCACACAAAATCAACTGGAGATTTATAAACATCAACCTCAACACAGATCCCTGGAGAAATTGGGTGGCAGAGGGATCATGATCAGTCATCAAAACATAAGAACATACCCACCAAATTACAAGAATCAAAAGGATATAGGGTTTTTTTGAACAAAATTGGAAGACATGTGAAACTTACCCAGAGTGGATTCGTCAGAGGATCACACCTCAAATGGAAATTGAAGGACCATCGGAAGAGGAAGAAGTGAGCACCGCTGTAGGAATGCTTGTTATCGGTCCAGGTGGTGATACGTTCATCTTTAGTATCAAAGAGAATAAGATAGTGTTGAGGGTCCAGAATTCCAACAATAGTGTGGTGATTCAAACCCCACAACTCAGAGACGATGCGGTAGAAGGCATCAACGGAAGGACGATTACGACCAAATAGAGCCACCAGAGGGTTCCTATAGAGGTCCAATGCATCAAAGAACTCCTTAACCATTACCAAAAGCTTTTGAAAGACCTAGAACAATGATGGAAGGACCTAATCCCTAAGTAAGACGGATTAATTCATATGTGATTAAACCCATGTAGGCAAGATAGTGACACCCAAAGCAGATAGTATCATGACATGGAGGAAGGATCTCCCTAATCTTTGTTTCTAGATGGTGTGACTTTGGAATTGTGTGGTTTCTTGGGGAACTGGATCCTTTGTGTTTATACGGTTGTTCAAGAGATATATTTCAAGGAAGTTTCCTTGGATGTTGAGGTTTTCTCTCTAGTTTTTGAACAACACAAGGTGGTTTTCTCCTGAGAGGTATCTTAAAGGGGTGACTGTTCAGACCCCTTTTTTCATCCATGTTAGTTTTGAATTCTTGGGGATGAGAATAGTTTGAGTGGTATTTGATATAATGAACCGAATTTACATGCACCATTCCATTGTGAAAATCTGATGTTTAGGGTGTTCAGGGAGGAACGGTATCTCATTCTGAGAGTTTTTCCAAAAATCAATCTTTGAACTATCAGTGTGTTGGCATGTCAGTGCATCATTATGACAGTGCATTAGCATTTCAGTGCATCAACATGTTAGTGAATTGATGAGTCAAGAGTGTCGGCATTGGTGATTCTGGGGCGTCGGCATCGGTGAGTCAGGGGCATCGGTGTCGGTAGGTCAAGGCTTCAGTAGGTCGAGACATCAGTAGGTCATTGCATCTGTAGTGCAATTTCAGTGGCTCAACGTTGATAGGTCAATGAATCAGTAGGTTGAGACGTTGGTAGGTCATTACATCGGTAGCTCAGCGTCGGTGGCTTAGTGTTGGTAGGTCACATCGGTAGCTCACCTATCAATGGCTCAACATCAGTGAATCACCCATCAGTGACTCATTTCCAGTTTTCCAGTTTTCTAAGTTCTCCCCTCTTCCATTATATTTGACAAAAACTTATTTTAAGGCCTTCCTTAGGAATTTTTAATTACATTATAAAGGATATTAAATATATCTTTAATATCCCAACATCCTCATGATTTTGAGATACTCAAACCACATGATCTCGACCATTATCCAACGTTAATGATTTTTGGAAAATGTTTTTTTTAATATAGGATTGTGCTCTTCAAATATGGAATCTTTCCTTTCTAGTGTGTTTTCCATTTCTCCTTGTTATTTCTAGAGACTTCCTCCCTAGAAAATTCATGCACCTATGATAGAGTCTCTCCTTCTCATATTTATTTGAGTTTCCTACTACTCTTGTGATCCCCTATTCTTTGTGCAAGGAGGAACTTCAATCCTTTGATCATCCAAGTATAGATTTCTTCTTTCTCCCTTTATTTGTGCATCATGCGGGGTGGATGTACCATTGATTCTTATACGGAACAGATGAATACTTTCTTAAAATGTGAAATAAACAACAAGTGATATTATCAGAAGACAAAGGGGTCAATAAGATAATGGGATGGGAGTGGTTTTACATTGATATCATATTTTATTTGATATCTTTGATTCTTTCATGGATTATTTTAGTTGTATTCCTTCTGAAAATCATGATTGTTGGTGGTTTTTGCTTATGCACTAGTGATGTTATTTTTTATTATGATGCTTTGATAAATGTTCGTAACATGAAAAACGTTTAATCATGTATATTTGTCTAAATAAATGGATTCCCCAAGATCAGACATATTGTGTGATCACCCTATTAATTTTATATTGGAATTAAATAACCTATATTAGTTAAATATGAATAAATTTGGTTTGATGGGTGTGGTTGTGTGTTGTGTGTTTTGGTTGGGTTTTGTGGGCTTGTGTGTGGGGAAATTCAGGTGGTTTGTTGGTATCCCAGTTCAAGAGACTGATTTATTGTGGAATGGATGAGCATGTAGGTAGTTGAACGGCCTTTGTTTTGTGTTGTGGCTGTAGAGAAACGTTGTGCATAGGGACTATGTGGTGGTTATGAACTTTTTATGCAATGGTACTGCATTTGGGAATTTTTTGGGCAGTGGAGCTATAGGGATGGGTTGTGATAGAAGTATTGAGCGGTATAATTTTAAAGAATGATTGTTGGAAATGGCTAAATATGTGCCTAGTAAGATTAAGGGTTTGTGAAATAGGACTGAAACTGTTCTTTTTGTTGTATTTTTGGTATGGTTGTGGTGGGTAGTTTCCTTGTAGTCCTATAATGAATTAGAGTGAATCCATTAATTAATAAATGGGAAGTGGTTAAATGAAAAATGGGTTGGGATCATTCTTTGGAACAGGATATTGTTTGCATTTTTTCATACAGGGGTAGCAACAAAAGTGGTACTAGTGGGTTCATTGTTTAGTTTGTATGAAACCCATAGGTTGGAATGAGTGTTTGATTACTTATATGTATAAATTGTAGATCTTGTGATTTATATGTGCACCCCAACCTTGTTGAGAACCATATGCTAAACACCTCCATTCCATGGGGGAGGGTGTATTTCCCAACATCTTGGTGGGAGGATGGATGGATGGTTACTGACTTTCTTCCTCACACCCTCTAATGGGTTCTTCCCTCTCGATAGTATAAGAGTAGGCTGTAATGGCTTGAAGCTTACCATAGTCTATGATTATTCAGGAAAGGGTTTTTTATGGATAATAGGCCTAGGTGTTTGTGGGCCAGGTTTTTTCCAAAGAGTCTTCAGGATGAGGCTCATGTGTCTTCATGCAGGAAAAATGTATATTGTGGCCTAGGTGTTAGCAGGAAGGATGTGTAGTGTGGATGTGGCCCAGGTTTGTTGCTGGAAGGTTGTGGTAGTGGGACTACATATTGGAAGATTGGTAGCATCAAGACATTAACCATTAGGAATGAGTAGTTATCCAGTGGGAAATTGGTGTGGGGTACCAAAACATTGATGTGTTGTACTACTATCATACTTTATTTGCGCTATTTAGTGAGTGTTCCTTGGTGAGTCTAGTCTGGTTAGTATTCCTTGGTAGATGCTTGAGGTTCTACTATTTTCTCATAGGGACATTAGTGTGTTTCCTCCACTTGTGCATGGGTAGGTTTAGTTTCCCTACTGAGTATACTCATATACTCACCCTATGTATATAAAATTGTGTTTAGGTTTCCATGAGGACTTTGAGGGACATGGTGGACTTTACTTTCTTGAGCTTTAGGATTATTTTATTTTGATTCTTAGTTCCTTTTCTTTCAGTACCTTACTTTATATTTTTTGTTGTACCTTGTACCAATTTTACATTTGAACATGCATATGGAAATGAATTATGGATTTTATTTTCTTTTAGTACTTGGAGTTCCTTTGGATTTAACATATTCTCTCCCGATCATGTTATATAAAAAGGGTAATGACTTCCATATTATATGAGATCTTATACCGTTGGCGCTAGTCGCCGTTCCGGGGCCTATTAAAGGTGGGACTCTGGGGGTCATTATATATTCTTCATCTTTAGGAAGGAAGGGTGTGTAACGTTGTGGTCCCTTCCCTCGTCTGGAAGTAGGAGGGTCATGACAATAACCAATCCTAGTAAAAATAAGGTTGTAACATAAAATCCTTATATAAAGTTTTAATTTATTCATGTGAATTCTAAGATCCTATATTATAAATTTAAATTTATTATAATACTTTAATGGAACTATATAAATAATTATAATATCATATATGATTTACTTATAACATCTTATAACCTGTTTATTAAAAATTCTTCATTAAAATCTTGATTTCTAGGTGTTAATAGTTTTTTTTCATGAATATTTAAGTTTGGTAGTTTTGGTCATTATTCTTTGATCATGGTTCCATAATATCCAAAATATTAATCATGAAATAAGTATAACATGTATTAATTATAAAAACTTTTATAATTATTCATATAAAATGGTGATGAAATGAATTATATCACATCGTGAAGATGGTGGTTCGTATGTACGGATGAGTGATGCTTTCACTTTTTGATGGTTGGAATAAAAGAAAGGTAAAAAATAATTCACCATTATAGAATCATTACTATATCATAGATACAATATATATTATTCAAATATATCATTATAATAATCAATGAAGATTATAAATGAAAAATGAATCATATATTTTCATGGAGGTGGTTATCCACATGTACACATGAGCGACATTCTCATTTTCCAACTGATGGAAAGGTAAGTAGGAAAATAATGATATAGAATTACAGAAAAATAATAATTTCATAAATATTATATATAAACATTAAATCCATCATATTAACCAACCAATAAATATGGTGGGGGGGAATGATTCATATTGCAATGTGGAGGTGGTAGTCCACAAGTACACACGAGCGACATATCAATTTAACATTTGATGGAAAAGAGGCTTGATAATGGTGGTTTGTTATTAATAAAATTTAAGTATATTGTGTATAATTAACTTATTATTTTATGATGAATACCATGGATTTATATAAGTTATAATAATATATTATTTTAAAGAGGTTGGGTTGGATGATTACCTCCTCTTCAATAGACCTCCTTTAAATCCATTCTTATGGAACCTTGGAATAGTGTTTTAAGAAGACCAGAACCAATAATTAATGGATATGGAAGTTGTTAAGAAATATTTGGAGGGTTTGGTTGATATATGTGTCTCAAAGTTTTGTAATTAAGAGATAGGAGGGGTTTCCTTTTAAAAGGGATGGAGAGGACACACTTGTAATTTTTCAAAGGATTAAAATATAAAAAAAATATCATACTCAAGAAAAATGATTCCAAATAACTCATAATGATGAGATGATATAGAGACAAAATATTTCTATAAAATAGTATTTAGAAAATATTATTTGGAAATATCACCCTTATCTCTTAGTTTAACCCCCCACCCACCTGGTAAACTTGTTTTAACCTTAACCATATTAATGAATTTTGAACATGGTTTATATTATTAATGAATAAAAATTAAGTTAAACTTATCATATAATATAAATTATTTTAAATAAAAATATGGAATATAAATTTTCAATTAAATATTTATAAATGGTTGAAATTCCTTTTAAAATAAACTCATAAAATGCATAGAAAAACAGTTTTCCCGAAAAATGCCTATTAAAGTATAAAAATGCTTTTATACAAAAATTATGCATAATGATGATTCTAATGAAATTTATTAGATTATATATAATCAAAAGGAACTAATTATAAATGATACTTCATAAATAATTGAATGTAAATGTAGTTCGCAATAAAATTGTTATTTTTTACTATTCGCTGAAAAATTAATCACTTTGAAAAAATACGAAAATTTCACCTTAGGTTTATTTTTATATGTTTATTTAGAAAATGATATCCTTTATATAAATTTAAATTTTTAAATTTTTTAAAAATTAATTATAATATATGTTTACAAAATGAAATAAAAACCATTTTTGAGAAAACAAAATTTTGAAGCATAAAATCACTTTATTGAAAATTGAGTATTTTTTTATTATGAATTAATAAAAAATTAAATTATTTAAAACCTATATATATATTTTAAATAATATTTTTATTAATATTAATCCCATATATATAATGGATAGTTTATAATGGTATGTTAGATCACTGTTTATTTAGACTCGGGGTTGTGTGTAAAGAAAACTATCAAAGAAATCAAATTTATTAAAGAGAACAAATATCCTCAAATATCACGGTGTCTCATTCTACACCCCTTAAAATGAATTTTTACTTATAAATTTCATCATTATGATACAAAAAGTTGAGGATATATCTGTTTCATCACATCATTAGGTTTCAATATAGCTTATTTTAATTTCTTATTCCTATAGGGAAAATTAACCATGTGAGTAATCATATTTTGTAGCACTTTATCTATATGGTCAAAGATTTAAACTATTTATTCTTCATAGGACGGATAATTCTCCATTGGTAAAACCTATAATTTTAATACATTTGAAACATTGAGTATTTACTTTCTTAGGAGAGATACATAGAACACATCGTGGAATTTAGGGAGGTTATTGAAAGAGCCAAGAAATATGATGGAATCCATACTTGATCAAGATTATTAAAAGGTACAATAAACCT
Source organism: Viscum album (assembly GCA_963277665.1). NCBI lineage: Eukaryota > Viridiplantae > Streptophyta > Magnoliopsida > Santalales > Viscaceae > Viscum > Viscum album. Next base: position 310,933,556 of record OY728167.1, on the reverse strand, counting down.
AGGTCATGGATTTCCATTATTTTTAAATCTCATAACCTTTTAACTAATAGAAATTAACTGGAATACAATCTCACCAACTTCAAATTTAAAATCTCACTAATGATTGTTATCATAAATTTTTCGCCGACTCTGGTCTGCCTTGATGTGCTGCTGAATGGATATAACCTTTTCTACTGATTCCTTATCTAGATCAGGTCTTGATAGATTTAGTTTTTAGACTTTATCCCATTATATTGATATTTTTCACTACCTTACATATATGTATTCATAAGGAGCCATCATAAATATAGAGATAATGATATTTTTATAAGAAAATTTGAAAAGATGAATATGTTGAACCAACATACCTTTGAGTTACAGAGACAAATATCTCAAGATATCATCTAGGGTTAGAATTTTTCTCTCACACTGATCATTTTTATGAGGATGATAAGAAATACTAAAAGTCAAATCTTTATCCAAAGTATACTGAATACTTTTATAGAACTTCAAGGTAAACCTCAAGTCCCTGTGAGATACAATATAATGTGGTACACCATAAAACCTTACCACTTCCCCACTATATATTATTAACATCACATTACTTGTTTTTATGTGTTTTTACCCACTAGTCGGAGTACCCAATGTTTGGATCTCTTTGTGGGTTGTTTTCAGTATTTTACAGGACCTTTTTTTGGATTTTTGGGCCTTTTCATGGTTTGTGCATTGTTGAACAGTGTTTTCAAATAGGGTTTCATGGTTAAACAATGTGTGCAACATGTTTCATGGTTTTTGAATGGATTTTGAATGGTTAAACAAAGTGTGAAACTTGTTTCATGGTTTTTACATGGATTGAACGTGGTTTAAACAAAGTGTTCTACCTGGGAAAAAAGGGTTCCATGGTTTCTTAATGGTTATTACTAACTAGGTGAATTTTCATAGGAAACCGTGAAAATATAAATTAAAGTTATTAAAATTTTAACTAATGTCTTGAAACCCCCTAATTAAGCCCAAACTCCTCCCACTCGATCATAATCTGATCCTTTGGGTTTTGGGAGCCCAATGGAGAAATTTTCTCTCTCTCGAACACAATTCTTGGCATATTAAAGTAACAATGGATGAATAGATCTTCTCTTTCATTGAGTTCTTTTGTTCTTGATGTTTGATCTCCCTTTTTCTATTAATTTCATCTTCTTAAAGGTTGTGGAAACCTGAAATTTTGTTGGATCATGATTGATTGATGTGGAATTTTATATCTTGCATCTCCCCTATCCAATTTCAATATATATTTTCTTAGATCTGGTGATCTCCATTGAAGGAAACACATCTCAGATTCCTTTTGGTTGGATTCCTTATTTTCCAAGTAGGTGTTTCTATGATTTTCCTTCATTTTGTGATTAATTTTTCTTTATAATTTATAGATACATGTTTCCTAATTTCTAACACATGTTATATGAAATTTTTTCATTTAATTCCTTATAAAATCTTCTTTGACCCAATTCTATTTGAATTGAATATGAAATTAATTGAATTGCAAAAATCATGATATCTATAAAAGTTTTATGATTTTTTTAAATTCCATGTTTGTTTGGATTTATTTTCAATGAACCTGTAAAAGTTATTTTCGGTAAAATTGAGGGCTTTGACCTAGATTTTTATCTATTAAATGAACTTCTATGATTTTCATTAAATGAATTGAACTATTTTATGTTTTGTAAATAGTTTTCAAATTCATGAATTTAATAAATGACCACGAACCCTCTTTGATTGATTTTAACATTGTTTTGAAATGGGTTCTCTTAGGTTATTTTAAATAAATGATATATTCGCATGGAAAGTTGTTGTAAACCCATGTTTTGAAATGTATTCAATCCTTTAAAAATTATAATACTTACTTTAATTACTTTTGGGATGCATTGAAATAAATTATTGTTTAAAAGGCTTGTTTGGAATTATATGGGTAATTTGGGAAACAGAGTGGGTATGGTGACCCTTTTTTAATGTGAAAGTTATTTAAAATGATTTGAATTGAATTGATAATTCATGACGGCCTTATTGGCACTTTATGATGATCCTCAATTATAATAGTTCCTTAATGTAAATTTCCTAATTATTTTACGTCCCATTGTTTCATGTTGAAAAAGGGATGGTTTTATTTGATGGTGTTTGAGGGTGAAAATGAGATTTCATTTGATGACCAATTTCCATGATTGATGTTGATAAGGATCACTATGTGATAATCATAATTGAATATCTCACTCACCTATTTTGACTAGTCATGGGAACCTAGATAGTTAGATATTTTGACCTAGATATATGCTTCACTGGTGGACTCACACCCTTCTAGTGGATCCATAGAGAATGTGAAAGGTTTAGGATATATAATTTCATCAAGGAAACTGAGTTTTCATGGAACTGGTTTGATTTAAACTCATGAGAATAGATATAATCCCAAAAATTACTCATGTTGTTATTTTATTAGATATTCTGAGGAGGAATCACTATTGTTCCTAGGTTGTACCCATGACATCCATATACCTGATACTCAAAACATGACATCATTTTTTGTCACTATTTGGAACCGAAGTTGCTTACATAATTAATTTATTGTTATTATACACCTTGAATCTATTGTATTGACTATTGTTCACCTTTCCATGTTAGGTTCATATTATCATATTTTCCTGATTACCTGACTTTAACTTGTGAAATGGTTTTCGAGAAAAATTTGGTTATTAAATGGTGAAATATCTTGTTTTACGAGATTATTTAAGTAATTTATTTTTAAATGTTGAAAATACTATTTTTAAACTAATTCCCTTACTCTATTATTTTTAATCCTTTTTTAGCATATTTGAATTTCCTTATGAAGTAATTGTATAGAATCTTGTGTCTAATCCTATTGGGATATTTATCTCAAACCTTGATTGTAACTTTTGGTATTTACAACATTTATGATATTATAGATGGTGTTTATTATTTCTTTTTTCGTTGTGGGTTCACACTTCGGTGACAAAGGGAGGCTGAATTGGGACATGGTGGGTGGTTGTGGACCACCAGGAGGTGCTTTTTAGTTGTTATGTTCTGCTCTCAAATTTCTTAGTGTCTTTTTACTTTGATATGTATGTCTTAAATGATATATATCTGATTGTTTTTCCGCATTTACTCTGTTATTGTAATATTTTAATGGAAAAATCATTCCCAATGTGTTGAAACCAAGGTTTTCCTTTGCTAGAAATGAAGTATGGTTTGTGTTTGTAGTCAATCCAGATTTTTGTCAATCAAAGAGTTTTCAAGGAATGATGTCTTATGATTGAGGTTGAAAGTAGTACTGAAGGTGGTGTAATTTCCCAACATTCTCCAAATTTTTGGGCCTCAAAATCAGGAATTTGTTTTTTAACAAAGGAAGTTTTTCTGTGTAGGAGTGGATAGTAAGTTGACCATGAAACACAGTTCTTGGATTGAAAAGGAGGTACGCGGGAATGGTTCACTGAAGGAAAATGGTACGCAGACCATGTAGGAGGAGCAGTTCCTAGAGCGAAGGTGGTTCGTGGGAAGACTGGAAGTTCACAGAAGGTAATTGGTTCATGGGATGGCATGTCATTCGCAAAAATGAGGCAGAGATGTTCATGGAAGTGATGGATCACATGATGTGTTATCATTGATGGAAATGAGGTTGAGATTGTTTCAGTAAGGATTTTGGATTCTGTGAAGGAAAAGGCAGTACGCAGACCAGATAGTGAAAAATGGTTCATGGGAGATGCACAATATGCGATAAAGGCGGTTCCATATCAAAGATTTGGTAAATATCAATTTAGCAGATTTTTCGGATCTATTTTTCTATATAATGATATCTAAACCCTTCATTATCACATGTTATGAGATTAAAAATTTAGATGAATTAGGATGGGTCTAGAAGTGGTTTGTGGTAAGACACCCCTGCAAAGAATACTTTGATTAGAAATCAAAAAGTAATTCAATGAAGTCTAGAACTAATCACGAAAGATAGTTCATGGAATATGGTTTGCAGAAGTTTGTAAGTGGAGGAAGAACTAGGTATGCAGTTCTCTTTCAGTACACGAACAAAGTGAGGTGGTACGCGGAGCAAGGTAGAATGAAAAGGAAGGTGTTACACGAAATATAGTTCGTGGAGGAGAATGTGGTCTATGGTGAATAAGAATTATGTGAGAGGAGAATCAAAGGTAGTATGCGAAAACCATCTACAAAGGTGGTCTATGGTCAAGGTTTGTAGAGGTAGTACACATAGGTTTTATGCAGAGCGTTGTAGTACAGGGAGGAAGAATTCCAGTTCGTGGGGGAAAAGTTTGTGAATGAGCAGTATGTAGAAAAATAGATTGCATCTATTGGGGAAACATGAATTCAATAGAGAATCCATATATAATTGAGGATTCATGATTTAATGCCAATCCATTGAAGCGAACTTCAAGTTGATAAATTTATTTCAGATTCTTCCCAACATAGTGAGCAAGGGGGAGTGAGAGGAAGTGATATGAGGGATGTAGTGTGATATCCCTAAAATATTATAAAGGAAGTGCACCTAAAACAAAGGGACTGAGCTAACCTTTTGTAAACTAAAACTAGTGAATATTAGTGGAATTTGGTATGACCAACAACCTATCATCATATTCTCTTTGGATGTATCCCTTAGTGGGGAACTAAGAAAAATTTTTGTGTCTTCACTTTTCATGTGATTGTTTGTTTTCTACACTTTATCATCAAGAAGTTTTAACAAGATCCTAACAACATGGGAACAAGATCCATCAGTTTAAAAAAAATGTCAACACCTTAATTCACCCCTCCCTAGTTAGGGTGTTCTAGGGTCCTTCAAAATAATTATGTTTTTATGCTTAGTTGCTAGTCACTAGCTAGTAGAGATCGGGAACACTCTTCGTTTTAGTGGTGAATCAGCTCGGGTTATAGCTTATATGGTATTTTGGGTTGGTTTGTTACAATATTATGGAAACATAATCAAGAGATAAATATTATCTGGTAGTAATGAAGTGTGATGACTTCATAAGGTGATCGACTGTAACCAAAATAGCATTATGGACCTTATAAATTTTAGAGACTTCGATAACAAAATCCATAGTGATGTTTTCCCATTTCTATTTTGGTATAGGTAATGGTTAGGACATCTGTTGGAATGGTGGGTTCCCTAGAATGAACTATACAGTACTTTTGATTACCATATCATGCATACAGTTAGTTATACATGATGTCATCTTACTATTGTAGTGTAGACTTTTTTGGATCCACTTTTGAAATTGTAATGTCTAAATATTAATTTCCATGTTGAAAGGTTATAGAAGATCCCAGGATATAATGAGAACCTTGGGATAATATGAAATTAATCTTAAATATATGTTATATGGTCTAGACACATCTTACTAACTATACACAGCAAATGTTTGACTATCAGGTGTTGGGGGCTCAAAAGCATTGAGACTTCTTCTCATGAAGTTCACACTTAGTGATCTCCAATAGTGAGATCATGAGGACAGACTTACCAATATGAACACCACATGTTTTGGGTGTCATTGGTTGTTCTTATCTATGAACATGTGTATTGGTCTCCTAACTTGAGATCATTACCAGTGTGTTCCATTTGACTGCATACTTTGATGCAAGGAAAAAACCATGGTATTGAAATCATGGCGAGGTAGCTTGTGTTGTGTGTGTCGTTGGTGGTATGACAATAGTTGAATGGAAAAATGGGATTTGTCACTTCAAAGTTTAGGAAGTTGTATATCTTAGGACGGGTTGATCAGGATGGTGTTGCTTTCATAAGTCTTTGGCCAAAGTAGTCGAATGTCAAATCCATCAGAATAGATCAACAAATAATATAACAAGAAAAGGGTGATCACACTAGTGTGTGTCTTTCTTTATGATATATTTAATGACAAATAGATTATAGTACACAATCTGTGTTCATAGGTTGGTTGTCGTTGCTATGAAAATCCTTATCTCTTTAGGGGCATTGGTAATTTTCTAGACTCCGCTCTTGGTCTGTGGATTTTATTCACTTCTATCGAGATAAGGGCCTATAGGGTCACACAAAATATCATATTCAAGAATCCTCCATATTCATTTGAATAGTTATATTGACATAGTGGGCCCCACCACGGGGTCCGAGTGTTGTCCAAGTTTTTGATCACTAAAAGAATTAAATAAATTTCTTATTATTAAAATTATGAATAATTGGGGTTGAATTTATTTAAAGTATTTACAAGTTAAGTAATTATGGAAAAAATATTAACCGAATGAATAATATTTTAATATTCAAGGTTCATTTAATATTAATCGAGATAGCGAGTCAAGTTAAATGGATCTTTTTTATCATGTAATATATTTTATATATATTACAGGTATGTGATAAAATAATAAATAATATTGATATTGTTTAGTTTATTATTATTATTTATTCAGTGGATGTTGAAATAAACGGGGGTTGGGGAACCCAACCAGGTATTTAGAAACTCCACTATAAATACATGGGAGGATCTCTTTTCATTTTACTATTCATTCATTTCATGGAATGAAAAATTAGAGCCTCTCTCTCCTCCAACTTCCAATAGAGAGAAGCAATTGAACCAAGAACTAGGATCAAGATTTTCCTTAAGCATCGAATGTATCTTGATGTAGTGATCATCAGGACATCGAAGGCATCATCAGATCATCGCGCTAGCACCCAGAATTCGGCGATCGGCACTCCTGTGGATTTTCGAAGTGTGTATTGATGATCCATAGGGATCATGCTATGGATCCTTCAAGAGACAATCGTTGACGACGAGTTGTAGTTGATCGCGACATCACATCTAAAACAGTTATGTTATTTATTTTAATTTTGCTCCCTTTATAATTTACACAAGATCCTATGACCTTAATGGGGCTCAGATTGTCAGAGACGACAAGTTACGTCATCCCTTCAATAAAAAATTTTAAAATCCCTAGCCCACCGGCTTCCGCTGCGGGTCTCAGAATATTTCAATGGTATCAGAGTTATGAAGTATATTTTATGATCCAAATAAAATTATTTTGCATAAAATTAAATAGATGGTTCAAAATTTGTCACAAAGGTTCAAACCGTTTGTCAATCAGATTTCAGATGACCGAGATATGGTCATTTTAAATTTTTGGATTGGATCACTTTTGCAGTTTGATCTCGGGTATTAATTTTTTCAATCATTTCTGATCTTCAGTATTGTTTTGGTTTTTCCAAAAACCCAAACATGGATGATAGTTTTTATAATTTAATAGTAATAATTATTATTTGTATAATAATAATTATTATTATTAAAGGATAATATTTAGCCTTTTGAAAACCAAGAGAGGAGACCTAGAAAAATTTTATATAATGACTTGAACAATAAAATAAAGAAGGATGAGACTTTAAATAAAAAAAATAATGGAAATAATAAAACCTAAGTGGGAAGCGCATAAACTAAAAAAAGGAAAAAAAGGGTGTCTGTTGTGGACCCCTGCCTCCATTCTCGGTATTCCACAGGAGGGCACCGCCCAGCACCAAGTGACCCAAGGAAGACCGACACCCAAACCCCACCACTTCTGAAGCCACCCTGTCCTCATCCCGTCACACCACAGCAGCACCAATTCCACCGCACGGTCTCACCGTCCCGACCACTGCATGTGAATCACCTCCTGACCAATGTTGCGGCCTAGCCTCCCTCCCGATCACCCCGGTCTCTGCTCTGGCCAGATCCTAGTCATAGGCCAGCAGCAAGCCACCGCCCAGCCTCCCAACCCACCATCCCGGCCGCGCTCTACAAGGGAAAGCACCGACCCTCCTGGTCATCGCCTCCTGGCCACCTTCTCCACCACGACACCACTATCGGATAGCACCGGTGACCTCCCTTCCACCGGACAGCAGCGGCGCTGAACCCCCATTACTAGCACGGATCCCCACCGCCATCACAGCGACAGACCTCAAAGCGATGAACCTGGGTGCAGGTAACCCCTGACAGGTTCTACCGATCCTACTTTACCTCGAAACAAGACTAGGCAGACTAACCCGACCAAGTATGGGTCTCGATGGACCTGCCTGCTGCTGAGAAGCCCAGCACGGGCTTTTCCCGACCCATTACGGGTCTACGCAGTTTTGGCACAACCCGCAATGGGTTGGTGTTTCAAGAACCAGAATATTATTTAAAATTAACAAAATTAATTTATTTAATTTTCTGAATTAAATTAAATTAATTAATTTATTAATTTTAGTTTAAATAAATAAATTTTAATACCTAGATAAAATTAATTTAATTTGATTATTGAATTGAATTAATCTAAATTAATTTAATTTTGATATTAAAATTAAATTAATTCTTGGACCGATAAATTATTAAATGATTTGAATTATTTAATTAATTTAATTTAATTTATAACCCTCGTACTTATTTAATGTTATTTAATTTTTATCGTGCTTTATTTTACCTGCATTATGGTCTTGAGCACCGAACCTTACATGTTTGCATTTATTTATTTATTTATTTAATTGCTTAACTACGTGCGATGATTGCAATTAATTAAATAAACGGTATGTGTATCATCTTTCTTTTTGATTAAAATGTATAAGGTCATGCACGCCCAATTTTACCCAATGTACATTTATATCTCTAGTTCCCCTCACCTGCGCGCAAGTATTTTTGTACTACAGACGAAAAGGGTAAATGACGTGGACCCCTCCAAGATGAGGTGGTGTACGTTGATCAAGATGGTGCAAGATGACACATGGACCCTACCAAGACAAGGAAGTACTCCAAGACGTGACATGGACCCCGCCAAGATGATGTGATACTTTAGAAGAGAAGCGAACATACAGGACATGGTAAAGGTACATTATGAGTCAAGATTCGACTCAGGTATAATGTCCTTAGGCTATTTAGATGCTCAAGAATAGTTGGGTATTAGTTTATCTTTATGAATTTATTTATTATTTTATGCATTTATCAATAGCGGGAGAAATACATAAAATCATAAATAATAAAATGAAAAAAGATGCGGCATATGTTATTCTATTAATGTTAAATTGTGAGCATGGAAACATATATGAACAAGATTAATATAAATGGATTACATTCATCAAGAGAAAAACATAAAACCCTCAGAGTGATATTATGTCATTATGGCCTTCAATCATTCAAGTTTGAACAAAACCGGGTGTTCGGGGTGTCGGTCATGCCATAACTGAGGGGGCCTCTTACTACCGGGGAGTTCTTATTAGGTTGGTGGGTTGACTTAACTAAAATTGAAGTACAGAAATATCCATATCTAACTTGTTGTAATTTTATAGGCAAGCATTGAGTAAATCATGAAATGACTTTTGAAGGTGAGACTTCACTCAACCGATCAAGGAACTATGAGTTAATACAGTTGTCCATCAAAACGCCTACCTTGAACCCACCAAGTAGTGGCTTAGTCATAGATTGTAGACTATGAGGGGAGGTTTAGGGATCCTTTCCACTAGAATACCCAAGTGACAGAGTGTTCCAATTATAGTAAAGAGGGTTCCTGGAATTCAAAAAATTAGTCGGAGACATTTAATGATTAAATTAATTGGTAATGTCACATTTGGTAATCAACATAAAAAGTATTAATTTTCTAAATTGTATTTTGTGGAAAAATTGAAATTCATAACACAATAAAAATGTGATAAATATTGGTCAAAGCTAATGACTATACTAGAACAGATTCCAAATATATTATAAACGCATGTGCATAATATTCCTATATTAGAAATTCAAGGTGCTTGTGTCCCAACCTATTAATCCACTTTAGGAAGTGTGGGTGTAAATACTTACAAGTGACTCATGAATCAAGCATATGGTGGTTCATTCACAATGTTATCATCAACGTCTGTTTTTAGTTGCAGTTTCTACATCATGACATGGATGATGTTCCATGTAGTCTCATTACCAAGAAGTTTCCAAGGAGAAAGCTAAGAAATATTTGAATGTGATGATTACACTCCCTTTGTGTAAAGTGAATGAAAGTTCATAATATTTCATGGCATACCATTATTATTCCTTTTACACCCAATTACTCTATTTTCATTTAAAGGATAAAAATTAATCATATAGAGTAGGCTCTTTATTACCTTTAAGGTAACATTCTCCAAGTAATAAGAATATGAAAGATAGAACCATGCACATGAGCCTTAGCCCAGTTGGTAAGGACTCCGTAAGTGCATCTAGGAAACCAGAGATCAAATCCCGGTGGAGACATTATTTCCGAGTACTGTAGCAGTGTTGTAGTAGGTACTGTAGAAGTACTGTAGTGGGGACTGTGCAGTACTGCAGCAGGAACTATAGCAGGTACGGTTTGACACTATAGCAGCCAGGAATATACCCCTGTTTGGGCCTTCGGGCCACCTATTTGGTCCCCGAGTCCGTTAAGTCCTTCGGGCCACCCAGGCCTTCGGGTCCGTAAGGCCTTCGGGTCAGTAAGTCCTTAGGGCCACCTCAAGGTCTTCAGGCCACCTTAAGTGCAGATGCAAACCAGATGACCTATGAGGAAGAAGCTCCACAAGGATGATGAGCAAGGAGCTTTCACCACAGTAGAAGCTAAACGGATTGAAAGAATGATAGGGTATGACACCTACCATCGGGACAAGCTTGTGCATGCACAGGAATGCCTAGCCAAACAGCCATGTGAAGGTAGAGAGCTGATTTCACGGTGAAGATGCTGGGGAGGAGCAGTTCCAAGTAGTTAGTCTGGGTTGTATATAAGGTTTGAAGCATACGGAAAAATGAATTCCTCTAAGACCTTTGGGCCATGTAATACTTACACCTACAGTCCTTGTAAGGGTTCCACCTCACCCCTTGAAAGGTGGATTTTCAAAATCAATAAAAAATTAAGGCCTTCGGGCCATTGGATGGAAATATAGAACCATCTTTTGTTCATATAGAGAATAAATTGAAAGAAAAGGAAAAAAAGAATATGGAGGGTTACGTAAAAGGCACCTTCATAATTTCATTCAAAGAAAAAATAGGTTGGTTATTTAATAATAGGTTATTTTCATCGCATATAATGAAATTAATTTGCGAAATTATAAAATGCAATGAACTGAAATACAAGAAGCAAGTACATGCTTCTCGTTCAGGTATATTCTTCAATATAAATTAATGTTTTTAACATACTTCTTGGGTATTGAATACAATATTCCAATAACATATGTGTATTTAAATACCATAACCAAGTAAGAATAAGAACATTAAATGAAGTAATGTGTTTTCTCCAAGTAGCTGTGAAAGTGTGATTCATAAGTCAGCGGAGAGAAACACAGAACTTCTAATTTCCAAGTGAATGATTTTAGTTGAAAAAATTGATAATTATAACTAAAACATTCAATCAAATTCCATTTTGTACAGAATGAGACATTATTCCAAATTACAGAAATAATTTTTTTGTGGTGTATCATAATCAACAAATATTTTAGACATACTTGAATCACAGACAATACAAAATGAATATGAAAATGTAAGACTTATCCAGTTGTGGAAAGATGATTCCTTTTCATGTAAAACTAAAGTGGGAATCAAGAATATACCCAGTATGGTATTTAGTCTTATCACAGCTAAACACCTTTGGTATTATTTATATCTTTATTTTAGATAAAGAACCATTTAGAAATGAAGGTATGACACAAAGCTTTCAGGGTTAGTTAAACAAGAGAGTGTGAACTATTAAAAAGGAAAGATAGAGGTAAAGATACTTCATAAGATTCTTTTAAGTTATTAAGTAATATAATAGTGAAGTATATTCATGGTTAGAATAAATGAGTTTCTTTATATTGGCATGTCGAAGAATATCTTGACCAAACATTCATCGATCATGATAATGTAGCATGGAGTAATTCCTAAACACATGTTACCTTATTTACATCATGATATATATGTTCATAAAGAGGATCGATGATGAGTCTTAAATATTAACATTTATCAACAAAATATATCATGGATCAATTCCTAAACACACATTTTATACATCAGAGTTATGATGTATGGTGTTTCAATGTTTCATGTTGGAGAAACTTCTACTATATTTCATGACATGCTTTACAAATAATGGTAAAATCCCATAACCAATATGCCAACTAATAAATGATAAATGGATATCATACGAGTCATAGTATTATTTAAATACATTATTTCATAGATCATGTATTAGTATGAAAAGATGTTGTTAATATATAAACAAACATGCATCGAGTTAAACACATTGTGCATCTAAGGTAATTATCCTAATAGTTTCTTAGGATATTACATAAATCCCTAAGATAGAAAATATTTAGTCAAGTATTAGACTAAATTTCTATATAAGGGTGTACATATCTATTAGATATAGTGGGAGAAATATTTAATTGGGTTTATTAAATGCTTTAGATTCACAAATGGTTGATATAGGAACAAGTTTCAAAAGTTTTTGGGGAAGAGGCATGTTCCAGTGACACATACTGGATAGGAAGAATTAAACCATGGTGATGGTTTTATATTCACCGTGACCAATGATAAATTATTAATTGAGAATAATAATTCCTATATGTAAAAAGTATGTGGAAATTAGCTAAGACTAACAAGACAAATTAAAATTCTGTAATGGATTACATGTATCAACTTGTAAAGGGGGTTATTAATTGAATACTATAGTGGGTATTCACATGATTTGATACATGGTTGGTACAAGCGTGGTACCAATAAAGCTATATTGGTATTTCCAATTCGGAATGCCTCAATCCATTAGAATTTTACTTGTCATAGCTAACTTCTAAGATCATTATATTGGTTATTGGATATCAAGATCATCTTTCATGGAAGGTTTCTTTTCGACTTGACCATAAAGGGATGATGACACCATCAAATGGAAATGAAGGTTGTAAGATACTAAAATCTAGGTTAGGATTAATGTAAGAAAAAAGATCTTAGAGCATTCATTTATAATGAATCATTGCCTTGTGTCTACCAAAGGTTAGTGGGAGCTCCAAATTTTTCAAATAGAAATATGTATAACATATGAAAAACAGATTTTGGTCTTACATTTAGATAATAACTGGTTAAAAATAATTATCCAGTGATTGAATAAAAGTAGAAACTTAGGTTCTAGGGAACTGGATCTATCAATGTTGATCTAAGAGTTTCTTGGACCAAGTCAATCACACATAGAGTAACATTGTGTTGAAAAATAAAAGTTGTAACAATTAATGTTTAGAATTGTTGTCAGTGTCACATGGCTTAATCTCTTCAGTTTGACATGTTCAGAACACGGGAATAGATTAATGTTGTTAATTGAGTACCATACGCTTCAGTGATGGATCAATCACATATTCCATGATATGTACAAGGATTGATATTTCCATGATATAATTTATAGTAGGAAAATATAAATTATATCCATGGGAAATGTAAGTGAAGCATTCAGAACTATCATCTTGTAAATCGGTAAGTACAAATGATATGTACCTGATATATGGACAAGAAGGTATACTTGTTTTTGTGGGACATAAACTAATAATACTTAGATAAATTTTATCTATAATTTCAGTTAGGCAAAGGAGATGAGTGAGTCAAGATCATAATAGTCAGTGGTAGCCATGACTACAAATACCGAGTACGTTGCAGCTTATAAGGTAAATAAGAAGTAGTTAAATGCAATGATTTTTTCCAGTTCTTGGATCGAACCTAGTGAGAAAAGTATTATCATAGTGTAAATTATGATATTATTACTATACAAATTTTCAAGTTATGACAATGGAAAAAAGTGATATACTCGGGGATACCATATCTTGAGAAGTTTTACTCAAGGAGATGAGGTCGCATGTAGAAGATATGCCACGTGAAAAAAACGTTGCAGGCCTAGCTATTAAATCCATTACTCAACAAAAGAATGATCATTATCATGTGAGTATCTAACAAGTTTGGTTAGCAAGTTGGCTTTGGGGAAAGTGGGAGTGTTGAAATAGTGGTTTCCCTAGACCCAACTATGCAGCAATTTTGATTACCATATCATGTATAGAGTTAGTTATACATGATGTAATCTTACCATTATAGTGAATACTTTTGTGAGCCCACAATTAAAATGGTAATGTCCAAAGATTAATTGTCATATAGAAAGGTTATAGAAGATCCCAGGCTATAATGATAACCTTGAGATACAATGACATTAATCTTAAATATATGTTCTATGGTCTAGATAAATCTTACTAACTAGACACAGTAGATGTTTGAATATCAAGTGTTGGGGGCTCATATGCATTGATAATGCTCTTCATGAATTTCACACTTTGTGATATCCAGTAGTGAGATCATGAGGATAGAACCTCCAATAGGAACACCACATGTTTTGGGTGTCATTGGTTGTTCCTATCTATAGACATGTGTATTGGTCTCCTGACTTGAGATCATTACCATTGTGCACCATTTCATTGTGTAATTTGATGCGTGGAAAAAAACATGGTATTGAAATCGCAGCGAGGTAGCTAGTGTTGGGTGCGCCATTGGTGGTATGACATTGGTTGAATGATCAACAAGGTATTTGTCGCTTCCAATATTTGGAAGTCATATATCTCAGGCCTGGTTGATCAGGATGGTTCTTCCTTCATAAGTATTTGGCTAAATCAGTCGAAAGGTAAATCCATCTGGATAGATCAACAAATAATAAATCAAGAAAAATGAGATTACACTAGGGTGCATCATGCTTTATGAGATATTTAATAACAAAGAGATTATAGTACACAGTCAGTGTTCGTAGGTTGGTTGTCATTGCTATGAAAATCATTATCTCTTTAGGGGCCATGATGAGTTTCTAGACACTGCTCTTGGTCTATGGATTTTATTAATTTCTATTGAGATAAGGTCTTAGAGGGTCACACACAAGAGTGTATTCAAGAATCCTCCCTATTCAGTTGAATAGGTATATGGACATTATGGGACCCACCATGGGGTCCGAGTGTTGTACATGTTTTCGATCACTAAAATAATTAAATAAAATCGTTATTATCCAAGTTATGAATAATTGGGATTGAATTTATTAAAAGTATTTACATGTTAAGTAAATAATGGAAAAATATTAATCAAACTAATATTATTTTAATATTCAAGGTTCATTTAATATTTAGTGGGATAGAAAGTCGAGTTAAATTGATTGGTTTTATCACATAATATAATATATATATATATATTATAGGTGTGTAATAAAATAATAAATAATTTTGACGTAGTTTAGTTCATCATTATTATTTATTTAGTAGACGTTGAAATAAACGGGGGCCAGGGAACTCAACCGGGTATTTTGAAACTCCACTATAAATCCAAGAGAGGACCTCTTTCCATTTAACTATTCATTAATTTCATGTAATGAAAAATGAGAACCTCTCTCTCCTACCACTTCCTAGATAGAGAAGTAGTTGATCCAAGAACTAGGATCAAGATCTTCCTCAAGCATCAAAGGTATCTCGAGATGGTGATCATCGGGATGTCAAAGGCATCATCAGATCACCGCACTAGCACCCGAAATTCAACGATCGGTACTCATGTGGATTTTAGAAGCAAGTGTGGATGATCTAGAGGGATCCATCTATGGATCATTTAAGCTAAGATCACTGGAGATTAGTTTTCGTCAATCGAGGCTTCACATTTAAAATGTTTATGTTATTCATTTTAATTTTGCGATCTTTATAATTCACGTGAGATTCTTGGACCTTACCGGGGCTTTGATCGTCGGTGACAAAATTTTCTGTCATCCTGTCAATGAGAATTTTTAAAATCCCCAGCTGACCGACTTCCACTACGGGCCCCGAAACATTTCAACACCCCCTTAGACTTTTTTCTCTCAGCATAAAATTGATAACATACCAAGCATTGAGATACATACTATGAAATATATAACTTCATGTGGTTCCACTAAAAATAATATTTTAGATCTCTATATAACCACATACTTCGAGGATGAATTGGTAATGATGAGCTATGAGCTCCATATAACAATTCCATCTTCATATCTTGTATTTATGGGACACATACTCAGTTCTTGAAACTTATCAGTCCATCTCAATCAATGATGAACTCAGTATTATTTCTCACCTTCTTTTTCTACTTTATATCTTTCTTTTTCTCCTCTTTAATGTACACTTAGATAGATGGTTAAAAATTCACTGGAGTAAGATAATATTTCTACCCTTATTTTGAGATTTAAAGACCCATCATTTTTATATCAAAAAATATTGTATATTTTTTTATTCTCATCATAGAAAATCTATCATGAACTTTTTGACTCAATGAATCAACCACCTTATTCTCTTTCAATATGTGGTAATTTATTAGGATGTTATAATATTTAATCAACCCCAATATTCTTCTGTGTTACATATTCCAATAATTCAAGATTAATATATACTTTAAACTTTTATGATTAGTATATATGTCACACCTTTCTCCATAAAAATAATACATCCATATTTTTAAGACTAAAATTACCACTACTAACTCTAGGTCATGGGTTGGGTAATTATACTTGTGAACCTTAAATTGGCATGAGACATAATCTATCACCATAACATTATACCTGAGAACACATCCCATACCCTTATTGGATGAATCACTATAGAACAAAAATCCTTCACCACTGTAAGGTAGTGTGAGTACAGGTGCACTAAACAACCTTCTCTTTGGTTCCATGTAATTTTATTCACATTCATTTTCCAAATAAGTTTGAATCCCTTACAATTTAACATTGTTATTGGATTAGAGATTCATGTGAAATTCTTCACATAATGTTGATAATATCTATCAAAATAAAGAAAACTAAGGATCTCAATCACCGTGGTTGGTCTCATTCAGTATTCAATAACTTCTTCCTTCGATAGATCCACCGATATACCCTCTTTGAGATTATATAACCCAAAAATAAAACTTTCTATAGCCAAAAATCACATTAGGTAAAACTTTCATACAAATTATCCTTCCTTAGGGTCCTTAGAACAATCTTCAAGTGATATTAATGCTCATCCTTTCTCCTGGACTATATATAAATATAATTTCTAAATACTACCACAAATTGATCAAGGTACTATCTAATGACTCTATTCATTAAATCCATGAGAATATTTGGGGAATTAGTAACACCAAATGGAATAACTATAAATTTATACGGTCTATACCTCATATGGAAAGATATATTGGGTATTTATTCACTTTTGACCCTCAGTTGGTAGTATCCAGAACAAAGATCAATCTTATAAAAATAAAGATCTCCTCGTAATTGGTCAAACTGACCATCAATATAGGAAAAGGGATATTTATTCTTGATTGTGATCTTGTTAAGCTCCTGCTAATCAATGTAGATTCGCATTGATAAATCATTATTCTTAACAAAATGGATAGGTTCACCCTATAGTGAGTCACTTAGATGAATAAATCCCATATCAATATTCTCTTGGACCAATCAATTCCTACAACTCAATTGGGACCATACTATATAGAGTCTTTCACATAGGTGTAGCTCTTGTTATGAGTTCTATTGAAAACCCAACTTCACAATTCAGATGTATACTTGAAAAATATTCCAAAAACACATAAAAAACTCTCATTTAATGGGAATATATTCAATTTTGAGTTTATCCCAAACCATATGAGATTAAAAAAACCCTTTGAAAAGGATTAAATACCTATAAAATGGATTTAATTTCCATTAGAACTACATATTTATCCACATACTAACATATGATCACAGGTTTATTCAGAATGTCATATGAGACATCCCTTCCTTGGAAATTGACATGGGACTTATACAAAGAAAGAACATACATGCCTAAAATCACCTCAAATTATACTAGAGGGATAATAACAAGATTTTTAGGAAGAACATTACAACAAACTTTAATCATATAAAATTCATATAATTTATATGTGATCATTGTACCATTATAAGTTTTCACTGCTAATTCAATATCTAATCCTAGATGTGGTATTTTATACCATTAGAAAATTCATAATATATAAAAGAATGGGTTGATCCATAATCAAGTAAGACATTTTTTGTTATAGAGTTGATAGTAAGTGTACCTTTTACCACCTATTTATCATACCCCACATCAGTAATAAAGATTTAATGAGATTTCACTTTGTCTCTAGTATTAATAGGTTTTTAACATTGAACATCTTCACTAACCTTATTATTTGGGCACTATTGATAATAATTCTCATACTCCTTTCATTTGAAAAATATTAGTGTGGGTGGTGCATTCTCAAATTGTTTTTCTCGATTCACATCATTATCTGGCTTCCTCTCATCACTTAGGTATCTGATTTCCTGATGAAAATAATTTCCACACTTAAAGAATTTACTAGACCCTATATGAAAAATTCCTCAATGTTTCCTTCCAAAATTCATGTATAACAGAATTCCCAACTTCTTCCCTCCAGGTATTCTATTATTATAATTTCCATTGAATTAAATCTTTCTTTTCTTATTAAAACCATGATATTGATGGGTAACTCAAATATCTACTTCTAGAATGGTATCACATAAAATGATTTCTTTTTTAATACTAATGAACCTTATGGATAATAACCATTATATACATGGTTTTAAGAAACTTGAGAATAGAAAATTATTAATTTCTGGTTCAATGAGAATACCATAAGTGTGCCTTGAAAGTCTTGTGAAATTTTCCTCATGTGCAAAAATAAATTCATTATCTTTATGCTTAATCTCAAGGAATCTTTTTTCCATTTTCATATGAATAATATGATAAAAGTACTTATTAAAAAATAATCTTTTAAACTCATCCAACTCGATATATTCAATTTCTTCATGTTGCCTCATGTTCTAGATAAAACCACAGCATTGATTTTTTTCACCTTTGAAATGATTAGCATTCAAATTATCTTTTTCATGATCTAAAAATAGAGAATTGAAAATATGTTTTCAATGGAACTGATCCATTTCTAAAAAACTAGTAGATAAGAGGTCTCAATAAAATAAATTGGATGTTCCCTAATGAAGGTATTAACAAAAAATTGTTCCCTCCTTTTCCCATTTAGAATATCAGCATAATTCATGGCTTGAAAAACTTTCATAATAATATAAAAAAATCATTCAATATTCCATAAAAATTGGTTATTCAGAAGGAAAATCATTTCATTTTCTACCTCATTAAGTAGTAAAATGATTCCTTCAGGGCCCCTCCATTGAATAAAACCAAAAAACATAGTGTGAGAAAAAATAATCATAATGATAAATCATATAATTATGAAAAATTATTCATAGTAATTCTAAATCATGAAAACTTATTTTCAATCTATGATACCTTTGGTTTAACAATGTTCATATATGTTCATCATCTATTCAAATAATTCATAATTATTAATAAAGAAAATTTTAATTAACCCATGCATATACCTTATGAGTGTATATCTAAGTGTAAAATCTTAGAACCCCTCATCATGCACTAGTGAAGATCGAATCAATACCCAATCCATGTTATTAATATTTTTTAAATCTAGGTGAATTTGTGCCCTAACTACATTGATTATCTGGAGTCTAAATAGGGATGTATTTTCTATGAAATGCATTCTTCTTTATTTACCATAACTTTGGGCATTATCATATACTTATTTTTATCGTAAGTGTTCCCAATAAACGATTATCATACAAGTTTACAAAAATAATTAAATCTTTCTCAGATTCCAACTATAGTGACCCATAATTTTAATACAAAAATGTGAAATCTTATTAGAAAAATAATCATTACATAAAATTATGATCTAATCCAGAACTGTAAATGTTAGTTTATTTGGAGATTTGGATACATAAATAATCGGTTAATAAAAGATACAGAACATTTCCTAACTAGTTTTTCAAATAGATCTCCATTAATATAGATATCATACTTAAAATCATTATTTATATCATGGGGAAAGGGAAACATAATAATGGGTGAACTTAGATGCTCCATAAGGATAAAAAGGAAGATATCAAATATTATTTAAGTATATCATTAGTATAAAAGTTTGAGGGAATTAGTGAGGCCTTTTAAGACCACACATACCAATTCAGAGATCACAATCCTAATTTGTGGAATAAATCTTGGAAATTGATAAGACAAGGGTCATAATATAATCAAATAACATGATCCAAGGGATCATAACATCAGCATAGGATCACATCATAAAAGAGTGGAATAAATTGTGGTATATTCATAATCATAGAAATCATATGTCAAGGATACCCACTAATAAATTCACCATATATATCATACATATTCATTAAATAAATAATTATTACCATCCTTTTAATTTGGATAAAAAAATAATCATGCCTCTTTGAAGAGGTGGTAGTCCACAAATACGCACAAGTGACGTTGTCATTTTCCAACAGATGGAAAAGTAAGAAGGTAAATAAGATCATAAAATTCTATAAACATAATAATGTTATAAATATAATATATAAATGTTAAATCCATCGTATTAACCAACCAATAATTATAATGATGGAGAATAAATCATATCAATATGTGGAGGAAGTAGTCCACACATATGCATGAGCAACACATTCATTCCCCATTTGATGGAAAATAGGGTGGATAATGGTTTTTACAAAATATAAATAATATTCTCATATATTAAGGATAAAAAATTTATTACTTTATGATGAATCACATATATTTATAGGATTCATATAAAAAATAAATTAAAAGAGGTCGGTTTGGATGATTACCTCTTCTTCTGTAGACCTCCTTTAAATCCCTTCTTAAAGACCTTTATAATGGTCCTTAAGAAGACCAGAACCTATACATTGTGGATAGGGAAGTTTGGAAGATAATTATGAAGGGTTTATTCAGTTTAATTGGATCAAATTTGTGTAAAGAAGAGATTGGAGGGGTGTCCTTCTATAAGGGATGGAGAGGACACACACAATTTTTTTTATAATATTAAAAATAGAAAAATGTCGTAATCAAGAAAAATGATTAAAAATGACACATATTCGATTAGAATATTAGATAATGTTGTCATATGTATAGAAAATAGTATTTATACAAGTTTATATGGAAATATCACATGTATCTCTTAGATTAACCCGGGTAACTTGTTTTATCCTTAATTGTTTTATTAAATTTTTACCTTGGTTACTATTCAAAATGACAAAAAATTAAGTTCAAATTATTATATAATATTAATTATTCTGATTAAAAATATGTAATACATTTTTTCTATTCAATATATATATATTTCTAAAAATAATTTTAAAAGAAACTCACAAAACTTTTTGAGAATATGATTTTTCTGAAAAATAAAATTTTAATTATAAAAAAGTGTTTATACCAAAATTATTCACATTTTTTATTCCAATGAAATTTATTGGGTAATTTAAAAATACTAATTAAATTTTAAAATCAATTCAAAACAAAATGGGTCTCTGTAACTACATTAATGGAAATGAAAGTAATCTATAAAATCAGTATTTGTTTACAATTCACTGAAAAATAAATATTTTCAAAAAATCCAAAAATTTCAACATAAGATAATTTTGATATAAATATTTCAAAAAAATATCCTTTTCGAAACAATTAAATTTATAAAATTCGTTGTAATTAATTATAATACTTAAACACAAAATGCAATAAAACCCATTTTTGAAGAAAACATATTTTTGAAGCATGAAATGACTTTTCTAAAAATTGAGTACTTATATTTCATGAATTAATTAATAAAATTATATTATTTTAAAAATTTATACATATTTCTAATTTTTTGGATATTATTATTCATACTGCCAATTTAACAGTTATGTAATAATGCCATACTATATCATGATTCATTTATACTCAGGGTTGCGTGTAAAGAAATCTATTGAAGAAATCAAATGTATTAAATAGGAAAATATCCTAAAATACTGTGGTGTTAGATAAAAATTAAAATAAAAAACACACATAATCAAAACTTTCCCCTAGAGTTCAACCAATATGGAACCAAACCAAAAAGGTAAGGGAAAACAAAAGGAAAAAGGATATGAGGAAGATGATCTTACTCATGAAGAAACCACCAAAATCGTGAAGAAGAAGCCACAAAAAATTGAATGAGGGGTAAGGGGGAGGTCAACCTAGGTGCCAATAGGCCGATTAGAGTAATTGAGAGGGATAGAACCCCTTTAGAGGTAAAAAACTGGGGAAAGAAGTGAAATTTAAATTTTAATGATCAGTAAAAGTCGCATGGTTGGGATTTATGGTTTACTAAACTATGAAACATTCATGTTAACTTCATTGAAAAGAAAAACCTCATTCACATTATTTGGAATCATGGTTTAGAAACTATGCACTAACCATGAAAAACTTGTTTTAAAAAACTACAGACACCCTCACATAATTACTATATAGTTTCCTCTAATTGTGCACAACCAGCATGTCAGCTCCCAAACACACAAATATGTGACAAAGTTTCCCTTGAGCCTCTAATGGTTCAGTATAAACCGTGTGTTACCCATGTAAGATAATTCATGCAAGAAGAAAATGAATAAAAAACACCCCTACATAAAGTTATGCACATGGTATCACATGAACCATGCACGCTAATTGTGCATATTGGCAAAAACCTCTTGAAAACATAAAAAAATAACTATTTTAGGGATAATTCAACCTAAAACTCAATGAAAAAATACTTATAAATAAATTAAATAAAAATGAATATAAAATTAGTTTGTGAGATTCAATATATAGAATCCACACGTTGATGATGATGGTTGAAGAAGAGTTGAATAATTTAATGTAGTAAAGGATCATTTATGTTATCTAATGAGTTAATTGTTGATTCAATAAGGTTTCCTTATGAATTTTCCATTCCTTCATGTTTTGAAAATCACAAACACCTATCTTAAGGAAAAATTTATTTTATCTTGATAAGGGAAATTTTCCTTCCTCAAGGAAATTTTCCCCTTACCCTGTTTTTCTTTCCCAGGGAAAATTTTCCTTCCCCAAGGAAAATTTATCTTTACCATATTTTCATTATTAATATTTCAATTATTCTAAGTCTAACTCATTTTATTGTTAAGCGTAAAAATCGGTTTCATATTGAAAAACCTTGGAATACTATAATACTTGAATATAGAGCATTCTGTTTTAGGATCCAAATTCAGGTTCTGAGTTCTATGAATTCAGACTTCAAACTCTTCTGAGTTCTAACTCCAAGTTCTCAGAATTTAGACTCCGAACTCTTCTGAGTTCTGACTCCGAGTTCTCAGAATCCAGACTCCAAATTCTGGAAACAAATTTATATGAATTCAGACTCCAAATTCTGGTTACGAATTCTTATGAATTCAGACTCCGAAATCTGGTTATGAATTCTTATGAATTCAGACTCCGAATTCTAGTTAAGAGTTCTTATGAATTCAGACTCCAAATTCTGGTTATGAATTATTATGAACTCAGACTCTAAATTCCATGATAAACAGAATCCAAATATCTTTTATTATAGACTCCAAATGTTATTTTTTCTTCGAATCTAATCTTTAAAATTTTCTTAGACTCCAAAAAATGGATTTGTTCAAGAAAACATATTTTTCTCATACTTGATATAGTTACGAAATGATGTCGTACATTCTGTTTCTAGCAAACCATTGTTTGAGTTACACGTGTATAGGTCCCTCCGATATTAAAGGAAAATTATGACTGTTGGAGGAGGGAGCCAACCGTTGGAGATATGCATATAAATAGGAGATCATTTGAATGATCTCTATACACATCTATGATTCTATCGCTCTAGAGATTACACGTTGTTAAGGTGATTTCTAGAGAGACAAACTCTAATTCTTAGTGCATACTTAACATCCTGTTTAGATTGCTTCGTGTGACTCTGAATGTTGCCGAGTACATTCGAGGGCTTCCAGGGATAGTCAGACATAGGTGCTGACTACCTTAAAGTTCGATAACTTCCTTATTGAGGAAAAGACAGGTTACGAATACCTTGAAGTTGAGGTCTTGCGGGGATAGAAAGATAGATTCTGATATTCCTATTGAGGGCTTACCCTGGTGTGGGTAAGACAGACATTCTTGAAAGTATAAATCAAGGGACCTTTATCCAAGGTTTTGGATACCCTTCTCTTCGGGTTAAAATATTTCATTCTTGTAACTTTAATTGTTTCAAGTTTGTTTTTCCACTGCAATTTTGATTGATAAGGAAAGTATAATTATCTTATACTTCCTTATTTTTGTAAACTCTGATTAGTGGGATTCTATATGCTTTAAGGTAGAATCTTTTACGTGTAAAATTTTCTTATGTTTTATTTCTGGAACCATATTTCCAGAACCTGAATTTTTAGAATCATATTTCTGAAATCTAGCAAGTTGAACAACTAAGTGGTCTTCTGAATTTAACTTGTTTAACTTTGTTAAACATAGCTTTCTGTAACCAACTTTAAATATTCCAAAAGAATTTTTTAAAAGTATACAATTCAACCCCTCTTGTATATTGAGCATCTACATACACTATTTCGATCCTACAATTGGTATCATAGCAGGTCTCTGAAATACTTATATTCACATATAAGTTTTTCTTACTCAGTTTTTCATTGTTCATAATATTTTCCTTGCTTAAGAATATTTTCCTTTCTTACAAACTTTTAGAAATTATTTTTCTTGATTATGAACTTCTTCTGTTAACATGTTTGTGTGGAAAGATATTTTTCTTAAGATGGAAGGAATGAATATTGGTTCTATAGCCAATCTTAATCCCACTAGACCACCTATTTTAATGGGAATTATTACGAATATTGGAGAGATCGTATGAAGTCTTTTTTTATCAACACTATAGTAGATAATTTTGTTATACTTACTGGAGGATATGAAATTCTTGAAAAGAATGTTAGTACTTTCACAAATCAAGAAAAGCATGAATATCAACTGAACTACATGGTACACAATACTTTGCTTTGTTCTATGAGTATAAATATATATAGCCAAATTTCATATTGTAAAGCTGAAAATTGTATTTGGAAGAATCTTTAGGTTACTCACTTCAGAACTTCAAAAGTTATTGAAACTAGGAGAGCCATGCTCAGAGCTGAATATCATGGTTTTTTCTTTCCTTATAGAGAACCCATATTTAAGGTACAAAAAAGGTTCATGGCTATTGTTAACAGTTTACAATCCATGGGTGAGAAAGGATTAGATGATGAAGCACTTGTGGATAAGATCATAGACATCATTCCCAATGAATGGGGATCTAAGAGAACAACTATAGATGAGAATAGGAAAGTTACTTATATTTCTCTTGATGAACTATTTGGAACTCTTCTTCAATATAAAACCAGAATGAAGAGAGATGCTGATAATATTAAGAAGAAAAATGGAAATGGAAGTGTTGATTTTATAACAACTTCAAATCATATGAAAGCCAAGACTCCTAAAAGTGTTACAAGATCCAAGTCTAAGAAGAATTTTATTCAATCTGAATATACTGGAAGTGAATCTTCAGAAAATGAGATAGATAATCTTGCTCGAAGGATGAACAAGATTGTTAGACCGAAGAACTTTCAGTCTAGATACAATAAGAAAGAAAGGAATAAAAGGAATACTCTAAAGTTACATTCTATGAATGTAAAAGAGTGGGTCATATAAGTCCAGATTATCCTATGCTTAAGAGGAAAGATAGGAAGTAAAAGAATTCTGAGAGGAATTAAAAAAAATACTACAAGGCTAAGGCTAAAAAGTCTTGAAGGCTAATGACACCTGGAGTGCCAGTGGTGGAGACTCTTCTGATGAATCCTCAGAGTATGAATCATCTGGATAGAAGAATCTTGGTTTACTAGCCAGATTACCTATTGAAAATCATCGTCTAATGGCTAAGGTACACAATGCTGAATCCATGAATAATGTTTCTCTGAATTCAAATTACAGTGGTGATAAATATTATATCTCTTCTGATGAAGAATCTTCTTCTGATGAAGATAATACTCTGCCTACTTATAAAGAGGTTTCTAGATTTTCTAAACTCCTTGAGATTGAGAATTTAAAACTCATGAAAAAATATGATAAAGAAAATTCTATAAATACTATTCTTACTAAGGAAATATCATAACTTTCTAGAGATCTTTATAAGTAAACTCATGATTTTGAAAGTTTTTCAAAAAACCTTGAGGAAGTTCATTCGGAGAAGGATTAACTTTCTAAGGATCTAAAAAAAGTAATTTCGAAGAAAAATGTTTTAGAGTCTAGCTCAAGTTCAAAAACTAATAATTTTGAGCATAAAAACATGGTTATTAAACTCATGTCTAAAATTTATTCCTTAAGGAAGTGTTTGTCAAACACTAACTTAGGTAAAGAAAATTTTGATAAGATGTATTCCCAAATACAACCTATAAATAATAGTTCTGGATTTGATTATACCCATGCTAAACCTATTTTTAGATACAACTATTTTGTTCCACAAAGTGCTCCATTCTGCACTAAATGTCAGTGTGGTAGACATTGGGTAAAAATTTGTTCCTTAAATAAAACTCAGTCTTTAGGTTTTCATAAAGCCTATTTTTCTAAGAAAATGTGGATTCCTAGGATTTTTCTTTCTGATGTTTTTAGATCCAGGATAGTTTGGGTACCGAAAGTCTAACACTCTTATTTTCATGAAAATAGAAAAGATACCAATAGAAATACATGGTACATGGACAGTGGATGTTCCCGGAACATGACTGGAAATAACAAAAAATCTTTGAAAAGATTATCAAGACAAAATGAGGGAATGTAACTTTCGGAGATAATGATCAGGGAGAAATTTTTAGTATAGGTAACATTTTTCTTCATGGAAAAACATTGATTTACAATGTTTTATTTGTTAAGGGTCGTAAGCACAACCTCATAGCATAATCCAACTATGGGATGAATATTACCTTGTGAATTTTAGAAATGAAAAGTGCTTAGTACAAAATTCCAAGGAAGAGTTTATTCATTCATCCCATAGGCAAGAAAATGTATACACACTAAACTTATAAGACCTTAGGATCCAAGATCTACCTTGTCTCAGTGCAATGGAAGATCAATCTTGGTTATGGCATAGAAGGTTAGGGCATTGTAACCTTAGGAACCTATGACAACTCTCTAAGAAAAGACTTATTAAGGATATACCGTAGCTTAGATTTGATTCTTCAAAAGTTTGTGATCTTTGTCAATATGGCAAGCAGCATAAATCTAGTTTTAAATCAATTGGTGAAGTCACAACATCTGAGGCACTACAGTTGGTGCATATGGATCTTTTTGGTCTAACACAAACCAGAAGGATTGGGGGAAAATATTATGTGTTTGTCTTAGTTGATGATTACACTAGATTTACGTGGGTCTATTTTCAAGAAAAGAAGTCTAAAGATTTTTTATATTTCAAAAGTTTTAGATCCAAATTTAAAAATAAAAAAAATCTTCCTTTGATAACTATTCATAGTGATCATGGTGGAGAATTTCAAAATTCGGATTTTGAAACATTTTGTAGTAGAAAAGGCATTACTCATAACTTCCCAGTGCTAAGAACTCCTCAACATAATGGTGTTGTTAAAAGAAGAAATATAATTCTTCAAGAGATTACAAGAACCATGTTGAGTGAATATTCTATAGCAAAACATTTTT
This sequence comes from Viscum album, assembly GCA_963277665.1. NCBI lineage: Eukaryota > Viridiplantae > Streptophyta > Magnoliopsida > Santalales > Viscaceae > Viscum > Viscum album. Next base: position 310,905,952 of record OY728167.1, on the reverse strand, counting down.
GGGCTGAAGCTGTAAGTACTACTTGTTATACTATAAATCGTGTTTTGGTTAGACCTTTTCTTAATACAACACCTTATGAGTTATGGAATGGTAGAAAACTTTGACTTTCCTACTTCAAGTTTTTTGGTTGAAAAGTATTCATTTTAAATAATAAAGATAATATTCATAAATTTGCACCAAAATCTGATGAAAGAATTTTCTTAGGCTACTCCACAAATTCTAAGACTTATAGAGTTTTTAACAAAAACACTTGTACTGTTGAAGAAACGGTACATGTTAAATTTAATGAAACCGATCCTTTTATTTTTAAAAAACCTCAATCTACATTCTCAGATGTGTTTCCAAAAACTGATTTCTAACCCTTGATAGAAGATCCTTCTAATAAGAAAAATTTTCAAGAAAATGTTTCTGAGACATTCACCCCAGAAGACTTCTTACCATATGTTGAGGAGCAGGTTTTACAAAACCAAGATCAGTTGTTTCTAAAGAATCATCTGAGTGATAGTATCATTGGTGATGTAAATCAACCTGTAAGGACTAGAAGTTCCTTAAGGAATAAAGTATAACATCTAGCATTCCATTCCCAATTATAACAAAAAAGCACTGATGAAGCTCTAGGTGATGATGACTGGATCAAAGCCATACAAGATGAGCTAAATGAATTCGAAAGGAATAAAGTCTGGACCTTGGTTGAAAGACCTAAAAAAACTACTGTAATTGGAGTAAAACAGGTCTTTATAAATAAGTGTGACGAAAATGGAATCATAGCACAAAATAAGGCTAGATTATTTGCTAAAGGCTATAATCAACAAGAAGGAATAGACTATGAAGAAACCTATTCTCCAGTAGCTAGACTTGAATCTATTCGTATTTTACTTGCCTTTGCAACATTCTTTTATTTCAAACTTTTTCAAATGGATGTGAAATGTGCTTTCCTTAATGGTTATGTACAAGAGGAAGTTTTTGTTGAACAACCTCCTGTTTTAGAATATATAAAACATCATGATAATGTTTTTAAACTTACCAAAGCTTTATATGGCCTTAAATAAGCCCCAAGAGCCTGGTATAATAGACTTACATATTTTTTGCATCAAAATAATTATGTTAAGGGAAATGCAGATCCAACCCTTTTTATAAATAAAGATAAGAAAATTATTTTGATTGTTAAAATATATGTTGATGAAATTATATTTGGTTCAACTCAGCAATATTTAACTAATTATTTTGTCGATCTAATGAAATCTGAGTTTGAAATGAGTATGATGGGCAAGTTAACATTTTTCCTTGGTTTTCCAATTTCTCCAAAACCAGAAGGAACCTATATATCTCAACATAAGTATATTAATGATCTTCTTAAAAAGTACTATATGACAACACAAAGAGTATTAGTACTCCCATTGGTACCTCAAATTCACTTGATCTTGATGAAGCTGGGAAACCAGTGGATCAAACATCTTTTAGGGGTATGATAAGAAGTTTACTATACTTGATAGCTAATCGTCAAAACTTAATGTTTTCAGTATGCTTATGTGCAAGATATCAATCCAATCCTAAGTAATCTCATTTAAAGGCAATGAAAAGAATTTTTCGCTACTTAAAGGGAACCATGGATCTAGGACTCTTTTATACTTCTAGAAATGATTTTTTTTTAAATGTTTTTCAGATGCTAACTTTGGTGGTTGTAGAATGGATAGAAAGAGTACATCCAGAACTTTTCATTTCCTAGGAGATTCATTAGTGTCTTGGTCATGAAATAAGCAACACTCAGTAGCACTTTCCACTACTGAAGCTGAATATGTAGCAGCTGGAAGTTGTTGTGCTCAAGTGCTATAGATGCAACACACACTCACAGACTACGGTATGAGTTTTACCAAAACACAAATTTTGTGTGATAATACTAGTTCCATTTCCCTTAGTAAAAACCATGCACATCACTCTCATGAAAAACACATAGATATTAGGCATCACTTTCTTAAAGATCACACACAAAAAGGATATATCATTCTTCAATTTATTGGAACGCAAGATCAACTTGCTAATATTTTCATAAAATCTTTACCATCTTATAGATTTAAATACATTAATCCAAAGTTAGTAATGATAACCATAAGGTAATATTCCTTGTTTAACATCCTGTTGAAATCTATCTCCATAAAGTAATAAACACATTTTCATAGGGGGGTACATTTGTTTGTTAGATTTTGAAAATTTTCATAGTCAGTTTTTCAAAAAAATTCATATTGAAAATTTTTCGGACTCAGTTTTTCATTTTTTTTTCTTAATGAAATTTTTCGTACTCAAAATTTACGTAATGAAAATTTTCGTACTTGAAGTTTTCATAACCAAATTTTTTGTACTCAAAATTTTTGTAATAAAATTTACGTACTCGAAGTTTTCGTAATGAAGATTTTTGTACTCGAAAATTTTGTAATAAAGATTTTCGTACTCAAAATTTTCATAATGAAAATTGTCGTACTCAGTTTTTTTCATAATTGAGGTTTTCGTAGTAATGTTTTTTTCTAAAGTTCTTAAAAAAGAATTTTACCCATTACGAATAATATTCCTGAAAATCCAAAAGGTATTATTTCTTTTCTTAAGTTTTCATAATCATTTTTACTTGTTGGTATTTTGTTTTAATATATTCGGATTCTCTTTTCCTTAAATCTGAATATTTTTCAAACCTCAAAAGATCGGATTTGACCAATTTTTCCTTGCGGCTATCATTTCAACCGCCAGATTTGATCAAAACGATTTTCAAACATTGAATTGTTTTTGGAAGATGAATCGTCACCTCTAAGGCCTAAATAAAGGACCCCCGATGGAAATCCCACATCGAAACCCAAGCCTTCGCGTGTTGAAGCACTGCCTCTCTACTTAAGCCTGTTCCGAACTTCTCAGAGATTTCTCAAATTCAAATGTCTGTAGAATAATCCTCTCAGAAATATATGTCTACTATCAAGCCAATCTCAGAGTGTAAGGTCTATAGAGAAAGGTTGGTTCATCCGAACTTATTTTCTAAGTATGATTCAATCATCTTGAAGAACATTAAGCTGAATGGATGGGAGAGTGATTGTGTGTCGAAGCCAGGGGATCATGATTTAGTATATCTGGACATGTTAATCGAATTTTATGAGAGAATGTGTTTCTTTAAGGAAGATGGAAGTGATAAGTTTTCATTCAAGAGCTATGGAAAGACTTATGCTCATTCTTATACTAAGGCAAATAGTTTGGTTGGCATTCCATACAAAGGGGAAGCTGAGTTTTGTTCTCAAAAGTTTCCAGATGATAAAAGAATTTTCAATATGGTCAAGGCTATGGATTGTCTTCGAATCGCTAATGTATAGACTATAATGATCTCCCACTTGTCTTCAAATCATTAGATTCTCGAATTATGGGTTCAAGGATTCATTATTCTGAGAAAAGGGGAAAAGGACACATTGAAGAAGAGTGACATGTATATCATGGATTTCTTGGTGAACCAAAGGAAGATCAATCTAGTTAAGCATATTCTCATTACAATTGAGAATATGAAGAATGGAAACAGGAAGGCTCAGATAATCATGTATCCATCCATTCTCTCCAAGTTAATTGTTTGGTGTTTATAATATTTTAAAATTCCTTGCAGTTTGAAGCCAAGAAATTTAAAAGTCATGTTAGTCAGTGATGATACCCTGAAGAGGATGAACATTGGATTTTCTAAAGATTATGGAGAATTTTATGACTTACCAGAGGAAGAATTTGAAGTTGTTCCGAAGAAACAAGAAGTGGATAAACCATCCAAAAAGGGAGGAAGTTGAAGTAAGTAGAAGATGAAGTAAAAAACCCAAAGCCTAAGGAAATCCAATCCGCACCTCCAAAACCTAAGAAGGAAAAATCATATCCATATTAGGTAGTTTCTAATCGAAGAGAAGATAAAGAAAACAGGAAAGAATTGGAGCCATGTTTTGGTTTGGATCCTGCTAAAGCAAAAGCCTTAAAAGATAAGACAACAGATGAGCTTGAGAAGAAAGCTAAAGAAAAGAACAAAATGAAGAAGATGGATGATGCTAAGATAGTGGAATATCTTTTAAAAGATGCTGAGAAAGCATCAGAGAACATTCTGGTACCAAAATCTTTCATGGTAAAACCCTTACCTGAAACCCCTAGAAAGAAGTTTTTCACTTCGAAGAAAGCCCAAGAAAAATTTGTTGAAGAAGAAAAAGCAGTGTAAGAAGTGGAAGAAGATGAGAGAATTGGTGATACCAACGATCTCATAAATAAAGTTGAGGATTTTCATGAGAAAGAAAGCCCATATGAGAAACTTTTAATCCGAACTTCTAAAGAAGAGTCTTCAAATCTTGTTACTCCTAGGAAGGATAAGAAAGGTGAAGATGAGATGGGTGAAGAAGTGAATAAGCTTTCTGAGGAAGAAAGTTATAATCATGACTTCATTCAACCAGATGATGTTGAGGCACCCATTCAAAAAGAAGAGGTTGATGAAGATAAAGAAGTTCAGCTATCTGATAGTGAACATGAATCTCCTGATCAAGAGGTGGTCATTCTGAGAACTGATAAGGGAAAAAAATTTGTTGTTCATACTCCTAGAAGGGTTGTAGTGAAGAATAAGGAAGCTGGTGGTTTGTCCAAGAAGAAATCTATTGAGTTAGAGAAATATCTCTCACCAAGTAAAGTCTCGGATTCAGAATCGTCATCCCTTGGACATGACATTGTAGTCCAATCCTTAAAGAAGCTTGTTGGGAAAATTCTGATATTTCCAAGTATAGATTCCAGATGTCAGATGCTTCAACACACCTTGAATCAAAAGTCAGATTCTGTATCCATGGTGATGGATAAGTGTGTGAAACTGGAGGCAGATTTCAAGACTTTTCTTATCAGTTACGAATCTCACAAGAGATCTTTCAAATAGATGACAAGCTAGTCAAAGAAAATAGTTCTAGATTTGTGTATTCTTGATTAATTTCAAGATAATGTTAAGGATGAATTTGAAACCAAAGATGGAAAGATCATGGATTTTTCAAATATCTTTGAGTAAAAGTTAACTCAGGAGTAGAATACTCGGATGAAAGAAATGAAAGACCTGAATGGAAAATTTTATTCAGTTTCCCAAAGCTAGAAGAGAGAAAGGGATCTCCAGATTAAGATTGAAGAAAAGATAGCTAAGCATGATGAAGTTTTGAAGGCTCAGGAAGAGGCTCTTAGGGCTTAGGAAGAGATGATCAAAACCATAGAGAAGAAATCAGACGATCAGGATCAACTTCTAAATCGTTTAGAGGATGATCATAAAGAGCTCAAAAAGTAGAAAACAATAGTGAATAAGTTGATGCCAAAAGAGAACGAAGGATAATATTTCCCAATCCGATATTTTGTTGTATTTTCATTATTGTAAACATTCTTCCAATGTTAATTAAATTTTTTGGTTGCTCGTATCTTGTGTTCTCTAGTACTAATCTTTCAGGTACCATATTATCTTTTCCATTCCCTTTAATTCTTTTTGAAAATCACAAAGGGGGGGAATGGAATGTGAAAAATAATACTAAGTAAAGAAGAAATTTCCCTAAGTAAGGGGGTATTTATCTAGGGGAAATTCTTCATCATAAATATTTCCGTATGAAAGATAATGTAAAACTCCATTCAGGAAAATAGAATACAACACTTAGTGGTTCCATAGCCTAAGGAGGAGTAAGTCATATTCACTCTGATTCATAAGTAAAGGGAGATAAGTTTTATTTTCAAGTGCATAAAATTTCTAAGTCCTTATATTCTTTTTCATAAGGTTGTTTTTGCTTTCAAAAATGGGGGAGATTGTTGATTCAATACGGTTTCCTTTTGGATTTTCCATTCCCTCATGTTTTGAAAATCACAAACACCTATCTTAAGGAAAGAGTATTTTATCTTGATAAGGGAAATTTTCCTTTCTTAAGGAAATTTTCCTTCCTCAAGGAAATTTTCCCCTTAACATGTTTTTCCTTCTCAAGGAAAATTTTCCTTCCCCAAGGAAAATTTATCCTTACCATAGTTTCATTGTTCATATTTCAATTCTTCTAAGTCTAACTCATTTTATTTCTAAGTGTAAAAATAGGTTTCATATTGAAAAACCTCGGAATACTATAATACTTGAATTGAGAGCGTTCTGTTTTAGGATCCGAATTCAGGTTCCAAGTTCTCTGAATTTAGAATCCGAACTCTTCTGAGTTCTGACTCTATGTTCTCAGAATTCAGACCCCAAACCTATCTGAGTTCTGACTCTAAGTTCTCAGAATCCAGACTCTGAATTGTGGTTACAAATTATTATGAATTCAGACTCTGAATTCTGGTTACAAATTCTTATGAATTCAGATCCGCATTATGGTTACGAATTCTTATGAATTTAGACTCTGAATTCTGGTTACGAGTTCTTATGAATTTAAACTCTGAATTCTGGTTACGAATTCTTATGAACATAGACTCTGAATTACCTAATAAATAGAATCTGAATATCCTGTATTATAGACTCATAATATTATTTTCTCTTAGACTCTGAACATTAAATTTTTCTTAGAATCTGAAAAATGGATTTGTTCAAGCAACCATATTTTTCTCATCCTTGATATAGTTATGAAACGATTTCTTACATTCTGTTTCTAGTTAACCGTTGTTTGAGTGAAATGTGTACAGGTCCCTCCAAGATTCAAGGAAAAATATGACCATTGGAAGAGTGAGCTGACTGTTGGAGATATGCCTATAAATAGAAGCTCATTTGAAGGATCTCTATACACCTATATGATTCTATCACTCTAGATATTACACGCTGTTAAGGTGATTTATAGAGAGAGAGACTCTCATTCTTAGTGTGTACTTAACAACTTGTTCAGATTGCTTCGTGCGACTCTCTATGCTGTTGAGTACATTCGAGGGCTTCTGGGGATAAGAAGAAAGAGGTATCGACTACCTTAATGTTTGAGAACTTCTTTACTGAGGAAGACATAGGTGCCGACTTCCGTGAAGTTGAGTGCTTGCGGGGATAGCAAGACAGATTCTGATATTCCTATCAAGGGCTTACACTGGTGTGGGTAAGACAGACTTTCTTAAAAGTATAAACCAAGGTACCTTTAGCCAAGGTTGTTGGATACCCTTCTCTTTGGGTTAAAATATTTCATTATTATTACTTTTATTGTTTCATGTTTGTTTTTCTGCAGCAATTTTGATTTATAAGGAAAGTATAATTATCTTATACTTCCTTGTTTTTGTAAACTCTGATTAGTGGGATTCTATATGCTTAAAAAGGATGTTTCCATATTTAAATTATAGAATAATATCTATGTTGCCTTGATTATTCTATAAATAATAATATGAGTTATATAAGAGATAAAGAGATATAGTGATGACGTGATACATCTAAATATCATAATTTTTTAAGAAGTGCGAGGATGATACAGGTATGTGCAGCTTATATTAAATAAAATTATAGACATTGAAAAATAATAAATAGGTGATATTTATTGATGTGAAAACTACTGAATATCATCAAGAAATCAATGTTTTAAATGGAATATAAATATTGAGAAGCTAACACTACTACTATTTGTGATTTTGATTGTTGGATTTCTTAAAGAAGAAGAAGAAGAGGAGAGGAAGATATAAGGAAATTTTTTCAAATAAAGAATAAGATCATATCTATTTAGTTCAATTAATACTTGTGGTTATTGCATTTATCTTTCTTTAGGAGGATGTAATAGAATTTTTTTGTCAATAAAGGACCTGGATGGTGCTGGTGTCTATTAAGAACTCTATGTGGGTGGTTGTAGAGCTATTTATTGTCATGCATTATAATATGACTAATTTCAGGTATAAGGGTTTAATTATATTCCATTTACAATGGTTTTTATTAATAAAAATATATTATTTGTTTGTATGTGTGATAACAACCACTATAAACTAAGGACTACCTAACACTTTGTGAGTAAACCTTATAAATATATTTTTTTGTGTTATTTATTGTATTTTTCTTTATTACATTCATGTAGTCAAAGTATGAGATGATGATTGGGATCCATTCACTGTAATAGTGGAAAAGTAAAAGGGAAAAAGTTTTAATTTTTAAATAGTTAGTCACACTGATTCACCCCTAATAGTGTGCTTGTACAAAATGTGTGTAATAATAATTTATATTTGATTATAATGATCCACTTATAATTAGATTATATTTAATTGAATTTTTGAGTTTTTTATTTTTATATTCTAGTGAAGGTTTTATGGAGTGTAGCTTTGGATAAATTTATGAGTTACCATTGATAGAAAATATATAAATAATATCGTTAGATACTTTGAAGAAAATAAATAAAATAAAAACAATTAAATTGAGGAATATCTCACAAAAAAAAAGAAAAGACGATTCAATTCTAATTGAAGATAATAAAAGTGGAAAAAATTAGATATATATGTTTATAATTATAATCTTGATGAAAAATGTTCATGTTGTGATGAAAATTCATCCCTCAAGATAAAGGAGGGAGAAAATATCAATATCCTCATGTTTTAATCATAGAAGAATCAAATATTTCATGGATAGAGAAGTCATGGAGGAAAATTCCACTCATGAGGATATGGACAACACTTCTACTTTATGAGTTTCTATGTGTTTACAAGAAGAATAATTAAAATTTAATGTCATGATTTTCCTCTAGAATAACCAACTACAATTAGGGAAGATCATGTTTCTAAGGAATCACAAGTTGATGCATACGATTCTCTAAAAATAATCCTATAGAATTTTCCAAAAGAATATATCTCTTTTATTTAATATTTTTTTAGATACTCTTAGGGGGATATCACCCAATTTCATGAATAATTCTAATGGATATATTATGCACTGAAAAAAAAAATATTATGTGTATAAATATCACTATAAAAATTAAGGACAAAGGTGCAGGGAATATGGAGTATAAATAAAGATTCTATGGAATTTATAAATAATATCTCAATGCAGTTAAAGAGAGAGATGAAGCCAAGAAATGGATTAAAAAATATCCATGCATTGTATGAAAACAAAATGGCTATTATTAATGTTAATAATTATCAATTGGAGATTATAGATAAAAATATTTAACATATGTACAAATAATCACAAGAAAAAAATGAGGTGCGTGAATAGTATAAAAGGTGTAATGAGAATATTAGAAAATAGTGTGAAGACAATGTGGTGTTAGTTGGGGATGAGAAAAAATATCACAATGTGAAGTGTCTCGAATTGGAAGTCAAAATAATAAGTCTAGAACTCACACAAGTTGAATATTTACAAATTACTGATATAATATTTATTTCCATCAAGAAATTTGATTATAGTATTTATATTAACAAATGATAATCTATTATAATTAATGGATTGAAATTATATAATGATATATAAATTTGAGAGTCAAATAAAAGTGAGGTAAATTCTACTCTAAAAAATATTATTTTTCTAATACTATTTTCAAGCATAGTACAGGTCTTAAACCAAATTTCAAACAAACATGGGTTGAGAAATGTGTTGATAATCCAACCTATATATATTAAGGGATTATTTAAGATAGAACAAGATAAATAGTTCCTTAAAATAATACCGATTGAAGGATAAAATTAAAAAAATGACATGATAATAAAGCCATCAACATTCTTATTCAAAATAGAATATCAATATCTGTTGGCCATCGTTTGTACTATAAAACGTTTTGTTTTAATTTTATTGAAAATTTTGAAAATATGTCGATTTATATAAGACAAAAAAAGGATTATATCAAGGGTAGAGAAGCTAACTTAAAATAAATTAAATATAAGAAAGGTAAAAATATGATTATCTATAGTAGATTTGGAAGCCTGAAAAAACTATTTTGAAATTTCAATAATGGTGGTTATAGTGATAAAGAATGTTGGTTAAAATCTACCAATCATGTGTAAAAGTAATTTAAATAAAGAATTATAAAAAATCTAATAATGAATCAAGATATAAAAATAAGTGAATTTGATTAGGTTAATTATAAAAAGGATAGTTTTAAATAAAAAAATTCCAATATGGCCATGAAGGATGCTACACTAAAGAGGAGAAGAAGAAAAGGACCCTCATGTTTAGTGGGAAATCATTGAGATGCTTTTGAATCATTTATTTCAATTTCATTCTAATCTTATTATATAAATAACCTTGTCATATATTAACATCATTAATGTGATCATTTTCAACCACACACAAGAACACACATAGAAGTCATAGAATATCATTAAATGGTTCACTAATAAAAATAATTAATTGGTCTTTGGCATGTACAGATTCACCCAAAATCATAAATTACACTAGTTTTATCATGTGGATTATAGTGACAAGGCTTTATCTTAGAACTCAAATTGAAAAAAATTCTCTTGAATTATAACAACCCAAACCTCTATCAATGAAAAATCCTCTTAATCTAATTAAATTTATTATTATGAAAAATGGTTATATAAAATATGCACTTCCGTGGTTTTATGTTTTCATATTTTCAAATACTGTTAGGAATTGAGACCGTTGCTGATATATCCATTGAACAGGGATCACCTGATTAGTATAAATATAGGACTTTAACAAATCCAATTTACTCAGAAAAAGGAAGCGATGGCCTCATCTAGTAGACTTGCTCCATACGAAGCCCATTTTTCAGAGCTCATAAAGGAGGTGGAGTCATTGTGATACACTCTTGACTAGGCCCAAGATGAGCTTCAACACGTGAATCTTGAACGGAACCGCCTACGAGATAAGTGGAAGATGATAGAGATTACCACTCAAGTAATGTTATCTGAGCCACCCCAAGAGTTTGTCCCCATCGCACACCTTACCCTTCGGTCTTATGTATGTGATATAAGGGTTTATTTAACAAGACCTTATCACTATGATTATGTGAATTATTTTTCTATATAATAATGAATATACCTTCATTTTATTATTGTTACATTGTAAATATTTTTTAAACGCAGATAGTATTTTTCGTTAATATTGAACTATGAAATATATTTTGATGAATTAATCAATTTTTGAATTAACTAATATTTTAATAAAATGTTATTATTATTATCAATTGTATTTTTATTAAATATAAATTATCATATAATTTTATGAATGAGATTGTAATTTTTATTATGGTTTCAAAGTTGTTTTTGTCAAAACCCATGAATTTTTGATAAATGTCGGTTTTTATTTTAAAAGTAAAAATTCACATATTTAGAAAATTATTTAGATAAAATGAATATTATTTTTGGAATCAGGACATCGAAATTATCCAACGCTGAATTTTTCCTAATTTTTTTAGTTGAATTTTTAGGTAAAAATATTTAAATAACATTTAAAGATATACTGTGTTTTATGACATCATAATGACCCAATAGTGATGTAATAAAATAATATAAATTATATGTTCTGACAATATATGTTTTATCCTTAAAATAAGGTGATTTTAGATTTTTTTGATTAATTTTATGATGCCCTGGTGGACCCTCCATGACTTATAAAACATTTTATCTTTTTAAATCGTTTTCCTTGAGAGTGTGACTCACCTCCACATAAGCAACCCTATTATTTTAAGAATTTCAACCATTTGACATATAAAATATTTTTTTCCACTTACCTCTGGAAAAAACCATGGGCTGGTTAATGGTTTTGATTAGTTTAATGTGAGGTGTACCAAACATAAATAATAAAAAATCCTTCTCCTTTCCTATATAAACCCACCCAAGCTCCCACTTCCTCTTCACTTAAAGCCTTTGGAGTTCATCCAGCCCCTTCCCTCCTCTCTCTATAATCCTAACAAGGTGCCCCAAGCTCCCAAGAATCATCTCTCAATCCCCTCCCAATCATTTGGTATCACACTTCCAATTAAGGGATTCCTTCTTTCCTCTTTTTATCCAAGTTTCTTAATATTGTTATGCCCTTTTATTTTCAATTATAAATGTTGGGGTATTATTTTACACCTCCCCTATACTACCCTCTTTATATTTTAATGTTGAGAGACCCCTTTCTCTCTCATTAATTCCTCCCATGTACATCTGTTACCATGCCGAAATTCCGTAAGGAATTTCTCTTTCCTCATTTACATTCAATCAGTTGTTTTGTATTATGAATATAAATTCCATTACTTATGGTACATGTATCTATATGACCCCACTTACTATCCATTTAATGTTTATATGACGATACAACCCTTTATCTCTAATCAAACATTTTTTATGAAGTCTTATTTCATGCTGTTATGCTGCAAAAATTGCACTACAATTTTCTAAGCCAAAATCATTGTGTAGTGAATACCATGCCCATTTATCTATCAAGGGTATTCACCTTTATGAACATTTACTTATTGATATAATATTTTCATGTATGAATTCGACATTCCTTAATCATTGAATAAATTATTATGTTTTCTGAATCTATATTGTATGATCTTGTGGCACACTTATACATGAAATGAAATGTTTAAGAAGGGTGAACCCAGATAGTGCTTCAATGCATTGGGTAAAGTATTGTATCATGATACGTCATGTGAAATGAGTGTTGGATCATGCTAATTCAATTGCAATGAGGTTTTACTCATGATTTATGTGTAATGAGGGTTTACTTATGCTCCATGTGCAATGAGCCTTGGCTCATGCTAATATCAGGTTAAATGTTGTTTCCACATCTCCATGTTATGATTATCATGCTTCTCTTGTGCTCCATTGATATGCCTATTGTCTAACATGTATTGTATACCCCGTGTTATTCAATGATTATTCTCTTACCTTTCTTTATATCTCACCCATTTCTTATGTATGTCCTCAGGTTATCCCATGCAATGTTAAGTACGAAGGAATGTTGTGGTCATGTAAAGGAAGTTTTCAATAAAGATGTGGTTTTTCATGTTTTAAGTTGTTTTGTAATGATCCTAAGCCTCAAATACACTATAACTGTCGATCTTCTATGTTGTATTAAGAGAAATTTCATGTAATAAATTATGTTTAAGTGTGAAATAAAGAGCATGGTTGTCATAGTTGGTATCAGAGGATATGTTTAGTTATTTTTGGGATTAGGATTAGAAAACCATAGTGAAAGGATTAGGGATAAGACTAAGTATAATAAAAACATCCCTAAGTTTTAGTGAGTATTGAGTAAGTGTTTTATTAGGAAAATAAATCCCTGTATGGATTCAAGTAGGTAGAGGTGGCTCTGGCAGAGATGTACCATGGAGTGAAAACTCCGACAATGAGTTTCGGGCTTGACCCAGGGTATCTTGGTACCCCAAAATGGGCCTTTTTGAATTCTTGGTTACGACACTTCTGGGGGATATGCCTTAGTAAACTCACAATATTAATATGAACCATTGTTAAGGGAATTAAAAAAATTCCCCTAAGAATATATGTTAGAAATTATATCATGTATAACATAGATTGAAGCCTATAGATTCATAAGTTAAGGAAATAAAAGTTATTTATAAGTCATTTTTTTGTCTTTGGATTCCCCTTTATGTGTTTAATAATTTAAAAGTACTCATCCCTAAGTCTATATTAGATAGATTATAACTAGAACCAAAAAGTTAAAGGTAGGGTTATCAACCATAATTCTACACATTCTTTTATATCCTGAAAATTTAGTAGAACAATCCCAACCCCACCACAAATCATAGAAGTAAAAATGTTAGTGAGTATGGAAAATGGGGTAATCATTCCATCCCATGAATATAAATCCCCCCGGTCATAATCTATGGATTGAACTTCCTGGCGTACCTTTTCATAATCCCTTTGGTGAAATTTGATGCAATTCTCGACATGGATTGACTTTCCTTATATAGAGCCAACATAAATGTCCATGAGAGGGAAATAAGTCTCCATATAGAGAATCAACCCTCGATTCTATACAAGTGCAAGGAGGAGGATGAATCTTCTTTAGCACCATCATCTAAAGAATGGATTTTCCTACATTATGAGAACACGTATCTAGCTCAGATGATTGAGTTTAAGTAGGAAACCATCCTTGAAGACATGCCTATTTTAAGGGAATTCTGTAATGTGTTTCTTAAGGAATTTCTTGGTCTTCCTCTTGGAAGAGATATTGAATTCTCAATTGAACTTATACCTGGGGCATTCCCAATATCCAAGGCTCCATATATAATGGTTGTTGTGGAGATTGAGGGGATGAGGAAACAACTACAGGAGAATCTGAATAAAGGGTTTATACACCCAAGTGCTTCACCATGGGGTGCACCAGTCTTCTTCGTCAAGAAGAAGGATGGGTCAATGCGCCTTTTCATTGACTATCGTGAGTTCAAAAAAATCACGATAAAGAACAAGTATCCTCTTCCAAAAATTGATGACTTGTTTAATCAGCTGTGTGGAGAATAATACTTCTCCAAGGTAGATTTGCGGTTGGGATATTATCAAGTAAGGGTGAATAAAGAAGATTTCCCCAAGATTGTGTTTTGTACAAAATATGGGCACTATGAATTCATATTAATGCCTTAAAAACTCACTAATGCTCTATAAATCATCATAGAATTGATTGATAGAGTCTTTATAGATTACCTCAAAAAAAATTGGTAGTATTTATAGATGATATTCTAATATACTCCAAAACCAATGAGGATCACAAGGAGCATCTAAGAAATGTACTAGAGACCTTGTGAAAGTAGAAGCTCTATGAAAAGTACAACAAGTGTGAGTTATGGTTGAAAGACGTCTCATTCTTGGTCCATATCATCATAAGCAATGGGATATCTGTGGATCCCTCCAAGATAGCTACAATAGAGGGATGGTCGAGGCTAACATTGGTAATAGATATCCATAGATTCTTGGGGTTAGCTGGATATTATTGACGATTTGTGAGAAATTTCTCATGATTATCCAACCCTCTTACCAAGCTAACTCGGAAGGGAGTAAAGTTTTCTTGGAGTGATGAATGAAAAGAAATCTTTAAGGAGTTGAAAATGAGGATTATCACTATGCTCGTGCTCACTTTACGCACAAGTGTAGAACTTTTTGTGGTATTCAGTGATGCTTTGAAGAAGGTCCTGGGCTGTGTGTTGATGTAAAATGAAAAAATAATTGCCTATGATTCAAGGAAATTGAAAGTTCATGAGAAGAATTATCCAACACATGAACTAGAGTTGGATGCGGTGATCTTTGCATTAAAATATTGGTAGCATTATCTATTTGGGGAGAAGTGTTAAATATATACAGACCACAAAAGCCTCAAGTATATTATCACATAGAAAGAGTTGAATATGCACCAACGAAGATGGTTAGATCTAATCAAAGACTATGACTGCTCCATCCATTACTACCCTGGGAAAGCGAACAAGGTGGCAGATTCTCTAAGGAGAAAGGACCCAACAATTCTATCATTGATGATAATTGAAAAGGATCAAATCTAATTATATTTTCAAAGAATGGAAATTTGAATCATTAAGGGAGGAACATCATAAATCCTTTCTCAAATGGTTTCTCAACCTTCCATCATTAATAAAATAAAGGATGTGGAAATTATTAAAATGGTGGAAGCTATCAGAGATGGGAAATACTCAGAGTTTGTGGTTGAAAAGGATGGAATCGTGAGGCTCAGGTCATAATTATGTGTACCATCTGGTCCATAGATAAAGAAGGAGCTTTTGAATGATGCACATAGCTCAACCTTTTATATTCACCCAGGGAGCACAAAGATGTATCGAGATCTCTGAGAAAACCTTTGGTGGGACAATATGAAGAGGGGGATTGCTAAATATGCATCAAAGTGCCTGGTATGTCAGCAATTGAAGTCTGAGAGGAAAAAAGCATAAGGCGATGATGTAACCATTACCCATACTTACATGAAAGTGGGACAACATTGCCATGGAATTTTTCACTAAACATCCAAGGAAATATAGAGGAAAAAAATGCTATATGGGTTGTTGTGTATCGTCTTACAAAGACATGTCACTTTATTGCGATTCGAGAGGACTTCTCATTGGATCAACTGGAATGGATATACATCAGGGAAGTGGTAAGGATGCATGGAAGACCACTATCTATTGTATCCGATCAAGATCAGAGATTCACCTCAAAGTTAGGGAAAGGTCTCCAACATGCTCTAAGAACTGAACTGAACTTCAGTATGGCCTACCATCCTCAAACTGATGGTCAATCTGAGTGAACTATTCATACACTGAAAGATACGTTAAAATCATTTTCTATGGACTTAAAAGGAGGATGGGACCAACATCTTCCACTAGTTGAACTCTCCTATAATAACAGTTTCCACTCGAGCATCCGAATGACACCATATGAATCCCTTTATGGGAAAAGGTGCAGAACACGGGCGTGTTAGGATGAAGTTGGTGAGCGTAAACTCATAGGAACTAAAATGGTCGAAGAAATGGCGAAGAAGGTGAAAACCATTCAGCATCATATCAAGGAAGCACAAAGTCGAAAGAAGAGTTATATAGATAAACGTCAATGAGAACTTGAGTTCAAAGTTGGACACATTGTATTTATATGCATATCTCCATGTAATAAGGTCATGATGTTTTGAAATAAAGGGAAGTTAAGTCCTAGGTACATCGGCCCCTTCGAGATTCTTGATCGTGTCGGGGTTGTAGCCTATCAACTAGCACTTCCACCTACCATGGCCAAAGTACATGATGTCTTTCATGTATCCCTCTTAAGGAAGTACATACTAGACCCTTCACATGTACTCTTATGACAACCCTGCTTTTTATTACAACTTAAACATGCATTATTACATAAAACTTCACTTGATACAACAAAGAAGATCGAGAGGTTTAGTGTCTTTGGGTCTTAGGATCATTACATAAAAACTTTAAACTTGAAATACAACATCCTTATTGAAAACTTCCTTTACATGACCACTACATTCCTTCGTACTTAGCATTGCATGGGATAACCTGAGGACATGCATAAGAAAAGGGTGAGCTATAAAGCCCAGTAAGGGAGTACATAATGAAGAACATGAGGAGTACAATACATGTTAGGCAATAGTCATATCAATAGAGAATAAGAGAGACATGAACATAAAGGCATGATAAAGCATGATAATCATAACATGGAAATGTGGCAACAACACTTAACATTGAATTAGCATGAGCCAAGGCTCATTGCACATGGAGCATGAGTAAACCCTCATTGCACTTGAAGCACGAGTAAACCCTCGTTGCACTTGAATTAGCATGAGTAAACACTCATTGCACATGACGTATCATGATACTATACTTTACCCAATGCATTGGAGCGCTATAAAGGGCGCACCCTTCTTAAACATTTCATTTCATGCATAAGTGTGCCACATGGATCATAAAACATGGATTCATAAAACATAATCATTTCTTCCACGATAAAGGAAAGTGGAATTCATACATGAAACTTTATAATAAATATGTAAATGTGCATAAAGGTGAATACCCTTGATGGAGAAATGGGCATGGTATTCACTACACAAAGTCATTGGCTTAGAAAATCGGTGCGATTTTGGCAGCGTAACGGCATGACATAAGAATTCATAAAAAAGGTTGATGAGAGAGAAAGGGGTTCCTCATCATATTTACATGTAATGGACAGTAAGGAGATCATATATATACATTTCCCAACAATAGAAATGGAATTTAGATTCATGATACAAAAGTATTGCTTGAATGTAAAAGAAGAGAGAGAAGTTCCTTTCGGAATTTCGGCATAGTAACGGGTGTACTTGGGAGGCATTTAATGAGAGAGAAAGGGTTCTCCCATCATTCAAACAATAAGAGGGCAGTATGGGGGAGGTGCGAAACCATAACCCAACATTCATAATTGAAATAAAAAGGGCAATACAACTTAAAGAAAATTGACAAAAATGAGAAAGGAAGAAAAAACCCTTACTTGGAAGTGTGCTTCCAAAGGCTAGAGAGAGGCTTGTGAGAGGCTTCTTGGGAGCTTGGGGAACCTTGAGAGGATTCTAGAGAGAGTAGGGCAGAGGTTGGACGAACTTCAAGGGCTTTGAGTGAGGAGGAAGTGGGAGCTTGGGTGGGTTTATTTAGGAAAGGTGAGAGAATTCTTTATTATTTAGGTTTGGGACCCCTTATATTAAAATAATCCAAACCACAAACCATCCCATGGTATTTGCCCATGGTTTCTGGAAAAGGAAAGAGGAAAACAATATTTTACAAGGCCAAGGTCCGAACTTATTAAAAAATTAGGGTTGCTTATGTGGAGGTGAGTCACACTCCCATGGAAATTAATTTAAAAAGGCAAAGTGTTGAATAAGTCTTGAGGGCTCCATTAATGCTTTGAAAAGTGAGTCAAACAAACCCAAAACCTCATTATTTTAATGATAAAACACATATTGGCCGAACATAAGGATTATGGTATTTTATTACATCACCATTGGGTCATTATGATGTCATAAAACACATTATATATTTAAATGGTATTTAATTTTTACCCAAAAATTTGACTGTCTCAGAAAATTATGAAAAATTCACCGTTGGATAATTTCGACGTCTTGATTCCAAAAATAATATTTATTTTATCTAAATAATTTTCTAAATATGTGAATTTTCACTTTTAAAATAAAAACCGACATTTATAAAAAATTCACGGGTTTTGACAGAAATGGCTTTCAAACCTTAATAAAAATTTTAATTGCATTCATAAAATTATAAGATCATTTATATTTAATAAAAATTAATTTAATATTAATAATAATATTTTATTAAAATATTATTTAATTCAAAAATCCTTTAATTTAATAAAATATAATTCTTAATTAAATAATAACTAAAAACATCGTTTGTACTTTAAAAACTAATTACAATGTATCAAAAATGACTAGAAATTATATTCATTATTATATACAAAAATAATGTACATGAACATGGTGCTACTTATTTGTTACATAACCCCTTAAAATAGCTGCATAAGACCTAAGGGTAAGGTGTGCGATGGTGATAGACTCTTGGGGTTGCTCGGATAACATTGCTCGAGTGGTAATTTCAATCAACTTCCACTTTTCCCGTAGACGATCAAGTTCGAGCTTGACTTGATGAAGCTCAGCTTGGGCTTGGTCAAGGGAAAAGCCCAAAGACGCCACCTCCTTTCCGAGCTCCGACAAATGGGCTTCGTAAGGGGCAATTCTACTGGATGAGGCCATCGCTTCCTTTGTCTGAGTAGAAAATTGGTTTGTTAAAGCCTTATATTTAAACTACCCAGATGATCACTGTTCAACGACTATATAAGTAACGGTCACAAATCATAAAGTAAAACTAAAAAAGTTGATATCTTATAAAAACATTTTTCATAAAGAAACATTTAACTGGATCAAGAGGGATTTTCCATTAATGAAATTTTGGGTCGTTACAACATTCCCCCCTTAAGAAATTTCGCCCTCGAAATTTTCCTTTTCCCACACTAAAACAAATGTGGGTAACTTAGCTTCATCCTATCCTCCGAATCCCAAGTTGCTTCTTCAAACTTGTGGTTTCTCCACAACACCTTGACGAGGGGCATTGTCTTATTTCGTAGAACTTTTTCTCTACGATCTAAGATCTTCACTGGTTGCTCCTCATAAGAAAGATCGTCTTCTAATTGTACCACCTCAGAAGAGAGTACATGTGAAGGGTCTGGTATGTACTTCCTTAAGAGGGATACATGGAAGACATCATGCAATTTGGCCATAGTAGGTGGAAGTGCTAGTCGATAGGCCACAGCCCCAACACGATCAAGAATCTCGAATGGGCCGATGTACCTTGGACTTAACTTCCCTTTATTTCCAAACCTCGTGACCTTCTTCCACGGAGATATGCGTAAAAACACCATATCTCCGACTTTAAACTCAAGGTCTCATCGACGATTATCTTCATAACTCTTCTGTCGACTTTGGGCTGCCTTGATATGCTGCTGAATGGTTTTCACCTTCTCCACCATTTCTTCGACCATTTCGGGTCCAACCAGCTTACGTTCACCGACCTCATCCCAACATGCCGGTGTTCTACACCTTTTCCCATACATGGCTTCATATGGTGCCATTTGGATGCTCGAGTGGAAACTATTATTATAAGAGAACTCAACCAGAGGAAGATGTTGATCCCATCCTCCTTTAAAGTCCATTGAGCACGCTCTCAACATATCCTCAAGTGTTTGGATAGTCCGCTCGGATTGGCCATCAGTTTGAGGATGATAGGCCGTACTGAAGTTCAGTTCAGTATTCAGAGCATGTTGAAGACTCTTCCAAAACTTAGAGGTAAATCTTGGATCTCGGTCAGACACAATAGATAGTGGTACTCCATGCAACCGTACCACTTCCCTGATATATATCCGTGCCGGTTGATCCAAAGAGAAATCCTCTCGAATAGCAATGAAGTGTGCAGTCTTTGTAAGACGATCCACAATAACCCAGATTGCATTGTTGCTTTTGGATGTCCTTGGAAGTTCAGTGACGAAGTCCATGGTGATGTTCTCCCATTTCCATTCTGGTATGGGCAATGGTTGCATCATCCCCTTAGACTTCTGCCTCTCTGCCTTCACTTGCTGCCACACCAGGCACTTTGATGTATATTCGGCGATCTCCTTCTTCATATTATCCCACCAAAAGTTTTCTCGGAGATCTCGATACATCTTTGTGCTCCCTGGGTGAATAGAGAAATTTGAACTATGTGCATCATCCAAAAGTTCCTTCTTCAGCTCCGAACTTGGTGGGACACATAGTCTTTTCCCAAACCGCACAATTCCTTCTTCATTAACATTAAACTCTGAGGATTTTCCCTTTTTGATAGCTTCCACTTTTTCTTGGATTCTCGCATCATCCTTTTGAGCATCCTTTAACCTTTCCAAAAGAGATGGTTGAGCAATCATTTGTGAAAGGATTGATGATGTTCCCTTCTTTATGATTCCCACGTCCATCTTCATCAAGTCTAAGAAGATTGGATCCTTCTCAATTCTCATCATTGATAGAATTGCTGGATCCTTTCTACTTAGGGCATCTGCCACCTTGTTCACCTTCCCAGGGTGGTAATGTATTGAACAGTCATAATCCTTTATGAGCTTTATCCATCTTCTCTGGCGCATATTAAGCTCTTTCTGTGTGAATATATATTTAAGACTCTTGTGGTCAGTATATATCTCACATTTCTCTCCATAGAGATAATGCCGCCAGATTTTCAAGGCAAAGATCACCGCCGCCAACTCCAGATCATGCGTTGGATAGTTTCGCTCATGGATTTTCAACTGTCTTGAGGCATAGGATATCACTTTATCATTCTGCATCAGCAAACACCCTAAGCCCTTCTTCGAAGCATCACTGAATACCACAAAAAGCTCCCCACCTGTGGGTAAAGTGAGCACAGGTGCAGTGATAAGCCTCCTTTTCAACTCCTTGAAGCTTTCTTCGCATTCATCACTCCAAGCAAACTTTACTCCCTTTCGAGTTAGCTTGGTAAGAGGGTTGGACAATCGTGAGAAGTTTCTCACAAATCGTCGATAATATTCAGCTAACCCCAAGAAGCTACGGATATCAGTTACCGATGTTGGCCTCGGCCATCCCTCAATTGCATCTGTTTTGGAGGGGTCCACAGATATCCCATTGCTTGTGATGATATGGCCCAAGAATGAGACCTCCTTCAACCAGAACTCACACTTGTTGTACTTGGCATAGAGCTTCTCCTTGCGCAAAGTCTCCAGTACAGTTCTTAAATGCTCCTCATGGTCCTCCTTGGTTTTGGAGTATATTAGAATATCATCTATAAAGACTACCACAAATTTGTCTAGGTAATCTCTAAAGACTCTATTCATCAAGTCCATGAATATTGCTGGAGCATTGGTGAGTCCAAAAGGCATTACTATGAATTCATAGTGCCCGTACCTTGTACGAAAAGCAGTCTTGGGGATATCTTCCTTCTTCACCCTTACTTGATAATATCCCGACCGCAAGTCGACCTTGGAGAAGTATTGTGCTCCACACAGCTGATCAAACAAGTCATAGATTCTTGGGAGAGGATACTTGTTCTTTGTCGTGATTTTGTTAAGTTCATGATAATCGATGCAAAGCCGCATTGACCCATCCTTCTTCTTGACGAAGAGGACTGGTGCACCCCATGGTGATGCACTTGGGCGTATAAACCCTTTATCTAGATTCTCCTGTAGTTGTTTCTTCAGTTCTTCAAGCTCAACCACAACCATTCTATATGGAGTCTTGGATATTGGTAGCGCCCCAGGTATAAGTTCAATTGAGAACTCGACATCTCTTCTTGGAGGAAGACCAGGAAGTTCCTCGGGAAGTACTTCAGCGAATTCCCTCACAATAGGCATTTCTTCAAGGGTGGTTTCTTCCTTGGACTCAATTATCTGAGCCAGATATGCGTTCTCATAAGTCAATAATATCCATGCTTGAGATGATGGAGCTAAATGAGATTCATCTTCCTCCTGACACTTGTAAAGAATCGGGGGTCGATTCTCCATATGGAGTGTGATTTCCCTCTCCCGACAATTTATGTTGGCTCTATATAAGGAAAGCCAATCCATGCCAAGAATTGCATCAAATTCCACCAAAGGGAGTATGACGAGGTTCACCGGGAAATTCAATCCACAGATTATAACAGGGGAGGACTTATACTCATGGGATGCAATGATTTCCCCATTTGCCGTACTCACCGACATCTTTACTTCCATTATTTGTGGTGGTGCAGGGATTGTTCTACTAAACTTTTGAGATATAAAAGAATGCGTAGAACCTGAATCAAAAAGTACGTTCGCAATTCTGGAATGAATAACTAGCGTACCTGTCACCACTTCGTTTTCGGGGTTCACTTCGGCAGAAGTGATGGCAAAAGCTCTTCCTTGCTGTCTTGGAGGTTGTTGATTGCCTCCGATAACCCTTGGATTAGGGCACTGATTCGCAAAATGACCCGGTTCTTTGCATTTGAAGCATTGAACAACGCGTTGAGGTTCGAACGGAGCGTTCCTCCCCTCCGTCGCAGCCGCGGGTCCTTCTTGCTGACAGTTAACAGCTAGGTGCCCTTCTCTTCCACACTTGAAGCATTTTCTTGTCCCCCTAAGGCAATTTCCAGGGTGCTTCTTTCCACACTTTTGGCAAGTGGGGTGCTGTAATTTCTTAGCGCCGTTGGATTTATCCATCGGACCACCAGCATTGAAGTCCACCTTCCACTTCTTGTCCCCATGATACCCCTGTGATTCTCCGATCTCCATTTCAACCTTGAGGGCACATCGGACAATTTCCTCATAGCTGTCGAAGTCACGGATTGCTAATGCTTTCTGCAAGCTAGGCTTCAGCCCACCAAAGAAGCGGTCAACCTTGCATTCGAGGGTAACGACAAAGCCGGAAGCGTATCGTGCAAGCCTTGTGAAGTTTGCCTCGTACGCTCCCACAGATTCCTCATCTTTCTGCTTGAGGGAAAGGAAGTCCCTTTCCATCTTAAGACGGAGGGTGCGTGGAAAATATTTATCGAAAAACATCTTCCGGAATACCTTCCATTCCAAAGCCTCGATCTCCTCCTCAGGCTTCGTATTTTTGATCAACATCCACCATTGATCAGCTTCACCCTCCATACGATAAGCCGCCAGGAGAACCTTCTCTTTTTCAGAGCATTGGAGGATGGAGAATATCTTCTCAATGGAGTTGATCCATTGTTCAGCAATCGCGGGATCGGATGATCCACTAAAAGTAGGAGGCCTTTGTCTCATGAAGCTTTCAATAGCGACTTGTTCTTTCTTAGGGGGGGTTGAACGTTCCTCTTGACCAGTGTTTCTATTCAAAACTTGAGTTAGCTGAGAGAGAGGCGTGACAAAGTTCGCGATTCCCGCTCCCATTGGATTGGGTATCTCATAAGTACAATCATCACACTGATCTTCACAACGGTTGTTATCCTGAGTTCTCCTATTACCAGCCATTGGCTGGAATAAAAGGAAAGTTAGGGGTAACACATAAAGGGTAATCCAAAGACAAAAGTTGATGACTTATAAATAAACTTTAATCTCTTCAACTCATGAGTCTATAGGATTCAATCCAGGCTTTTCATGATCTTCCTTCTAACATATATTCTTAGGGGAATTTTTCCCTTAATAAGGGTTCATACTAAGATTGTGAATTTATCAAAACATATCCCCCGGGAGTGTCGTAACCAAGAGTGCAGCAAGGCCCGTTGTCGTGCACCAGTTCCCGTTCGAGTCTATCTCAAAGCGGTGTTTTCAGGTTTTACCCCTAGGATACATCTGTGCCAGAGCCGCGTCTACCTGCTCGTATCCAGACAGGGATGTATTTGTTTGATAAACCACTTACTTAGTATTTACCAAAACCTAGGGATGTTTTTATTATGCTTAGTCTTGTATCTAAGGCTTTACTAGGGTTTTCTAATCCCAAAAATAACTAAACCTATCCTTTGATACCAACTATGACAACCCTGCTTTTTATTACAACTTAAACATGCTTTATTACATAAAACTTCACTTGATACAACAAAGAAGATAGAGAGGTTTAGTGTCTTTGGGGCTTAGGATCATTACATAAAAACTTTAAACTTGAAATACAACATCCTTATTGAAAACTTCCTTTACATGACCACTACATTCCTTCGTACTTAGCATTGCATGGGATAACCTGAGGACATGCATAAGAAAAGGGTGAGCTATAAAGCCCAGTAAGGGAGTACATAATGAATAACATGAGGAGTAAAATACATGTTAGGCAATAGGCATATCAATAGAGCATAAGAGAGACATGAACATAAAGGCATGATAAAGCATGATAATCATAACATGGAAATGTGGCAACAACACTTAACATTGAATTAGCATGAGCCAAGGCTCATTGCACATGGAGCATGAGTAAACCCTCATTGCACTTGAAGCACGAGTAAACCCTCGTTGCACATGAATTAGCATGAGTCAACACTCACTGCACATGACGTATCATGATACTATACTTTACCCAATGCATTGGAGCGCTATAAAGGGCGCACCCTTCTTAAACATTTCATTTCATGCATAAGTGTGCCACATGGATCATAAAACATGGATTCATAAAACATAATCATTTCTTCCACGATAAAGGAAAGTGGAATTCATAAATGAAACTTTATAATCAATATGTAAATGTGCATAAAGGTGAATACCCTTGATGGAGAAATGGGCATGGTATTCACTACACAAAGACATTGGCTTAGAAAATCGGTGCGATTTCGGCAGCGTAACGGCATGACATAAGAATTCATAAAAAAGGTTGATGAGAGAGAAAGGGGTTCCTCATCATATTTACATGTAATGGACAGTAAGGAGATCATATATATACATGTCCCAACAATAGAAATGGAATTTAGATTCATGATACAAAAGTATTGCTTGAATGTAAAAGAAGAGAGAGAAGTTCCTTTCGGAATTTCGGCATAGTAACGGGTGTACTTGGGAGGCATTTAATGAGAGAGAAAGGGTTCTCCCATCATTCAAACAATAAGAGGGAAGTATGGGGGAGGTGCGAAACCATAACACAACATTCATAATTGAAATAAAAAGGGCAATACAACTTAAAGAAAATTGACAAAAATGAGAAAGGAAGAAAAACCCTTACTTGGAAGTGTGCTCCAAAGGCTAGAGAGAGGCTTGTGAGAGGCTTCTTGGGAGCTTGGGGCACCTTGAGAGGATTCAAGAGAGAGTAGGGCAGAGGTTGGAAGAACTTCAAGGGCTTTGAGTGAGGAGGAAGTGGGAGCTTGGGTGGGTTTATATAGGAAAGGTGAGAGAATTCTTTATTATTTAGGTTTGGGACCCCTTATATTAAAATAATCCAAACCACAAACCATCCCATGGTATTTGCCCATGGTTTCTGGAAAAGGAAAGAGGAAAACAATATTTTACAAGGCCAAGGTCCGAACTTATTAAAAAATTAGGGTTTCTTATGTGGAGGTGAGTCACACTCCCATGGAAATTAATTTAAAAAGGCAAAGTGTTGAATAAGTCTTGAGGGCTCCATTAATGCTTTGAAAAGTGAGTCAAACAAACCCAAAACCTAATTATTTTAATGATAAAACACATATTGGCCTAACATAAGGATTATGGTATTTTATTACATCACCATTGGGTCATTATGATGTCATAAAACACGTTATATATTTAAATGGTATTTAATTTTTACCCAAAAATTTGACTGTCTCAGAAAATTATGAAAAATTCACCGTTGGATAATTTCGACGTCCTGATTCCAAAAATAATATTTATTTTATCTAAATAATTTTCTAAATATGTGAATTTTCACTTTTGAAATAAAAACCGACATTTATAAAAAATTCACGGGTTTTGACAGAAATGGCTTTCAAACCTTAATAAAAATTTTAATTGCATTCATAAAATTATAAGATCATTTATATTTAATAAAAATGAATTTAATATTAATAATAATATTTTATTAAAATATTATTTAATTCAAAAATCCTTTAATTTAATAAAATATAATTCCTAATTAAATAATAACTAAAAACACCGTTTGTACTTTAAAAACTAATTACAATGTATCAAAAATGACTAGAAATTATATTCATTATTATATACAAAAATAATGTACATGAACATGGTGCTACTTATTTGTTACATAACCCCTTAAAATAGCTGCATAAGACCTAAGGGTAAGGTGTGCGATGGTGACAGACTCTTGGGGTTGCTCGGATAACATTGCTCGAGTGGTAATTTAAATCAACTTCCACTTTTCCCGTAGACGATCACGTTCGAGCTTGACTTGATGAAGCTCAGCTTGGGCTTGGTCAAGGGCAAAGCCCAAAGACGCCACCTCCTTTCCGAGCTCCGATAAATGGGCTTCGTAAGGGGCAATTCTACTGGATGAGGCCATCGCTTCCTTTGTCTGAGTAGAAAATTGGTTCGTTAAAGCCTTATATTTAAACTACCCAGATGATCACTGTTCAACGGCTATAAAAGTAACGGTCACAAATCTTAAAGTAAAACTAAAAAAGTTGATATCTTATAAAAACATTTTTCATAAAGAAACATTTAACTGGATCAAGAGGGATTTTCCATTAATGAAATTTTGGGTCGTTACAACTCTCATCAGAGGTGATAAAGTTAGAGGATGATCCTTCTTACGAGGAGAAACTAGTGAAGATCTTAGATCGTAGAGAAAAATTTCATCAAAATAAGACAATGCTCGTCATCAAGGTGTTATGGAGAAACAAAAATTTTGAAGAATCAACGTGGGAATCAGAGGAGTGATGAAGCAGAGTTACCCACATCTATTTTAGTGTGGGAAAAGGAAATTTCGAGGGTAAAATTTCTAAAGGGGGGGGGAGATTGTAACGACCTAAACTTCTATCAATGAAAATTCCTCTTGATCTAATTAAATGTATTTTTATGAAAAATGGTTATATAAAATATTCACTTCCTTGGTTTTATGATTTTGTATTTTAAAATACCATTATGAATTGTGACTGTTGCTAATATAGCCATTGAACAGTGATCACATGATTAGTATAAATATAGGGCTTTAACAAATCCAATTTACTCAGAAAAAGGAAGTGATAACCTCATCCAATAGACTTACTCCATACGAAGCCCATTTGTCAGATCTCGGAAAAGGAGGTGGAATCATTGTGATTCTCTCTTGACCAAGCCCAAGCTGAGCTTCAACACATGAATCTTGAACAGAATCGCCTACGAGAGAAGTGGAAGTTGATAGAGATTACCACTCGAGCAATGTTATCCGAGCCACCCCAAGAGTCTGTCACCAATGCACACCTTACCCTTCGGTATTATGCGGGTGTTATAAGGTGTTATGTAACAAGACCTTATCACTATGATTATGTGCATTATTTTTGTATATAATAATAAATATACATTCATTTTATTATTGTTACATTGTAAATTGTTTTTAATGCGCAAATAGTATTGTTAGTTAATATTCAACTGAGAAATGTATTTTGATGATTTAATGGATTTTTTAATTAAATAATATTTTAATAAAATATTACTATTATTATTATTATTATTAAATTAATTTTTATTAACAATAAATGGGAATATAATTTTATGAATGCAATTGTAATTTTTTTAAGGTTTGAAAGTTGTTTTTGTCAAAACCCATGAATTATCGATAAATGTCAGTTTTTATTTTAAAAGTGAAAATTCACATATTTAGAAAATTATTTAGATAAAATGAATATTATTTTTGGAATCAGAGAATTTAAATTATCCAAAGGTTAATTTTTCATAATTTTATAAGACATTCAAATTTTTGGGTAAAAAAAATAAATAACATTTAAAGATATAATGTGTTTTATGACATCATAGTGACCCAATAGGGATGTAATAAAATACTATAAATGATATATTCGGCCAAAATATGTTTTATACTTAAAATAATGTGATTTTATATTTGTTTGATTAATTTTATGATGCCTTATTGGACCCCCCATGACTTATAAAACATTTTATCTTTTTAAATTGTTTTCTATGAGAGTGTGACTCACCTCCACATAAGAAACCCTATTATTTTAAGAATTTAGGCAATTGGACTTATAAAATATTGTTTTCCACTTCCCTTTTGAAAAAAAAAAGTCAAAAATCATGTGATGGTTTGTTGTTTTGATTAGTTTACTGTGAGGTGTCCCAAACCTAAATAATAAAGAATTCCTTCTCATTTCCTATATAAACCCACCCAAGCTCCCACTTCCTCTTCACTTAAATCCTTTGTATTTCGTCCAACCCCTGACTCATCTCTCTAGATTCTTCCCAAGGTGACCCAAGCTCCAAATAAGCCTCTCTCAAGCCCCTCCCAAGCCTTTGGGATCACACTTCTAAGTAAGGGATTCCTTCCTTCCT
Organism: Viscum album; assembly: GCA_963277665.1. NCBI lineage: Eukaryota > Viridiplantae > Streptophyta > Magnoliopsida > Santalales > Viscaceae > Viscum > Viscum album. Next base: position 310,877,155 of record OY728167.1, on the reverse strand, counting down.
CTTTTTATCCAAGTTTCTTAATATTGTTATTCCATTTGGTTTTCAATTATAAATGTTGGGGTATTATTTCACACCTCACCCATAATTACCTATTTATGTTTTAATGATGACATACCCCTTTCTCTCTCATTAATGCCTCCCATGTACACCCTTTACTATGCCGAAATTCCGTAAGGAATTTCTCTCTCCTTATTTACATTCAAGAAATTGTTTTGTATTATGAATATAAATTCCATTAATTATGGGAAATGTATCTATATGAACCCCCTTACTATCCATTTAATTTTTATATGATGATACACCACTTCATATCTCATCAAAACAAATTATGAAGTCTTATGTCACGCAGTTATGCTGCCGAAATTGCACCGCAATTTTCTAAGCCAAAATCATTATGTAGTGAATACCATGCCCATTTCTCTATCAAGGGTATTAACCTTTATTCACATTTACTTATTGATGGAAGAGTTTCATATATTAATTCCACATTCTTTAATTGTGGAATAAATTAGGATTTTTTAAGAATCCATGTTGTACGATCTTGTGGCACACTTATACATGAATAGAAATGTTTAAGAAAGGTGTGCCCTAATAAATATCCAATGCATTGGGTAAAGTATAGTATCATGATATTTCATGTGAAATGAGTGTTGAATCATGCTAATTCAAGTGAAATGAGTTTTTACTTGTGATTCATGTGAAATTAGGGTTTACTCATGCTCTATGTGCAATGATCCTTGGCTCATGATAATATCATGTTAAATATTGTTTCCACATATCCATGTTATGATTATCGTGCATTATCATGCCTTTATGTTCATGTTTCTCTTGTGCTCCATTGATATGTCTATTTTCTAACCTGTATTTTATTCCTCATGTTATTCCATGTTTATTCCCTTACTGGGAATTATAGATTACCCCTTTCGTATGTATGTCCTCAGATTATCCAATGAAATGTTAAGTATGAAGGAATTTTGTGGTCATGTAAAGGAAGTTTTCAATAATGATGTTGTTTTTCATGTTTTAAGTTGTTATGTAATGATCCTAATCCCCAAATACACTAGAAATATTGATCTTCTATGTTTTATTAAGTTAAATTTCATGTAATAAATTATTTTTAAGTGTGGAATAAAGAGACGGGTTGTCATATGGATGTTTATAATTCTCTCATACAATCAAAAATATTGAATCTATTCTAAAAACCACAATATTTTTTACCTCTAAAATAATATTCCTTAAAGTTTTTATTATGTTTCTTATTCTTTATCTTCTTCAAATTATATAGAAACAATTATCTTTTCCCTCTTATTTTTCATCTTATAATTATATTTATGATTATTCAATCCTATAAACTATACTTGAAATATATATTTTTCTATTTTTCATGCACACCACTTAAAGAGTATACATGAAATTTATTGTTTCCATTTATTTTTATCTCATAACAATTGTATCACCATCATGTTTTAATTTAAATTTTAATTTAAAATTTAAACAAAAAACATACTTAAAATGATCTATTTTTTTTAAATTATCTTTTTCTTCATACTTCTTTATTATTCTTTTATTTCAACCATTATATTTGTTTATGTGGATTCATTGATAACTCATGGTATGTTTGGATGCTTCATAATGAGGTAAACCAATTTTCTCAAAACTAAAATGAAAGTTATTAATACTTTATGGAGAAAAAATCTTATCCATGGAACTAAACTTTTTTTAGAATATCTCAAAGATTATTTTCTCCTAGATGTTTATCTCAACACAAAGCTCATTTCAATTTTTTTAATCCAACATGGTTATAGTGGAACATTCCCTCCCCGGAAAGAACTATCATTCTTCATCAGATTGAATCACAAAATCCTTGTGTGATATTTAAACCATGATAGACCAAAATTATCATTTCATGATTTAAAATTATTGATTCCCTATTATTTTTTTAATATAATTATTCTAAAATAACGTTCTATTAAATTTTTCACTTCTGAGAAAAATACTTATTAAAATCCTAGAGAACTCATCTTTTACCTAAGTGACACATATTATATATGAAAATAGATTCTTACATGTGTAGATAAACATCTTATATATTCCAATAATATATTATTTATTCTCATAGTACTTCTTATATAATTATAAACATCACACCTATCACTTGACTTTACCAAATTCTTTCTTCAACATAGATGAACTTCTTACGTACCATCCAAAGTGCATCATATATATATATGGTAACTCCATACTTTTTCACATTTCAATATTTTTGAATAATTATTACATATGATCTAATTTACCAATTTTATGACTTGTCTCATTGACTCATCTTACATATTATAAATAAACTTTTTATTTATATTATGCCTTTTCCAAAATCAATCCAAACCTCAAGGAGCATTTATATATACTCAATAAAAGATCATATGTACATAGGGAATTTACTTTACCATTTAAAATATCTATATCATAGTATATATTATGTATACATGTGAGATATAAACATTTAAATAAATTTTGGTTTCAAATAAAAGATTTTAGAAATATCCAAAATAAACTAAAACATATTAAATTCTTCTCTGAATTTTTCAAAACCTATTTCAAAAAACCTTCTCCACAAATAATGGAGATTATTTTACATGAGTTTAATTATGGTTTATTTATTTATAGTAAAACTAAACACAATAAACATATACATTCCAATCCTTTATATCTATAATTTTTCTTAAATTCTTCTTTCTTAGATTAATACCTCATATCTAGAGGTTTCTTGTTCAAAACTAGATCATAAAAAATTTTAGTTCTGTCTAAAAATCTCACAAAATATATATTGGGATAAATAATAAACCCATTTATATTTTTTTTTTGAAAACTAAGGAACATAAATCACTATTATCAAAAATTTATCAATATTCAATAATTCTAAACCTACATGGGAAAAATTGGTGTAGGAAATAGTAATATTGAACAATAATATCATGTTGTCTAAAAAATAATGACTTCCATCAACATATTTATAGAATTTTATCCCCTAGATAATGATTGAAAAATAAACTTTTCTAAGCCCTTAATTCCACTTGAGATCATCTGAGAATCGATAATTATTAAATTGAACAAATCTATCCCTATAACCTATATATAACAAAATATTGTATATATTCCCACCAAAACATTTAGAAAAGTTTAATAAATCACAAAACCTCACACAACCTCATGAAAACCTCACATATTTCCTCCTTTTAAAAACACTTTCAAAATACATATTCCCCTTAAATAAGATATCACTTCCCCTTAGGTAAAACACATATTAATATCCTCTATATATAAATTTTTCTTTTCCATTGTAAATACATTTTTTAAATACTTAATGGAATAATCATACAGATATTTATATTGTATTTCTCTCACTTTGGAAGAAATAATCCAAATATAAGTGAGAGACGGTATGGAATCATTATACCTTACACTCGGAATGAATGGTGTTCAACTCTCATTATCAAACTCAATCTTTTAAATACTTCATTCAATTGTGATTTAGTAAAAAATCATCTATTTGCTCATTAATTGGAAAAAATTCAAGACATGACACATTTTTCTCCAAAATTTATTTTATTAATTATATTTGATATCAATGTGAATTGATATTGAATATTGAATAGTATTTCTTGATAAATTGATAGAATATTTTTTATCATATCCCACAAGAAGAGAAAATTTTAATACCACCTTGAGATCATCCATCTAAGACCTCATCCACATCAATTTGGTTGTAATTTCTGTTGAAACAACATATTATTCTTCAAAAATAATCAAGGTCACCAAAATAATATTATTTATTTGTGAACATATTCACCCTTAAACCAAAAAAGAAAACTCCACCAGATGTAGACCTATTGTCATTAATATTTTAATCCCATTTTACATCTGTAAATGTAAATAGATCAATCTTTCCTCTATTGTCATATTTCAATCCATTGTTTTTAGTTCCTTTAATATACCTTATAATTTTATTTCCAATAATGAAATGATAATATTTTTTTTGACTTTGATACCTGTAACATAATGTAATAACATATATAATATCTATCAATGAAGCTGTCAAAAAAGTAAACTTTTAATAAGCTTCATGAATTCCTTTGGGTCTACTCATTTCCCTTTATCATTCTTATACAATTTAGTTTTTTTATCCTCCAAAATGAATTTTTTATTTCAAATCCACTTTAAGGAAGAAGTGGGGAACCATGATTCTTATACAATTTAGTTCCCATTGAGATGAGTATGGAAATCAATTTTGAATCCTCCATACCAAACATCTATAGAAGTTCCTAAGGAAAATTCTGTTGAGAAAGAAATATGTACTCTTCCACTTGAGAAATTTTAAAACACCCAAATATCTCAATTATTTGATAATTTAAATTTCTAATAACTTCATCATATCTAAAGAAAACACTTTAAAAACTCCTTTATTTTCCTTAAAAATAAAATCATCTACATATAAAATAATAATAAGTTACACCTTATTATCATATTTAAGGTAGATATTTTTTACCGCACTTCCGTTATTGAAATTCAACTACATCAAAAAAATATAACTTAAAATATCATGCTCTAGGGGGTTATGTTTACTATTTAAATAATTCTTTAAAATTTAAGAGACCATTGGGTAGATCAATATACACTTCCTTTTCCAACAATCAATTTAAGAAGGTAGACTTGATATCCATTGAGAAATTCATGTATTAGATTTTTGTTTAAATAACCAGAAATATCATATGATTCTATAGTATATAAAATAGTGTGATGGTCATATCAAAACAAACATATTAAATTTTTGAGTATCCTTTTCACATAATTCATTCCTTTTTTCTTACAACTTCTTCTTATTCATTCAGACTATTTTGAAACACTTACATGATTACAATAACATTCACATTTTCAAGATTGGGTACCAACTCCAAAGTTTAATTATTCTATATCTAATCTTTTTATTCATTCATAACACCAAAATACTCTTGATGCTATATTGACTCGTTCATATATCTTGGATTATCATGTGAAAATCATGAGGTATGTGTTTTCCTAAAAGTTAATAGAGTCTAAATGTATTATCCTTATTATCCAATGAAATTTTAGATATTAACATTCATTATCATCCTTGGAAGATATGATAAAGGCATATATGTATCATTATAAGTGACTAAATCAACATCTTCATCCAGCATCTCTTTTGAACTCACATTTTTTTCAAAAACATATTCATTTTTTTAATAAAAATGTAATCATAATCATGTATATAACTTGCTTGTTTATGTGTAACATCATTTTTTTAGTATTCAATAACCTTTAAATCAACTAATATCAATAATCCTTCTTGTGATAATAATATACTATTCTATTTGGAGGATAACCGAGGAAGATTCTTTCAAATCCTTTTTTCTCAAACATCCATATATTTTATCCTTTCACATTTATTATCAAAGGGATATAAAATACCCTAAAATATTTAAAAAATGAGGAATTTTTAAATACATACTTTATGGTGACATGTTTGAATTAGTCTTGTGGAGACAATGGTTTTTTATGTGAACCACTCCCCCAATTTTGTTTATCCCAAAATACCGTGAAGTATCATGATATCTCAACATAGTTTGAGACTTCTCTACCAAACTTATATTCTTCTATTTAATAAAACTATATTGTTATGGTGTATATGGTGCATTAAGTTGATGGGGGATTATATTATTCTCAAGATATGAATTAAATATTCCACTAGTGTATTCCATATCAATTTCTATATAGATCCGGAACTTCTTCTAAGACTCTGGAACAATTTTAAAGAATCTAATTTAGGAATTATAAAAATAATACAAGTTATATGAGTAAATTCATCAATAAATAAATAAAATACTTATATTTACTATTTTATTGCTTCATCATCTACCTAAAAATGTTCTAATAAATAAGATCAAATGGATGATATGTTTTATTATCAAATTTCTTATGTCAAAAGTTATAAATATTCACCTTTTAAAAATTAGATCACTTCCAGTTTCTCTCTCCCTATCTATCTCTCTCTTCAGTATAGGTATATTATGAAAATTATATTAGTGGGTAATCTTTATCATATTCTCTTTTTCCAAAATTATTATTCATTTGATTAAATAATTGATTTTATTTTTTCAAGATTAAGTAGCATGAATTTTCAGCATCACTAACTCGAAACAAAATTCAACTTATTTATTTTCCTCTTGTTAAAAAACATATATCTTCTAAGATATTTAATAAGAACAAATTTTTTCTGAAAAAACACTTCATTTCCTTCATCACATAGTTGAGATACACTAAATAGTCTGTTTTTTATATATAGGAGGAATCCCCCACCATTTTATTTGAAACAAAGACCCCACTTGTTATTCAAGGTAGAGGGATCCCATTACATAGCCTTTATAGTCTTAGTGGGGAATTAAACCCAAAGAATATCCCTAAGGCCCAACCTCACATGCTCAATGAACATGCCTAAATGGGCTCATTACTACACCCAGTCTAATAAGGCTTGTACAGTGCCTGGTCTATTGAAGACTCACATATCATGTTGTTCTTATCCCTATAATCTTCCTAGTATCATGTAATTCCCATCCTACCATCCAACATGTTTATGAAGCCTACAACTATACCCCCCTAAATCTCTAACCCACCACCATCACCATCACTACCTCATCAGGCCTACCCCGACCAGAGGTCACAAGCTGATGTTTTCATCTTCCTGTCAACTATGTCCACACTGCCTTCTGTCAATGATGCCTTCATCGTCAACCATTTATAACATCATGATGTTTCCATTCCCATGTGCACACACATGGTGAAGAGACCCTGACCCCAAATAATTGACCACTTTAAAGAATGGATCACTATCGAACCAAAACCATAATGGATAAAGTTTTTTAGAGTTTAACTTCTCTTTCCCAATAATGACTAAAATGTATCCTTTGATTTTGAGTAACCCATATATTAAAATTTTCATAGAACGTTCCATTATCTTTTAAACATTTTTTAATATATTTTAATCTCTTAAAATATGTGATGAACTCCCACTATAAAAAAATACTAGGGAATTCCTTATTAGATTCATTAAGTTCCACTTCAACAAAAAAAAATTTCTTTAACTTTGTCCCTCTAATTATGATACTTTTGAGTATTGTAATTTATACTCAATTATGATGGTAGGATGGTGAGATAATAATAATAAAATTATCTTGGTTGGTCACATATTCTACAAACTTTTCCTATGGTTGAAATGCTTTCTCATCCTTTCATCAAGATTTTTCAGGTTGCTTATAAATTCTCCTTCATTAATTGGGTTGAATCTCCCTAAAACATTACCTAACAAAAATTACATTCTCTTAAAAATATTATTGGTTAAAAAAATTATTTCAATATTTCATAATCTTCCACAGTGAAAATATTATCCATAAAATAAATACTTCCCTCTATAAATTTCTTGTTGTCAAAATATTAACACATGCACTTATTCCTTCTTTTGACCATCAATCATGGATCCTTTTGTGAACCCAATTTTGATTGTACTCCCAAATCCTTTATACTTCTCAAAAATTATTTCTAATTTTTTTAAATCTCCATTAGTATCGATTTTTACTTTTAACTCAGTACTCCCGAAATTTCCATATTTCTAGGAAACATGCTATTTTTCTAAAAATATGATCTTATTTTATTTTAACATGGAATTTAACTTTCCCTCATCTATTAAAATATATTTATATACCTTTAAATTGATTCCATTCAAGTCTACATGAATCTTATCATTTTTTAGAACTTTAATGTCTTCACCAGCCTTTTCCTTTGATATTTATCCAACTTCCAAAATAGAATTTTTGAAATTTAGATTTGTACTTTTCCAATTACTTTTTTTAAAAAAATAACTTCATATAAAAAATATTAATATCATTCTCCTTCACTTTATTTATTTCTTCTATGTTAACTTTTAAATTATTCTCTTCAGAAAGAAACATATTTAAATATTTAATCTCTTTAATTATCCTTTATTCTTTTATACCATGAAAAGAATATTTATTACAAGATTGTATATTATATATATTTAATTTTTTTTCACCATATCCAATATTCATATCCTTAAAATAAACTTCTTGAGTTTTAATTTGAACATAAACTCCATTTTAGTTTCTTCCCCCTCTTAGCATTACTCGTATCCTCAATACCAAATTCCTCCTCATTCACTTTATTAATAAGTAGTTTTTCATCAATATCACTATAGGTATCAACTTTCTCATATTCCTCACTAAAATCACTATCTTTAATCTTTGAAAAAAAATATTTTTATTTTTAGATAAAATATTACACTTTCATTTTAAAGAAAACATTGATTTATATTATTTTTTATTTCTTCTTAGAGGATATCATTGGCCTTCCATTTTAGTTTTAACTATCCTATTCTTCTTAAAATCTTTGACGTTTTTTGTGAAATGTTCCCTAGATCCACACATAAAATAATTCAATTTAATATTTCCCTTAAACCGTCCTTTTCATATTCTTACATTGATAGATTCGAGTGACATGATGTTTTAAAATTTATCTTCAACATATTCATCTTCATCATAATCATTATCTTCAAAAACTACTTATTTCTTGGAACTCTTTATTTTGTAGATTTAAACGAAATTTTCATTTCTACCTTACTCTTATTTTATAAATGAATCCCCTTCCACATCTCATATGAGATAATAACTCCATGTAAATAATATAAATAATGTATACTCGGATCACTTTATTTATGTTTTAAGACTTTTGTATCAAACCCGCCTGTTAGAATTCATTGAATTTTCTCAAAAACCATTGTATCCATAAACATTTATCTGAAACCTCTAACTGTGTTCACTATTTCATTAATATTATTGAATAATTCATATATATATTTAGACTCCATGTTTTTTAAGAATTCATACTTAAACCTCTAAACTTGTAGTTTTTCTTATTTACACTTTTTATTAACTTCATAAATATTTTGTAAATTATACCATATTCCCATTATTATCTTCAAAACTTTTACCTTCAGAAACTCCCCTAAAATATATAAAAGAATGGAATTATAATCATAGACACTATTCTCTAAGTTATTTTTATAAGTTCATATCATATCAACACCTTCAACACAAGGAAAATGCAATATTTTAAGTGACCAAAACATCTAAACTAATTGATAATAAATAAGGTAGCATCCAATCATTTCAAAAAAATTAATTTTTCCATCAAAATCATGAATCCCATTTCTTTACTAAATTTTTTTTTCTGAATTTATTATAAAGAATCCATGCATAAATATATAAAAAAATGGGGAATAATTCTCTATAAACAAATGATCATCAATGAAGGTAACATGGGTCTGATGCCCTATGAAAAGTATCCTAATGATTACTGGGAAATCATTGGGGTGTGGGGTTAACCTATGATTTTAATTACTTTATAAGTATATTATATAATCAACTTTCACCACCTATTAAACTGATTAATCTAATAATTTTCAAACTAAACCAAGAACACACATAGCAGACACTTAATAGTTTTACATGGTTTACTACTCAAAATGAGTAGCTAGTCCTTGGCTTGATCCATATTCACCTGATATCACATAATCCTACAGTTTCCACAAGTGTATTACACTGATAAGTTTTAATACAAGAACTCGTGTTTTAAAATTTTGTCTTAAATGTGTTTATTACTCCCACACAATCAAAAATGTTGAATATTTTTTAAAAATAATAAGATAAACTGCCTTTGAAATAGATTATTATGAATTTTTTAATGTGCTCATTCTTCATTATCTTTTTTACTTACATAGTAGTAAGTACATTCTTCATATTCTTATATCTCTTATGAATAATCACTATGGTTATTCACTACAGTTCACAATACTTTAAATATATAATTTTCTATTTTACATTCACTTTTCTTATATATCATAGATGCAAGATCATTTTTCCTTTTATATTTCTTAGATAGAATCATCAGAAATATCATGTTTGAATTTGAATATTAAATTTAAATTCAAATAGATAACTTCATTCAAGTTTTCTAACTTATTTATAAGTGTCTATTCTTATTACTTCTTCTTTATTATTTTACATTAATTTAAATATTTGGATCTATTTGGGTAGACTCAAAAATAACTCAGGATATAATTGGATGGATCAAAGCATGGACAAACATTTTTTTTAAATTGAAATGAAACTTCACCCTTCATGATGCATTAATATTATTTCTAGCGTGAGGCTTATTTTTTTTTTGAAAAATTAAATATTTTTTTTAATTATGGATGTTCATCATGGTAAAAATATCCTTTCTATTTATTCATGCCTACAAAATTGTGGCACAATAGAGCCTCTACATTGTGAACTATATTCCTCTAATATCCTGAGTCACAAACTTTATTTATGATATTTAAACCATGATAAATCAAATTTTTCATCCCCTAATTTAAAATTTTTAATTCTCCTTGAATTTTTAGTAATAACTATTCTAAAATAATTCCATTCTAAATTACATACTTATAAGAAACAACCCTGTCAAAATACTCAAGAACCAATATTTTGGATAAGTTACAAATATTATATGTCTGAATAGATTCTTGTATATGAGGATAAAAATATTAGATATTTAAATTACATATTATATATTCTTAAAATACTTCTTACATATCTATAAACATCATATATATTTCACTTGCCTTTTCCAATTTATTCAGTATAGGACAAATTATTATATACTATGCACAGTGAATATTACATATATAGGGTTGATTTACGCTCAAATTTACCTAAGAGAAGAAGGTACAATGATCCTTGTAGTCTAGCTTGGGTTGTCGAATCCTTAGAGACCTAAGAAGTAACATATAGACACACACATTATAAGGACTGTTTTTTGGCTATGAAGTTGCCAACATGGGTTGATTTTATATGGTTTTAAATATCACTAAGAAACCTAAGTGAATTCAATTTAATGAAAATGGGTTGATCTTAGGATTATGCTCGGGGTGGATTGAATGAATTTTACTTCTTTAGACAATTTTTTTATTGATAATTGATGAATCCATTCTTAAAAGTAACACTCACTTCATCATTTTCTATTTTGATGCTAAATAAACACAATTAATAATCCCCTAAACACATATAGAACCAAATTCATGATCTCTCCAAGGTATATGGTGATTTTAGTACTTGGATTTAGCTTCCTCAAACACAATGAAGATGAAGAGTGGAAATAACTAAAGAATGGAAGTCTTAAATTAGTTAACCAAATAACAACAATTCATTCATAATGTAACATTCAATTCATCCTTTTTGTATTCCTAAGATAAAACCATCAAAGGGTTATCCCTCCATTGATGGTATACTCTCAATGGTAGGCAGAAGATGGCTTACAAGAATTGGATTGAAGAAAATTAAAACAACGGAAATAACGAGCACTCATCCATGTATGTAAATGAAATTCACACCTATGTGTGAAATAATTCAACAAAACAAATAGATATCACTATGATTTGTGATTATAGAGTTTTAATGAAATAAATAGGAATAATATAAGTGAAAGATATTGATTAATATCTTAGGAATACAAAAAGAAACATACATGCCAATTGAAAACATCACAAATGAACTTTGGCATAATAACATTACATAAAAACAAGATATGTCTTCCCCATCACCACCACTTCCTTAAATAGGCATTTTTGAACCCTTGGGTCGAGCCTTCAATAGTACAAGTCTCCTCAATTAATTTTGGTAGACCATAGGTGGGTGGAAATTAAGGTGGAGTTGATTTTTCCACCCTTGACCCGAGGTGGCAGACAACTTTCAATCTCCGGACAGATGCATCTGGATGTACTTATAGATGGCCAAATTGGAGTGATTCATAGTATAAGATTCTGTATCCTCGGATGTCCCATAACTTCTTGTAAAATTTGGCTCCATTTGGAATTACGTATGCTGAGATATGATTAAATTAGTGGAGTGTTTTTCTGGGCCATAAAATCTGGCCCAGAATTTTAACTCTAACTTGGACCACCTAAATAACCACAATGGAGGAATAATTAGCACTAGATCCTACAGATTTATTTGTTCCTGTATATTTATTCTAGTATCCAAGGAAATTTGGGCTTCATTGGGTTTGTAATGTGGGTCCCACATTCTCATCAGTGGGATGGTGTCCAATTTTCCTTCTCTAAAATTGCTTCCATTCATCTTCAAATATCTCCATCATTCTTAATGAATCCCCCATTGATCCCTGAATGAAACATATTCATATTGAAATGTAGATCAATTTCCCAAAATATAAAATTAAAATATGGATAATTACATTACATAAAATTAGATGAATCATTGGGTACTTTAAATGCTGTTCAAAAATGTACCACATAATAGTGCATTTTAAGAAGGAATTACAATCATAATGTGAAATGATGTTCAATGTGTAAAATGCCCTAAAATGGTGCTTATAAATAATAAAACACATTAATATTATATATATTAACAATGAATATTAGCCTCATTTAGTGGCTAATCACACCCCCCAACTTGAGATTTGATAGTCCCAAGCAAAATGTCTCTCAACAATATGAAATTAAAATTCTTTTTTCCAAAAACATTTTAATACACAATGATCAACAAAAACCCTTATACCAAAAAAATCATGAAACCCATCAAAATATTTTAATACAAGATAGTTTCATAAGTAGATCTCAATCCCAATCCCATTCCTTTGTTCAAATTCATTGCTATATTTCATCCAATATCAATAAAGTATGAGGATGTGTTGTGTATCACAATAGACCTAGGGGTTCATCTTCAATCAAGGGGAAATGATGTAAGTTCTAGGTGGAATCATATTTCAATATTAAGATGAGTATTCAATTTATATATATATATATATTTTATTTTATTTTTTGCAATTTTTCCATGGCAATTGAAATTGCACTCAAAAGAGTCTACCCATGTAGCGAGACTTTTCCGATGACTCCCAGGATGAAAGACCTTATGGCACCAAGTGAAACCCACATACTCAGGAATCATCTCAAGTTAACTCAGTCAAAAACAAATTCAAATTACCAAAAATAGAGATAAAATTACTAAATCTGGGCCAGACAACTATGGAGTCACGATCTCCAAGTGCTGAAAGCCACGCATTAGGTCATTTCATTGCTCTACGTGCAAATTTATTGTTTTTTTTAAAAAAAAATTATTGAATACTCATATAAAAAAATAAAATGATCACCAAACCTATGCTATTTATTTGTGGGACCCCATGAACTCAAACTAATACCCCATTATCCAAAGGACATTCATTGTGATCTTTTTTTATTTTGATGAAAATATAAATGGTGAAATATCACATTGGACAGAAACACTTTCAAAAATCTATGTACATGAAAATATAAAAGGATTAAAATCAGAATCAGGGCATTCTAAATTATTTGATATTCTATTTCAAAGTGTGAATTGTTTATTACCATGTTCAAAGTTAATGTAATTTTTCCTTCCATTTACATTTTTTTTGAAATCATTCATTTTTTTGACACAAAAGCATTTTTTATTTTATCTCGCCCCCAACTTAAAATAACACTATCCCCAGTGTTTGAAGAAATGAAATTTAGAAGGAGTAGAAGTAGATAAGGGAAGTTCCAAAAGGAAATTGAAATATGAGGATCATGGAATGAAGTCACCTGGTGGTTGAATTTGAAATTCTTACTGCTCCCTTTTAATCCCTTGACCTCGATGTCACTATGAAAATTCCCTAGTGGAAAAAAAACAAAAAAATAAAAAAAAACTATATATATATATATAATAAAGAAAGTAATATATAATTATATATATAAATTATATAAAAAGGAAGCACAATAAGACGTAGGTCAGTGGTAAGCGTGCACCCCTATCTCCCTTCGGTCCTGGGTTTGAATCCCCGGGGCTTCGCCAGTTGTGACTGGGTTTTCCCTGCGGCCTACGGCATGTCCCCTTTTTTAATTATTATGATATTTTTATTTTATTTTTTTATTTTTATCTTAACCTATAAACTCATAAAATAAAATATACTGATGATACATTGTCTTCTTTTTAAATTTCTGGGTAAGGTATTACTCAAAGATCACACCACGTGACACGGATGAATATGGTTCTCCCCTTTCGTTCCCATCCATACTCATAATAGAAGAACAGGTGAAAAAGTCTATTATATATATATATATATTAAATATAAAAATTATTAATTAACCTTATTTGAAAAATAAAGATGATTCATAAAGATTAGAAACATGAAAACCACGGGTTGCCTCCTGTGCAGTGCTTTTGTTTAACGTCATTAGCCCGACATGGATCCTAAATCTATCAATTTTTTTCTGGTTCATAGGTTGGCTTAGTCAACCCAACCTTTGTTTCTTGTTTATTTAATGATTAAATGAATGGTTTTAACCATTGACCATTGACCTTGAAAATTTAACCACTTGTGGGATCTTGAATCTCTACTGCCCCATGAGGGTACGCATGATGCACTATTAAAGGACCTGACCATCTAGACCTTAACATTAATGGGTGTAAATGAAGTTTTGAACTATACAAGAGCACAAATTTTCCTGGTTCAAAATTTTTGACTTTGATATTCCTAGATTGGTAGTCTTGAACTCTTGATTTATTGATCCTTGAATTTTCATAAGCCTCCATCCTTAGTTCCTCCAGTTCATTAAGATCTAATTTCCTTTTTTTCAGGCCAATGAGAGGTCATAATCCATTTTCTTAATTGCCCAAAAGGCTTTATTCTCAATTTAAACAGGTAAATGGCATGATTTTCCATAAACCAACCTATATGGTGACATTCCTAGTATGGTTTTGTATGTTGTATGATATGACCAGAGAGCATCCAAGAGTTTATTGGGCCAATCTTTCCTAGAAGGATTGACAGTTTTTTCAAGAATATACTTAATATATCTATTTTCTAACTCATCATGACCATTGGTTTGAGGATGGTAAGAAGTGGAAACTTTATGAGAAATCCAATACTTAGACACGGGTCAACAGAATGGACGGTTGCATAAATGGGTTCCTCGATCACTAATTATAGTCCTAGGAATCCAAAATCTAGAGAATATGTTTTCTTTTAAGAATCTAATCACAGTTTTATGATCATTGGATTTTGTGGGAATGGACTCAACCCATTTTGATACATAATCAATATCTAAGAAGATTTAGAGGTATCCCATAGAGTTTGGGAAAGGACCTATGAAATTGATTCCCCATCAGTCAAAGATTTCAATCACTAAGATTAGAGTGAGTGTAATTTTATTTCTTTTTGTGATGAACCCTACTTATTGACAACTAGGACATCTTTGAAAAAATGTGTAGGAGTCCCTTGAGAGATTGGTCCAGAAGATACCACACTGAAGAATCTTAGCATATGTTTTCTTAGAGGAAAAGTGACCTCCACATGCCTCACTATGACAGAATTTAAGGATGGACTCTTGTTCAGATTCTGGGACACACCTCCTAATGACTTGTTCAGGGCAGAACATATAGAGGTACGGATCATAAAATAGATAGTTCCTAACATCAGATAGTAATTTCCTTCGAGCTTGAGTCCCTAAGAATTTTGGGATGACTCCTGTAACAAATAAATTGGCTATGTCGCCATACCAAGGGCAGTCACTCACAGAGTATAGGTGTTCATCAGGGAATGAATTAGACACAGAAAGGTGATTTTATTTGTCATTGAATTCCATACTAGAGAGGTGATCAACTACAAAATTTTGAACACCATTTTTATCCTTGATTTTGAGTACAAATTCTTGTAACAGAAGGACCCACCTAATCAGTCTAGCCTTAGCATCATGTTTTTGGAAGATGTATTTTAGTGCAGAATGGTCAGTAAACACAGTGATGGGGGATCCTAAGAGATGGTACCTAAACTTCTCTAAGGAAAACACAATATAAAGTAACTCATTTTCAGTGGTGGTGTAGTTGATTTCGGAATCATTTAAGGATTTTCTTGCATAATCAATGACATAAGGAGTTTTATCACAACATTTTCCTAACAAAGATCCAACAGAAAAGTCACTGGAATCACACATAAGTGTGAAAGGAAGTTCCAATTTGGAGATTTCATAATTGGAGGAGAGGTGAGAGAGGATTTGAGGGTTGAGATTGAACCCTCATATCTTTTTGTCCAAACAAATGAAGCATCCTTTACTAGTAGAGCACAAAGGGGACAAGAGATTGAACTAAATTACTTGATGAATCTTCTATATAAAACAGCATGTCCTAAAAAAGACCTCACTTCCTTGACTGTTTTGGGTGATGGAAGGTGAAGAATGATGTCAACCTTGTCTTTATCAACTTCAATCCCCCTACCTGAGACTAGATGGCCAAGAACTAGTCCCTCTTTAACCATGAAATGGCATTTTTCCCAGTTTAGGACTAGATTATTTTCTTCACATATTAAAAAGGCTCTCTCTATATTCCATAGACATCCCTCAAATGTATCCCCAAACACAGAGAAGTCATCCATGAAGTCCTCTAGAAAATCACCTACCATGTCTGAGAATATTCACATCATGCACCACTAGAAGGTTCCAGGGGCATTACATAACCCGAAGGGCATGCGTTTGAAAGAAAAGGTGCCAAATGGACATGTGAATGTAGTTTTCCCTTGATCCTCTAGGGAGACCTCAATTTGATTATACCCTGAGTACCCATCTAAGAAACAGTAAAAGGAATGCCCTTCCACTCTCTAAAGGACTTGGTCAATGAATGGTAAGGGGAAATGGGCTTTCTTGGTGAATGAGTTTAGCATCTTATAGTCAATGCAGACCCTCCATCCACTACTCACCCTAGTTGGAAGAATCTCTCCATCCTTATTGGTTATCACTGTGATTCTTGCCTTCTTGGGAACCACTTGGATTGGGCTGACCCACTCACTCTTAGCTGTGAGATATATGATACCAGCTTTTAACAATTTTAGAAGTTCCTTCCTTAATACCTCCATGAGATTACGATTGAGTCGCTGTTGAGGTTGACGACATGGATTTGAATCAGATTCTAGAACAATTATATGAGTCCCGATAAGTGGGTTAATCCCAGGAATATCAGACAGGGTCCAACCAATGGCTTTCTTATGTTTCCTAAGGACATCTAGAAGCATCCTCTCATGATTGGCTTCAAGAGAAGAAGAAATGACAATAGGATGTGTTTGATTGTCCCCTAGTAAGGCATACTTGAGTGCAGTGGGATGTTCCTTCAATTCAATATCAGGTTGGTTCATAATTTTAGCAGAATATTGGGATATTGGATCAATATCAATTTCTTTTTTTAGAGTTTCAGATAGGTTTGATTCCCCATATAGAGAGGTTTCAGCTATATGATTGGTTTGATCAGATTCTGGGAAGGAAGTTTGATTGGTCTCTATGAATGTGGTTTCCTGAAAGGTTTCACTGATTGTTGGACCTAAGAATTCATCATAAGTGTAATTTGAAAATGATTCAATCCAAGGAGATAGACTTCCTTCATGTGAACAAAGGAAATCAATCTCATCCTAACTTAAACATCCATCAAATATTCCTCGATGTTCTATGGATTCATTGTCAATTCTTTTTATCATGTTTACTTCATGAATGTCTTCATCATACCCTATTTGTGAGCTTGCATTATAGATGTTCACGTATATACTCATGTTTCCAAAGGTGATGGTAATGTTCCCATTTCGGACTCGGATAATAGAGTTGATTGTTGCAAGGAAAGGACGACCAAGGATGATTGGGGTTTGTTACTTATTTCCTAAGTTTAGATGGTTTTCAAGGACAATGAAGTCAGCAGGGTAGATGAAGTTTTCAACCTTTACGAGAATGTCCTTTAAAATACCCTTTGGAACCCTAATTCTATGATCATCAAGTTGAAGTGTGACAAATGTGGGTTGGAGTTATTCTAGGCCTAACTGGTAGTACACAGTATAGGGAATGAGATAGACACTAGCACCTAGTTCACACTAGGCCTTGGCAACATTGTTATCTCCTAGTTCAACATTGATGTAAGGGAAACCCGGGTCTTTCAACTTAGGAGGAATGGTCCCTTGAATGGTGGTACTCACATTAGCATCCAAAAGGACTTGGTTTTTATGTGAAAATTTTCTTTTAAAAGTGCACAATTCCTTAAGGTACTTTGAGTACGTAGGTATGGTTTGGATTTCATCGAGAAGGGGAATGTTCAACTTGACTTGTGAGAAGATTTCCCTCAATGTTTCACTCAATTCAGGATTGGTTTTCCCCCTCATGTGTTGAAGAAATGGTGTAGTTTGTGGGGTTGTTTGTTGAAGAGTTGTTTCTTTCACATTGTAATCATGTTTTTCAGTTTGATCATTTGGTTAATTTGAATTTTCATCCAATTTTGAATCTTAAGGTGGGTTCTGAATTAGTTGTTCAGGTTTCTCAATTGGTTTCCAACTTCTTAAAATAGTAACAGCCTTTAGTTGTTCATGAGTTGTTTGAGTGCAACTTGACTCTCCCCTTGAAGTTGAGGATGGTACTTCCTAACTAGGCATGGGTTCCTTTCCAGTTTTGATGGTTTGAAGTTCTTGTTTTAGGGAAGATACTTCTGAGTTCATCCTTTCCATTTGTTTGCACAATTGTTCTAGTAGGTTTTGTGGAACAGTTTGGGTTAGTTCTTGAGAAGATTGGTTTATCCCAGGGGATATTTTGGAGGTGGTATGGTTTGTTGAAATTGGACTGGTGGCTGTTGGTATTGGATAGGTTGGGTTTGTAACTAGTTATGTTTTTGGTAGTTCTGATGGGAATAAGTATTTTCTCCCTGTGGTTGGCTAGTTTGTTGGTTATCCTTCCAGCAGAAGCCTGGGTAGTCATTATACCTTGGGTTGAAGGTGTTTTGGTATTGAGGCTTTTGAAATTTCAAGGCTTTTACTTCCCTGGGGGTCCTCCTAAAAGAACATCCTTGATGAATGTAATGGTTGGTCAATTGTCTGTCTTATGGTCATGTTTGTCACAAATTGTGCAAACAGGGTCTACGGTTTGGATTTCATGGACTTTTCTAATGTCTATCTCTTCAACCTTCCTAGAGAGTGCTGCAAGTTTATCCCTAAGGCTTTAATATTCTCTAATTGTATGAATTATAGAATTTCTTTGTGGCTTTTTGGAATAAGGTGAAGTTCCCCATGTTTGGTTTTGTTCAGCAAGGCTTTCTAGATACTCGTAAGCATCATTTTGGGGCTTTGTTTTTAAAGGTTCCATTACACATCATGTAAATGAATTATTTATTCCCCAGACACAACCCTTCATAGAAAACTCTCACTTGTTCAAGAATATAAAAACAATGGTGTGGAACCATGTTTAGGGTGTATTTCAACCTCTCCTAAGTTTCATAGAATGAGTCTCCCTCTTTTTCAAAAAAGTTTTGGATGCTCTTTTTAAGTGAAATTGTTTTGTGGTGGGGAAAGTATTTTTTGTAGAATTCTCATTGTAGTTGGCCCCAAGAGTTGCTGGATTATGGTCTCATATTGTTTAGCCAATATTTATCTCGATCCTTTAAAGAAAAAGGAAATAGCCTCATCTTAGCTGATTCTAGTTGATGTGGGGGACACATGGTTTCTACAATGTCATTGAATTCCTTAACGTGAAGGTAGGGAATCTCGGACTCCATTCCATGGAATGTGGGAAGGTGGTTTAGGACATGGGGTTTAAATATTTAGTTAGAATATCCTAGGTAATTTTGTCTAATGCATGAGGGGGAATTGGTCTAGGAAGGTGTGAGGTAGTCATTCATTGTTTGATCAATTGCATTCCCCAAGTTTGGGGCTGCCTCATTTGGGTTTCCATTTTGGTTCCCACCCGGGTTTATGAGTTGGTTTCTTTGAAGACCTTCCATTGAAATATGCTCAATTTATTACTATGGAGTATTAGGAAGATTAAGATCTAATATAAAGAGTTCCCTTGGTGTAGTTGACTCCCCAACTCTAGGATTATCCACCCTAACTAGACGGTTTGATTGATCGCGGGTGTAGGCGGACATGTGCCAAAAGAAAAAAACATGAGAAAGGGACAAGATAAGAGAATTTGGATGAGAAAAGAAGAAATGGGGGAGAATAGAATGGGTGTTTAGATGACTTACTTGGGTCCCTGTAAATGGCACCAAAATTTGATTCACGCTCAAATTTACCCAAAAGAAAAAGGTAGAACGGTCCTTGAAGTCTAGCATGGGTTGTCGAATCCTCAGAGACCTAAGAAATAACCTATAGACAAGCACATTCTAAGGACTATTTTTGGATATGAAGTGGCCTACTTGGGTTGATTTTATATGGTTTTAAATAACACTAAGAAACCTAAGTGAATTCAGTTTGATGAAAATGGGTTGATCTTAAGATTATGCTCGGGGTGGATTGAATGGATTTTACTTCTTTAGACAATTTTTGTTTTATTGATTCTTGATGAATCCATTTTTCAAAGTAACACTACCTTCATCATTTTCTGGTTTGATGCTAAATAAACATAATTAATAATCCCCTACACACTTAGAGAACCAAATTCATGATCCCTACAAGGTATATGGTGATTTTAGTGCTTGGATTTAGCTTCCTCAAACACAGTGAAGATGAAGAGTGGAAATAACTGAAGAATTAGAGACTTAAATTAGTTTACCAATTAACAACAATTCATTCATAAAGTAACATTCAATTAATCCTTTTCAAATTCCTAAGATCAAACCATTTAAGGTTTATCCCTCCATTGATGGTATACTCTCAATGGTAGGTGAAATATGGCTTCTAAGAATTGGATTGAAGAAAATTAAAACAGCGGAAATAACGAGCACTCCTCCTTGTATGTAAATGAAATTCACACCTATGTGTGAACTAATTCAACACAACATAGAGATATAACTGTGATTTCTGATTATAGAGTTTTTATGAAAAAAAATGGGAAGAATAGAAGAGAAATATATTGATTAATAACTTACTAATAAAAAAAGAAACTTACATGGCAATTGAAAACATCACAAATGAACTTTGGCATAATAACATTACATCAAAAACAAGAGATTTCTTCCCCATCAACACCACTACATTAAATAGGAATTTTTAAAACATTGGGTCGATCCTCCAATAGTCCAAGTCTCCTCAATTAATTGTGGTAGGCCATAGGTCGGTGGAAAGTAAGGGAGAGTTGATTTTTCCACCCTTGACCCGAGGTGGCAGCCAGCTTTCATTCACCAGACAAACGTGTCTGGACGGCCTTCCAGATGGCAGAATTGGAGTGGGTCATAGTATAAGAAACTGGAGCCCCGGATGTCCCCTAACTTCCTGTAAAATTTGGTCCCATATGGAGTTATGGATTCCGAGATATGATTAAATTAGTGGACTGTTTCTGGGCCATAAAATCTGGCCCAGAATTTTAACTCTAACTTGGGACGCCTAAATAACCACAATGGAAGCAGAATTAGCATTGGATCCTGAATAATGATTTGTTTCTCCTTATGTCTTATATCATCCCACGAAATTTGGGCTTCATTGGGTTTGTAATGTGAGTCCCACATCAGTGGTCTGGTGTCCAATCTGCCTTCTCTAGAATTGCTTCCATTCATCTCCAAATATCTCCATCAGTCTTTATGAATCCTCCATTGATCCTTGAATGGAACTTTTTCATATTGATGTGTAGATCAATTTCTCAAAATATAAAATTAAAATATGGATAATTACATTCCTTAAAATCCGATGAATCATTGGGTACTTTAAATGATGTTAAAAAATGTACCACATAATAGTGCATTTTAAGAAGGAATTACAATCATAATGTTAAATGATGTTCAAAGTGTAAAATGCACTAAAATGTTGTTTATGAATAATAAAGCACATTAATATTATATATATTAACAATGACTATTATCCTCATTTAGTGGCTAATCAAGGGTGAACCATACTTTTAACACATTTAAATATATAGCATGATTTCTTACATATCATCTGACGTTTCTTACTTTTTCCCTCATGTAACTCCCCAATATTTCATAGTACGTTATCTCTTCAATGTAATTCAATAACTTGCACTACACGCAACACCGAGTTCAAGCGCACCATGACTTACCAAACTAGCTGTTCAAAAGCGGTTATGAATAGTATTATCTAAATTTTGAATTTTATATATCCTATATAATTTTAACATCCATATTATTTGTTTCTTAGACATAATATAAGAACAAATTCATTTTTTTCAGATACAGGATGTAAATTTCAGAAAATGAAATTTGATCGCCTTTTAATGGAGAACCCTTTTTTAATCAAATTTTTTAAACTTTTATATATTCAATTTGACAAAATAAACATCTTCTTTAGAATCGGGACATAAAAATTTAGTTTTGATAAATTTTTGGTGTTTTTCTGATAACTTTCATATTTGGGTGAATAGTGAAAAATACTAAATTTTAACTGAAAACAACTTTTTTAATCAAAATAATTTATAGTGTTCAATTATAAATTTTAATGGTTGGGATTTATAATTAGATTATATTTTTACCATTTAATCCAATGTTGGTCATTGGAAATAATTTCACATTGAAATTGGACATAAACACATGGCAATCTTTTGATAGTTTTTACTTTTTTAAAACCCGCTTTTTGGTTTTGACAACGGGAATTAATTTTAAATTAATAAATTAAAATTATATGTTTTTAATTTGATAAAATAGACTTCATTTTTGTATTCATAATATAAAAATTAGCTTATGGTGAATTTTTGGTATTTTTCTGAAAACTTTTAATTTTTGATGAATAGTGAAAAAAACTGAGTTATTGGTTAAAACCGACTTTTCATTTGAATAAGTATTTATTTTATTTAAATTTTTATTAGATAAAAATATATAAATTATACCTATATAAGTACAATGTAATTCATTGGATTCATTTTATAACAAGTTTAGATATATAAAAAGTTTATTGAACTTTTTACCGTGTTTTACCTATCTCCTAGGAGCATTTGCAAATTTGCATAAAAATTAATTTTACCACTTCTGTGAATTGAATTTAAAAAATCAGAGAGGCATGGTTGATATCATTAAGTAAAATTTGGTTCAATAAGATGAAAATAATTTTTGGTGAACAGTAACGTTTCACTTTTATTTACCACAGTTAAAAGTAAATAGGGTAATTAAAGGTAAAAATGATATTATTATTACCATAACACATGTCCTAATTCTATTGGGTAGGTGTAATTCGACAAAAAACAACCTTAAGAATAAAATATGACCTTTTAGGTACTATTGGATTAGATTAGGACATTTATTATTATTTAATTTAAAGAAGAGTTAAAAGTGTTAAATTCAAGTTTTTATAACTAAAATATTTTTAATATAGGGTTATACATAAGATAAATCCAACTATAAATATTAATTATAAATATAATAATATTTCCTACATAATGGTATTTTATTTATAATTTTTAGACATTAAATAATTAAATTTATTTATGACACAATGATGATGCAATAATTACCTTATTAATGAAAGATTAAAATAATTTATATTATAAATACCCAAATAAATTCAATTTGAGACTTTTCATGAATTAAACTAATTTTATAGGTTAATATGACATGTTAGGATTGATTTAATTAACGTTTTTTGAAGTAATCATGCTGTTATGATTTTCACAAAAACAAAATACCAAATAGTGTCAAAATTGACATAAAATAGTTTTTAAAAAATATACTATATTATTGGTTGATATAATATTCATAAAAATATAAGGCTTCTCCAAAGGGCTTAAATAATATTATATATGTCATTAATGAACCCATTTAGGTTCTCTTGGAATTTTACAGTAAGTTTATTAACTATATAGTGTAAGAATACAAGAAGACGCGGTAAAATTTAAATTATTTAACTAAGAGTTAAATCTAAAAGATAAGGTTAAAATGGCAACCTAAACATGTCTAAAACCTATTTTTTGAGAGTATTTAGACCCATACCCACCTTAGCCTCAAAATAAATTATTTTTGAGCCATTATAAACCGAATTTAAATTTATTATAAAATAATATTTTAAGTTTTTCCTAAGGTGCCCCTCACCCCTCTTATAAAAGGGCACATTCCCTTCTCTCAAATTCACACCTCCAAAGAAATTTGTCTCATCAAAAACCTACCCAAATATCCTCCCAACTTTCCTAAATTAAACCTATAGGACTTACTTTGGTCATAAAGCTAACCTAAGGATCCCTTTTTATCAAATCAAATGGAAGAACCTGAAGAAGCGGTAAACATTTCATCACCTCTTTCAAGTTATTTTATTCTTCCACTTCCTCTTTAATTGTTATTACCATACCAAAATAATAACTCCAGTACCTTATACATACTGTGATTTTATTATAAATATTTCACAACCATATTAATTATTATATCCATCCTATGAATGATAATGTCACCATGCGCGTTTACGTACGACTTACCGTCTCCACGTCGTGGTGTAATTTATTATTCAACACTGTGTTATTTGGATGGATATAATGATTAGTAATATTTATATAAATAATGTATATGACATGATAATTTCTCTGTAAAATTAATATACCATCCAATTCCACACCTTTTAATCATTAAGGAAATGATATTCTCGCTCGTGTGTGCGTACGGATTACCGTCTCCATGACGCGATGAGATTCATTTCCACGATCACCATTCATCGATGATTATAAAAATATATATTATTAATAAGTATTTAATATATGACATAATAATTTTACTGGATATATATATGTATACGTACTTACATATATTTATTCACTCACTTCCTTTCAATACGATATGAAAATGGAAACAACATTTATGCGTACGTACGACCTACCATCTCCATAAAGGTGCCTTACATTTTATAGATCTATCTATTATAAATATTTATATTCTATAAATATAAGATATATAAATCAAGGTTTATATTCTATAAGTATTTAAATCATGATCTAAATGATACTATCAAGAACAAGAAGTTAAAACATGTAAGATAAAGAAAATGATTATTACCCGAAACGTTAATTTAACATGAAAATCATTATTAAATGGGTAGTATAAAGTCATAAATGAATCATGTATGATATAATAAATATTAATATTGTTATGGTATAATTTAATAACATAAAATGGTCATTATACAAAAGGTTAAATGTACCCTCGACCAAAGGAAAGTGCAAGGTAAGGGTTATTTCCTCAATCTCATTATTATTCGAGAGTGTTCATGTGTAAGTATTTTCTGGGACATACATATCATAGATAACCATATTTCACAAAAAAAAATCAAACTGAATATTTTAAAACTTTATGGGAGGGTCTATTTAACTAGATCAACATTTTAAATGTTTTAAAGATTTATCTTTGTAAACCCTTTTAACTAATGTCCATATTTTCAAAATGATTTTATGCATATATTTATATGTACATGAATTTTTTGAAATGATAATTCTTTTCAAAAGATTCAAAGTGGTATGAGATAATTTGATTCAAAAATATCTTTTAAATTACTTCCATTATAAATTGTGATACATTTAAACGATTTTATGAAAAATGGGTATTTCTCTCAAAGCATTTTGGTAATCATTTTCAACTATGTCAACATCCTTTACTGAATATTATTCTTGATTGAGGTTGATTTATCATGATACAAATCTTCCATATTGTATTGAATGTTTTGTGATATGTTTGACTTTGGATGTGTTATTTTATACCATTCATGGTTTATAGATAAAGTATTGATATTTCGTATGCTAGTTTTAATAAAAATGTTTATGTTATGTTTAAACCTTTTCATATGAGGAATGCATAGGACTTAGTAAGTGACGGGTGGACCCCGATATAGCTCCTCGATGCATAGGTAGGTCTCATGAGACAAACTAGTGTCTTGGAACAAGGCCTTGGAAAAAAAATTATTTGTAGTCTTGGTATGAGGCCTTCACTATGTGGTTATGAAAGTCTGGCATTATGCATTCCCTCATTATGAAATTAGTTATTAAATGTGATTATTAGACTAGTAGAATATCCATGTGAATTTTTATATGGTAATGTGTGATTTATTTTTACCATATTATGTTCAAGTTTATGTTTAAAAGGCTGTTGTTTTTATTACTTATCTTGCCCTACAATTTTATAGCTTCTGCTAAATTATTTACCCTTACTAAGCATCTGTGCACACCCATTTATTATGTTTTATTTTCCCAGGATTTCTAAGAAATGTATTATGATTGTTATGCAGGGTTAAAATAAAGGGAACAATGGCATTATCAAAGGATTAGTTTTGCTGTGTTGTATGTTAGAAAGTGTAATGTAACCTTCATGTATGTAATCTATTTTCCAAGACTACTAAACTGATCGGTCCTTCAATACTTGATTCCTTGTAATCATACCAATGTATTAAAATAATGCACTGACTTTGGGTAACTGGGTTCAGGGAATTACAACTCAACTCTCAGACACATCTTTTTTATGATAAATAAACTACTTCTGTATTCTCTACCTTTTCCAAATTCAAGATACACCCTATAGAACTTCATATGTATTCCAAATATAATATCATGTGTATACAAGTATGTTTATTTCCTTCATATAATATTTGAATCTAGGTATGTCTTATGTATACACATAAGATATAAAAACATAACAAAATTTCAATTTCAACTCAATAATTCAATAAATATTCAACTGAAACAAGTGCCTCAGCAATTCTTCTTTAAAATTCTCCAAACCAATTTTGAACACTTTAAAACACCAAAAAAACCTTCACATCACATAATATAATTAAATATTTGTGTTTTTGAATATGGTTTTTTTGTTGAAAAAAATAAAACAAATTAGATATATCCATTTAAATCATTAATAACTCTACTTATTTTTCTTTAATTATTATTCCCTAGAAAAAACCTCATAACTAGAGGTTTATTCTTTAAAACCAGATCATAGCAACTTATATGCGGGTCTTAACATTCTCCTTGAGGTCTCAACATCTCCAAAAAATATATATTGGGCTTAATAAATTATCTTCTAATATGTATGAAAAGAAAACACCATGGACTATTGCTAGAAAGCAATGAGTTTTAGTGTTAATAGAAGAAATTTAGTGTTGAAAATAATAGAATAAATCCATTAAAAACTAAAAATGATTTTTTTGGTGGAAGAAATTTGTGAGAATAAAAAATAATTCAAATTTCATGATTTTTTTTCAATATAATGTGAATCAAATATTTATAAGAAGAGTGTGGATAGTGAAGTAAAGTTGGACACTTTTCACTAGACCAAATGATCATAGTATCAAAACAGAAGGAAATGTTAAAGATAATAAATCAAGAACCAAGGAATGAATGTTTTGGGTTAACTGATACACATAAGGAAATCCTATATAAGTATAAATATGAATGGAACAAGAAAACCAGACTAGCCATGGAGACTAATGCATTGAAAATGAAGGGATAAATCATGAAGAGCTTTCTCAATGTTGGTTTTGAATTGGAATGAGTTTCAGAGTTTGAGAAACAAATATCAATATTCTGTCTCTCACTAATGAGTATTGGAGAAACCACCTTAGTCTCATATTTTTTATATTTATTTTTTTATTTACAATGAATTAAAGTTAACGAATGTAGGAGGAGATCTAGAATAATGAGTGTTAAAATTATTTTACATCTATTATGAGTGGTCCAACTTGAGCTACTCCAGTTATGAAAAGGAATCATATGAAAAGTATACTCATATTTTATTTATAGGAGATATCATTTTCTGTGAAAATAAAAAACATGTACAAATTAAGGTGGATTTCAATTTACAAAGTTGTTAGAAATCATTATTCCATGTGAAGATGGAAATTATAGAATGTTCTTGAGGTTAGCATTTTTCAAGTATGTTTATCATGTCTATAATCATTATTTAAAAAAAACAATTCTAATGTTAAGGGTAAAGAATTGGGTGACTCAAATTATAAGAATAATGATAATATATTGAGATATAAATTTTTTGAAGAATAATGTTGGCAAGTTAATTGATCACTCTTGTTTTCTACACAGTGCATTGGTTAAGTAAACTTACTATTTATTAATTGAAACTCGTATAAGGTATCACTATTTGTATTTGTTTTCAATAAGGGGTAGATAAAGAATAAAATTGTTCTAAACATATTGACATGTATTTTGATTATGGTTATTGAAAATAAATTAATAGGGGGATATTATTAGTACCTTGGATGATGATTTTTTGTATTTTTTTTAATTTGAAATGTTATCAATTTGTGTCGAGAAGAGAATTTTTATGAATATTGAAGTAACTAGGAAATGATTTCAATATGCAATTTGAGAACCCCATAAGAGATGAAATTGAGATGTAGATTGAAGATTATATGGATTATATGTGTCAGTGTATTCCATAGGGTATGCTATTGTAGATCTATTCATATTTTGGAAAAGGAAGTATGTCAATAAGGGATAAAATTTGAGATATTCATGGAGTGATATTATTTTTTACTAGATATGTTATTTAAAGAATCTATTTAGCAAGATGAAAAAGAGATAAATAGTAGTTCATATCAAGCAAGTTAAACATATTTTTTGGGATGTATTTATTGAATAATAAATTTTCAATTTATTGTGATATCTTAAAGAGTTTGATAGTTTTTAATAAGTGTTTCATGAATCATAGTGAATGATAGATGTTATGTCTCTAGAAATAAGTTGATAAGATGGATGTGAGAAATACTAAGGATTATATAAGTAGAATAATGATGTTGGATGGAATTATAATATCCATATTTATGTTATAAAACATGAAGGATACTGTAGTATATGTAAACTACACTTGGATTAGGATTTTGGAAGAATATTTTAAGTATTTGAGGTAGTTTAAGATCATTAAATTACTCTAGAGAGTGTGTATATATATATGACATAATATCTTTAGAATTCATTATTATATAGAATATGATGTTTTAAAGATATCCAAATGTGATTTTAGTTGTTTAATGTTGATTTGAAGAAGATTGTAGTTAGATAGATAAATTTAGAGTTTCCTTTAGAATACCAGATTTCACACATAGTATCCTGAAGATAGTAAAAAAATGGAAAAGGAGTGTCTAAGATCACTCATAATAGGAATTTTGAAAGTATTGAAATATGTTAGAGTAAACCCAATTTCACAATAAGGTATGTAATATTAACTCATGGAATACAAAAAATTAATATAGTGATACATAATATTTACTCTAATGTTTCAAAACTTACATAAGATTAATTTTGAGGATATATAAGAACAATTTTAAGATTCCAGAGAATAAATAATAAGCAATTTGTCCTAAGATATATTAAATTAAATAATTTATAAGAGTACCATGAGGATTTAAAAGAATACTTAAGATCCTTCTAAATGTCGTGAAATATTAAATGTGTGTACCTAGGTGAAATGTAAGATTAAATAGAATGATTTTATTCTTTTTGTTAGTGAATGAATATCCTGATAAAATGAGATTCAGTAAGAAGACTGTGCCTCTGAGATTAGAAGGATGTTATGTTGTAAGTTGGATCAATACACTATAATATTATTATCACATATTAGAGCACATACATGGAAAAGACAATATGGGATTTACATAAGCTCAAGGGAAAGAAAAAGGTTGAAATTTTAGTAGATTCAAAGATAATATCTCAACTAATCATTAAAAGATATATTTGAAAATTTTAAATGATAATAAATAATCGATGATCATGAATATATGAAAAGATCCTAGAATATATTAGAGGATGTTTCAATATAAGTACCTATTTCCATATCATATATTATTATTGTTACATTATTCTAAGATGATATTTGATCTGCAGACAAGAGTCAAAATTGAATAAAAATAAAAATTTTAAATATAAATGAAGTTTCCATGTTTGAATTACAGAATAATATCCATTTTTTATTATTGAGTCTATAAAAAATATGATGATTAAAATAATATCTAAATAGATATCCCAAAAAATTAAAATTATTAATATCATAAGTTTATAAGAAGTGTGACATAGATTATAGTGTGAATTCCAACTATTAATGTAAATTCTAGGAATCAAATAATAATAAGGTGAGACAAAAAGACATAAAAACTAATGAATATCCACATTTTTTTAAATGTGATAAATGGTACAGAATTATTAAGCAGTCTACACCACTACTATTGGAGATCTTGAGTGATGAAATTATTTAATAAGAGATAGAAGAGAAACATCTGCAAGTAGATTATTGTAACACAGGAGTAAAATCATAACTATTTAGTCTAGTTAAGACTAACGTTTATATTATTTATGTTTTTAACTCTATAAATATTCCCAAGATCTTATTTTTATTTAATTTTTTCCTAACTTCAATTATTATTATTTTTTTTGAGTATTGGAGGTATTGACGGGGGCTTGGAAATTAGATTTAGTATGTTAGCCCATGGATCAAGTAGGAATTATGCTACAGGTCAACAATCATTTCATAAGTAATTGTGGTATAATAAGAGGTTGTGTAAGCATATTTGTATTCATTTGTATCATTAAATGTTTTGGAGGATTGAATATCACATCATAATAAATGATTTTGTTGTTGTGTTGGTTTCATAGGAGTAACTGTTGAGTAGTGTGACATCAAATTTCTGTATAGTTGGTTGGTCATGTTGTTATCCCCTGTGTTATGTCAAGAAGTCCTAATCAAGGGGGAGGGTTTCACACCATATCATGTTATGGTTACACCTTGAATTCGTCTTGTGGGGAAGTGTTGTGTTGTAAAGGGAGTGGTAATTCTATGAATATATTGGTCTCATGTTCTTTGTTTTACATTAGAGTAGGGCTCTACACTATGACCAGAGAGGTTAAGCCATTGGATGAACCCTAAAGGGGAGTTGTGCCATGATCAGTAGAGTCATTCCAAGACTCATGTCCAATATAGTTTTTAAGGTAATTTTTAATTAATTATAATTCAATAATGTTTTAAACGAAGCTTACTAATTTCTTAAATAGTTCACACCCATTACAAACCCCCCATTATCCTTTAGTTTCTCTACATCCAATGTTTGGATATCCTTCAGCTAGGCTAAGAATCATAATTAATCTATCATAGGAGGTTTCCTCAAGTAAGGTTATGACTATGTTTCCTACTATTTTTAATTTCACTTTATGCTTTACCATGCATCAATTGTTATGAAAAATTTCATGGAATTTTCTATATTTCTAAATTTGTTTCTATTTAAAGATGAATCATTTGTTGTATTTCAATGAGAATGAACCATCTAGACTATAGGTGGGTGGTATATTACTTTGTTAAAGGTTTATTATCCCACTTTGTGGTTTGTGTGGTATTTATTTTCAATGAACATTGAGTGTTACCATAATTTCAATATATTGATGAAGAAAGGATTAAAAGTATTCTGGAGTACCCAAGATTGCTATCAATGTGAAGATGGATAAATTTACCAATATAAGAATCAGTAAGTAAATCCATTAAATCAAGGAAGTGTTTATGTAGATATTCTACCATTCTTTATTATATTAGAGATACATTCATGTGGAAAAGATATTTGGAGACAAGTTTCATGGATTGTTGATATTTATTAATTTATTATATTTATGATGAAAATGATTAGATGAGGTTTAAAGATTCATTTGAATTATTTAATACAATTAAAGAAAATTTTCACAACCGTTGATTTGATTTGAAGAATTAATTTGGAAATTATGAGTTAAAATGGTTACCTTTTCAAAGGTAACCTCAATATGCTACAACCAATATAAATATCATTTCCAAGATACATAAATTTTGTCACCAGCCTGCATCAATGAAATTTCAAAATCCATGTGGATACATAGGGGTCTTATAGACTATTTATCGAGGTTAATCATAAATCTAGTGACTTTCTTAAAGGTCATATAATTAATATGAGTGACGAAAAGGTAATAAACACTCTATGTAAAGTTTAATAAGGTAGTATATAATTGATTCAAGATCATAAAGGATTTATAAAAGCTATATAATTTTCATTATTCTCACTATGTGAATGTAAACTGGATCTATATATGCTTAAATGAGATCTAAGTATTGGTGGATCCATGTATGAGTAACTTGAGGATTCATGTATGAGTTGTCCTTGTTGATTTTTCAGAATTCATAAATTCTTAATAAATAAGAAATAAACATGATGTTTCTTTATTGTTCCTTAAATATTAATCATCATGATTCGAAGGGGATAATCTTGATTCTAGGAAAAGGGATGATATGAATAGATGTATCACATTTGAAGTTGACACTGGACTTTGAATAGATTTCAACCCAGAAGATAAGAATACCATTTTGTTGTAACTATAAAATAGTGATAGAATGATGACCACATCTTATTAATGATCATTTTGAGATTAAAAACTACCTATGAGAAACAATGAGACTAACCATGTTATAGTCAATGTCGTAATGATGTTTAGAAGTATGACATTCACAGATATCCCTGTTATGTGGAGAAAATAATTCATTACCATAAACAAATACTACATTAGAATTCATTCATAAGTGGAGGAATTTTTATTATATAGATTTCATAGAGTTATAGTGAAAAATAATAATTAAAATAAGGCCATGTTATTTTAAGTATCTTAAATAATTTTTTTTGTTTTCAGTCATATTATAAGGAAGATTTATATGAAAGGAATACCTAAGGTTTTTAATATCGAGATTTATGGATGTTTAAATTTTGAGTATTAAGGGAAATATAGATGGTAAATGCAAAGAATATAAATGAGATAAAAAAAATAGATATTCCCAATACTATGATATGTTAGATAGATACTTCTAGTTGAAAAGTGAGTGGGCATTCCAACATTGTATTCACAAGTCCATCCTGCATAGTAAAAAGTATAAAAAGGATTTATAGAGTCATGTAATTTAGTACACACTAAAGTATAAGAAAAATGAAAGATTTCAGACATTATATACTAATTATTATTCCAAGATAATTGATATTGAGAGAGACAACAATGAATAATATTTATTATGTGCTGGAGAATAAGGAGGAGGAGAAAAGGAGGGATGTTCCTAGAATTTCCCTCTATCTATTCTATTCTATCCAAAGGAAGTGATATATCCAGACTACAATACTCTATTGTAGAAGGATGAAGTAGTTTGATGTATCCCAGTTGATTTCTCTAATTCAAGAAGTATAATATCCATATTTTCTAGGTGGTACACCAGAGTTCCGTTACTGGTATTCTTCCCATGGAGAAAGCCAACTCTTGTATTCTATAAACAATTATATAAAAATAATCCATTTCATTATTTGTCCCTAGTTTTTGATAAGATAATGAATCCAAGTCTATACCCTTACTCACGTTTCTTTTATTAATAAGAAGAAATTTTTGTATGTGGGATAATAACCACATGTCACTAGGGACATAGTCATATTCAAGGAGGAAAACCTCTTTAACAAACTCTAGCATTATCTTATATTACTTTAATTTTCTATATCTTCATACATACCCATATACAGAATGATAAAGAGAGAGGGAGGGAGATCCATCCCTTGAACATGTGAAGTAGTGATAAATAGAAAAAGTAAAATTGGAATAAAATTATACCAACACTTACCGCCCCTACTATACATTTCACACATCTCATTATGATCCTAAAAAATGGTATCATAGAATGATACATGTCATATTGGACTCTAAAAGTTAAAATTTATTTTAATAGATATATTTTTATCTTTTTAATGTTTTTTAAAGTATATATTTGAAGAATTTTGTAAATTCCATATTAAATAAACCATGGAATAAAGGTCTACTAAGACACTAAATAATGGGAAGGAAATAGAAGGAAAGAAGTTGTGAAATGATACATCTAAGAAATGAGAAAATAATAACTCTATACTAATTAAAGGTAAGAAAACTAGAGTTCATTATAACATTTCCATTGATAATCTATATCTTTAAGAAACATGTGATTATAAACCATCCCTATTAATTAAGGAGGAAGAAAAATTATTTTTCCCATGAATTTATCCTAATGAGGATAAATCAGGAATAAACGAATAAGGTCTAATGGTGGAATAAACTACAAAAGAGATGAAAAACTATTATACCCCATGTATATCATCCTCATCACAAGAAAAATGGGTAACCAAAATATCTTTTAAAAAAATTACTCTACAAAACCATATATTATTAGATAAGATCAAAATTATAAGGATTTACATGATGAATCAGTTGGTTATTTTAAATACATCCTATATTTATAACCCAAAGAAATAAATTCATATACTTTGGTATTTTTATAAATATACATGATCTGATCACCCATTTAGAAGATGCAAATTAAAGCATAGAGAATGATTTTAAAGAATGGATATAAACTTGTATTTATCTCTATAAACATATAGGATCCTTAAATTACATAAATTAGGATCTTGAAGAAAGGTAATCCATCTTTCAAAATAAATGACTAAATAAATTTCATGAGATAGAATAATAAAATAAAATTCTTGAATAAATTAATCATAAATTTTAATAGATAGTTACTGTTAAAAATTATTAACTAGATGTAAAGGAAATGTATATTAAATAGATTTACCATATCATTTACAAAATGAAAAAAACATGGAGATCATGTTGAATATAAGATAAATTCATATTAATAAAAAATTAAATTAGTAGAGTATGATAAAATAATCATAAAAATGAAATTCTTAGATCTTTCAGTTAAGTTGAATAATTTTGAAACAAAACAAGTTTAATATTCACATAAAGCTCAAATGATAGTTATTTCAACACAAACTATTAATAAGTAATCTTATACTGAAAGAGAACTATCTAGTGAAAAAAATATCATTATATCATCTACTAATAAAATATAGAATCCTCGAAAGGAAATAAAAAAGATGATGAGCCCACCACTGCATCATGGGTTGTTAGAAGTATGAGTAGAAGTTATTTTCCCCTAAAAATATCTCATTAAGTGATTAAAAATAAAAATAATAATTAAAAATCATATTTTAATCTACTTAATATCAAAATAATAAGACAATGACTATATATTTTTGTTGTTTTTTGTAATAGGTTTGGGCATATGGACACTAAATGTTGTCATAATGTGTCAACTTATGCAAGAAAATGAGTACATAATTTATGGGGGAGTAAAGATGTATTGAAGAAAATCTCATTTAAGGATGATAAAAATATATTCTCTTCAAATATATTTAAAATCCTTGGATATTTGTATGAAGATTTCAATCATGTTGGTCACAATAGTGGTGCATGACTATCAAAACTAATATGGATAGAGTCAAATTTAATTGAAAAAAACAAAAGAAAAAATATAAAGTTAACTCATAAACCATTGGAAATAAAATGAAAATGGTTTACAATAAAAATACTCCCAAGAAGATTGAAAATGAGGAAGGAGAGTTAGCTTTGGGAAATAATCAAGAAAAAATTAATGTTCAAACTAATCCAAAGAAGTGAAAGAATAATGGAACACTAAAGAGATTCAATTTCATATATTGTGTAATAAGAGGAAATGACACTAATACATTCAAACAATCCATAGATGTGTATATTAAAGGAAGTAATATTGGGAAAAAAGTAAAATCTATCCACAAAAAAAATAAAACGAATGATTTGGTGATGAATTTGTATGAGAATCCATGTTGAATTAACAATAAGATGTTGAACACTCCTATGGAATTATTAATCATTTGGAAAACTAATTTAGAGAAATTAAAATAAACGGAAATTCTATAAGAGAAGGAAACATGTAAAGTTAAATAAAATACTCTAGATGAAAAACAATATGAATTTCCAAATAATTTGTCAAAATGAAAATGAAATGAATTTATAAGTGTTTGGTGGGAGGTTAAATAACGATATATGTAACTCAAAGGATAGTATAAAAATTAAACCTTTCCAAGAAAGGATCTTGAAAGACGTGAATGTTTCACAAGTTGATACGTGTTTTATGATGGATCATGTGAAAAGGAAGACCTCATGCAAGGAGATAAGAAAAGAATCCATTTTTTCAAATATTACAACCTTGGAAAATAGGACTCCCAATATGAATATTCCATCTAGGGTTAAATCTAAATTAAAAAGGTAAAATAATTTGAGAATAAATTCTCAACGCAACTACTGACATTGATGAAAAAATTAGGTTACCCCTTACACCCTTATTATTTTTCTGAATTTTTGTGCTAAACATATCAGTAATTAAATATACTATCAATTATAATGTGATAACTAATGAAGTAAAATAACATTTAATATCTATTATATATCTAAATAATTCTATATCTTGGTATTATTTATCAAATTTAATTTTAAAAAATAATTTAATAAAATATCAACCTTAATAAAATGAAGGAGGAGATCATCACTTGATATAAATTTGCTTTAGAAGCTTCCAAAATTAATAATTCATGAAAATATGAGTTTTGAAAGGATCTTGAAAAAATATCATTGAAAAGGTATGTATTCTTAATATCTCATCCTTGGGTTCCTAGAAAACAATTATGATAATAATTGGGATAAACTGATCTTATCAATTATATCAAAATGATAAATTTGATGTGATTTCAATGGTGGTTCTTGAAATTAAATCTATTCCTTTATAATTGGATGGTTTTAATTTATGTGTTAATGTGAGTGTTGAAATACAATTTGGAATTAAAATGAAAAATAGATTTAATATTTGTTATCTATCAGTTTCAACTTAAATATTGTTGAATAGCTATTTTTTAAGAAATTTCAATGAGTTTTATGAGTTGGAATCATTCCATATTTATCCATGGGATGTATAATTCAAACCCCTATGTTTTCTACACTAATCAGGTAATACAAAGACATTGGGTAGGATGATTGATGGTATATTTCTTTAGTTTTAATTGATTACATCCTCCTCTGTGTACTTTTTATTTATTTTCAATATAGTTTAGAGAAGAAAATAAGAGTAGTCAATGAGAAAAAGGGGTTATAATAAACAAAAATTATATATTGAAATACTGTTTTTTAGCATCGGTATTGACAAAAAATAAAATGTGGGAATTGTTGAACCCACTTGTTTTGAGGTTTTGTAGGTCCATTGATTGGTCTGTGTGGTGTCGACGTCCCTGGTGACCCCCTGCTCTTCTCTGGTTGGACTCTGCCTATTAATGAGAATGGGTGGGGTCATTAGCAGATGGAAGCGGGGCTGTCTCAGGTGGTGTTCCGACAACCAGTGAAGGTTCCATGGCATGAGGTCTTGTTTCGGGGTCTGCAAGTGTTTGAAAGCATTGATGGTATTTTTTTGGAGTTCATGTGTGAATGTTGCGTTTGGGGTATTGTTTGCTGCCAAAGGTGGGAGGTCGTGCTGCCATATTTTCCTACATGGAACAGGTCTCAGAGGTGGACTTAGAGCTGGCAGTTCATCATTTCAATGAGCTACGGATTTGGTTTTTGAGAGGGTATGGTGTCTGCCATCGGATCGGGCTTGTGCATCGACACAAGACATTTTCTTGCCGTATTTCCTTACAAAGATGGAAAGCTTCATCATGTTATATGTTGGGGAGGGGCAGCTCTATGTTTTCAGTTTGATTTTATTTTTCTTTCCTTTAGGTGTGTTTTATCTTAAGTTCATGATGTGTGTTGGGTTTCCCCCCTTCCTCCCTTAAAAGGGGGTTTTCATAATAATAAAAATTTAAGGCCTTCGGGTTGTTGGGTGTGTGAAGGTCATCTCCAACATATGTAAGGGTAATGTTAACACCTAATAGGATACTTAAGGGTTATCTAGACTCTACAACATGGTAACCTAGAAATCTAGAGGAATGTGTAAAGGTCATCTAATTTTTGTGATCTATATAATTGTAATTAGGACTCTACATAATGGGAAACCTAAAAATAAAGAAGATACATTAAGGTATTATGGACTTTCATATAGGTGATCATGGAATTACACTGGCTATGTAAGGGTGATATTCCTCACCATGTGAAGGTAAAATGTATTTTTATAAGCTTAAATGGGAGATAAGTATGGGTGTATACAATTATTAGTGATTGAGGATTCATATATGGGTAATCCAATGTGAGTTTCCAGCATTCATATATTTTAAATAAATTAAAAATAAATATGATTATTAATTTTTGTTCCTTAAAGATTAAACAACATTATTTTAATGGAATAATTATTATTCTATCAAGAGGACTAATATGCAGGGAGATATTATAGTTGATGTCTATTCTATGATTTAAAGAGAATTCAACAACACTAAGAAGTAGGTCATGTCAACGTAATTGGAAAGCATTGAGAGAGTGATGAAAAAATCATAGTGATGATCATGGTGAGATTAAAAACTACATATAAGAAATAAGGAAACTCATCCATGCCATATTAATTTTCATAATGATGTTCAAAAGTAGGATATCAACTGAGTGCCTTATGTTTCAAAGAAATGAATACACAACCACAAATGAATACTACATGAGAATTCATGAACACATGGATTCATTTTCATTATAGATATTTCATGGAGTTTTAGTGGAGAAAATAATGGAATAAAATCCATTATATTTTCAATATTGTGACGAAAATTTTGATTCTTTAGCTAAATTATAGGGAGAATTTAAATTGAAGGAAGACCAAAGATTATAAGGTTTTGAACACCAAGATTTTTAGTAGTTCAAAGTTTAAATATTGAGGGAGATATAGTAGGTAGATGAGAAGAATATAAATGAGATCGAAAAGAGTATATATACTCTCAAAATTAAGATATCCTAGATAAATACATAAAGTTGATAAGTGAGAGAGGATTTAAAATTTTCATTCACAAGTCAATCCAATGTATCCAAAATTAGAAAACAGAGTTCTAGTGCTATAGAATTCCTTACATGCTAAATAAGAAGAATAAGGAGAGATTGTTTTACATTATCTAGTACTTATTTATTGGATTTATAGATGGGGAGAGATAGTGTTTCATTATATTTCATGAAAAATAAATAATAAGAAGAAGAATAAAAAAAATAGTGGATTTATTAGACATCCCCTCTATCTATTCAATTCAGGATGAAAGAAGTGAGATATGTAGCCTATGGTACCCTATTATAGAAGGTTGAATGATATTGAGGCATCCCACTTGATTCTTGGTGTTGAGTAAGGAGATCATATATGTTTTTCAAGAGGGACACTGGAGATCCATTTTTTATCTTCTTCAGATAGAACATGCCAACTATTATATTTTGTAAGAAGTTATAGAACACTAATAAAATAATTTCTTTATACCTAGGAGATTCCAAGATAATGTGTACAAGGCCACCCTCATTCTCATTTTTCTTTTGATAATAAGAAGGAATATGTGTGGGGGGGATAATAACCACATATCATGGAGGACCTAGTAATCTGAAAGCTGAACCTCATTAAAAATTCCATAGGATCTCCTATACTTATTTACTATTCCCTATCTACCTGTATAATTATATAAGGAATGATATAGATAATGAGATATCCATCCACTGAATAAGTGGAAAGATGATAAAGGGATAAAATTAAAAAAATTAATAAAAGTATACAAACACTAATTCACCCCTAGTGTTATATATATACCATTAAAGATATTTTATAATTTTTATGTATCTTATAAAATTAAGGAAATGTCAATTGTTTCATATCCCCTAATATTTAATTTTACTGTAGTTCCTTGGCACGAATAGAACTTAGGTAGGCCGTGAGTGGTCTATAAGTGATGTGCAATGGAACTGATGGTCACAGATGGTCATTATTCATATGAATTGAATTATAGAAACATGATTTTAGTCTCGATATTGGTTAATAAGAATTGAAAACAACTATAGGATCATAGTGTAGTTCCCTAGTATACTCCTTCATGAGAAATGGATTGAGTGAATGTTTGGATTGTAGTAATATGGCCTAGGGACGAGTCATTAAAATGGGTAGGTATCTTAAGGGAACATACCATGATATGTCTGATAATTACAAATTCTATATGTAGATTTTAAATGATTTATTCTATATTATAATGTTTATTTGAATATTGTGGTATCTCATCCACCTAATAGGGTTAATGATTCATCATTCACCATGAGGTTGATGAAATTGTGGAATCCCATTCACTTTGGAATATGCCATTATTGGTATATCATACACATGATATTTCATATTGGTGGAGGACCATCCACTTATGTGTGATATCTCTATAGTGTATTGACCACTCGAGAACCTATTTCTGTGGTATACCATCCACCTAGGATTTCATTTTTCTGGTGTATAGACCACTTTTGATGCAATACCGGTGGTGAATTTTCTATATACTGGATGGTATTTGTGGTGAATCATCCACATATGGATGTTTTCTCAGTGGTGTATTATCCACACGGAGACTTGGGACGGTTTTAGATCTTTCACATAGAGAGTGATATTAGTTGTACATGATCCACCTGGTTGAGAAGTCTTTGTTGTATATCATCCACCAAAGATATAAAATAGTGGTATATCAACTAGATGAGCATTGGTAGTGGTCGTGTATCATCCACATAATCTATGAAATTATTGAATATTGTCCACCCAATCATTGATAATAGAGGTGTATCCTCCACCCAAGACTAGTGATGCATCATTCAGTGGGAGATGTCTCATTTTCCATTTATAAAAAATTAGCGATACCTAATTCACCTTATCTATGAAATAAGGACTAATATATCATTTATCATTGTGGTGTGTTCAGAACATGTGTAAATCATCCCATTCTAAAACCGGTTGAAGCAAGTATGGTTATGCAAGGGTTTGTGGGGGTCCTCCATGGGGTGATAGGTTATTTATTTTTTGTTGTATTACCCCTTCATATAATGTATACACCTATATTTACTAAACATTTTAGAGACTTCATTGGTGGTTTCATACTGAGTTGTGTTCACACCCTAATCAGATTCCCTAGTACTCGAGAAGACTTCCTATTTGATAACCAAGGTAAAGGAAAGGGTCCTGATACATCTGACGGTTTAGTTGAAGGTGCATTTTTAGAGATGGTTGATGGGATCGGGTCAGGAATCAGGGCCAGTTAGTAAAAGTACCCATAATTTTTCTTATTTTTAGACCACATTTTATATGATCTACACATGATAGATATTTTTTATTCTTCTATAACGTATATGACATGTAATGTTATTCATTTTTTTAAAGCATGATGTTGTTATTACCATTGGATGTCATGTCACACCATAAAATTTGATTCCAGTATCATTTTATTTATTTAATTATTTACAACATTTTCTAGAAATTTTGGGAGTTAGAAGTTCAAATTTTAATATTTTGTGTAGTTTTTATTTCTGTCACATGGTTAGTGCACACCGTTTAATAGAAATCCTGCAATGACCTTTTCAAAGGATTTGTTTTAGTTATTGTAGAGACCCTAAGCTTAACGTACATGGACATTACATTACATTTTCGGAATACTTAGTACATAACAAAAAACACACACACAAGGATCGTAATAGTTTAGTGTCTTTGGAAACTCGGAATATAATCTTCTAATCGTTGTGAAAGATCTTCAAAATCTCCCATAAAGATCTTCATTTTTTTTACCTAAAACCTTTCTTTATATCCTGGGGAAAAGAAAACATAAAAGGGTGAGCTCAAATGCTCAGTAAGGGTAAACCAAAGAAATATCAATCACATCATATACATAAGAACATAACTTTTGGAAATCTTAACCTGCAAAAGAGATCATAATTTCGTAACATGGGGTAAATAATGGCAGTGAAATGTAATCACAATAATCATAACTTAAAACATGAAACTTTGTGGCATTCACACATAATCATAGAGAATCATTTCTTGTTAGTCAAGACTCATTGCCAAGACTATCTTAGTGGACAAAGTCCCTTTCTGAATCGAGTAACCCTCGTTTCAGTCCTGTTTCACTGAACCGGTATAACCTACCATTCCTGCCATGTCTATCTCATGAGATATAAAATCTTTACCCAATGAATTGGAGGGAGATATAGGTCCCACCCATCTCATAATGATACCATTCTTATGTGTGCCACAAAATCATAAACCATACATCATAGCATAACCCATGTAATAAAAATGGGATTCTTAAACAACATGACATCATAAAACCATTTATATAAGATAAAGGAATTCATAAACATAATTCCATCACAACATAGTAAAATCAATGTAAAAATATGGATAGAAACAGAACCCTTTGTTATCTTAGATGGAAAAAAATTTTGATAAAACACTTGAAATGAATTCTTGAGGAAAATATCCTTTCTTCTTCAAAATCAATTCCTTTTCACAAAACATCATGCAAGAAAGAGATTTTATTGAAAATAGTCATGAAATATTTTGGAGAAAGGTTCATGAAAATAAGGCATTATAAAACCGTAAAAATCCGTTCGTGGCGTATAAGTTAAAAAAACATTCTTCTCGTACTTTTGTCGGAAAGTCAAAAAGTACCTCGTATGAAAAAAAAACAAAAAAAAAGATTCCTTTCATATCCTTTACTAAAAACTCACCGAAGGGTAAAATTGTATTTAAACAATTGTAGGTGGATGGAAATAATATTAAATATTGAGGAAACATGGATGTGGATGATAAAATACACCCCAGTAAATACTAATGTATAAACAATCTCGGATAAAAATGAGATTGTGATATTTCCCTTACCTTAGGTCCGATTTGCTTCGTAAGTGTCCGAACCTCCTATATAATGATTTAAATAATGTCATTTACTTATTACAGAATCATATTAATTTTTATGATATCATATATGGTTCACTTATGACTTTATATTACCCGTTCTTTTGTAAATTCCATGTTAAAGAGCGTTTTGGGTAAAATTGTTTCATTTGTCGTCCGTGTTTTGACTTGTAATTATTCATATGATTACTTAGATCATGATTACTTAATTCCAGAAAATAAACATGATTTATATATATATATAATCAGGATATACATATAATAAATCATTAAATGGAAAGAAATACACCATTCATGGAGACGGTAGTCCGTACGTACGCATGAACGCTGTTTTCGTTTCCTTATTGAATTGAATGGAATTAAGTACATGAAATACATATAAATATATAAATAAATCCAGTATCATTATTATGTCATATATTTCATTAGTACATATTATATATACTTTATAATCATTCTTAAATGGTTAACATGGAGAATGAATCTCATCGCGTCGTGGAGACGGTAGTCCGTACGTACGCACGAGCGATGATGTCATTTCCATAAATATTGAATTGAATTGGAGTGGATTATACAATATATCAGAATCAATATGATGTTGTAATAACTATGTATAGTTATTATTTACACCATTATACCCATCCATGTAAGGTGGTGGTGGAAAATAGATTACACCACGGCGTGGAGACGGTATTCCGTACGTACGCACGCGTGGTGATTTCTTTTTCCGTAGGATGGATAGATGGTGAAATAGGGTTGTTTCATACTTATAATAACATATCAGTATATGAGTGATACTGATGTTATTACTTCATAATGAAACAACCTAAGAAGAAGAAGTGGAAGAAGAAATAAAGATGAAAGAATTGGTAACGGTAATTACCTCTTCTTTGAAGCGCCTCTTTGAGACCTCCTCTTAGGGCACTAAAATTGGTCTTTGAGGAAGACCAGAACCTCTAGG
This sequence comes from Viscum album, assembly GCA_963277665.1. Classification (NCBI taxonomy): domain Eukaryota; kingdom Viridiplantae; phylum Streptophyta; class Magnoliopsida; order Santalales; family Viscaceae; genus Viscum; species Viscum album. The sequence goes on along the minus strand of OY728167.1, from coordinate 310,833,436 downwards.
ATGTTTCTAGGGAAGTGGAGAAGAGATTTTGGCAGGGGTTGGCCGAGATTGAGTGCTCAAATTGGTGTGAGGAGGAGGGGGAGGAGGTGTCCTTTTATAAGGGAGGAGAGGGGCACCTTAGGAATATCTCAAAATATTATTTTATATTAAAGTCAAAATCGGTTTATAATGGTTACAAAGGGTCTTATTACGAAGCTAAAGTGGTTATGGGTCGAAATCCTATCAACCAATAGGATTTAGACAAGTTTAGGGTGTTATTTTAACCTTATCAATTAGATTTAACTCTAAGTTAAATAATTTAACTTTTACCGTGTCTTTTTGTTTTATTTCACTATATGGTTAATACACTTACTATAACATGCCAAACGAACCCCAAATTGTTTATTATTAATATATATATCCTTATCTAAGTCATTTTGCCGAACCTTAGATTTTTAGGAATAAAATAACAATTAATAATATAATATTTGATTTAAAAACTATTTTGTGTCAATTTTGACACTATTTGATATATGATTTTTGTGAAAGTCATAACAGAATTATATGTTCGAACCAAGTTGATTAAATCAACACTAATATATCATAGTAACCTATAAAATTAGTGGAATTCATAAAAAGTCTCAAATTACATTCATTTGAGCATTTATAACATCAATTATGTTAATATTTCCTTAAAAGGGTAATTACTGCATCATCGTTGTGTCATAAATAAATTAATTTATTTAAAATCTAAAAATTATAAATAAAATATCATTATGTAGGAAATAGTTTTATCTTTCTAATTAATATTCACAATCAAATTTATCTTATGTATAACCCTATATTAAAAATGTTTTAGTAAATAAACTTTGATTTTATCTCTTTTAACTCTTCTTTGAATTAAATAATAATAAATGTCCTAATCTAATCCAAGTGGACCTAAATGGTCATATTATATTCATAAGGTTGTTTTTGGTCGAATTACACTTATCCAATAGAATTAGGACATGTGTTAGGGTAATAGTAATATCATATTTACCCTTAGTTACCCTATTTACTATTAACCGTGGTAAAAAAAGTAAAAAGTTACTATTCACCAAAAATTATTTTCATCTTATTGAACCACATTTTAGTCCTTGATATTAATCGTGTCTGTCGGATTTTCGAAATTCCATTCACAGAAGCGGTAAAATTAAGTTTTATGCAAAATTCAGTTTTTAACCTACCACATAGTGGTTTCACTATTCATCAAAAATTGAAAGTTTTCAGAAAAATACCAAAAATTAGGCCTAAGCTATATTTGATATTATGAACTCAAAAATGATTTCTATTTTATCAAATTCAAAACATATCAGTTGCATTAATTAATTTAAAAAATTAATTCCCGTCATCTAAACAAAAGGCGTGTTTTTAAGAGATAATAACTATCAAAAGATTGACACTTGTTTATAACTGGTTTAAATGTGAAATTACATCCAATGACCAACATTGTATTGAATTGTAAAAATATATTCTAAATATAATTTAAAACCACTCAAATTAATAATTTATCACTATTAATTATTTCGATTGAAAAATTTGTTTTTAATTAAAATTTAGTAATTTTCACTATTCATCAAAATATGAAAGTTATCCGAAAATCACCAAAATTTCACCCTAAGCTAATTTCGATATTCCGAATCCAAAGATGAAGTCCATTTTGAAAAATAGAAATTACAAAATTTCAAAAAGTGGTTATTACTATTCATAACGTCTAGTTTTAATAATATTTTAATAGCATATCGTTGTTTAGCGAAACTTGGTGTTGCGTACAACACACGCTATCGTGGAAGGTCGCGATTGCGTGTAATTCAAGCCAGGTCAGAGATGTGTGTTGTGAAAGCTCCTTTTGGTGTAGCGTATAACACAACACATTAGTGAAATAAAAAAGAATATTTTTCATAAAATCTCGGGCTGTTACATTCTACCCCCCTTAAAATGAATTTCGCCCTCGAAATTCGTCGGGGTTATAAATGGTTTACTATTCGAAAGTTTCTTTAATAGAAACCCACATCGTAAAAAGGAATACCAAAACTTGGCTTTAAAAACTAAAGTATGAAATGTAACGATTACCCAAATAAACTAATCACTGGGTTTCCACATAGGTGAAAATATGGATATGGAAGAGAAATCTAACCATCATGTTCTGATGGAGAGTGGTAGAGAACATGGCTATGGAAAAGCCAGCAATCACAAAGCCATAAATTTGTGATGATCTAAGGTACCATCTGATTCATCAGATATAAGAGCACTAGGACAACATTTTTGGTTTTCAAGATCGTTTCCCTAAAGTTGAAGAGTTTGAATTAGAATAAATACTTACTTTATTTTGGTACAATCTCACTGTTGTTCGTGCCTTGAACAATTTCCACTTCATATCTTAAATAAATGAAGTTGAATTTGTTATTCGTGAAGTGTTAGTATGACAGGTCATTCCATCTGTCTCAAACAAAAGGTTAGCAAAAATTATATACATAAGTCGATCTATAGTGAGATTAATCACATATGGTTCCTAAAATGGACTTATACTTCATATATCATACTGCTTAATATAAGAAAACTATTTTCTACTAAACAGGGACTTCCTGTAGGCCAGTGGTAGGCGATAAAGGCCAGTCACACTTCGGTTGTGGGTTCGATTCCCACAGCCTTATCCGAAGCGATGGGCTGTCGCCCGTCCTGCAGGTTGTCCTTTTTCTAAAACTACATTACTATAACATCCCATCAATAATATCGAAAATCTTCTATCCTTAAACAATACTAACTTATGTCCAACGTAATCCATTCTAATCTTTAGGCTTATCCATAATACTACAGTCCACTCTCATAATATAGTGAAAACGATTACCAGAGATTTAACACCATCGTCGATCCCCATATATCATAAGATATGTTTTGTTGGTCACATTCCAAACATTCAAAGTCCTTAATCATGTATTCTCTTGAATACCCATTGAACCTTAATGAAAGCATGAATGAAGTTAAAAGTTAACACTTTCCACATACCAAAATCCAAAAATTCTATATACTCAAACCATGATATAACCTTCTCCTTATATCAGTCATGAGCTCATGAATACTATCAAACATTTAATTTTCTCCTTATCCCTTCATTATGCGCATATCATCTACATTACAAAAATATCTGAATAACCTTTCATAGATACTGGTAACATTAATCACATGCTTTCAAAACTCAAGGAAAGACAACAGTGTAACAATCCATAGATGTCTCTTTATTCCATAGTAGCATGATATTACTTATACAAAATTACACATGATAAACATGTAATCATTCCACTACATTCTTAAACCATTGACCGAGCTTCAACAATTCTTTCATCTCACATATCATTTGTAGTCTCTTCATCATCATCCACATAAATACTTCCCATACGACCATACTGATTATCTTCATGAGACTTTCCCTTAGGACATTGGTTTGCATAATTCCCGCACATTCCACATTTAAAACATTTAACCATTGTTGACGTCGTAACAATACCATTATCCTCATCCATGTTGTTAACTGAACCTTTTCCTTTGCATTTACTTGCTTTGTGTCCTTCTTTTCCACACCCAAAGCATCTTCCAGTTCCTTTGAAACATTCTCCTTGATGCCTCTTCCCACATGATTTACATAGGGGAAATTGAACTTTCTTTCCTCTATGATCATCATGAAACTCCATCTTTCTCTTATTAGCCGAGTCAGGAAACTTACCAAATTTTAATTTATTGATCATATTATGAGATTGCTGATTCGGCATAATAATGATGTTTGGACTTCCAAATCCCATTTCATTATGAAGAATATCATTCCATTGCCCATCATATCCTCCATTATCGTGAATCATCTTGTTTCCAGCCATTTTCTAAAACCCAAAAAAAAATAGTGTGAGAGGCAAAAATCATGCTAGGGAAAACAACATAATAAAGGGGGAGCACCTTCAATATCTAACATCTTAGGTTTAATCCTATGATCATTAGCGTAGTTTTAGTACTATAACCTATACGTATACTTAACCTTAGGGACATCCCTAGACATACCGTAGAAATATCTCTAGGGATCTCACTAAAGTTCTCGCATCCTAGTTTCCAAAGGTTGACTAAACCTTTCCTCTGATACCAACTGTAGAGACCCGAAGCTTAACATACACGGACATTACATTACATTTGCAGAATACTTAGTACATAACAAAAAACACACACACAAGGATCGTAATAGTTTAGTGTCTTTGGAAACTCGGAATATAATCTTCTAATCATGGTGAAAGATCTTCAAAATCTCCCATAAAGATCTTCATTTTTTTACCTAAAACCTTTCTTTATATCCTGGGGAAAAGAAAACATAAAAGGGTGAGCTCAAATGCTCAGTAAGGGTAAACAAAAGAAATATCAATCACATCATATACATAAGCACATAACTTTTGGAAATCTTAACCTGCAAAAGAGATCATAATTTCATAACATGGGGTAAATCATGGCAGTGAAATGTAATCACAATAATCATAACATAAAACATGAAACTTTGTGGCATTCACACATAATCATAGAGAATCATTTCTTGTTATTCAAGACTCATTGCCAAGACTATCTTAGTGGACAAAGTCCCTTTCTGAATCGAGTAACCCTCGTTTCAGTCCTGTTTCACTGAACCGGTATAACCTACCATTCCAGCCATGTCTATCTCATGAGATATAAAATCTTTACCCAATGCATTGGAGGGAGATATAGGTCCCACCCATCTCATAATGATACCATTATTATGTGTGCCACAAAATCATAAAGCATACATCATAGCATAACCCATGTAATAAAAATGGGATTCTTAAACAACATGACATCATAAAACCATTCATATAAGATAAAGGAATTCATAAACATAATTCCATCACAACATAGTCAAATCAATGTAAAAATATGGATAGAAACATAACCCTTTATTATCTTAGATGGAAAATAATTTTGATAAAACACTTGAAATGAATTCTTGAGGAAAATATCCTTTCTTCTTCAAAATCAATTCCTTTTCACAAAACATCATGCAAGAAAGAGATTTTATTGAAACTAGTCATGAAATATTTTGGAGGAAGGTTCATGAAAATAAGTCATTATAAAACCGTAAAAATCCGTTCGTGCCGTATAAGTTAAAAAAACATTCTTCTCGTACTTTTGTCGGAAAGTCAAAAAGTACCTCGTATGAAAAAAAACAAAAAAAAAGATTCCTTTCATATCCTTTACTAAAAACTCACCGAAGGGTAAAATTGTATTTAAACAATTGTAGGTGGATGGAAATAATATTACATATTGAGGAAACATGGATGTGGATGATAAAATACACCCCAGTAAATACTAATGTATAAACAATCTCGGATAAAAATGAGATTGTGATATTTCCCTTACCTTAGGTCCGATTTGCTTCGTAAGTGTCTGAACCTCCTGTATAATGATTTAAATAATTTCATTTACTTATTACAGAATCATATTCATTGTTATGATATCATATATGGTTCACTTATGACTTTATATTACCTGTTCTTTTGTAAATTCCATGTTAAATAGCGTTTTGGGTAAAATTGTTTCATTTGTCGTCCGTGTTTTGACTTGTAATTATTCATATGATTACTTAGATCATGATTACTTAATTCCAGAACATAAAACATGATTTATATATATATATAATCAGGATATACGTATAATAAATCATTAAATGGAAAGAAATACACCGTTCATGGAGACGGTAGTCCGTACGTACGCATGAACGCTGTTTCCGTTTCCTTATTGAATTGAATGGAATTAAGTACATGACATACATATAAATATATAAATAAATACAGTATCATTATTATGTCATATATTTCATTAGTACATATTATATATACTTTATAATCATTCTTAAATGGTTAACATGGAGAATGAATCTCATCGTGTCGTGGAGACGGTAGTCCGTACGTACGCACGAGCGATGATGTCATTTCCATAAATATTGAATTGAATTGGAGTGGATTATACAATATATCAGAATCAATATGATGTTGTAATAACTATGTATAGTTATTCATTACACCATTATACCCATCCATGTAAGGTGGTGGTGGAAAATAGATTACACCACGGCGTGGAGACGGTATTCCGTACGTACGCACGTGCGGTGATTTCTTTTTCCGTAGGATGGATAGATGGTGAAATAGGGTTGTTTCATACTTATAATAACATATCAGTATATGAGTGATACTGATGTTATTACTTCATAATTAAACAACCTAAGAAGAAGAAGTGGAAGAAGAAATAAAGATGAAAGAATTGGTAACGGTAATTACCTCTTCTTTGAAGCGCCTCTTTGAGACCTCCTCTTAGGGCACTAAAATTGGTCTTTGAGGAAGACCAGAACCTATAAGATGTTTCTAGGGAAGTGGAGAAGAGATTTTGGCAGGGGTTGGCCGAGCTTGAGTGCTCAAATTGGTGTGAGGAGGAGGGGGAGGAGGTGTCCTTTTATAAGGGAGGAGAGGGGCACCTTAGGAATATCTCAAAATATTATTTTATATTAAAGTCAAAATCGGTTTATAATGGTTCCAAAAGGTCTTATTTCGAAGCTAAAGAGGGGATGGGTCAAAATCCTATCAACCAATAGGATTTAGAGAAGTTTAGGGTGTTATTTTAACCTTATCAATTAGATTTAACTCTAAGTTAAATAATTTAACTTTTACCGTGTCTTTTTGTTTTCTTTCACTATATGGTTAATAAACTTACTATAACATGCCAAACGAACCCCAAATTGTTTATTATTAATATAAATATTCTTATCTAAGTCATTTTGCCTAACCTTAGATTTTTAGGAATAAAATAACAATTAATAATATAATATTTGATTTAAAAACTATTTTGTGTCAATTTTGACACTATTTGATATATGATTTTTGTGAAAGTCATAACAGAATTATATGTTCGAACCAAGTTTATTAAATCAACACTAATATATCATAGTAACCTAGAAAATTATTTAAATTCATAAAAAGTCTCAAATTACATTCATTTGAGCATTTATAACATCAATTATGTTAATATTTCCTTAAAAGGGTAATTATTGCATCATCATTGTGTCATAAATAAATTAATTTATTTAAAGTATAAAAATTAAAAATAAAATATAATTATGTAGGAAATCATTTTATCTTTCTAATGAATATTTACAATCGAATTTATCTTATGTATAACCCTATATTAAAAATGTTTTAGTAAATAAACTTTGATTTTATCTCTTTTAACTCTTCTTTGAATTAAATAATAATAAATGTCCTAATCTAATCCAAGTGGACCTAAATGGTCATATTATATTCATAAGGTTGTTTTTGGTCGAATTACACTTATCCAATAGAATTAGGACATGTGTTAGGGTAATAGTAATATCATATTTACCCTTAGTTACCCTATTTACTATTAACCGTGGTAAAAAAAGTAAAAAGTTACTATTCACCAAAAATTATTTTCATCTTATTGAACCACATTTTAGTCCTTGATATTAACCGTGTCTGTCGGATTTTCGAAATTCCATTCACAGAAGCGGTAAAATTAAGTTTTATGCAAAATTCAGTTTTTAACCTACCACTTAGTGGTTTCACTATTCATCAAAAATTGAAAGTTTTCAGAAAAATACCAAAAATTAGGCCTAAGCTATATTTGATATTATGAACTCAAAAATGATTTCTATTTTATCAAATTCAAAACATATCAGTTGCATTAATTAATTTAAAAAATTAATTCCCGTCGTCTAAACAAAAGGCGTGTTTTTAAGAGATAATAACTATCAAAAGATTGACACTTGTTTATAACTGGTTTAAATGTGAAATTACATCCAATGACCAACATTGTATTGAATTGAAAAAATATATTCTAAATATACATTAAAACCACTCAAATTAATAATTTATCACTATTAATTATTTCGATTGAAAAAGTTGTTTTTAATTAAAATTTAGTAATTTTCACTATTCATCAAAATATGAAAGTTATCCGAAAATCACCAAAATTTCACCCTAAGCTAATTTCGATATTCCGAATCCAAAGATGAAGTCCATTTTGAAAAATAGAAATTAAAAAATTTCAAAAAGTGGTTATTACTATTCATAACGTCTAGTTTTAATAATATTTTAATAGCATATCGTTGTTTAGCGAAACTTGGTGTTGCGTACTACACACGCTATCGTGGAAGGTTGCGATTGCGTGTAATTCAAGCCAGGTCAGAGATGTGTGTTGTGAAAGCTCCTTTTGGTGTAGCGTATAAAACAAGACATTAGTGAAATAAAAAAGAATATTTTTCATAAAATCCCGGGCTGTTACAGTTATGTTTTGTTCATGCATGGTTTTTACACATGGGTACTTCATGGTTGGATTCAAACAATATGAAATCCTATAGAAACTGTGAAATTTATTTTTTTCAATTGGGTTATCGCACATGTCTTGTGCATAGTTAGTAGAGACCATCCAATAAGTGTGTGAGTGAAACAAAATTTTAGAAGAGTCATCATGTATGTTTTGAACATGATTTTCTTGACCATGCTTCCATTCCATACAACTCTCCATGTTATCATAATATGGGGTATAGGGTTGGAACATAGTTTGGTAAACCATGTAGACAAACCATGTGACTTATCCTGCTCTCATAAAAATTAAAAATCATATTCTACCCTCCAAAATTAAAACCCTGATATAGATCACCCCTCTCACAAATAAACTTTCTCATATTCCTCACTCTAGTGAATTCATTATATATCCCATACATAGTAAAAATGTTAAATGAATGATAAAACATTTTATTGAATATATAATATATAAATTTCATTAAAATAATCCACAAATAGTGACTAACTTAATTTATTTATATAAAAACGTGTTGGGAACTCAAAAATAGATTTTTTTTATAAATTTTTATACCATTAAGAAGTTTTTTATTTTTATTTCTAATCAATTTATATCCAATGAAATTATTTTACAAATTTTTAGACCATAAAATATTCATAATTTTGTTATCCTTATTCATTCCCACTCTTATAAAAGTGCACCCCTTCTCTCAAATCATCACAACACTGTGATTTATCCACCTTGATAAAAACCAATCCATTTATCTTAGAAAAATACATATCAATGTTATAGAGTTTATTTTACTTCCAAAATACCTACCTTATGTCCCTTAAAAATAGATCTAAAGGAAGTCTAGCGAAGAAGAGGTAATAGTCTTTATCGAATCATTCAACTTAATTTATTCTTATACTTACTCATAATGAATTGCACCCATATTAAAATAATAAATCCATTTTCATAAATATACTAATATGTTATTTTGATTATGGGACAACCATATTACATTTTTAGTCCATCTTATGAAAAGCGAAAACATCACTCGTGCATATGTATGGCTTACTGCCTTCACGTAGTGGTTTAATTATTTTTTCATCACAACCTTAAGTAGATGATTATAAAGATTAAAATAATGAGTATATATGTTATTTATGATATAACTATGATTATTGGACTATAATATCATATATACCTCCTTATCTTCCATTCCATTATAAAACAATAAAGTTTCTCATGCATACGTGTGGACTATCACCTCCACTAAGAGATGTGATTCATTTTTCATTTACAATTTATATGGATGGTAATAAGGATGTATTAAATTAATTTTTATGAAATATATTATATTATTTAATGATTAATTATTATTCACCATTATTTTTTCCATTCATCCAGATGTGAAAACAACGTTCATGCGTACGTACGACCTAATGTCTCCATAAATAGTGTAATTCATTTTTCTATTTATCAACTAATATAAATATCTATATATTGAATATATAAGATATTTATACCATTAATAAATTTATATAAATGATTTAACAATGAGAAATAAGCAAGTACTGAAACTACCAAATCAAAACATACATGAAAAATGAAGCAGTTAACACTCGAAATAATGATGATAGTAAAAAGATCATTAAAAAATGGATTATGAAATGTTATAAAATGATCATATATGAAATTATAGATATTTATATGTTTTTGAAATTTAATTATAATAAATATAAATTTATTACACATAATTATAAACGAACTTAGGAGGAATTTCAAAATTGAGGTAAGGGATTTCATCCCAATTTCCACTCTATTAAGACATGTTTGGTATTATGCACCTGCTTATTTTTATGAGGTGCATATAATTCATATTGTTTGTATTTAACATGAAAAAGAATTTATTCATGATTATTAAATATTCGTTTCTAGTTACTCTATCAAGATTTATTTTTAAAATAAAACTTGAACTTATTTCTCTTCCTAGTCAGGTATATTTTTCTTCCACATCCATAGTTTTCAAAATTGTTTTGCGAAAATAAATTTTTTTCCTGAAAAATGATTTATAAAGGAAATTTTAAGTTATCCTTGATTTCTTTACATATTATTAAATGAATCATTCAATGTTTTCTAAAATGGGTTGTTTTCAACAAAAATTCATAAATAATTTTTTCTAACTTATACGACTATAGGGTCCTAAAAATTCCGCAAAGGGGAAATCCAATTACCCCAAAACATGGAAAAGGACCGAACCGGTCTGTGTACCGACTCCTAGAAACAGTACGCGGCCAGTTCGGTGAACCGCCCTCCTGTAGATGCTGTCGTTCGCAAAATGAGGGCAGAGCGCCAAAGCGGGTGCGAACCAGGAAGACCGCTAATGAAGTCGGCCCATTCCACCGTCACGGACCTCATTTCTCATGGAATAGGGATGGAGAAATCCCAAAAAGCTCGGTTCCAAAAAATCCCTGGTTGACCGAGTCGTCCGCGGGTGGGTATTCCTTCATGGGGTTCTGTAAAATGTGTCATGTGCCCATCAATACAGCCTCTTCGCGACTCTATAAATAGTCACTGAGGGGCACCAAAAAGAGAGAGGAAAGGATGGGTATGAAAACCCATGGGGAGATGCTGGGAAATCGCTCCCAGCAGTAATGTTATGCGACCATCCGCGGACCCCATAACGTATGCGGATGCACCCTTCCGCATAGAGGAGAAGCCAAATCGTGAACCACATGCGGCTAGCTCCTCCGCGGCTAGCCCTTAGCGGCCAGTTCCTTCGCAGACATCCTAGGAAGCCAGGTTCTACACGACTCGCCTCCTCCGTGGCCATCTCATTCATGGACACCCTTTGCGAATAGCCTCTCCCACGGATGCTCCTACGCGGCCAGCTCCTCCGCGGACACCCTACGCAGCAATATCCAATGAGGCCGGCTCCTACATGGCTCGCTCCTCCGCGAACACCCTACGCAGCCAGTCCCTCACGGCCAGTCCCTCGCGACCATCTCCTATGCGGCCAACTCCTACGCAGATTGCTCCTCCATGTACACCCTACGTGGCCAGTCCCTCGCGGAAAACTCTCTATGGCCAGTTCCTACGTAGCCCGCCCCATGCGAAGAACCCCATGAACTCACTGGTCCATACTGCGGGGGATTCGCCCCTGCCCCCCCGCTTCGGTTCACTGCTGGGCTGCGATCCCGGCCCTCTGGGTCGGTCCCTTCACTAGCGTCACAGACCCCCATGAAAATTTGAGAGTCTCACCGCAAACTTTTCAGGATGAGTCAACATTATTCTCTATTTCACCCTTATTTCACTCCATCATCCGTCCTATAAATGCCATGAGTCGAGCTACTCCTCATGAGACTCCAAAAATCCCATTAGCTTGCTCCCAAGATAGGTTCATCCAGAAAGGGCTACCCTTGCGTAAGTCCCACACCAACTGTTTCTAGGTATCTTCTACCTAGTCATCCTGACCACATGACGTTAAACTTTATAGCCCTCTTCCGATCCATATGACGTTAAACTAAATGGAAATAGTCCTCTCTACACTACTTTAAACTGTAGTTCATCCTGTGTTCCAAGCATAGGATGCCTCTTGCTCCAAGAAAGAGATGCTTTATGCTCCAAGAATAAGATGCCAGCAGTCCTCTCTACATGACAATAAACTGTAACATGCCCTATCATTCAATGATATGATGCCTCTTGTTCCAAATAATAGATGGATTATGTAAAAATCATAAGATACTTCATTCCATGATCACAGTGGCGTAATTTCAAGAACATTAGAATCTACTCGATCATTCCATCACTCAACCTCACTCTTTGTGTGTCCTTCATTCAGATCTCCATCCTCTTTCATGTCTGAAGGGACACCCTAACGACCTGGTACCATGCCGCATCGGCTCACCTACCATCCTGGGACAACACCCCTGAAGGCTTTCAGAGACACTTTGAGTCTGGTCATGTGTTTCGAACACGGTCAACAGTCGACGCTCAATTGTTTGTCCCCATTTTAGGCTAACGCGATATGGATACTATGTTTCGAACATGGTCAACAGTTATCCTCCATCGTCACGCCACCCACACCATGTTTTGAATGTCAGACATGTGATTCACACTTTTCAACTCCCTTTGTTCGAACTGATTCCAACGCCCTCGGCGTTATCCCGCTCGTGCACTCGCGTATAAGTGTTGACCTCAATTATATGCCTTGACCCACCAGCGAGTTGAGATGCCCTCATGACCAGATATGAGGATGACACCCGGGCAGCATCCATGCATAATCCCCATCCATCAGTGCTGCTCCTTAGCAATATATGGGCATCCCTCCTAGAGTAATCCCCACACCATCCTCGCCAGAAGCCAATGACTCTTCTCCTTTCAACATGGGGGGTTCATTGCTCTGTTGCGTGACTTCTACCTTCCTCTAAAATTAGGAAGAAGGCGAGTCCAATGGTACCGGCCTTATTCCCCACTCGTCGTTTGGCTCCCCCTCCCTCGGTAGGGAGAAAGTGCAAGGTTAGCCTAGTCTGTTGCATTCTCTTATTTCTCACACCGAGCATGAATCACGTGGGCTTAGAGATTTTTTATGGTCGTGGAATCCGCACAATGATGGTGGACCATGCGAACTAAGTGGACTTTGATCCCCTATCTCGGGGTACATAGGAAGCCTCCACAAGGTTCAAGCCCACCACCCGGCCGTTTCAACTTCCTTCACGTCGGTTCATCCTTCGTCCCGCATGACGTTAAACTGTACACCCGAACTACGTGGACTTTGATCCCTATCTCCTATGCGGGGTACGTAGGAAGCCTCTCCGAGGTTCATGCACAACAATCGGTCATTTTGACCACCTTTACGTCAGTTTACCCACATCATGGGCTGCCTCAGAGTGTAATCCCCATCCCAAACCAAACTACGTGTATTATGATTCCTCTCGCGAGGATACATAGGAAGCCCGTATCACGGGTTCGATCCAAACGCTCAAGTCATTATCTGTCCCCCCTGGATGAAAATAAACCCTAGAGTTCCAAGTTACGTGGATTTAAACTAGTGTCATCTTAATGAGTCCAGACTCATTGGGGTCATTAATTCAACGAGGGATAGTAAACCTCGGGCCTAAATGATTCTGAACCCCTGCGTTCAGCTGACCAATGCCAACCTGGAGTAATCTGTGGATACTATGCTTGGGTATAAACCAAATATTCATGAACATATGAATACATCATAAATCTGTAAGAGAGTCCCGAAATAGGCAATAATTTCCCCCAAAAGGGTGCGATGATCCTGACTTCCCATCCTCTTGACCAATGTGAGTTCTTAAGCATTGCTGGCCAAATCACCCAGCGAATTCCTACCTTTGGAAAGTAGGTCCATATATCACTGGATATGGAACCGTTGGGCATTTTTAGATGAAAATAGTGCACATGATATGAGTGATTAAGCATAATATAACCTTCTCTATTCAACCATCGGGTAGCGCACGTTTTTTCCCATGATTTCATCTTCGTCGCGAAACAAAAAATGGTGAACCCAACGTGAATCATTAACCAAGCATGACAGATGTAACCTAGTCCCACTATGTGCCCCCTTATACTCATAAGGAGGGCCAAGTAAAGTTATTAATTACACATGGGGGCATGAGATGCTGCTTTGACGAGTTTCCTGTTTGTATTTGTTAACATATTTTATAGGTACCAATTAGAACTCCCTTCAATCCAATGGCATCACGAAGGAACTCACAAGCACATGCTTCAAAGAATGAAATGACCAGACATCTTTACTAACAGAGGACCCCGTCACCTACCTAGCGTCTTCAATGCTGGGTCTCGGATGCATTGATCCGAGAGTACCACTTAAATAGTACTCTCCTGACGGTGGAGACTTCCATGCACGTCCTCCAATCCGCCAAGACTCTCCAGTCTCCTGCTTTGCAGCAGCCACAAAAGCAAATCCATATAGCTCCTATTGCCATATAAAACCATTTCAGAAGTCTATCACCAGAACGAGAAAATGCGTACCTCCCTTATCTTAGGGAGGCGGAAGAGGTCGACACTGAGGACTTCATCCCCGCTGAACGGGGGTTCCGTTGTAAGGCCCCCGCCGGAAGTCGTTGTCGCGGTCACGCCACGACTCAACATCCTCACGATAAAGAGGATGTCCCCCCAAGGATCCAAGCCCACGCTCCCTGAGCTCTGGTCCCTCGGACCGCCCGACGAGGGCGGAAAACATACAACCAGGGACCAGTTATCACCCTTGTTCCTGAGGAGGTGCTCCACTGCCCAGTCACGGAGACGTATTGTGAGCAGGCACATACACCTGTCTGCTCCTCCAAAGCCCGCCATCCAGATATAGTGGCATCATATGTGCAGACACGTATCCCCACTGAGCTCCATCATGGTCATCTCTCACACAGGATGACACCTACCTGACAGGCACCTCTCCCTGCCCAGGGTCTTGAAACCCACCAACCCGACGTGGTGGCAACCCAATGCCTACAGGACTAGCTCCTAGAAGATTCTCCTGACGCCTACCACCCCGATGTGGTGGTGATCAACGAAGCTCACCATCTAGATGTGGCGGAAATTAATAGGCAGACACGTCTCCCTGCCAACAAAGGACACCGACTGGATATGGTGGGAAACCAACATATGCAGGGCCAGCTCCCTTCGGATGCAAGTAAAGGCTTCCCTCACGATGTGGCAGCAAACGAAGAGATAAACCGGTATATCCTAGCATGGGTTCAGATCCATTCACCTTCCCTGACACAAGAGAATTATTAGTACCCACTGAACACCGGAGGACCGAAGCATGATATTCCTACTCCGATACCAGAATGGGCCTTCATACCCATTCCATCCAAAGATGTCTCTCTGCATATCCTGGAAATGATGGAGGAGTAGGTATCAATCCTAGATCATATCTTGTAGACTTTCTAGAGTGTAATTGAATCAACGGCAACAGCAAGGACTTGGGCTTGTGAGCACGTCTCCCCAATTGAGGCGACTCATATAAGAGATGAGATAGCCACCTCAGAGCAGATCTGCATCCCTGCTTCTTCCCAGGAGGTCCATCGGCCAGATTCCACGATACACGGGCAACCAGATAGAGCATCTTCACTCGTTCCAACTGGGGACACCCGTCCATCATGGTGGATGCTCCAGAGTAGGCATATATCCCTGCTAAAAGTCAAGATGCTTGTCAGAATATCCCGGCAGCATCAAGGGACCTAATTATAAAGGAACCCAAAGGTGAAGGTTGTTATCAACAATAGACGGTCCACGCTGCCTACATGAAAGCACCCTGAACGCGCCAAAGGCAGTCGGAAAATAAAGAGCGGGTTCATGACTTCGCTCAGCTGGAATTTGGGGTTCCCAATGCCACTAAGAACATATCAAAAGCTTAGAAACCTTCCCACCCATTACCATATTATGGGAGTGGTAGTAGCGGTTGCGAAGGTCCTCCCCGTAATGTCGCTACCAGCAGCTCTGAAGGTCCTCCCTAGAGCACCTGTGGGGGCCTCCCCCACTGGCATATAATGATCGATCATAAGAGCTTCTCTTTTGATGCGAGTCACGGCAGCCCTCCACATGACCAGAAGATCGAGCAGTAAGAAGTCCCTCCACTTGCTACTTTCCACCCTGAAGGTCCTCCCCAGGGTATACACTACAAGCACTCTCCATATAGTGGAACCACAGATTATGATAGTATTCCTCTCTATCATAGTCGTAAATGCAGAGGCCCTACCCACAGTGACGTCTCATCACAACAAGAAGGCCCTCCCCTTGTCGTGGCATGCCCTAAAGGTCCTCCCCAAGGGTTACATTGCAACGACACTCCGCGCAGCCATACACCATATTAGGGTTGTAGTCCTCGCCACCCAAATAATAGAGGTCCTCCCCGTACAGACATCAAACAATGAGAAGGCCCTCCCCTCGTTGTGGTACGTTCTGAAGGCCCTCCCCAGGGTGTACCCCACAGATATTCTCCCTGCGGCAACTGTAATGGTATTCCTCACCATTGCAGTAGCTGTGATGGTAGTCCTCACCACCACGACCGCCATTGCGAAGGTCCTCCCCGCAATGGCCCCAAGCAACAAGAAGGTCCTCCCCTTGTCGCAGGGTGTCTTGAAGGTACTCCCCAGGATACACATCGAAATTCAAACCATGATGGTCATCCTCACCATGATGGCAATTGTTGCGAAGGCCCTCCCTGTAACAACTCTATGCATCCAGAAGGTCCTCCCCTCACTGTGATATGCCTTGGAGGTCCTCCCCAGGGTATGCACTGCAAAAGTCCTCTATGCAGTGGGGAGTCAAGTTGTAATGGTAGCCCTTGCCATTACGCCACGCATAGCAGAGGCCCTCTCCGCCTAGACGCCAATCAATGAGAAGGACCTCCCCTCATTGCGGTACATTCTGAAGGCCCTCCCCAGGGTGTAACCCACAGGTTCACTCCCTACGGTTGTAACGACCCAAAGTTTCATTAATGGAAAATAACTCTTGATCCAGTTAAATGTCTCTTTATAAAAAATGTTTTTATAAGATGTCAACTTCTTTGGTTTTATGATAAGAGTTGTGACCGTTACATTTAAATTTGTTGAACAGTGATCACATGATTAGTATAAATATAAGGCTTTAACAAACCCAATTTTACTCAAACAAAGGAAGCGATGGCCTCATCCAATAGAATTTCCCCATACGAAGCCCATTTGACGGAGCTCGGAAAAGAGGTGGAATCCTTGGGCTTCGCCCTTGACCAAGCCCAAGCTGAGCTTCATTATGTCAAGCTTAAATGCGACTGTCTACAGGAAAAGTGGATGTTGATGGAGATTACCAATCGAGCGATGTTATCCGAGCCACCCCAAGAGTCTGTCACCATTGCACACCTTACCCTTAGGTCTTATGTGGCTATTTTAAGGGTTTATGTAACAAAAAAGTAGTACTATGTTCATGTACATTATTTTTTTGTATATAATAATGAATATAATTTCTAGTCATTTTTGATACATTAAAAATAGTTTTTAAAGTAAAAATGGTGTATTTAGTTATTATTTAATTAAGAATTCAATTTTATTAAATTAAGGGATTTTTGAATTAAATAATATTTTAATAAAATATTATTATTAATATTAAATTATTTTTTATTAAATATAAATTATCTTATAATTTTATGAATGCAATTAAAATTTTTATTAAGGTTTGAAAGCCATTTCTGTCAAAACCCGTGAATTTTCGAGAAATATTGGTTTTTATTTTAAAAGTGAAAATTAACATATTTAGAATTTTTTTAGATAAAATAAATGTCATTTCTGTAATGAGGACGTCAAAATTATCCAATGGTGAATTTTTCATAATTTTCTGAGACAGTCAAATTTTTGGGTAAAAATTAAATACCATTTAAATATATAATGTGTTTTATGACATCATAATGACCTAATGGTGATGTAATAAAATACCATAATCCTTATGTTCGACCAATATATGTTTTATCATTAAAATAATGTGATTTTGTGTTTGTTTGACTTACTTTTCAAAGCATTAATGGACACCTCAAGACATATTCAACACTTTGCCTTTTTAAATTAATTTCCATGGGAGTGTGACTCACCTCCTCATAAGCAACCTTATTATATTAAGAAGTTTGGACTTGGGCCTTATAAAATATTTTTTTCCTCTTCCCTTTTCCAAAAACCATGGGCAAAAACCATGGGATGGTTTGTGGTTTGGATTAATTTAATGTAAGGGCACCCAAACCTAAATAATAAAGAATTCCCTCACCTATCCTATATAAACCCACCCAAGATCCCACTTCCTCCTCACTAAAATCCATTTTAGTTCGTCCAACCTCTTCCCTAATCTCTCTATAATCCTCCCAAGGTGCCCCAATCTCCCAAGAAGCCTCTCTCTAGCCTTTGGAAGCACACTTCCAAGTAAGGGTTTTTTCTTCCTTTCTCATTTTTGTCAATTTTATTTAAGTTGTATTTCCCTTTTAATTTCAATTATGAATGTTGGGGTATGTTTTCGCACCTCCCCCATACTGACCTCTTATTTTTTGAATGATGGGAGACCCCTTTCTCTCTCATTAAATGCCTCCCATGTACACCTGCTACTATGCCGAAATTCCGAAAGGAACTTCTCTCTCTTCTTTTACATTCAAGCAATAATTTTGTATCATTAATCTATATTCAATCAAAATTGTTGGGACATGTATATATATGACCTCCTTACTGTCCATTACATGTAAATATGATGAGTAACCCCATTCTCTCTCATCAACCATTTTTATGAATTCTTATGGTGCGCCGTTACGCTGCCGAAATCGCACCGATTTTCTAAGCCAATGTCATTGTGTAGTGAATACCATGCCCATTTCTCTATCGAGGGTATTCACCTTTATGCACATTTACTTATTGATTGTAAAGTTTCATGTATGAATTACACATTACTTTATCATGGAATAAATGGTTATGTTTTATGAATCCATGTTTTATGATCCATGTGGCACACTTATGCATGAAATGAAATGTTTAAGAAGGGTGCGCCCTTATAGTGCTCCAATGCATTGGGTAAAGTATAGTATCATGATATGTCATGTGAAATGAGTGTTGACTCATTCTAATTCATGTGCAATGAGGGTTTACTCGTGCTTCATGTGCAATGAGGGTTTACTCATGCTTTATGTGCAATGAGCCTTGGCTCATGCTAATTCCATGTTAAGTGTTGTTGCCACATTTCCATGTTATGATTATCATGCTTTATCATGCCTTTATGTTCATGTTTATCTTATGCTCTATTGACATGCCTATTGCCTAACATGTATTTTACTCCTCATTTTATTCCATGTGTACTCCCTTACTGGGCTTTATAGCTCACCCTTTTCTTATGCATGTCCTCATGTTATCCCATGCAATGCTAAGTACGAGGGAATGTAGTGGTCATGTAAAGGAAGTTTTCAATAAAGATGTTGTATTTCATGTTTTAAGTTTTTATGTAATGATCCTGAGCCCCAAAGAAACTAAACCTCTCGATCTTATTTGTTGTATCAAGTGAAGTTTTATATAATAAAGCATGTTTAAGTTGTAATAAAAAGCAGGGTTTTCATAACGGTAGCTGTAATGGTAGTCCTCGCCATTGTGACTGCCACTGCGAAGGTCCTCCCTGTAGTGACATATCATATCGACAAGAATGTCCTCCCCCTACTGAATCAAGCATGGAAAATCCCTCATATGATGAGGCACTCAGAAGGACGGGATCGAGCATGTCAGATTCCCAGCTAGTCGCCAACGACACCCTTCTTCAATCAGAAGATGGTCTGGGGCTACGTTCATCTTCTGAACCACCTCAGAATCGCCCACATGATAATTTGATACCTACTGGTCCCACTGCCTCCAACCACAATATCAGTGAGCGTCTCAGTTGGGCCGACCAGGTAGAAGAATCACTAGCGTAGGAGTATGCCGACATGTTGCACCTGAGGAAATGACTTTCTAGGGATGATATACCAATTATGTTTTGGCCCACGACCACCTCTCAATTCGACATACCCAGAAAGTTGTCGGAAGAATGTGTGCACGACATCTGGTATAATATATGGAAAACCCTCCGCTGGCTGAAATGAAACTTCTTTCCCTGCGATGGGTATGTAGACCATGTCAAAAAGATAGGATACCTCCTGCATCACATCGACGTGGAAGCTCTTCCTTCGGTGCGGCAACCGCGACCTGAGAGGCGTAAAGGAAACCTTGAGTTAGCATGCCTCCGTGCGCTGCACCAGTTGCATCACCTCATTGGTGACACTCCAATGAGAGTCTATGTCAGGGGATGGGGAGAACATGGAGCCTTTCATTTTACTCTGCTCCCCATCTAGAAGAACCTGTTCGATATAATGTCTTGTAATGTCATCACGTCAAGACAACAATCGAGTGGGGTCCCTATTCAGGAAGGGTAACACACCCAATAGAGATAGGCCTTGAGTAAGTCCCAGAATTGTCAGGCCCAATGGGAACAAGCCATTCAAGAACTCCTAAATTAGGCCACCGAAAGCATACTGCCGGCCTCTGGCCTAAGAGAGGCCAATCAGCAGTCATTTCCTGCCTCCCTAGAATGGATTGATTCACATGTGAACTCGACATCAAACCAAGTTCACCCCCGAATGGGGGCACGCCAGATCAGGCAGGTAGTGATAGTAGTAGCCACTGCCGCAATCCAGGGTCAACCCCAGCCTATAGGGCTGGGATCATTTTTAACAAAAAATTCCCCCATAAGACTAATAAAAATAGGAAGAGACTCAACATCCAAGGAACGGAGCCAACCCCATCCCTTAGATATGGGGGAATTTTTACCACCTCAACAAAAACCTCCCCCACGAGAATCATTATTCTACCGTCTGGGTAGGACAGTCGGAAGAGGGGGTTTCTGCCCTATCCTGTCCTTTGAATCATCATCCCCTCCAAGAGGGAGGCGTACCGTAAGGACGCATCAAAGGACTCTCCGTGTCACCCTTCGTCAAGGAGTCCAAAAGATGTCCCGGGACATGAAAGGGAAGATGAGTAAAAGGCATGGGATATCCTCTTCCTATTTAGAAGAAGACATATCCTCCACCCCGCGATACACATCCATCAAATCCATAGAGGTTAACCCCAAGGGTAACACCGAAGGTGATGCAAATCCAGGTGGATCGGGGGACGATGGTTCCAGTCAGGTTGTGACTCACAATGAACCACTAGGTGTGCACACCTGGAACTAGAGGGCCACCCTAAATATGGCCGCCCCTCCAGCTAAACCTCCTCCTCTCACCCTGTGATCTCCCATCAAGGATAAGAACAAAGGACCGGTTACCCTTAACCCACCTCCTTCACTTGATAAAAACAAGCCACTTACGCTCGAAGAGAGATTCACTTGACATGAAGAGGAAATAAAAGAATTGAGGTGGCTTAATGTCGAGCTACTCCAGAGGAACCGTATTATTGAAAGCGTGTCCCAAGAAGAGCCACACCTTGCACTCTCAGTAAGTGCACCTCAAAGACCAAGGTTTGCCCAGAAAAATTAAGCATGGTTAGGGATCCCGCCCAATGAAAAGCCCGGCCCGTCCAACTACCTAAACGTGGATCCGGATGAATACCGAGACTTCCCTCCACTCAGGAAGCAACCAGAGAGAGTAAGTCTGAACCCTCCTAAGGTGTCACAAACGGCACATGCACCCTTGGTACCGACCGAGCTAGATCCTGTAGCAATGCCTCGGGCTACACCTGCCCAAGACCGGGCCCAACAGGATGTTCATCAGGGTCTCACCAACACCATCGAGGCACTAACAGCTCGATTGGAAGAGATAGACGATCGACGCACCCGGATATAGCTAGAGCGGAAGCCCTACCCAGATTGGGTGAGCAACACACCACCTCTACCCAATTTTGGGAGCCCTATATTCCCTATTTTCAGTTGATCAGGCGATCTGGAACAACATTTGATGCACTACGCGTCTTATTGCGACCCTATGATGGGAAATCCAGAACAACAAGAAGCAGTGAAATGCAGATTCTTCGTACGGACCTTGTAAGGATCTACCTTCGTTTGGTATATGAGTCTGCCATCCCAGTCAATAAAAAGATGGGAAGACCTTCGGCAACAGTTCTAGTTCCACTGCAGCTCAACGTTTCCTAAAAAAATGGTCAGCAACCTCATGAATTGCATGTAGAGGGAGAACGAGAGGGTCTTAGATTTCATCGCCAGATGGAAAGGTCTGAACTACTCTCTGAACAGGCCAATGCCCCAAGATGAGATGCTTTCTATATGCATCGATAACCTTCGAGATGAGCTGCGAACATCGCTCATACCAGTGGATTGAACCATTGGCTTCCACCACCTCTCTTCCATTTCCCAGTGAATTGAGGACTCCCTGCAGTAGACTAATCTGAAGTCTCGAATATCCTCACAGGCACCTGCAAAGAGAGCAGCTAGAGTTGAAGTGTCCTCTGTCATGCTCAAGCCACCCCTGTGCCTGCTCCACCGCTCAAGCCTCCACCAAATCGTCAAGGGTCCACTGTATATCAGCGGCCGCCTCCGCCTAAGCGGGACGATAAGAGAGAATAGAAGTGGAAACAGTTATAGGAACGAAGACACAAAGTATACTCATTCCGAGAGGACCAAGTCCGCGTCTACTTCATCTCCGCCAAGAATTGCAACTTGCTCCACCTCCCGGAGCCAAGGAAACCCGAAGATGTCGGCCATGATGATAGGCCAGATTACTGTCCCTACCATCGAATGTTGGAACACAATATCTGGGAATGATTCATCTTCAAGGACCTCCTACAAAAGATGGTAGACTCTGGGCAGGTCGAGCTGGGACCACCCCCAGCACATGTGACGTATATTTCCACCATCGACTCCGACAAAGGGGGGGTGGCAGGAATCCAATATCCATAAGGGGTAGAAATTTGATGACAGGATGACTTGAAAGACTATTAATCGAGCTCAGGGCATACTCTGAGCTCAACTACAGTGGCCGGTGTTGCCGTCAACAGCCCCTAATGCCGCACAACCGACAATATCGGCCTCACAACCCTCTATGAGCCGGTAATCCAGGCATAATCCAAAAGGTAGGAGAGAACAGAAAGAAGAGCAGTCCGCAATGAGGCCGAAGTTAGCCCCGACACTGGTGGATTTTATGCCCTCAAACTTGGTGCCACAGGCACCGACCCACCAAACGGCACCATCAGAGACAACCGACCAGGTTGATCTATCACAGGATGTGGAACTAATATTTGGTTCCATCAACATCATCCATCTTATGGAATCATTCCCTGATGAAGGGTATGGTTATGAACCCGAGTTCCCAACATGAGGAGTCAGGAGGAGGAATCGCAGAGGCAGGGGATACCAGGGGAGGCGTAGTCGCGGCCAAAACCAGCCCTATGGTTGGACCCCAGCCCAAACCGTTAATATCATGGAAACTCGTGGGAGATCCCTTCAACGGACTCAGCAAGAGAAAGAATGTCCCTCCACCTCCAAAAGCAGCCACTCCGGACCCGTCATTATGCGGTACCCATCAGAGGAGGAATAAGTTTCTAGCCACCTAGTACGCACAAACAGACCGGTCGTGCCGAATCCCCAAAACTTAGGAACACCATCGACATCTGACCCCGTGGTTGGTCCCTCCTCGTCACATACTCCATCTCACGAAGCGCCTTCTAAAACTCTCCCACCAGTGGAGAAGCGTCGGCCGCTGGAACAAAAATACGATATGCTTAAGCAGCTAGCGTCAGTACCAGCCAAGCTGTCAATCCTGGATGCCCTGAGTTTGTCATCAAACCTCAGGGAGGCGCTTATAGAAGCCCTGGTCAGCCCCCAATAGTTTCAAGCCAAGGTAGCCGCTGCCGAGATTTACCGGGCGGAGACTGGCCTGGCTGAATACAATGCAGTGATTTCCTTCACCGATCTGGATGAAGATGCCATCATGTAAGGACACATCAAACCACTATATGTGTCTGGTACACTAAATGATGTTGAAGTCTGGAAAGTCTTTATTGACAATGGCTCTGGAGTTAACCTCCTTCCCCTAAAGACACTCTGTAAGTTGGGATACAGTGAGGATGATTCAATACCCTCATCCACCACTCTGTTGGGTTATGAAATGATTGAACAGAAGCCAATGGGACACATCAAGCTAAAGAACCATTTTGGAAACCTTTTGGCCTACTCGGAATTCTTGGTGGTCCAGCAGAACACGGTGTTCAATACCCTTCTGTGAAGGCCATGGATCCATAAGCACATGGTCGTTCCTTCATCCTACAAGTAGTGAATTAAGTATTGTGTCAATGGAAAAAGTGGGACATTTCATGCTGACTAGGCCCCTTTTGAGCTCTCCTAGTCACACTACATTGACGTCGGGTTTTATGAGAAAAAGAATAAGAAGCCTTAGGTCGATGCTACTGACTGCATCCCCACTCCAAGCAGCCTAGAAATGGTTCCTGATGACCCCCTCAGGAAGCTTGGCAGAGACTACGTACTTCCCATCAACCATGATGAGGGCATGAGTTGAAGTCCGGACACGCACTCAGTTGTCCTAATGACTTCAGCCATAAAGTCCAAGCGTGACAATGTGGAAATTTCTGCTAGCCCTCAATTTGGGGGCAAATACTTGATCAGGGACATCCACGATGCCTCGCGTCCAGACTCCCAAGAGCCCGTGTCAAGAGATCTCCCATCGCCAGATCAAGAAGATGGGGATTTGGGAGATGAAGAGGAGGAAGATCTCAGGTATGCACCTCCCACATTTGAGGAAGGTATCTCCACCCCTGTGGATGAGCTCAGGGAAATAATACTAGGTACCGAGGAAGACCCGAGGCCCACTCTCATTAGTGTAGCCATGTCTTCCGAGGAGCATGAGGTATATACCTCTTTCTTAAGGAAACATCGAGATGTGTTTTCCTGGAATTACACGGAAATTCCAGGACTCGATCCCGAAGTGACGACGCACCACTTAGGTCTGCCAGAAGACCATCGGGGCTATAAACAAGCCTCCAGAAGGATTCATCCCACACATGCTTCCAAAATAGAGGTTGAAGTCGATAATCTCATTAAAGCAGGCTTCATTCAAGAGGTCCAATATACCATCTGTCTAGCAAACATTATCCCCATCAGGAAAAAGAATGGACAAATCCACCTCTACATTGATTTCAGAGATCTCAATCGGCATTGCCCAAAAGATGATTTCCTGGTCCCGATCATCAAGTAATTAATCGACGCAATGGTCGGGTGTGAGGGTATATCCTTCATGGACGACTATTCTGGTTATAATCAAATCAGGATTACCCAAGAAGATGAAGAATCCACTTCCTTCAAGGCCCCTCAATAAGTATTCTGTTACAGGGTCATGCCCTTTGGTCTCAAGAACCCTGGCTCCACATATCAGTGTGCCATGCATTGTATCTTTAAACCATTCCTGGGGAGATTTATTGAATGCTACGTGGTTGACTTGGTGGTCAATTCTAGATAATGATCAGATCACCTGTCAGACCTTGAGACCATCTTCAACAAATTCAAAAACATAGCCTAATGATGAACCCCTTGAAATGCGCATTTGGGGTTAACTCAGGGAAATTTCTTGGCTTAGTCGTATGCCATCATGGCATTTAAGTCAACCCTAAAATGAAAAATGATATCCTTTTCCTACCACCTCCCTGCAATCTCACTGATTTGAGAAGATTCTAAGGGCACCTGGCCTATATCAGGAAGTTCATAGCCAACGTGGCAGGAAAATATTTTCCCTTCACCGGGTTAATGAAGAAGGGAGTCATGTACCAATGGATAGATGACTGTAAATAGGCGTTCGAAAGCCTGAAGAAGTACCTCTTAAGCCCACCGGTGATCATGCCCCAAGTTAAAGGAAGACCTCTCCCCCTATACGTGACGACCCTAGAGCGGTCACTGGGAGCCTTCATCACAAAAAAAAATTACACCGGCTGTGAAAACAGTCTCTATTACCTCAGTCGAAGCATGATTAATGTTGAAACTCGATACTCGAACATCGAGAAGAGTTTTTTGGCCTTGTTCTTCATAGTTCAAAAATGCGACATTATCTGCAGCATCATGAAGTCAATTTGGTCTTGCGTAGTAACCCGCTCAAGTACATCCTCAGTCGCCCGATGCTGACCGGGCGCCTATCCTGATGGGCAGTCATCCTGCAACAGTTTGACATATGGTTCGTGCCTTAGAAAGCCATCAAGGGCCAGTCATTAGTAGATTTTCTGGCAGAGCACCCCTCGGCAGGGACCACCGCACCGGACGCCGAGCTACCTGATGAATACATCTTCTCGGTTCAAGAGGAGTTCCCAACATGGGAAATGTATTTCGACGGTGCATCTGAAGCCCGATAGGGAAGAGAATGGAAGATCCAAAATTTAACAAGGTGGGTTTAGGGATAATACTCACTTCCCCATAAAAAGAAGTCTTGCGATATTCCTTCCTCCTATCAGAAGGATGTACGAACAATGATGTGGAGTATCAAGACCTCATTGTAGGCCTGGAGCTCACACTCCAGGAACAAGTACTGCACCTTAAGGTAAAAGGTGACTCGGAACTGGTCATCAAGAAAGTAAATGGTGACTATTCTATTAAAAAGGATGAGCTGATTCCCCTATTTGACCATGTCCAATGGTTAATGGAGGAATTCTCCACAGAACCAACATTGACCTATATTCCCTGGTCTCAGAATGCCCAGGATGACGCATTATCTAATGCGGCTATAGCCCTAGATGACCCAAACTGGGATGAAACAATTATCAGTATTGCTCATCGTTGAATGGTCTTGTTGTTTGTTAAAAATAAGACCGAAGAAATCAACGAATTCAGTCCTGTCCCTGAACCATATGCTCTTTCCACCAGCTGGATGACCTCCATTAAAAACTACCTTCAAAGGGGATAAATTCTATCAAACAAGGTTGAACGAGAGCAAATACAGAGAAGGGAAATCAAATTTTTCCTATATGGTGGCACGAGTCATTAAGAGGTCCTCTACAAACGAGGGCTCTGCGGAGTCCTCCTCTGATGCATTGATGGAGAGGAAACCACTTCTGTCATGAATGAAGTACATGTCAGAGTATGTGGAGCACATCATCCGGGGTCCAAGCTTTCCCATCAGGTTCGAAGGCTTGGGTACTACTGGCCCACAGTGGAACGAGATTGCGAGCACTTTGGCACAAAATTCCACTCATTCCAAATTCATGCCAACTTCATACACCAACTGTTGGAGTTACTCCATCAGGAAAAATACTCCTGGACATTTTCCATCTTCGGAATGGACGTCATGGGGCCATATCCTCCCACCACGTCCAAACAACTGAGGTATATCCTCACAGCAACCGACTTCTTTTCCAAATGGGCAGAAGCTGTACCCATTAAGGATGTCAGGGAAAGAAACATTGCCAGCTTTGTTAAAGCCAATATCACCACCATATTTGGCGTCCCTCATACCATACTGACGGATAATGGAACCAACTTCTGCTCTGCTAAATTGTAGAAACTATACCAAGAATATGGTATTAAGGCTAACCACTCATCCCGCTACCATGCAGTAGCCAACAGATAGATAGAGGCTTTCAACAAGACCCTATCCAACATTCTCTAGAAAATGGTGGACAAAGACAAGAAATCATGGCCAGATAAACTCCTTCATGCATTGTGGGCTTATCGAACCACAGTCTGCACCACTACTCAGGCTACTCCGTACTCATTGGTATACAGAATAGAAGCGGTCCTGCCCATTGAGCTCCAATTTCCCTCGCTCCATGTTGCCATTTTTGATCAGTTATCCAATGATGAGAAATCAGAAAAATGGCTAGGTGAATTGGAACAGCTGGATGAGAAGTGATTTCACACTTTGCACCATCTAGAAGTATATCAGAACCGGATTGCATGAGCCTTCAATAAAAAGGTCAGTCTTCAGTCTTTCTTGAAAGGAGAATTGGTGTTGGTCCTCTGGACCCCAATGATACCCAGAAAGAAACCTCCAAGGCTGGGTCCCAAGTGGGAGGGACCATATGTTATACACAAGGAATATTCAAATGGAGAATATGCCCTGATCTCTATGGACAGGAAATCCACTATCGCTCCTACAAATGCGAGATTTCTGAAGAAGTATTTCCCCTAATCAAAAGATGTTATCGTCTGAGCTATAGGACGTTAAACTGCCAAGAACCCAATGGTCCAAACTCTATGACCCTAAACTAAGAGTATTTCATCCTCACCACATGACGTTAAACTACACAGATTTTAGAGAACTATGTACAGCTTGATTCGTTCCCTCGTAGGATACGTAGCGACACCAGGGTCCCCCATTTTGGCCCAGCCACTCCCAAATGAAACAAAGTTAAAAATTCCCTCTTCTCCTATGTACGGACCAACCCTGCACGGGGTGTATCCCTTTCAGATAACTACGAATGGCTTGATTCCTGCCCTCGTAGGATACATAGCGCCACCAGGGTCCCCCATCCTGGCCCAACCACTCCCAAATGAAATAAAGTTAAAAATGCCCTTTTCCCCCGTGTACGAACCAGCCCTACACAGGGTGTATCCCTTTCAGATAACTACGTATGGCTTGATTACTACCCTAGCAGGATACGTAGCGACACCAGGGTCCCCCATCTTGGCCCACCCAATCCTAAATAAAATAAAGTTAAAAATTCCATTTTCCCCCATGTACGGACCATCCCTGCACGGGGTGTATCCCTTTCAGAGAACTACGTACGGCTTGATTCTTGCCTTTGTAGGATACGTAGTGATGCCAGGATTCTATATCCTAGCCCAGCCACCCCCGGATAAGAAAGTTAAAAAAAATGCCCTTTCCCCCTGTGTACGGACCAACCCTGCACAGGGTGTATTCCTCATCCTTACCGCACGATGTTTAACTACACGGATAAGGAAGATAAAAAAATTCCCTTTTCCCCCATGTACGGACCAGACCTGCACGGGGTGTATTTTCCTTTAGAGAACTATGTACGGCTTGATTCATGCCCTCGCAGGATACGTAGTGACGCCAAGATTCTTTATCCTGGCCCAACCACCCCCAAATGGGGTTTAAAATAAAAAAAATGTCCCCCCCCCCCCCCCGTGTATAGCCCAAACCGGCATGGGGTGTATTATCTTTGAGAGAACTATGTGAGGCTTGATTCCTATCCTTGAAGGATACATAGTGACGCCAGAATTCCACACCCTGGCCCAGCCACCCCAAATGAAGATTAAAAAAAATACCCCCTTCCCCTTTACGG
Organism: Viscum album; assembly: GCA_963277665.1. Lineage (NCBI taxonomy): Eukaryota > Viridiplantae > Streptophyta > Magnoliopsida > Santalales > Viscaceae > Viscum > Viscum album. The sequence goes on along the minus strand of OY728167.1, from coordinate 310,804,313 downwards.
ACCAGACCCGCATGGGGTGTATTCCCCAAAAGAACTATGTGAGGCTTTATTCCTGCCATCACGGGATACATAGTGATGCTAGGGCCCCCCATCCTGGCCCATCCCTTATCAAATCAAAAAAAATCTCTCTCCACCCGTGTACGGAGCAGACCTGCATGGGGTGTATTCTTCGTCCTCACCGTATGACGTTAAACTGCATGGATTTCAGAGAACTACGTACGGATTGATTCCTTCCCTTGCGGGATACGTAGGGATTCCAGGTTCCCCCATCCTGGCCCAGCTACTCCCAAATGAAATAAAATAAAAAATGCCTTTTCCCCCGTGTATGTACTAACCCTGCGCGGGGTGTACCTCCTTCAGAGAACTACGTACGGATTGTTTCCTGCCCTCGCAGGATATGTAGTGACACCAGGGTCCCCCATCCTGGCCCAAGAATTCCCAAATGAAGATTAAAAAAATGCCCTCTTCCCCCGTGTACAGACCAAACCTGCACAGGGTGTATTCTTCGTCCTCACCGCACGACGTTAAACTGCACGAACATCATCACGACCCACCCAAGATATATGGAGAAATGATATGGGACTACTCCTTGTGCATTTGGATGCATCCTTTCCATACATCAGACTCCATGACCTGGATAATTGCGGATATTTATAACCATTCATGTCCATTAGTAGTGGAAAGTTATTGACCCAGGTAAACCATTGTATGACTATTCATACGATGCCCTAAGTAGCTCTGCATATTGATAGCCCCAGTCCCATCTACCAAAGGAAAGATTTCCTCAGGCGATACTCTTCCTAGCTCCGTAATCTTACTGGCCTCGGAGCCCACATATCATATCTCCCGATCCAAAAAATTTATGGAGCAGTGGTTTACAAGTTCTTTCCCCTCTCACATCCAAACGTTGCCAGGGTATCCCTACCTGGTTAGCCTATGTAACCACCCGTGGTTCACATGACGACCTGAATCTACGAACATCAAACCAAGGCTAGGCTACTTTGACTCAATGGACAATTGCAGTGAAGATGTTTCTTGTATGCTTGGACACCATTATCCCCATATGCCAAACTCTATGCTACGAGCTATCCCAGATTTTCATAATCATCCATGGCCATCAGAAGTGGAAAGTCATCGATCCGTGGACATCGTTGTATGACTACTCATACCATGCCCTCAGTGGCTCTGCATATTGATAACCCCCGGCCCGTCTACCAAAGGCAAGATTTCCTCGGGCGATACTCTTCCTAGCTCCGTACGCCTACCGAGCTTAGGGCCCTCACACCACATCTCTTGATCCAGGAAACCTCAGAGTAACAGTTTACAACCTCCACCCCCACCCTATTCAGAGTATATCAGAGCATGTAAACTCAGTTATCCCTCAGGTGACTGCAGAAATAGTCACCCAATGGCCCAATCTCTATGACCGTTAAACTAAGAGTACTTCATCCAAATCGCACGACGTTAAACTGTATGGAGTAAAGGTACACCCCCCGTGCGCAAGATAAATTAGCATAGGGAGATCTCTGAGCTTTAACAGCAACTAGGGATGAATATCCTCGACATGTCCAGATATTTTCTTACCAAATGATAGACTTCATGGCTTAGACAATCACAGATCCTCATAATAATTCATGGCCATCAGAAGCGGAAAGTCATCGAACCGTGGACACCTTTTCATGAATATGCATACCATGCCCTCAGCGGCTCTGCATATTGATAGCCCATGGCTCGTCTACCAAAGTTAATATTTCCTTAGGCGATACTCTTCCTAGCCCAGTACGCTTACTGGCCTCAGAGCCCCCATATCATCTCTTCTAATCCAAGAAGCCCCAAAACCACGATTTACACCATCAACTCCTCTCCACGTTTTTGATATGCTGAGATATTCAAGCCCAGTTACGTTCTAATCAAGAGTATCCTTTGCAACTACATCCTTACCACATGATGATTAAAACTACACAGAACTTATCTTGGCCGCTTGGCATGAAGCTGCAAAGACCAAGCATTAAACATCCATGGAAATTCCTCCAACTACAAGCATTTTTACTGGTTTAAAAATGCCTCTGTCATCGTTGCACGATGTTAAACTGCAAAACATCTTCAACAATTCGCCCCATACTCACCGAATGATGTTAAACTGCATAGAATTTAAAATCCCCTCTGTCCTCACAGCATGACGTTAAACTATATGGATTTAGTAATAATAGAAATTCCCTCCATCCTTGATGCATGATGTTAAACTGCACGGTCAAACCTGCTATGGGTTTAGTCAGGAATAGAGGCTTTCCTCTATCCCTCAGTGCATGGGCCAGACCTGCACAAACCACCATCTCACACCAGCGTGAGAAGGGATGACTTCACCCATTCCTAAGAAGTTTAGCCTAGATGTTTCTTTCATATCCAGGCACCCTCATTTCATAAACCACACTCTGTACCCAGAAAGTACCGGAACCTTGTAAGCCACCCTTGGTGGTCCCGAATCTCAACTTCCCTGAAGTTTCTTGGCTATCGGGAGAATACAATCATTGATCTAAGGACCCCTTTGCATGACTATGAATACCATGCCCTCAGTGGCTCTGCTTATTGATCACCCCTGGCCCATCTACCAAAGGCAATATTTCTTTAGGCAATGCTTCTCTCCATACACCTCTTGGCCTCTGAGCCCCATGTCCATCCCGGGATTCGGAAACCCTCTGAGCTACAGTTTACCAAACTATTTCACAACCTTGCCTAAATATGGTGGAACGTCTCTGAAAAGATTACCGAGAACAAGGAAAATCCATTCCATTCTAAATAATGTCCCAGCTACATGATCTTAAATTGCGCCATGCTCCAACCATCCTTTACGCTAGATAAATATGTAGGACAGGGACCCTGCGTCCACAATCCTGATTAATACAGATGTTACCAAACCCTTTCAGACATCACACACCCTTTCTGAGCCACCCCTGGTGGTTTTCATAATTCTCCAAGCCACCCATGGTGGTTTCCATAAGCCGGACTTCCATGAATTTCTCAGGCCATCGGAAATGGACAGTCATTGACATAAGGACACCTTTGCACGACTACGCATACCATTACCTCAGCAGCTCTGCATATTGATTTCCCCTGGCCCGTCTAACAAAGGCAATTCTTCCTTAGGTGATGCTTTTCCTACCTCTGCACGCCGATACGGCTCCCATTCCTTGAGACGTGCCCTGCATATCGTTCAAATCTAAACTTGTTCTCCCCCACGTGTGTCTGAAAGGTATCGAGACATCTTTTAATCAACGAAACCTTGTCAGGGACCTCGCCCCACCATATCTGGTCAGAGATGTTCGACCTAAAACATCAATAATGATAGTCTTGTCAGCGGGACTTTAAACCGCTTACAAAAAGAGGCGCAAATCCAGTTAGGTCGAAAACCCGAAAAGGGCAACCTCCGAAAAAGTCGAGACATACCCACTGGGTCCACACTAAATGGGCCCAAGAAAAATTAGTGTATTGATGGAAAATACAAAAAGTGTGTGGGGTTTTCTCTATAAAATCCTAGAAATAGTCAAACTATGCTCACTGAGTCCCTTTGCTCATGAAAAATTTAGAGCATTGTCCAATCCCTCATCGATTTTCCGGACCACTCAACATCAGAATAACCTCCTCTTCATTCCGATCGGACCTCATTCCGAAGGGGGGAATTTTTGGGGTCCTGAAAATTCCGAAAAGGTGAAATCCAATTATCCGAAAACTTGTAAAAGGACCGAACATGTCCGCGTACCGGCTCCCAGCAACAGTACGCAACTAGTTCGACGAACCGCCCTCCTACAGACGTTTTCATTCGCGAAATGGGGGCGGAGCGCCTACGTGGGTGCGAACTAGGAAGACCACTGATGAAGCCATCCCATTCCACCATCACAGACCTCGTTGCTTGCAAAATAGGGGCGGAAAAATCCCATGAATCTTAGTTCCAAAAAATCCATGGTTGACCGAGTCATCCGCGGGTGGGGATTCCTTCATGGGCTTCTGCAAAAAGTGTTGGGTTCCCATCAATACAGCCTCTTAAAGACTCTATAAATAGCCACCAAGGGAAACCAAAAAGAGAGAGGAAAGGAAGGGTGAAAACCCATGGGGAGATGCTGGAGAAATTGCTCCTAGCGGTAATGTTCCGCGACCATCCACGGACCCCATAACGTTTGCAGATGCACCCTTCCGCATAGAAGAGAAGCCAAACTGCAAACCACATGCGGCCAACTCCTCCGAAGCTAGCCCTTAGTGGCCATTTACTTCGTGGATATCCTAGGTGGACAGCTTCTACGCAGCCCGCCTCCTCCATGACCATCTCATCTGCGGACACCCTTCGCGGACAGCCTCTCCCACGGATGCTCCTACACGGCCAGATCCTCCGTGAACACCCTCCGCGGCCATATCCTATGCGGGCAGCTCCTACGCGGCTTGTTCCTCCATGGACACCCTACACGGAAAGTCCCTTGCGGCCAATCCCTCGTGGCCATCTACTATGTGTCCAGCTCCTACGTGGCTCGCTCCTCCGTGGACACCCTACACGGCCAGTCCCTCGCGGCCAGCTCTCCACGGATAGCTCCTACACGGCCCACCCCATGTGGGGAATCCCATGCACTCACTGGTCCATACCGTGGGGGCTACGCCCCCGCCCCCAGCTCGGGTTCACTGCCGGGTTGCGGTCCTGGCCCTCCGGGCCGGTCCCTTCGCTACCGTCACTGACCCCCATGAAAAATGTAGAGTCGTGCTGCAAAATTTTCATGTCGGGTCAACATTATTCTCTATTTCAACCTTATTCCACTCTAACATTCGTCCTATAAATGCCATGAGTTGAGCTACTCCTCATGATACTCCTAAAATCCCATTACCTAACTCTCATGCTATGTTCATCCAGAATGGGCCGCCCTTGCGTAAGTCCCACACCAACCATTGCTCGGTATCTCCTACCTAGTCGTCCTGACAACATGACGTTAAACTGTATGGACCTCATCCTATCCAAATGACATTAAAATATATGGAAATAGTCCTCTCTAGATGACTTTAAACTGTAGTTCACCCTATGTTCCAAGCATAGGATGCCTCTTGATCCAAGCAAGATATGCCTTATGCTCCAAGCATAAGATGCCAGCAGTCCTCTCTACATGACTATACACTGTAGCATGCCCTGTCATTCAATGATAGGAAGCCTCTTGTTCCAAATAATAGATGGATTATGTAAAAAGCATAAGATACTTCATGCCATGATCACAGTGGATTAATTTCAAGAGCGTTGGAATATATTCGAACATTCAATCACTCAACCTCACACTTTGTGTGTCCTTTATTCGGATATCCATACTCTTTCATATCTAAAAGGACCCCCTAATGGCCTGGTACCATGTCGCATTGGACCACCTACCGTCCTGGTCCAACTCCCGTGAAGGCTTTGGGAGACACTTTGAATCAGGTCCTGTGTTTCGAACATGGTAAACAGTCGACCCTCAATTGTTTTTCCCCATTTCAGGCTAACACGACATGGATACTGTGTTTTGAACACGGTCAAAAGTTATCCTCCATCGTTACACCACCCACACCGTGTTCTGAATGTCAGGCATGTGATTCACACTTTTCAACTCCCTTTGTTCGAACTGATTCCAACGCCCTTAGTGTTATACTGCTTGTACACTAGCAGATAAGTGTAGACCTCAATTATATTCCTTGACCCACCCGCGAGTTGAGATTCCCTCATGACTAGACATGAGGATGACACCCAGTCAGAATCCATGCGTAAGCCCCATCCATCAGTGTTGTTCCTTAGCAGTACATGGGAATCCCTCCTGGATTAAGCCCCACACCATCCTCACTGGAAACCAATGACTCTTCTCCTTTCAACATGGGATGTTCATTGCTCCACTACACGACTTATACCTTCTTCTAACATTAGGGAGAAGGAGAGTCTAGTGGTACCAGACTTCTTCTCCGCTCGTTGACTATCTCCCCGTCCCTCGGTAGGGAGAAAGTGCGAGGTTAGCCAAGTCTGTTGCATTCTATTGTTTCTCACACCGATCATGACTCACGTGGGCTTAAGGATTTGTGATGGTCGTGGCATCCGCACAACGACAGTGGACCATGCGAACTACATGGACTTTTATCCCCTATCTCGGGGTACGTAGGGAGCCTCCACAAGGTTCAAGCCCACCACCCGGCCGTTCCGACTTCAGCTGACCATTTCCAACTAGGAGTAATCTGTGGATACTATGATTGGGTATAAACCAAAGATTCACGAACAAATGAATACATCTTAAATCTATAAGAGAGTCCTGGAATAAGCAATAATTCCCTCCAAAAGGGTGTGATGAGCCCGACTTCCCATCCTCCCGACCAATGTGAGTTCTTAAGCATCGCTGGCCAAATCACCCAGTGAACGCCTGCCTTTGGAGAGCAGGTCCACGTATCACTGGATATGGAACTGTTGGGTGTTTCGAGATGAAAACGGTGCACATGATATGAGTGATTAAGCAGAATCCAACCTTCTCTAATCAACCGTCAGGTAGCGCACGTTTTTCCCCATGATTTCGTCGTCTTTGTGAAACAACGACATAAACAGATATTTCCTCCACAATAACTATTTTACACTCCTTAGCTTCTTATAAAAGTTTTCAATGGGTTTTCAACGAAAAATATTTTATGTAAAATATTTTAAATTTTTCATTTTTATTTTTAATTTTCATCTCTCATCTCTTGATTGATTTTATGGATATTAGTTTTCTCTTGAAACATTCAGTTTTTTGTGATCATTTTATATTACATTTCCATTAAATATCTATATTATTTGTATCATGGATATTATTATTTCCTAAAATATATACCATTTATAAATATGGTATTTTATTTTAAAGGTTATTTTATTGACTGGGGAATTATTGATAATCCGTATTCTTTACTTTATATAGAAATTTGTTGACAAGTGATATTTTTCATAAATTAAATCAATCATTTGATATTTAAGGAATGCATTGGACATGTAGTGACTGGTAGGGATAGAAATTATATAGCCTCTGGTTGTATCGATAGGTCTCATGAGATAGATCAGTAGGCCAAATTATGTGGGTCTTTTCCTATAGTTTTGAACAGTCTTCACATTAGTTCTAGAAATTAGAGATATCATGATTTCAGAAATCATGAAATCCAATAGTATGAATTTGTTTCATTGAGAATTCAGTTATTATTATTATCCGTAATATTTGTACATTTATATCATCCATATATTTATTTATTTTTATCAATTTATTGATTAAATGGGATTTGTTTTATGTTACTTACCTTTCAATATTAATTATACTGTATTTACTACTAATAGCTTCCGTTGTATGTAACCGTAATTCCCTATAACACCTATGAAGGGGAGGGATGAATAATGGTGTCAAATTTTTCTTTGAATGAGTCAGATCATTTTCTTACATTAGTAAGAACTTTTTAAACTTATCTTATGTAATTTTTCAATTACCAAACACGCATATACAGATATAGAAATACAACATAAAAAATTTACTTGGTTCAACACTAAGGTCTAGTAGCATGAGCATACACTGATAGTGTTTTAGTTATACATGAATATAATAATATTCACTAGATATCATGGCTTAAAATTTACCATACCTGGTAACTATATTCTAGGAAAACAACCTTTACAAGAATTTTAGAGATCGCTACATGCCTCCCTCAGATTAATTCCATCAAATCCCACTTTATCAATGCTTTGGGTGAATTCTTTATCAGTTTATTGACTTGAAGGTAACTTCTATATCAGATAACATGAGGGTGAAGTTTTAAATTATGTAGATCTTCTTGTTATTATTCAATAAATTTCAAAAACAATCCTATGATCAAGTGTGGTCGTGTAAGTATTTTTTCAAAACACCCTTTTCGTGAAACCCCCTTTTGGTTTCAAATCAATGTCAGCTTTTTATAAACTCCTCACTTTTTAGAAACTCCCAAATTTGTCAAAAGTCAAAGATTTTGTAAACCTACTTAACTGAAATTCTTTATGATCGATTATTTCTAAAACATTCTTTTCATGAAACTTGAGTTCACATAAATTCAATGATTCATGTAAGAATTACGTTCGTATAAAACCTTTGTGAAATTAGAGCAATCATCCCTTCTCCAAATTTTTTTGATGATCATATTATGAGAACCTACCTATTTATAGGTGTGGGTTACCCTTTTTTGAAACTATTCGGCTTTTATAAAACACTATCATGCTTGAAAAACTTGTCACTATGATATACCAACATCAACATGTACTTCACAGAACTCCAATTCTTAATGAAAATTTAGAGAAATTTTACATTTTCAAAACTTATTATAATCATATAAATTACAACCTTTTAAAATTTATTATGATTATTTTAATATTGTAACTTGCCATCGTTTTCTTTCGAGGATCATAAGACTTTCTCAAATCATTATTTAACAAATATCCAACACTTCACAACACAAAAATTTCATGAATTTCATGCCATTTCAATATTTTTATGAGACTATCCATGAAATCCATCTTTCATAAAACCTGTCCCATCCTCTGAATTTTAGACCCCAAAATTTTGGAAAACACTGGGAAACGACACCATAATAAAAAATGAATCCACTTGCATTGCAAGATCACTTGAATTGAAGACTCCTTGATCAACCCAGTGTGGATTGATGACAAACAAAAAAAATCCATTTCCAGATATGAATACCCTTAGTTCCAATAGAAACCCTTACTGAGAATTTGATCTCAACCTCATTTTTTACATTTTCCTATGTTATGAAGAATAAATATTTTAATTGGTTTCAATGTTGAAAAATATTTAATTTTTTATCTTTTTCTCCCAATGTAAATGGGTATCATATATGTATCTGGTTCTTTAAAAGAACTAAACTATTTGGTTCTTTAGGATGTCATCTCTTCTATCTTATGCCAATTTTATAATGTAACCACTGGATACTAGGATACTAGAGTTAGGGTCTTAAAAGTTGGTATTATAGGAAGTTTATTAGGAATCTTGGGAACTATATTTTAAATGAATGTAATTGACATGATAATTATGATAATCCCTTATAGTTCTTGTGAAATTTTAGAGAGATTTTTATTTAATGCCTCAATATTCTTGATAATTGTGAGATATCTCTAACTGTTCCATTATTTAGTGTTATATGTTAAAAAATTAAATATAATCCACACCCATGGTCAATATAGGGATTTACCCACTGATAAAACCAATACAGTTAGTGTTGGGGATGAGTAGATCATGACCATATTAGGGAAGCTAACCTTGGTTATGTCCGATAACCTTTCACATATAGAGAAACATGATGTTCCACATCATGATACACCAATATTGTATTGTTTAATATAAAATATCCTCCATATTTAAGTGGGAATATTAATCAATTTATATCTAAGAAATATTTCATGTTTCTTGAAAAGATATTTCTCACTTTGGGATTCAATAAAAGGGAAACATTTATGCAAGTAGTGTATTATCTTAGAGGTGATGATGATCAGTTGTGGTTGTTTATCCAGGATACTAAGGAGGAGGAATAAATCTAAAATATTTAGTTGAGGTATTTTAAAGTAATATTCTCCAATAAATACTTACCTAATGAGAAATGAATTGAAATGAATATAAAGTTCATATGATTAAAGAAAAAGGATGAATAAAGTGTTGTAGAGTATGAATCTTCCTTTACAAGACTATCAAGGTATGAAATGGATTATATACATAATATAAATAGAAATATTGACCATTTATTTTAAATCCTCAATCTAAACCTCTGAAGGGAATTGGTATCTCAAAAATTTCATCATATAATGAAATAGTGTTTATGTGCCATCAAAAAATAGAAGGGATATTTTAAATCCTATATCTTTAAGGGAAATAAATATAATAATAGTTTATCTACGATCCATGAAAAAAGGTAAATAATTATATAAGAATAAGGGAACAATGAAATTACCATCATGTGGAAATTGTGGAAAGAAACCTCCTGGAAAATACTTAAAGAGAACGGGAGTTTATTACAAGTGTTGAGATAATAATCATTTATCTAATGAATTAAAGGGGAATAAATAAATAAATTGTGTATAGAGATTAAACTATATATAAATGGGGGATTATTCACTCCAATTCCCCAATATTCAAGGGAACATACTATAGACTTGGATAAGGGGATAAGGTCAAGCTTATGTGATCACAACAGCTAAGGTTGAAGTTCACATTGATGTGGTGGTAGGTAATTTAATCATGGACTAAAATTTATCCAATGATTTATTTGACTTTGGATCATTTTAATCTTTTATATATTTCATGTTTTCCAAGAAAATTAGATATTTCCCTAACACCTTAAAAAGAGAGTCTTCAGTCAAAACTCCTTGTGTAAATCTCAATGCAAAAAGGATGTTTTAGGAAATTCCCATCATGACACATAAACATGACCTATTTCAATAATTTATCATTATACCTATGGTTTATTTTTATATAATCCTTGGTATGTATTTCCATTCATAATATAATGTGATTTTTTTACAGAGTGAAGGAGGTTATGATTCCTGATGAAGATGTGGAATTCATTATCTTTAAAGGGGAGGCTTAATCACTTGAATCATGTTTAGATCCCCATCCAATAGATCATATAAATTATATTATTATGGAAGAATAGAATATAAAACCTATATATGGAAATTTTAATATTAAATTATAGGATGTACCTATTGTACATGAATACATTTATGTAATTCCCCAAAAATTTAAAGTAGGAACATTATATTCAATAGTGTATATGACATGTAACACCAAGCACGTAAGGTAATATAATACCCCAAGACATAATAATATATTTAATATTTAAAAAAAAATCAATATAAGATATCACTTTAAATGAACATGATACTGAGTTATCATATGTTGTACATAAGAACAAGTTTCTTCAATGGCTTGCATTACACAAAAGACTGAGTTTTACCAAAAATTAATATATTATTAAAATATTATTATTTAATATAATAATATTTAACCTCTCCATTAAATAAGTGATTATGATAGTATTAAATAACTTATTAAAATATATGTTTTACAAAAATATATAATGAATGAGTAGGTTACCAATTAATTAGATATGAAAATATAAACCAATTGAATATAAAAGACATATTATTACTTTTATGCTCACAAATTTTTTTTGTCATAATAAATTAATTAATTAAAATTAGTGAAATATATTAGTGAAATATATGTTTTATATATTAAATAAAATATTTTTTATAATCGTCCAATAGATTTGATACACATAAGATCATAACAAACTCAATATTACAAATAAAACCCAATATTTTTATTAAGGTACTTTCACTGCCTTTTAATGGAGAACCCATTTTAAATCAAATTTTTGAACCTTTTATAAATATTATATTTCAAAATAAAATTAATCATAGAAATATGAACTTAAAATTTTTGTTATGTTTAATTTTATGTACTTTTATGTGAAGTTTATTTTTTTAATGAATAGTGAAAAATACTAAAATTTTATTCAAAACTATTTTTCATACAATTTATTTATAAGGTAAAATTACAATTTTAATTTTTTTTAAAGTTTAATTGAATAATATTTTTATTAATTAATAAAATTTATGTTATTAGAATAAATGGTACTTTTAAACAGATTATAATAACATAGCAAACTTTATGACGTTTTTACTTTAAAACCCTACTTTTCTCATCCCATCTGTGAGATTAATTTAAATTTAATTTATGCCACTTATGTGGTTAAAATTTGGAAAAATTTATTCCATATTTGGAAAAAGCATAATTTATCATGTATAATGAGGTTAACTTAGATTTTGACCCAAAAAAATTAGTGAAAGTATTTAAAATTAATTACAACGATTAAGGTTAAATTATGCTTAATAACAGACTAAACCATAACCTTAAGGCCCAAAACGACTTATACACTTTTCCAAAATCCTTTTTATTACATATTTTGACCCTATAATCCCTTGGATCTACTTTTGATTATTATTTATCCACTTATAATGAAAAAATGTGGGTGGGGTTCCTTTCATCTAAAATATTACAAAAGTTCCACTCCTCCTCCATTATAAATGGCCTCCTTTCCTCCCACATCAACACACCTCTCAAACCACTTAGGTTCGGAAAAATTTTGACTAATTCACTCCCCAAAATCCCTCCCTTACTCCTTTATGCCACCATTTGGGCATAAATAATTCCAATTAAGTCTTTTGGTGAAAACCAAAAGGAGTTTCCCTATTAATTAGAAACATCTTTCTTAAAGATACTTAATTTTATCTCCATTCTCCACTCCATCAGATAATATTATTCCATGTATATATATAAAATAAATTATACTCAATATACTATGATGTTTTTATTCTAATGGTTCAACCTACACTTACACACACCTTCATCTAATGGATAATGAACATATTGTTTATGTGTACAACGAACTATCATCTCACGAATTGATGATTGTTCATTTTTCCATTACCACCTCTCATGGTGGAAATTTTGATAGAAACTCTTTTTATATATGTTATATTTAATATTTATTATTCCTTTAATCTTATTTAATTCTTTTACAACACATATTTTTATACATTTCATTTTTTTGTAAAAATGATAACATCGTTTGTGGATGTGCAGACTATCGCTCCCTCAAAGCGATGTGATTCGTTCACACTATATATAGAGTGTATAAAAGACTATTTTAGTTAAAAATATATGACATAAAAACATTTATAAGGTATTAATAACATAATTATATTTTTATAAATTTAATATATATCATTTCTTTTATTACCCTTTCACACACACATAAAAAGTGATAATATCATTCGTGGACGTGTAGACTATCGCCTCCTCGACACAATGAGATTCCTTTTACATAATAAAAATTATATAGATAAGTATATATGATTAAATAATATTTTATTATGATATAATTATCATTATTTAAATAATTAAGTTTCATACCTTCTTTCCTAAACGATCATTGAAAAATGGGAATGTCAATCATGCGTACGTACCACTTACCATCTCTATGATTATAACATCAGTTCATTTGTCATGACCATATTTAATGATTGATTTTAAAATTATTATTAATGTATAAATATAATAATTATTTCATGATTATTATTCTGTAGATTTTATATAATGACCTATTTGACCATAGTTGAGCATCAAAAGTTTTTTTTGACATATAAACTGAATATGGTCAAAACACCCAACATAAACTTAGTTGATTTAGTTATTGTATAAAAAATGGTAATAAGTGAAATAAAAGTAATGATAAGAATGAAAAAGTTTCTCAATAATGTAAATAATTATCATAATTTTTTTATTCAAGAATACGAAGACACACGAGATAAGTCTGATTCAAGGTAATATATTTTCATCTCACTTTTTACATCCTTGAGAGAAATGTCATGTTCACCATTTACATATTTTGTGTAGTGAAACTACTTTACAATTTGATATAATATATCATGATTTATTTTATCTTCATGGTATTTAGAACATTCATTTAATATTATTCCTTCATGAGACTTATGATTTAAAATATTTCAAAGTGGTATGGGACACTTTGGGATGATTAAATATTATTTTACACAAGACTAATACAATGGTATTTCCATTTGAGGAAATTATATGACCATATTTAAATAAAACCTATTCATACTCTTATGGTTATTCATGACCGTTTTCAATTATTTGTTACATTTTTCTTCTCTATGGCACTCAAAGTGTTTTAGAAAATGCTTTTAAGAAAACCTGACTTTATTTCTCTCTATAGTCAGAGAACCTATTTTATTTTAAATACCATGTTTTATTAAAATGTTTTGAAAAATTCTTAAATAAATAAATTTTTAATCTTTTTGTATTTTACTCATGTTTTAAAAGGATTCTTCTTGTCTCTTTCCCAACAAGGCAATTGTCAAACCTTTTTACCACGAAGAAGTAATGATCTTTTACATCATACTGAGAGTACATATTTACTCACCATTATTTCCTTGAAGATTCATTTTTCTATTTAAAAGGTTAATTTTTAAAGAAAATGTTTTGAAAAGTGAATTTAAAATAAAAGGTTTTCCAAAAAAAGGCTTTATTCCTCAAGAATAAATTTAAAAGATATTTTTTTTCTATTCATCAATGACAACAACCCTTATTTTTACTCCACTTGGGAATTTTTGAAATGATACCATCCTAATTCTTCCTCTAGATGGTTTGTTATTAATTTATCTAAGGATAGTATTCAAATTCACTTCCTTGAATCTTTTTTTATTTCCCATGAAATATCAAATCTCCTATGATTATTGAACATTTAATTTTCCCCTAATTATACATTTCATTTATCAAGGATATTACTATTTCCCAAACCATATACCATTTTACATAGGAAGTCTATTTTGATAGTTATTTGATTATTTGGGGAAATATGGATAATTCTATATTCATTATTCAATATGATTATTTGAAAAGGAATGTTATTTATTTTGATTATTCGATATGAGTAATTATTTGGACTGGTAATGATGGGTGGCACCCAGAATTTATATAGCTCTTCAATGCATCAACAGGTTCTCATTAGACAAACTAGTTCTATAAATTAAATGGGTTCATATCTATTGTTTTAAACAGTCTTGTGAAAGGTCTTGATGGTATAGGTTTCCATGTGCCTTAAAGATGACATCCATTGAGAAATCATTTCCATAATATAGATCCAGTTATTATTCATCCATGATATTTTGTGTTGACATATATATGGATGCATTTAATTTTCATTTCATTGATTAGATAGCATGTGTTTCAGTTACATACCTTACCATATTTAATTTTCTTTATCTAGTTATTTAAATGGATTGTGTTTCTAGTAATTACCTTTCCATATTGTTTATGCACTTCCAGTATGTTTATTAATTAAACGGAATGTGTGTTTAGTTATTTAATTTTCCATATTGACTATTCTCATTGGTTCATTATTTCTTTCACTATATTTTTTCCTTACTGAGAATTTTTCCTCACCATTATTATGTTTCTTTCCACAGGAATCCAGGAAGCATACTATGAATGATATATAGGGATTTACTTGATGGATTAGAGTTATCCTCAAAGTAATATATTTATAAATAAGAAAAAAAATTATGTTGTAATTAGTGGAGTCATATTTAATACAAGAATAATTTATGTATCTGTTTTACCAAGACTACAAAATTGATCGGTCCTTCGGTGCTTGATTCATTGTAATCTTGTCAATGTAATTTTATCAGACCCTGGATCAATGCTATCTAGGTTCGGGGCACTACAATTGGTATCAAAGGAGGTTTATTAGCAACCTTAGAAACTAGATTTAGGAAAACCAATATTAGATAATATATCCCTATGGTAGAATATGAGGATAAGTATAGATGAAAACCCAAAAAATTTGTTATAATATAGATTATGTGGGTCTTCCAAGAAATACCTCCCTATTTGCGTAATACAAGGGGACATGGTTCTGTACATATGTACCTAGGAGTAACAACTCCAACAAGGTGTTCTAGGCTAGAATCTGGGAAACCCGGTACATGAAAATGGGCCTTACTACACACCTGATTTAACACTCTTGGGGTATATGTGTAGGAAAATTCATAATTTCTTTATAAACAATTAAAAAAAATTGACTAGATAATGAAAAAAGATGATCATGGCTAAACCTAAGGTGTTTTAGATTTCAAAATAAGGTTTCATGATTTATATATAATATAAATGATTATATACTTTTCTCACTATCACTATTGTTTCTCACACTATTCTTTCTGGTTTTAGTCAATGCCTAAAACTCGAAGGATTCAAGTTATCATTGAAAATAAAGGACAAGGTGGTGAAAACGAGAAACCAAATGAGGTTTTTAAAGGATTGAAAGATATTTATGTGACCAGAGGTCATCACAACCCTAAAAATTAAATTTATAAACCTACACTAGTATAGTAGTGAAGGGTCAAACCACATCGAAGAGTAAAAAAGGCATTTGAGTGATCAAGTTATTCAAAACCTACCCACTGTTGTTAATAGTTGGTAAAGTATATTTTCTTTCAATTTTTACTATATTTTATTTTTATGTAAAGATAGTAATGATGAGACTAATTTTAAACAAAATAACTTGTTGTTAAAGGGGAAATAATGAATAAGAAATGAAGGTAGAGACACAGGAACAAGATTTGGAGAGATGCTTGAGAAAAAGTAATACTACTGGTTTCTTGATTTCATATTCACATAAATGATAAATGAATTTGAAACCTCATTAAATTATCGGTTTAACCTTCCCCGCTAAAAGAGTGAAACCGCAGTAGAATGAAACTTTGAAATTTTCCTCTTCAAGAACATTCATACAACAAAATGATTTGAAGACATGTAAATAGAAACAGTATTGATGAGAGTTTCTTAAGATTTGGAAAAAAATTGAGAACTGTTTCCATGATCTATCTCGCCAAAAGATCATAGAGTTATGAATTAATGAAAAAGAGGTGAAAAAACATTTGAAGTTTTAAGATTTAGAATCAGCTTTTCTAGTTGATTTTGATTCTTTGTTGAAAGAATTTAGTGAAGGAGATTAAAAAGATAACCAACAGGAATTAAATTTCCCAAACTAAATTAAATAACCAATATTTATTGCAATTAAAATATAAAAAATTAAAATTATAGAGAATCAAAAGAAAAAAAGAAGAGATAAAAATTCTCCCTTGATTGGTTGAATTCTGTCATCCTCCTCTTGGTTTCTCAAGGTCTCTCTCCTCTTTCTACTCGTCTTCATATCTAGGGGTCTCTAAGAAGTGGGTGATGAAAAATGAATGAACGATATATGATTAGATTCCCATCAATGTCTGAATACCCCTCACTATTGTTACCTATGTAAATTTAAAATCCTTCGTTATACTCTGCTTTCTCACCGATGTTATCACCGACTTAATTTTGTATCCTCCCATATCACCACACATGTGTACTTGTCCTTTACAACATTTGTGTCTTTAGCATCTCCCATGTAACAAACATATTTAGGTTGTTGGGCTGAATTTGAATTTGTACCCAGCTCCTATTTGTATATGCAAAAGAAAACAAAGATCTTTTAATATAGTTTTTAATATAAAAATATTTCATAAATATTTACTTATTTAATTATTTATTATATTAAAAATATTAAACTCTTATTTTATTATTATTTTTATTAATTATTTTTTTATTATTTAATTTCATTTAAAACTATTATTAATTATTAATTAATAAATTATTTAATTAACATTATTTAAAGTTAATATTTTTAATATCGTTATAAAATATAATAAATATTATTATTTTTAAAATAATAAATTTTATTAAGTTAATTGATTTATTTTATTTAATATTATTAAAGTAATTAATTTATTTATTAAATTTATAAATTATTAAGATTAAGATAATTTTATTAATTTGATTAAATTATAAAATAATTTATTTAATTTAATTTATTATTTTATAAATAATAAATATTATCATAATTAAGTATTTAGTTTTATTTAATTAATTTATTTATTTTTTATTGTCTCCCCCCTCATCTGTGCGCAAGGGGGTTGCTTCTTCCTCAGTAAGCCATAAGGATCAACTCCTCCTTCTAGCATTGGATCTAGCTTGCACTCTATCTCCATTGTGGCACAATATTATTCAACCCGATGGTAGGGATTCTAGCAATGGTGAAGCTTGGATGGCAGCGGCACAGGCACGACAAGCTCCTTCAACAACAGTGGAGGCTTTAGATCTTTCTCTGGGCTATGATTAGGGTTCTCCAGGTGTACGACTTGTCTTAGGGTCCAAGTTATAGATCTGTGTAAGAGGGGCATCGATGAAGGTATGATAGCAGTAGTGGATTTGTGTTTGAGTTACTCACGAGCGGCGACAGGCACATCCGGTGGTTTGATGGGTCTCAAACGGGTTGATGTATTTATTTGAGTATGTTTATAAAATCTATGGGTGCGAAGGATGGGGATCTTCATATCTGGTTGATGGTCGGTCAATATTAGTAAGGTGATGGTTAGTTAGGATTTGTGGTAGTGGGTTGTGATTGATAGTGGAAGATTCATCCAACAGTGTCATAGGACATAATGAAAATAAGCATGACTATGTGAAGGTATAGCACTGACGGTGAAAGTGGATGCTTGAGGTGGACGATGTCTTGTTTTTTAGAGCGGTGCGAAATGAAATGGTGACTTCTAGTGGAACAGGCAGTGTTTGTGGGATACGGTGGCTTGAATTGCAACGATGAGTCAGGGAATCGCCATTGTTGAGAAATCCTAGTGGTATGAATCCAATAGTGAGTGGGAATCGCCATTGGATAGGGAGTCAAATTCTGTACTCCTAATAGTGAGTTGTGTTTTTTTTGGTAAAGGAAGATCCATAATTTGGAAGCCAACCATGGTAAATGTGGTGTTGACTTAAATAACTTATGGTGAAAAATCTGCAAACAAAAAATAAAAAATATCAATTTAATAGCATTAAAAATTAATAAAAATTTAAGAACTAAATTAATTAATTAAATGTGACATCCCAGACCCAGATGCCACTTGATAGGTGACCCATGTCTGGTGGGCCACATGGACTCAAGCGCATCTCTTTGAATGTCAGAGGCTTCCGACAAGCAGCGTGGACCTAGGGCGTGTCCATGGGGAGTCTATTCCCTCATTAACAATGTGTAGCACATTGGGTGAAAGTAAACATAGGTAAACAGCGGAAGAAATATAAATAAATAGAAGGCACATCGAAAAATGGGGACAACAAAAACAATAACTGAACAACAGGAATAGAATTCAACAACTAATGATATGTCATGTTACTAGAAAACTGGAAAACATGGTTACAAAATAGAAGACCTAACATGTTCCACATAAGTATAAATGAAATAAAAGACTATCCCAATCATCTTGAGATCCATCTTGGTCATCTTCTATCAAGATCCTTCCTAAACAGTAAGAAATAAAGTGTTTGAAGTCGTACGCTTCCCTTTATCAACACCTGCAGTCATGTAATCTACTCTGGGTACCAAACGGTTACCAGAGAGGGTGTTAGATAAATCTCTGTGGGACACCACTAATGGTGTATATAACCTCCAATCTGTGTAATGGAAATTTAATAGATCGAAAGCATGAATATATAATGTAAATCACTACAATTTAATAAAATAACCAAGTGCCTACTTCAGCCCTCGGCTGGTGTATGCCCATGTAACCAATTCATTTAATTAAGTAATTACTAATTTTATATTGATAGGTATTGTGAGGTATATCCAACAATGACATCACCTCGTGATACTATAAATAGTTAAGGTTCCAAGATGTAACAAGGAAACCATGATCAATGACATTTAATAGTGATGTCTCAAGGTAACAACCAAGGTGACATAGACCTGAAGGGTCTCCAACTCAGTAATAACTATAGATTCTCCTAGGGTAAGATTGTAATCCAAGGAGTATAGTCCAAGAATTCCACAATGAGGCACCTATCGAGTCAAAGGTGATAAACCAAGGTAAAATGGGGCTTTGTAGAGATAGGGCCTGATGGTCTTTAACCATGGAACCTACTTGTCAATTTTGGATCTAAGGAGTGTATCCAAGTCATACTATAATGATAATGAAAGGATCATACAGTGTCATGCCAAGAATCCATTAATAGACAACGACCAGGATCTAGGTGGGTTTCAACCTAAGCAATCTATATCCTTAAATCAGAATCGGGTTCCTGAGTTTTCATGGATTTCAATAATTAGAATCCAAGGAAAACTCAAGTCAGGACATTCCTATTTGATTATGAATTCATATAATATCTCCTTCAGTTCAAGCCTTTCCTTTCATTAGTGTGATAAGGTCAAGTAGCATTCAACCTTTTTATCAAGTCATTTAGTTCAATCATTTCCTTTAATTAGTGTGACAAGTACAAGTATCATGCAACCATTTAATTATTTTAAGGAATATTCCATATTCAAGGTTCATTCTGTTACCTTCCATTAATTTGGTAAGGGGTGTTATGGATATGAAACCAATTAATCATTCATATTTAATTATCAATTCAAATCACTTAACTTGGGTGGGTCAAGTGGTGAGCACACATAGTACCTTTCATTTTTATTTTCTCATTACAAACAAGATATTTAATATAGAAATGATTACCCTTATAAATTTCAATCCAAGGCACACCCAAACAATGGCTCAAAGGTGTTAAAACACTAAAACAGAAATTAGGGCATAACATCCTACATGGGATGAATAGAGTTGCGGGAATAACCACCAAAATTTAATCACATATATGGAAATAGAATAATGATATGGTTCTAATGATTATAACCATGATATATAAATTAAAATAATGTAATCTGATGAAATCGAGGGGCCCCACATGACAAATCCAAAATCAACAAACTTGAGGGATGAGTTTTAGATCTCCCACCTTAGGGTTGTAAGATAACTCTCCTTTGATATTGACACTTGATTTGTCTTGGATTGGAGTAGATCTATGAAAATGAGAAAAATGATCACACAATGTTATCTTTTTTGAGAGAAAAAGAGTAGGAGAATGGATCAAGAAGATTCGATTAGTTATCGTTGGGCCTCCAATGTTACGAACGGAAGTTAGAACGGATCCCAGATGAAGGAGGTATTTGAATCCTTAACATTGATCTTTATAAATCCCCAAATTGAGAGTGATATTTGTTAATCCCACTAAAATATAGATTAGGGAGGAAAATGTGTTCTAACAGATCATTAAGGAAAATTTGGGCATTTTACCCAGAAAAATGGAATGGGCATGGTTTGTCTGCATGGTTTGAAAAACCATGCACCAACTGTGCATGGATACCTGGGAAGAAGGACCACTCACGTTGTTAGGGCGCACAATGGTGCGCTAACCATGAAAGGTGTCTCTATCCAAAAAAACACAATCTGCATAGTTTTCCAAACTGTGCAGCATTCCTGCACGGTTTACTCTAAACCGTGCGCTAAGACTTTTTTTCCCAAAAAGATGGGGTTCGGGCTTCGAACATTCACCTAAACCCCCTGAGACAATTTCTAAACCCTTAGGCTTCCATATTATGTCCAAAATAAATATTTAGAATAAAATTTAAAGGATCCATACCTGAGTGAAAAATCAGGTTCTTATAGTCTTTCCCCCATAAAAGAACTCATCCCTGAGTTCACCTTCCAAGGATGGAGAAAAATACATAAGAACAACTCTATACATTGGGAACATTCGTCGACTTCCCTCTACCAAGTCTCATCTTGTACTCGGTCGTGGTTTCATAGCATCCATACTATAGAGACAGACCGACCTTAGATAACCTTTGTGTTCTGATCAACGATGCATACATGATACTCCTCAAAGGTAGCATCTACATCTATCTCAACTTCCACAGGTTAAAAAGTTTGATACTGATCATCATGATACTGGAGAAGCTGTGAAACATGAAATACATCGTGCATGGCATGAAACCTCTGAGGTAGTATCAATTGATAAGCTACTAAACCGACTCTTTTTAGGATCTCAAATGAACCTATATAACTAGAAGATAGCTTCCCTCACTTTTGTAACCTTTAATGTCCTATCATAGGTGATACCTGATGAAAAACACGATCCCCAACCTCGAACTCTAGAGGTCATCAACGACGACCAGCATAATATTTTTTCTATACTAAGTAGTATCCATATGATTTCGGATCAGTTAAACATGCTCTAAAGTCTCTCGAATGAGTCAAGGACCTAGTAGGGCTGCCTAACCTACCTCTAGCCAGCAAGGGGAGAACAACATGACCTACTATAAAAGGATTTAAAAGGAGCCATGTAAATTGTTTCATGAAATCTATTATTATAGGATAACTCAATGAGAGGGATATGTTTTTCCCAAGAACTTCCAAAATCAAGGAAACGTTCTTAGAGCACATCCTCTAGAACCTGTATTGTCTGTTCTGATTTTCCATCAGTCTAAGGGTTAAAATATGTGCTTAGAAGCACATAAGTTCCCATACACTTCTACAATCCCTTTAGGAACATTGACATGAAATGAGAATCCCAATCTGAAACAATAGTACAGGGGACCCCATGGTGTCGTATGATCTCACAGACATACCGTTTTTCCAGCTCATTAACTGATAACGTCTCCCAAATAGGAATGAAGTAGGATACTTTTGTTAGTATATCAATTAAAACCCATAAAAAGTCACTACCTCTAGGAGACCTAGGTAAACTGACTACAAAGTCTATAGAATCATCTTCCCATTTACATTATGGGACTAGAAGTGGCAGTAGCAAGCCCATAGGTCTCTAGTGCTCCACCTTCACCTACTGACTGGTGGAACACCTATTGATAAAGCTTGCAATCTGACATTTCATCCCAGACCACCAATATTGGCATCACATATCTTAATACATATTCGATATGTATGGATGAACATCCCACTTACAGGTTTGGGACTCTTTCATCAACTCATATCTCATATATGTAGGGACCCAGAAACATCCATGAATAAATAGGATGTCGTCTCTATCTACAGACAAATCCGAAGGCAGTTTATCTCCTAATATACTCTCATGGAGAACTAAGCCTTCAGTATCTAAAAATTGTCTACTCTTCACCTTCTCAAGGATGGAAGAGGTAACTGTCAAGAATGATAGATAATATTGCTTGTGACTGTCATGACACTCCAGATGCAGCTCAGAAAAGAGGGCCATTAACTTCCATTTATCACTGGATTCTCGTACTTCCTGTGCCTAAGTTTTCTAACTCAGTGAATTTACAACCACATTTCCCTTCCCAAGAATATAGGCAATCTCAAAATAAAAGGATTGTAGATATTTTACCCATATCCACTATCTTAGGTTCAATTCATGCTATGAAAATATATATTTGATACTCTTGTGGTCCGTGTACACCACAAAGTGCTCACCCAAAAGATAGTGTCTCCAGAAACATAAGGCATGGCCAACTAATGCTAGATCAAGGTCGTGTGTTAGGTAATTTCTCTCATGAGTCCTAAACTTCCAAGATCTATATACAATGAATATGTATACATGAATCAGTACTACACCTAGTCCAATTCTTGATGCATCATAGAAAATGGTATAACCTATACCTGGCTCGGGAAGAATTAGAATAGGTGCTGAGAAAAGCCTCCCCTTAAGCTACTAAAAGGATTTACCACATCATTATTACCATATTAACTTTTTTCCCTTCCTTTTAAGTTCAATAATAGGTGAATCAAGGTAGGAAAATTCATGTATGAAATGCCTATAATATCCAACCAGCCCTAAGAAACACTGTATATCAAACACGTTCTTGGGATGATCCCAGGAAACTATAGCACTAACCTTTTATAGGCAAAAAAATACTTATGATTAAGATATTATATGACCCAATATGTAGACATTTTCCATCTAGAATTGGATCTTAGCAAGCTTGGAATAAAGCTGATGCTCTCTTGGTGTACTTAGAACAATCTCAAGATGTTTGGAATGGTCGCTACGAGTGTGAGAATACCCCAAGATTTCCTCCAAAAAGACCACAACAAAAGAATCCAAATAGCAGTGGAAAAATCTATTAATCAGATCCATGAAAAGGGTAGGCATGTTTATAGGACCGAATGACGTAATGTGGTACTCATACAGAACATACGTGCTACAAAAAGTTGTATGAGGTGTGTATGATGGTCTGACTCATACCTGATGATAACCCAATCTTAGGTTGATCTTGGAGAATACCTTTTATCCTTAGATTTGATCAAAGATATCATCTATTGGAGCCAGTGGTTACTAGTTCTTGACCATAATCCAGTTAGACATTCAGTAATCCATGCATAGACATAAGGTTCCATCTACTTTCTTGGAAAAAGCATAGTTTACCCCCAATAGGATGTACTAGGACCTATAAAAACATTGGCCTCTAAATCCTAAAACTAACTCTTGAGTTCATGAAGCTCTACAGGTTCCATCCTATATAGAGGAATGGACATTGGATCTGCTCTTGGAACAAGGTCAATTTTAAAATATACCTATCTCTCATGAGGTAAACCAGAAACATTTTCAGAAAATACATCCCTGAAACGATCCACTACTGAGGTAAAATCATGTTATCATAAAACCTGATCCTCCATGAAGAGATTTTTAATATGGGAAATCACTCCACCTATCCCATGATGCTATGGTCCAAATTTGGCAGCCTAGACATCCCACTCACCCTTATATAGATAACTACTGCCCTCTGGTGATGTGAAAGATACCCTACGGTGATACTAGTATAAAATATTGTGATAGTGAACCAACCAGTCCATCCCAAGAATGACATCGAAGCCTGAAATCTTGAGAACAAAGAGATTTCATATGATAGCGTAACTGCCTACCTCAAGGGGACAGTCCCTACACTGGAATATGCCCTCTTTTTGTACCCCTAATGGTGTATCTAGGGTCATTTCACCATAGTAATACTATATCTCTAGTATGAGGCTTTGGACGATGGATATACATATAAAAGAGTTTGAAGAACCTATATCAAATAAAGAAGATAATATAGTAGAGGATACAAGAATAGTACCTCGTACTGTAGAAGGTACCACAACCTGATACTTGGGTATTGGATGTAGTTCATTCAACTGACCTGATCCATGACCCTATGAAATAGATTGACTAGGATGATCATAACTTCTCTATTGGTTCTGATAGTGATTAGGGGTCTGGATACAATGGTCATGACATCCTCCTCATCTAGACCTACCGATTCTATTCCAACTTCTCACCTGATGCGGTGTAAAAGAACCCAATCCTGAAGGTGGATATGGTGTAGATACTTTTCCACTCGGGGTTGGTGGAAAGGTCCTACAGAAATGCTGGAGATGCCCCATAAATCCGCAAGCCCAACACTCCAGTGGGTCTCTATCAAACATAGGCTTTGAATTCCCTCGTTTTCTATACTAATGACATGCTTTAGAGCTATTTGAACATATACTCTGGTCATCAATGCTTTGATGAGAAACTTAGAGAGAACGCTTCCTGTCACCAGAAGAACTACTAGCCTGATGTGGAACTGGTCCCCTATGCCCTGTAATATTATTGTCCCTTAGGTTGTGCTCAGTGATAAGTTCCTGATTTACTATCTAGGAAACATTAGGCAATCAAAAGACATCAACCTGTATATGGATGGTGTACTGGAGCCCATCCTCAAAGCATCTAGGTAATGAAATCTCATCACTGGCTAGAAGTGGTGCATAGTACTGCAACTCTGTAAAACACATTGAATAATCCATAACTAACATAGAACCCTACTCGAGATGCATGAACTCTCTGTCTCTATCATCTCTCAACATCTGAGGAAAGAACTGATCATAGAAGGCTATCTAGAAATCATCCCATAACACGCCCTGATGATGACCAACTTGGGTAATCACATCCCACCATCGCTTGGCCGAATCCTGAAGCATGTATGTGGAAAACTTAACCTTTAACTCTAGAGGTGTCTCCAGATGATCACAGATAGATAGGGTGTCTTCTAGCCAAGGCTCAGTAGCCTGCAGACTGCCATCCCCTAAAAAGGTAGGAGGAGGAGGATGTTAAAACTCGCGATTTAGATCAGTAATCGTAGGTTCAATTTGTGGAGTACCATACATGGACTGCATCATACATAGGAAAATATCACGAACATGGGTATAGATGACCAAATTAGGTACAGAAGGTAGTGTCTCAAGTTTCATTCCTAGAGGCAAGAGTGTTTTATTAGGGCCCACCATGTTTGGATCATGTTCGTCACCACCCTCCTAGCATATGATATGAGGACTTCATGGTGGCATTGGACTACAATTGCCAAGCACACAACTCAGAACAAGCTTAAGAAGAAAGATAGCATCACTAGTAGAGGATGAACTCAAGAAAACTCACTACCCAAGGTATACTACCCAAACTATCCTCTTAGGCGACTAGATATTGGTAAGTTCTCAAGTATAAGTTTCATTTCATTTTACATTTAATTCTCAGGTTTAGTCCTTTACCTTTCATAAACATGATAAGGAGGGATAAGGATGTGTGACCATTTAATATTATAATTCCTATCCCATCTTATAATGGATACTCATTCCCATTGAATCATTTCCCATACACCTTATCAATGAAAATGACACCCATTTATTTATAGCATATGGCTCGAATTGGTAAATTACCCATCCCATCCCATGAGGGCCCATACACCTCATGGATTGAGATAGGAAATCACTCGATCATATCCAAGAGTAATACAAGTATAAACAAACCATCACAACATCACTCAATAATCATACACATATCTAGAAATTCAAATCACTAAAATGCACCATATGGCATGCAAATATGCATGACATTGGAATTTAAGGTGCCTATAATGATGCATGAAACAATGCTCTATGCCATCATATCATCAGGACAAGGATGAAAGAAAATCCTAAAACATAGTAATAATAAACAACACCAAAAAACATGTGAGTCACCTAATGGTGAAATAATGTCAACTGTAATAGGAAAAATCATAACAATAATTATATTTTGGGTAACATGGGACTTACTCAAAACATGGGTTCGTGATGCCCAAGCATGGTTTATGACCAAGTCCCATGCATTCCTAATCTCCAATCTATTTTCACCAAATAGTAAATAAATAAATTTAAACCCCTATGATTCCACTTTGTGACATCCTAGAATCGGATTCCACTTGATAGGTTCCCCAATATGGGTGGGCCACATGGCCTCAAGCGCATCTCCCCAAATGCCAGAGGTTGCTGACTAACAGCGAGGGACTGGGGTGTGTCTACGGGGAGAAAATTCCATAATTACCAAAGTGTATAATAGTGGGTAAAAGTAAACATAAGTAAATAGTGGATGCAGTATGAGTAAAAAAGAAGGCACAAAAGAGAATAGGGACAAGAATAACAATAACTGAACACCTGGAATAGAATTCAACAACTAATGATATTTCATGTCACTAGAAAATTGGAAAACATGGATACAAGATAGTAGTAATAACATGTTCCACATAAATATAAATGAAATCAAATACTATCCCAAGAATACCAAGCTCCAGCTCTATCATCTGCTATCAAGCTATATCCTAAACAAAATGTAATGAAGAGTTCGAAGTCGTACGCTTCCCTTTATCAAAACTTGTAGTCATGTAATCTACTCTGGGTACCAAAAGGAACCCGAGAGGGTGTGAGATAAATCTTAGTGGGCCACCATCAATATTTTTTATCACCTCCAGCCCGTGTAATCGAAATGTAATAGTGTGAAATTATGCCTATATAAAGTAAAGAAATGCAATGTAACAAAATAACAAAGTACCTACTTCAGCCCTCAGCTAGTGTCTGACCATGTAACGAGTTCATTTAATTAAGTAATTAGAAATTTTATATTAATATCTACAACGAGTCATATCCAACACTAAAATCTTCACATGATAGTATAAATAGTGAATGTTTCATGATGTAACAAGGCAACCATGATCAATGACATTTAACAATGAAGTCCCAAGCAACAACCAAGGTGACGTAGACCTCAAGGGTCACCAAATTAGTAATAAATGTATCCTGGCATGGGTTAAGAGTGTAATGCAAGGAACATAGTCAAAGGAATTCTCCAATGAGGAACCTACCGAGTCCATGGTGATCAACTAAGGTAAAAGAGGGCTAAGTAGAGACAGGGCCCGATGGGCTTTAACCATGGAACCTACTTTTAAATGTTGGATCTAAGAAGTGTATCCAATGAATCCTATAATGATAATGAAAGGATCCTATGTTGTCATATAGGCCACCCAATAATATAAAATGATCAGAATCTAGGTGGTTTTAAACCAAATAAAGTCGTATCCTTGAATTAGAATGGGATTATGGAGTGCTCATGGAATTCTCTGATCAGAATCCAAGGATAAATCAAGTCAATCCATTCCCATTTGATTATGAAGTCATGTAATATGTCCATTGGTTCAAATCTTTCCTTTCATTAGTGTGATAAGGCCAATTAGCATGCAAAATTTTTATCAACCCATTTGGTTCAAGCCTTTCTATTCATTAGTGTGACAAGGAAAAGTAGTATGAAACCATTTAATCCATTTAAGGAATATTCTATATTCAAGGTTTATTCTGCTACCTTCAATTAATATGGTAAGGGGTGATATAGATATGAAACCAATTAATCATTCACATTTAATTATCAATTTGACGCACTTACCTTAGGTGGGTCAATTGGTGAGCACACATAGTACTTTACATTATGATTTTCTCATTAAAAACAATCCATTTAATATAGAAATTCTTACCCATAGGAAGGTAAAGAAAAGGCACACTCGAACAGTGGCTCAAATATGTCAAAACACTAAAACAACAATTATGGCATAACATCCTATATGGGATGAATGGATTTTGGGCATAACCACCAATATTTCATCACAATTATGGAAAGAGGATAATTATATAACTATAATGATTATAAGAATGAAATATAAATTCAAATAACGGCATCTGATGAAATCGGTGGGGCTGATTGTACCACGATTCACTATGTAATTTTCACCCTTACAACATTATATTAAACTAAATTTGTATTGTAAATTTCCAAAATAATAACAAATTGAATTCCATTTTTGAATCATTTATTTTGTGTTTATTGATATTAAAAAGTCCAATGTTACTTTTCTTGAAAATCTCATTGAAGGTGAAGGTGATTTGGAGGGCCCATGATGATGTCCAAGAAAAATGGGCCAAACTGCACAGGATCCAAGCACACCACTGGGTTAATCCACACACTGCTACTAGACCATGCATCCAATTGGGATGATATTTTATGGGCTGGTCCAAAAGAAACCCAAGACTCATTCGTCCATCTGATGGCCTTGCCGACCTGATCGGTCCAGCACACCAAATCTGCACGGATTCAAAAGTGGTGTGTTGTGATATGTCCATATCTCGGGCTATAGGTGTCCAAAGTGAGCCAAACTTTTGGTGGATATATCCAAGAGGTGGGGCTACAACTTTTTTATTTATACAAATCGATATAATTCTGTCTAGAGGTCGAAACACCTGTGACAAGTGGTTTTAATAATTCTGTGTGCTCAAAACCATCTTCCCATTTTCCTATAAAATGGGACCTTGGGCTCCTCACTTGCATGTTTGGTCAGGAGGAAAGGTGCTGCCATTTTAGAGTCCCCAAGGAGTCTTCTCAATATACCTATTAGTTCTGGATGCTATGGGAAGTTCTACCCCAACATCTTTCTCTTCCTCCTCCCCCATGGGTTTCTAAACCCCTTGTGATGACCCGGGGAGGAACGTGATGTAAATCCCAAGATTCATGTTTGTAATATTTAAATGATCTTTTGAATTCATGGTTTTTGTGTTGTTTTTCATAATCCTATATTCTTATTTTATTGAGTTATGAACTGTTATGTCATGCTCAACTCATATGATCATGTCTGGGGGTACCCATTCATGTGATGTTTCACACACCATTCACCACTTCCTTTTCCCCCTTTCAATTGCAGTGTTTGTGTGGTTAATATTGGTCAATTGAACTCACATAAGCACTGTCAAGGCTATGTACAGTTATGTCATGGTATCAAAAATAAATAACATACAAACTTGGACAGCGCATCGAGTTCTTCGTGTGTTTCCTTGGAGAGTTTTGGTTATGAAGTCAAAAACAATTCACCCAATCATCGGCGGTGTCCAGTGAATCATTTTATGTTTTCGAATGAACCCTAGGAGTTATCCTAGTATAAACTCAGTAAAATTCTGGATCTAGGTGTTACAAACAAGTTATTAAAATATCATAACCCTATATCATGAAGCGATGAAGGATAAACATCATGAGAGTACCCCGGGTTGATCACGCTTAATTAATTCTATTAATCTCTACATTGTTTTATCGCTTTCATTTTCTATTTTCATCTTTAATCATCAAACTCACAAGTTTTAAAAAACCTCCTTCACCTTCTAAATTCATAATCAAATCCCTATTTTTAAATTAAGGATCTAAGGCTCCGTCGAGAGTTGACCAAGGGTTGCTGCTATACTGCAGAAATTCTAGTCAAAATTAAACAACTAATTTGACGTGCTCGACAACGCGATCTAATTTTGGCGCCATTTTCGGGTAGACAAGATCATTTTTTTTTCTTTATTTCCTTTTATTTATTTATTTTACTTCTTAATTAGTACTCCTTTAAATACCCCCACCCCCATTTTATTGTTTTTGTTTTTGGGTTTGTCTTTATTTTTGTTTGTTTTGGTGTGTTCTTTCTCTCTCTCTCTCTCTTCTTCTTCTTCTCCATATACCTCTCTATAATTCTGTATTATAACATTATATTATATATATTCACTCTTCTTAAGTGATTTTATCCATATTAAAAAAACAAACTTCAGAAATTATTTGCATGACCCGATCTGGTAAAGAAACACTACTTGAATTTGACCCTAAAATTGAAAAGTCACTTCACACTCAAATCAAGGCATCTAGAGGAGGTCAATCAAGTAACATAGAGGAACCCATGTTGGAACCTCAATTGGTCCTATATCAATCCAAAATTGAACCCAATAAAACCCAAGAAAACATGTCTTCAAATAATCGAACTTTAAAAGAATTGACCACCCCTGATGTGGAGTACCAACCAGCGTACATCCAATATCCCGAGGAAGCAGCCAACTTTGAGCTGAGATCAGGTCTCATCTACCTTCATTTTAAATTCCATGGACTTCCCGGTGAGGACCCTCATAAACACCTTAAGGATTTTCACATAGTGTGCTCCACCATGAAACCCCAAAATGTGTCTGAGGACTTAATCAAGTTTAGGGCCTTCCCTTTCTCCCTTGATGGTGTAGCCAAAGATTGGATATACTATTTGCCTACCATGATTGGGGGTTGGAATGACCTTGAATGACTCTTTTTAGATAATTTCTTCCCCGCCTCCAGAACGGAATCAATTAGGAATGAAATCTGTAGAATTAGGCAATCACAATGAGAGACCCTTTATGAATACTGGGAGTGATTCAAAATACTTTTCTCAAGCTGCCCCCGCCACCATATTAGTGAAAAACTATTAATCCAATACTTCTATGAGGGACTTATTCCCATGGACCGTGGAATGATTGATGTTGCAGCTGGTGGTGCCCTAGTTGATAAAACTCCTTATGCCACTCATGACTTAGTAGCCAACATGGCTCAAAATGTACAACAATTTGGTACACGAGCAATTTCACCAACCCGAGGAGTTCTTGAGGTAAGTCTTTCAACCCTAGAACAAAAGGTAGATACTAAACATGATGAGATTCATACCCTTCTATGGCAATTAGGTCAAGAACAAGGTAACTCACACTCTACTTCTATTCCATTACATTGTGGTATTTGTTCTGATAACACTCATTTTTCTGACCAGTGCCCACAACTTCAAGATTCATCTAAGTCTTGTGCAGCTGTGTTCCCAAGGCATCCATTCCAACAAGCACCTCCCTTCATGCAAGAACAATTCAGGCCAAATCCAAATCTAGGGTGGCAAGCACAACCCCAATTCCAACAAGGAGGAACCTCAAGCTACCCAAGCAGAATTGGTATCAACAAGGCCAAGGTATGCAACCTTCTTATCCATCAACATCTCAAAACAATCCTCCTCCTCCCAAATCTGAACCAAGACTCAAGGATATGGTGAAGAAAATGGAAACCCAAAACCTCCAGTTCCAACAGACCACACAATCGGCAATTCAAGACCTACGAACTCAAGTGGGACAATTGGAGAACAACATCGGTGAGCTTAAGATGCAAGGGTCTGGACAACTACCATCCCAACCCATTTCCAATCCGAAGGACAAAGGTAATGTATGTGCAATTACACTTCGTAGTGGTAAAGAAGCTTCTCCTTCTATTGATTCTATGAAATAGGTATGTCCCCCTCTTGAAAACACTCCTTCTCAACCCTAAAAAATTTCATGTAATGAAAAACAAAATAAAAATGGAAATCAAATTATCATTGATGATTCAAATTAACAATCCATTAATCTTCCTTTCCCACAAAGACTCTCTAAATCTAAGAAAAATTTTGATAATGATATTGATAATGAGATAATGGATACCTTTAAAAAAATTCAAGTTAATATTCCTTTATTTGATGCAGTCAATAAAATTCCCCGTTATGCCAAATTTCATAAAGAACATTGCACCCATAGATGAAGGCTTAAGGGGAATGAGAGAGTCAACATGGGTAGGAATGTCTCGGCCTTGATTCAACCAACAATTCTAACCAAATGCAAGGATCTGGGCACATTCACTATACCGTGTACCATAGGGGAGACCTTCTTTTCTGATGCTATGCTAGATTTAGGTGCTTCTATTAATGTAATGCCTCACTCCTTGTATACTTCTCTACAGGTTGGAGAGCTTCAACCAAGAGGCATTGTTGTGAAACTTGCCAATCAGAGTACAACGCATCCAAAAGGAGTGATTGAGGATGTCCTTGTTAGAGTGAAGAATCTCATCTTCCCCACTGATTTCTACATTCTTGAAATGGAATATACCTGAACCCAAGGACAAGCTCCTCTCATACTTGGGAGGCCATTCCTCAAAACATCAAAGACGATCTTCAACGTTCACAATGGTACACTGTCC
Source organism: Viscum album (assembly GCA_963277665.1). Taxonomy (NCBI): domain Eukaryota; kingdom Viridiplantae; phylum Streptophyta; class Magnoliopsida; order Santalales; family Viscaceae; genus Viscum; species Viscum album. The sequence continues at coordinate 310,771,632 of OY728167.1, read as the reverse complement.
ATGGAATTCGGAGGAGAAAAGGTAAGTTTTAAAATCCATGAGGCTATGAAACACCCCATTAAAGAGAACTCCACTCTTCCTGTCTATTCGATGGAAGTGCTCTCAAATAATGCACACACACACAATTCTCTCCTCAACCCAAACTCTGATTCATTTTTGTTTTCTTCACCCTTGGATGATTTAAGTTTTGATTCATGATTTGAGTGTTGTGTGGGTTCTGAAAAGTGTAAATTTTGTGCTTTAATTGATGAGTGTGTTCATTCTGAGGTACCCATGACTGTCGATGATTCTGAAAATCTCATTTCTATATATTCTCTATCTTTAGGGAATAAACATGAGCAGTCAGACAGTTTAATAGACCTCACTCCACCTAAATTCCCTCCCCCAATCTAGAAACCTCTTGTGTTGGAACTTAAACCACTTCCTTCTAATTTAAAAATATTCATATCTTGAGGGTATTAACCAACTGCCCATCATTATTTCCAATAACCTCTCTCCACAACAGGAATCAAAACTGCTCAAACTTTTGAGAGAGTGTAAAAAGGAAATAGGATGGACATTGGATGATATTCCGGGGATTAGTCCATATATTTGTATGCACCATATACTTTTGGATGATGAGGCTAAGCCCATAAGACAATCTCAACGCCACTTGAATCCCACTCTTCTTGAAGTGGTAAAATTGGAAGTCAGTAAATTACTTGTTGCAGGGATCATTTATCTTATATATGATAGTAAATGGGTTAGCCCATTGCAAATTATGCCTAAAAAAACAGGAATAACAGTTGTGTCAAATGAAAGGAATGAATTGGTTCCAAAACGTGTGCAAAACAGTTGGCGAGTCTGTATTGACTACCGTCGACTAAATCAAGCCACAGAGAAGGACCACTTTCCATTACCTTTCATTGACCAAATGTTAGAACGATTGGATGGTAAGTCCCATTATTGTTTCCTTGATGGCTATTTGGGTTATTTCTAAATCCATATAACCCATAAGGAGCAAGAAAATACAACATTTACCTGTCTATTCGGCACATTTTCATACAGAAGGATGCCATTCGGTCTATGTAATGCTCCTGGTTATTTTTAGCGATGTATGTTGAGTATTTTTTTTGAGTACCATGAGAGTTTTATGGAAGTATTTATGGATGATTTCAAGGTATATAGATCTTCTTTTGATGATTGTTTGGAACACCTAGGTTCTGTCCTCCGTCGCTGCATTGAAAAAGATCTTGTTTTAAATTATGAGAAATGCCATTTTATGGTTGAGAGGGGGATAGTTCTTGGAAATTTCATTTCAAATACGGGAATTCAAATTGATAAATCCAAAATTGAACTAATTTCAACCCTTCCATATCCAAAATTTGTTCGTGAGGTGAGATCTTTCTTGGGTCATGCTGATTTTTACCGCTGATTCATTAAAGAAATTAGTAAGATTGCACTTCCGTTGTCCTGGTTATTGAAAAAATATTCGGAGTTTGTGTTTGATAAAAATTGTGATGATGCATTAAATTCACTAAAAAAGAGTCTCACATCACCCCCCATCATCCAACCACCAATGTGGGATCTCCCCTTCGAACTTATGTGTGATGCCTCTAACTTTGCAGTTGGGGCAGTTTTATCACAAAGGGTTGAGAAGGATCCTTGTATCATTGTGTATGCCTCGCGTACCCTTGACCCTGCCCAGGTAAACTTCACAACCACTGAAAAAGAACTCATTTCTATTGTTTTTTCCTTGGAAAAATTCCATTCATATCTTCTTGGGTCAAAAGTGATTGTGTTTTCTGACCATGCTGCCCTTCGATTTCTCTTAAAGAAACCTGAAGCCAGACCCCATCTCATACAGTGGATACTCATCCTCCAAGATTTTTACCTTGAGATTAGAGATAAGAGGTGGGTGGAAAATGTTGTAGCTGACCACATTAGTAGGATTTTCCCACCATTGTACCATCATGTTGACTCACCCCTACCCATTGGAGAATTCTTCCCTCATGAGAACCATTGTGATGTTGTGGACCTTACCCCCTGGTATGCAGATATTGTGAATTTTCTAGAAACATCTAGGGTCCCCACTGATTTCAGCATTTCAAAATCCCAGATACTTAAGCGTGATTCTTTTTGGTACATTTGGGATGAACCATATTGATGTGGCTCTATTTTTTCATAGTTTTTTCACATCTTTTTACTTAATTTTTAATGATTTAATTAATTATTTAATCACTTTATGCTAAATAAATTCACTTTTGTATTTTTATTATTGAATTTTTCAAATATCCGATTTTTATAACATTTTGTGTAATTATGGACCCATAAAATAGTTTATTTATTCCTTCCTTATTTTTAACATTATTAATTTTCAATTTGTTTAATTAAATCTATATTTGTTTATTTTATTTAATTTTACATTTTTAATAATTATTGAGTTTGATAATTAATTTACTTTTAATTTCTAATGTTTATACAACTTAGTTCGGCTTGCCAGGCTACCAGTAGCTTAGCTACCGATAGCAGGTTACTGGTACCCTGTATCGGTGACCTTGCCTGTATCGGTGACCTTGCCTGTATCGGTGACCATAGTCACCATTACTCTTTCCTACCAGTAGCTCTCATTTAAGTCTAATGGTAGCCTTATTTTTATGTCCTAGCAGTAGCCTTTAATTTCTACCGGTGAACCTTTTATTTTTAATTTAATAATGGTGAGTATTTAGTTTGTCTAAATTAAATATGCTTGACCTTTTAATAAGTTAGTTTTTATTTTAAATAATTATTTAATCAACATAATTAATATTAATTAACTTATACTTAATTTTTTTAATTAATATTTTAATTAGGTTACCTTAGAATAGGTTAATTATATTAATTAATTTGTTTAGATGCTCTGCCAACCATTTAAGTAAATATTTTATGTTTAAAGTTAATTTAAATGGTTTGACTTTAATTTTATTAGTTCTATTAGATAAATTAATTAATTAATTATTAGTTTTTAAACATTAACTTTATTATTTTATGTATACAGATTGAGTTTTAATTCATTTTTTATTTTTTTTAGTCTACCGGTGAGGTATACGAGCTCTAACGGTGACCTCACGCCAGTCTTACCTCACTGATACTCTTTTCTTACCAACACAGCCTCTTCTATCGGTAGCCTTGCTGCTGATCCGCACCTCACTGATACTACAGTGTATCGGTGACCTTGTTGTATCGGTGACCTTGTCATCGTTACCTTTTTCAAACCCTAATTGCTTCGATATAATTTAGTTATTAATTTTATTTTATTTTCATCCATTAATATAAATTAACTTCATTAATTTAATAGTATAGTTTTCTTCTTAAATGTTTTAGGTTAGTCCCTAAAATAATGTAATGTTATTAATAGTACTATTTAATTAATTAATTTTGTTGAATTAAACTTTTAAAATAAATTTAGTTTATGGAGTTTAATTTCTTATTTCAATTAGTTTTTTTTAATTTTGTTGTTTAAATTCGTTCTTTAATTTCATATAATTTAATTTTTCTAATAAATTAATTAGTTAATATCTTAGTTGTGTTTTAGTTTTGTTGAAATTTTAGTCGTTTTAAATAAATTAGTGTTTTTTACCATTTAATTATTAGTTTAATTAATTCTTATTTGAGTAGTAGTTATTTTAACGCATGGTGGTGATCCGTATTTTTGCTGCTACCGGTAGACAGACTTATGATACTCAATTTATTTCCTCTGCCTCACCGGTATAGCTACCTCACCGATATCTTATCCTATCAGTAGGTGTTTCCTACCCCACTGATACATCCTCAGTGATACGCCCTTTTATTTTAATCCTATCGGTAGCTGAGCAACTGATACCCCTCACTCATGCACCTCCAGCATCATTCTCATGAAACCTTGCAACCCTTGCCGTCAGATGTGAAGGAGGTTATGTTGAAGCTTCTAGAACATGCGTCTCTGGAGAAGTTGAAACGAGACCAAGCCGAGGATCTCGAGAAGTATTTCCTACCGCTACACTATAAATAGGAGTACCGAGACTTGTTGTCACTTGTCCGCCATGTTGAATCGTGAAGGAAATCTCCCTGTCGATGATCGCTGACCCGAAGCAGCTGAAGGTTTGCACTGTTGTGTTGAAGAGGAGGTGCGCAAGGAAGTTGGTGTGCCGCTGCAAAGAGCTGCAGCTACTGGGTTACTAAAGGTGATGTCGCGCCGTGAGGAGCCAGGATGGAGTGTGCCGCGCTGAGTGCAGAGGAGGTCCGCCGCTGTGCACTGTTGGAGTTGAGGAGCGCGGGACGTCGGTTTCAACAGAGGAAGACCAATCCTCCCCCTTGCTGTGCCAATTTGGAGGAGGAAGGGAAGTAAATTAAAAAAATAATAAATAAAAAAAAATTAACAAAATATAATAATAAAAGTATAACAAAAGTAAAGTAAGAAATGAAAAAAACAAAGCTAAATCTAAAGTAAAGATAACTTTAAGTAAAGTTAACTTTACATAAAAGCTATCAAATAAATATAATATAATATAATTTATAAAAGTAATAAAATTAAACAATTTATTTATTAATAAAAAGATAAATTATAAATTATAATATAAAACTAAATTAACAAACATTTTTATAAATTAATTTACTATTAATAGTATAAATTATTAAATTAATAACAATTATAAGTAAACTAAAAAATATACTTATTAATTTAAAATTATTTAAAACATAAATTTTAATTCTAATTACTAAATTAAAAATTAACTATTTAATTAATTAATCTAATAATTTAATTTCTTTAATAGTAATAATTAAGTTATTAATACAATCTAAAATTTTATCTTAAATTAATTATTTATTCATGTTATCGAATTTTAAAAAATTATTTTAAATTGTTAAACTAAAAAATTAGTTTTTATTAATTAAATTAACAACTTTTCTTTATCAACATATGTATCACCTTAGTATTATTGAATGATTAAATGTATAAATAATTTAGAAGTAAATAATAATTATCAATCAACTTAATTTAACTAACGTGTAATTTAACATTTTAAAAATTACCATTTCTTTATTCTTTGCATTTGCATTTATTTATTTTACTATTCTATTTTATTTTGCATGTTCATCCAAGGCCAAGTACACGTCCAGGTGCATATAACTAACTTACTGGAGTTAGTTGTGTGAGAAAATATAGTGCGACGTGTTGGTCGTGAAAAAATGGACATTTTGCAGTGCGTGGGTGAAGAACTTGTGAAGTCGGTGGAGATCGAGCGATGACGTTTAGAAGATGACAGAAGGTACTTAAGCAGAGAAAGCAGCATATTTTTAGAGGGGAGGACTCTCATTCACTCTCGCTCATTACTCTTTCCACGATCACATCCACTTGAGATTGGGGACGTTCATCCAGACTCCTAGGAGACGAGCAGAAGGCGAAGGAGCCCGAAGGCAGAGCATCGCATGGGGAGTTCTTCTTCCCTCTGTTCTTTATTTTTGTACTCGGTTTTGGAATGTTTTTCACTTATTTAATCAGTATGATCAAAGGTTGTACTTTCTTAGCTCGGGAATTTTAAAGCCTTCTGGTTATGATATTCAAATCTTCATTTTCTTATCTTTTACGAAATTAGAATCAGTTGGCGAGACTGATTCTGTTCTAATATTTTTATCATTCACAATTCAATGATTTCAATTTTGAATTCAAATTTGATTGGCGAGGTTGTGTTTGAATGAAACTTCCAGAACATTAATGTCATTAACTTTTGAAATTTATGGTGAGTTCATTTCCAAATGTTATCTTTTTAAAACCTTGATGTTGTTCGATTACGTTTTGATGTAGCGAACTCCAAAACCTAATCCTCTACCCGTTGATGTTGTTCGATTACGTTGTGTTTCCAAATGTTATCTTTTTAGTTTATTTTTAGAAAATCTAGTTCCTTCATCCTGTTTTCATTTCAGCAATAAATATAAAAAAAATAAGAAGTAAAAAAGACGTTTTCCCCACTGCTGACTACAGTGGGGGTTTAAAGTTTTTAAAACCATAGAAATCACTCGTCTTCCTTCTCTATGGATCAACCCTGCACCACTGTTCTATTGTAGGTTAATAAATGTAATTTTGAGGGCCGTGACGACCTCTAGACAGTTCAAAATTTGGTGTCGTTGCTGGGGAAGGCACGATCCATTTCTAAAAAAACACATTTTAAAAAAACACAAATATAAAAATCTTTTAAAAAATTGAAAATTTTGAAAACTGTAAAAAAAACTAATACTCATATTTCTGAACTATTACTGTTCTCACTGTCTACTACAGTTTGTATGAAAAAAAGAACATATGGAGCTAAATTAGAGCCTCTGAACCCTGAATTTGATAAAAATTTAGCTGCTCTAAGAAAGAAGAACAAAACTGAAATGGAAAACATGGATAATAGATTTCTTAATAATAATTTCCAAAACCAACCAAAAATAATAGATGAAAATGAAAGGCCTAGGATAAGGGAGTTCCAACTCCCACAAGTTTTAAGCAGCCCATCTTCAATTAGTCTTAGTCCTATAGCTCGCAACTATGAATTGAAACAGTCACACATTTCACTGTCACCTGCTTTCAATGGGCTCTATAATGAGGACTCTTTAGCCTTCATTAGAGATTTCTAAAACACTGTGCAGCAACTTCCTTTGTTAGGACTTATATAGAATGAGCTTAGGATGATATTTTTTCCCCTTTGTCTTAAAGGGAATGCGAGAAATTGGTTTTTGAGCTTAGATGAGAACATTTTTTAGAATTGGGACCAAGTTTACAAGTCTTTTATTATGAAATTTTATCCCCAAAGATTAAAAGGTGAATTGATAACTAAGATTACTAGTTTTTACCAAGAGGATGTAGAAGCCTTCCATGAAACATGAGATAGATTTAGGGACCTTCATAGGCAGTGTCCCCATCATCAACTCCCATCTCATCTTCTAATAGACACCTTCTATGAAGGGCTTTCCTCCTCTGGTCAGAACTTAGTGGATCAAGCTGCAGGGGTAATTACAATGAAAAGACTGATGAGGAGTTGAGACAAATTTTCAATAATCTGGCCCTTAATTCTCAACATAATAATTCAAGAAGAAAGAGAGATAATAGGAATGTTAATACTGGTTCAGGAGCTGATACTCAAAGTCAACTAGCTGAAATCACCAAGAAACTTCAAACCTTAATGAACCAGAATCCAAAACAAACTGTTAACCAAGTTGAAACCATAATCAGTATCAATCACTTAGACAACAATGTATTCAATGTGGTATGTATGGGCACTCTGAAATTTTTTGTCCTAATGCTGATTTAACTACCCAACAACCTAAAAATTTAAACTTTGTCAATTATGGTCCTAGGATTCCTCCAAAAGAAGATCCATTCTCAAACAATTATAACCAAGGCTATAGGAACCATCCAAATCTGTCATGGGAGGATCAAGGTATTATTAAGAAACAAACTACCCCTAATTATCAGAACCATCCAAGACTGAACTTTCAAAAACAACAAAGGGGGGAGTCTTCAAACACTCAAGGAAATAATGATAATCAAATGTCTTCTAAATTGGATCAGATCTTGAATAAAATAAATTCACAAGAGGAAAGGTACATGAATCAACTAAATAAACAGAAAAGTCAATATGAGTTAGACAAGATGAAAAATGATGTGAGAATGCAGAATGTGGAAACACAGCTAGGACAATTAGCTAGATATTTGACTTCTAGGGATAAAGGTAGGTTGCCTAGTACCACTGAACATAACCCTAGAGAGAATTCTATAGATTTTTTCACTATAAGTGGACTTAATAATCAAACTTTTGCTGAAAAGACATTGAAAAAACTCAAAATGAAAATCTATTTCAATCTGGAAATGAAAATATGCTTTGCACCCATGCTGGAAATTCATAGAAAAGTAATGAAAATGATGAGAATCTGAACCTGTCACCAGGATCTGAAGCTGAAAATTATTCTAAAAATCAAAAAAATGAAGGAAAAGAAAATGCTGTGGAAGAGGTGAGGGATATGCCTACTGTTCTGATGAATGTTTCCCCACCCATCCCTTTCATTGAGAAGTTGAAACCTCAAAGTAACACCGGGGAAAAACTTCTTCAGTTCCTTGGTCTCCTATCTAAGCTTCAAGTGAACATTCCTTTTATAAAAGCTTTAATTCAAATCCCTTCTTATCTAAAATCTCTGAGGAAAATTGTTTCAAACAAAAAGACCCTTGAATAATTTTCTACCTATAACCTCACTGAAGAGTGCAGTGTTGTGCTTCAAAAGAAACCCCTACATAAACTGAAAGAACCAGGTAGTTTTTTCATTCCTTGTACCCTAGGAAATTCAGGTCAACTCAACCGTTTGTGTGATCTTGGTGCCGGCATTAATCTACTCCCATACTCATTGTTCTGACAGTTGAGGTTGGGTGATCTTCAACCCACCACGGTCATACTAAAATTAGCTAATAGATCTTTCACTCATCCTGTGGGAAGGGTAGATGAATTACTAGTTGGAGTTGGGAAGTTGTTTCTACCTGATGACTTTATTGTCTTAGATATGGAGTGTGATCAAGAGGTACCTGTCATCTTGGGTAGGCCCTTCTTGGCCACAGGTGGTGCTGTTATAGATGTCTCAAAGGGCCAACTGATATTCAAAATTGGTGAACAAGAAGAAGAGTTCAATGTTTTTAAAAATATAAAAGGATCAACTTATTCTGAAAACTGCTCAAAAATTGAGTCTCTTGAAGCTGAATGCTCTTACAAAAAACAACTTGAACTTATTGGAAAATCTGAAAATCAATCCTTTGCTGAAGAAATTAATTGTGAAGCTAAAAATCTTTGTGAATCTGTTTTGGAAACTGAAAATCCTGCTATAACAACCAATCTGGAAAATCTTCCAAAACTAGACAACTGTCCAGTTTCTACTGAAGGAGAGTACTTTTTTCCTGAACGTAGAACATTTCTGGGTGAATTTGAGGGTGTTTCTTTTAACACCAAACTTTATGAACACTTTTATGGTTTTGAAGAAGAACTTTTGATACAATTAGAAGATTCTACTTTGATAAACCTGCTAAAATATGATATGGAATGTTTGGACAGTGTATTACCCACCTTGGACAGTAGGACTATTAATTCTGAATCTAAACATGAAATTGAAAATCTCTCATCTTTCAATACTCCTTATAAGAAATATGTTGAAGATCTTGGACCTCCTAGGCCTAAGAGTCTTCCTTCGAGTGTAGAACCACCTGATCTTGAGCTGAAGCCCATCCCTGCCCATCTTAAATATTCATTTTTGGGTGAGAACTCCACTTTGCCTGTAATAATTTCTGCTGAACTTAATGAAAACTAAGATCAAAGATTGTTGAATGTGTTGAAGAAGTTTAAATCTACCATAGGTTGGAAAATAGCAGATATCAAGGGTACTAGTCCCTCATTTTGTATGCATAATATTCCTATGGAGCCTGGTCATAAGCCTAGGGTAGAATGTCATATAAGATTAAATCCAAACATGAAAGAAGTTGCAAGAGAAGAAGTAATTAAACTGCTAGAAACTGGAATGATATATCCCATTTATGATAGTGCTTGGGTCCTGTCCAGGTTGTCCCCAAGAAGGGAGGTTTCACTGTAGTTAAAAATGAAAAAAATGAAGAAGTCCAAGTTAGAAAAGCCACAAAATGGAGAGTTTGTATTGATTAAAGTAAGCTTAATGCAGCTACTAGGAAGGACCATTTTCCAATGCCTTTCTTGGATCAAATTCTTGAGAGGCTTAATGGAAATTAATTGTTCTGTTTTCTGGATGGGTATTCTGGTTACAACCAGATTCCTGTTGATCCAGAGGATCAGGAAAAGACCACTTTCACATGCCCCTTTGGAACATTTTCCTACAGGTGGATTCCCTTTGGGTTGTGTGGTGCTCCAACCACCTTTCAAAGGTGTATGATGGCTATATTTTTTGATATGATTGAGAGAATCATTGAGGTTTTCATGGATTACTTTCCCATTTTGGGTAGTACTTTTGATTCTTGTCTTGGAAATCTTGAGTTAGTCTTGGAGAGATGCATTGAAACCAACCTTGTTATTAATTGGGAGAAATGTCAGTTCATGGTTACAGAGGGTATTGTCCTTCATCATAAAGTTTCAAAGAGAGTTTTGGAATTTGATACTTCTATGATTGAAGTTATTCAAAAACAGCCACCTCCTGTTAATGTTAAGGGTGTTAGAAGTTTCTTAGGGCATGCCGGTTTTTACCGAAGATTCATAAAAAAATTTCTAAAATAACTAAGCCCTTGTGTTCTTTGCTGGTCAAGGATGCACCTTTTAACTTTGATGAAAAATGTTTGAAATCATTTAATCTATTGAAGTAAAAACTCACTTCATCACCCATCATTATTGCTCCTAATTGGAAGTTGCCTTTTGAACTTATGTGTGATGCTATTGACATGGTTGTAGGTGTTGTCCTTGGATAGAGGAGAGATAAGAAGTTGTGTGTAGTTTATTATGCTAGTAGACTGCAAGATGAAGCTCAAAGAAATTATACCACTTCTGAAAAATAATTGTTAGCTATTGTGTTTGCTCTTGAGAAGTTTAGACAGTATCTATTAGGCTCAAAAGTCATCCCTTTCACTGACCATTCTACTTTGAAATACTTTCTATCTAAAAAGGAAACAAAACCCAGGCTGATTAGATGGATTCTGCTGTTACAAGAGTTTTATTTAGAGATTAGGTAGAAACAGGAAGCTCATAACTTAGTTGTTGACCACCTGTCTAGATTACCTTACACCCAATCTGTTGATCCAAGGGAGATCAATTCTTTCTTTCCTGATGATAAACTTCTATCTATTTCTATTAGGCAGTCTGCTTGGTTTGCAAATTTTACCAATTTTCTAGCATCAGGAGTCTTTCCGAAAGATCTATCCAACAATAAAAGGAAGAAATTTATTTCTGAACTTAAATTTTATATTTGAGATGACCCTTTATTATTTAGGAGATGTGCTGATGGTATCCTTAGGAGGTGTGTGCCTGAGGAAGAGATGCTTCCAATTCTTGAGAGTTTTCACTCTTCACCTTGGGGAGGTCACCATGGCCATGAAAGGACAGCTCAGAAAGTTCTTCAATCTGGTTTCTATTGGCCTACTCTTTTTAAGGATGCGAGAAGTTTTGTGGTTGGTTGTGATAGGTGTCAGAGGTTGGGAAATGTGGGTAGAAAGCAGGAGTTACCCCAGAAAGGTATTTTGGAGGAAGAAATATTTGATGTATGGGTTTTATATTTCATGGGTACATTTCCATCATCTCATGGGAATGAGTATATAGTAGTTGTTGTGGATTATGTATCTAAGTGGGTTGAGGCAGTAGCTCTGCCCAATAATCAAGCAAATAGTGTGATAAAATTTGTGAAAAAGAACATATTTACAAGATTTGGAGTCCCAAAGGCTTTTATAACTGATAATGGAACACATTTTAAGATTTATAAGTTTAAGGCTTTGATGTAAAAGTATGGTTGTGTTCATAAAATTGGAACTCCTTATCATCCACGGTCCAGTGGACAAGTGGAAATTTCAAATAGATAACTGAAACAAATTCTTGAGAAAACTGTGTCAAACTCTATGAAAGACTGGTCACTCAAACTAGATGAAGCTTTATGGGCATATAGAACTGCTTTCAAAACCCCAATAGGTATGTCCCCTTATAGGCTGTTGTTTGGGAAATGTTTTCATATACCTATGGAGTTGCAACGTAAGTCATATTGGGCAGTTAAGGACCTGAACATTGACTTTAAGAGTGTTGGTGAGAGGAGATTTCTTGGGTTGAGTGAACTAGATGAGATTAGGAGAGAGAGTTGTGATAATTCAAGAATTTATAAAGAAAAGACTAAAATATTTCATGATTCTATCATTCAAACCAAAGAATTCAAACCTGGAGAGAAGGTCCTTCTCTTTAACTCTAGACTTAAACTCTTTCCTAGAAAGCTGAAGTCCAAGTTTTCTGGACCGTTTACTATTGTGAGAGTGCTAAAGAATGGTTCTTTGGAAATTGTTGGTGAAGAGAATAACCCATGTTAGTCAATGGGTAGAGACTGAAACTTTATTTTTAGGGACAACCAAAAGGCTTGGATGCCTTCACTGTGCTAGTAAAATGTTCTTGAAAGAAGTCTGGCTGGGGACTATAAACCTAGCGCTACAAGGGAGGCAACCCTTGGTCATTGTTGTGTTAATAAATAAAAATTTGTAATTAAATAAAGTCTAACGGAAGACTTTAAATTCAGTGATTCTTGGGAGGAAACCCATGGTTCTTGTGTAGTTCTTTTCATGATTTCAATTGTTGACATTTAATAAGTTACTGGTTTGTTCTGCTCTGTGATATTTTTGATGCTGCTCAATCCTGGCTTTTGTTTCAGGGTTTCAAAGTGTGCTGCTTTTCTGTCAACTAAGGAGTGGAATTTCCTTGCTGGAGGATTAATGAAGACACTTCATTTTAGGGAAGTATTCACTTTCTGTATTTATTTTCTGTTCCTGTGTGATTTAATAAATTCTGTTTGTTTTAAAAAAAATCTGCTAAATGTCACTATACTAGAGAGAGAAAATAATTCCACTTGTACCTCATTTTTAGAATATGTAGCTCATTGATAAAATCATTCCACTGTTTGAATTTAAGTGTTGGGGGGTATATATGGAGTGTAAATTTAGTTTCATTGAAATAGTTTTGGTTGATGGGTGTTTAGCATGCATATTTCTGCTCTATGGAAAACTCATTTGAACCCAATCTGTTAACTTGCTACACCCTTATCATTGTTCACCTACAAAAGTTACCTGAAACTGTTTGAACTGCATTGAAAAATTTTATCACTGGATTTGAATGGTAATGCATGTACTTGTAAAATGAACCTGCTGTAAATTAATTTTTGTGGCAAACATACTTGTTGAAATATAATTTGACCCTTATACTTGTTATAAATCTACTTAATTGAAAACCTGTTTTGAACTATAATTGATTAATTGTTCTTCTCCATATTTAGAAGTAAACTTTGGGGACAAAGTTGGGTTTTAAGTTTGGGGGAGGGGGTCAATTCTAGACTGTGCTAAACTGTGTTTTAATGAAATTCCATCAATTCCCACTACAAATTCAAACTTTTTGTAAAAAATGGTTAAACTTTTTCAATTTTTTTGCATAATTTTAGGCATTACATTGTACTCTATTGGGTCTTGCTTTAGGATAAGTTCCTTGCTGGTAGTTAAGAGCTACTTTAAACTTGAAATTGATGAGTTTGGATGATTGCTGAGTGCTCTTGCTTAGTTATTGAATGGAAATTTGGTTTAGGAACTACTTCTGAAAGTGATATGGGTTATATGTTTATGGGGTTATGGTCATACCCTTTGGAACTAGAAGTTTGGTTCTGATTCTAGGGGCCTCATTCTTTTCTTTTAAATTATTAAAAGTAATTTCTTTAATGATCCAATTTAAATGAATTTTATATAAATCTTTTGAAACTGGAGTAATTTGGGCATCTTGGATCCCAGAGCGACTCTCTGAGACCTTAGATGCTGGGTTCGTTTTTGTTTACTAAAAGCCTTCTGTTCACTTTCAATATGTGCATATTGAACAATGCTTAGCACAATGATACATGGCTTGGGTAAAATAAATAAAGTATCTAGGGTCAAAAATGAGCTCATTAAGGTGAGGGGAATGATGAACGCCAGATGAAGAAGGGATCAAATGGTTTATATAGAAATCATTTAGGTTGTATCATTGAGGTGATTCACAAAAAAAAACTATTTATTATTAGAACCTAGGTGAAAAGGTCAAAGTACAAAGTTCCTTGGTTAAGGTCTTAATTCCATTTATATTTTATCTCATCTCATTCTTAGACTTATAACCTAAGATTGGATTGAAGTTAGTCACTAAGTTGTATCACATAGGAGGCATGACATCTTCATTACTTGATGATTCATAGTTTTCAAGAATACCAGTGAGAATTTGTTCTAGGTAAGGTTCATATGAGCAACTTAGTTTCTAAAAGCCTATTGACATGTGTTTTGAAGTCCTCTATTTAAAGTTCTGGATATGTTTCATTTTGATTTGAATTATAAACATACATCTGTTTTCAAGTTTAATAAAACATGAGATTGTTTGAGGACAAACAATGTTTAAGTGTGGGAGAATTTGATGTGGCTCTATTTTTTCATAGTTTTTTCACATCTTTTTACTTAAATTTTAATGATTTAATTAATTATTTAATCTCTTTATGCTAAATAAATGCACTTTTGTATTTTTATTATTGAATTTGTCAAATATCCAATTTTTATAACATTTTGTGTAATTATGGATCCTTAAAATAGTTGATTTATTCCTTCCTTGTTTTTAACATTATTAATTTTCAATTTGTTTAATTAAATCTATATTTGTTTATTTTATTTTATTTTACATTTTTAATAATTATTGAGTTTGATAATTAATTTACTTTTAATTTTTAAAGTTTATACAACATAGTTTGGCTTGCCAGGCTACTGGTAGCTTGGCTACCGATAGCAGGTTACTGGTACCCTGTATCGGTGACCTTGCCTATATTGGTGACCTTAGTCACCATTACTCTTTCCTACCAGTAGATCTCATTTAAGTCTAATGGTAGTCTTATTTTTATGTCCTAGTGGTAGCCTTTAATTTCTACCGGTGAACCATTTATTTTTAATTTAATAATGGTGAGTATTTAGTTTGTCTAAATTAATTATGCTTGACCTTTTAATAAGTTAGTTTTTATTTTAAATAATTATTTAATCAACATAATTCTAATTAATTAACTTAGACTTTGTTTTTTTAATTAATCTTTTAATTAACATACCATAGAATAGGTTAATTATATTAATTAATTTGTTTAGATGCTCTTCCAACCATTTAAGTAAATATTTTATGTTTAAAGTAAATTTAAATGGTTTGACATTAATTTTATTAGTTCAATTAGATAAATAAATTAATTAATTATTAGTTTTTAAACATTAACTTTATTATTTTATGTATGCAGATTGAGATTTAATTCATTTTTTATTTGGTTTTAGTCTACCGGTGAGGTATACGAGCTCTAACGGTGACCTCGTGCCAGTCTTACCTCACCGATACTCTTTTCTCACCAAAACAGCCTCTTATATCGGTAGACTTGCTACCGATTCGCACCTCGCTGATACTGTAGTGTATCGGTGACCTTGTTGTATCGGTGAACTTGTCACCGTGAGGAGTCGGGATGGAGTGCGCCATGCTGAGTGCAGAGGAGGTCCATCGCTATGCACTGTTGGAGTTGAGGAGTGCAGGATGTCGGTTTCAACAGAGGAAGACAAATCATCCCCCTTGCTGCGTCAATTTGGGGGAGGAAGGGAAGTAAATTAGAAAAATAATAAATAAAAACAAAAAGTTAACAGAATATAATAATAAAATTATAACAAAAGTAAAGTAAGAAATGAAAAAAAAACAAAAGCTAAAGTAAAGATAACTTTATGTGAAGTTACCTTTACATAAAATCTATCTTTACTAAGTCAAATAAATATAAAATAAAATAATTTATAAAAGTAATAAAATTAAACAATTTTGTTATTAATAAAAATAAAAATTATAAATTATAATATAAAACTAAATTAATAAACGTTTTTATAAATTAATTTACTATTAATAGTATAAATTTTTAAATTAATAATAATTATAAGTAAACTAAAAAATATACTTATTAATTTAAAATTACTTAAAACATAAATTTTAATTCTAATTACTAGATTAAAAATTAACTATTTAATTAATTAGTCTAACAAATTAATTTCTTTAATAGTAATAATTAAGTTATTAATACAATCTAAAATATTATCTTAAATTAATTATTTATTCATGTTATCGAATTTTAATAAATTAGTTTAAATTGTTAAACTAAAAATTTAGTTTTTATTAATTAAATTAACAACTTTTATTTATCAACTTATGTATCACCTTTGTATTATTGAATGATTAATTGTATAATTAATTTAGAAGTAAATAATAATTATCAATCAACTTAATTTAACGTGTAACGTGTAATTTAACATTTTAAAAATTACCATTTCTTTATTCTTTGCATTTGCATTTATTTATTTTACTATTCTATTTTATTTTTCAGGTTCATACAAGGCCAAGTACACGTCCAGGTGCATATAAATAACTTACCGGAGTTAGTTATGTGAGAAACGATAGTGCGATGTGATGGTCACGAAAAAATAGACATTTTGCAGTGTGTGGGTGAAGAACTTGTGAAGTCGGTGGAGATCGAGCGGTGACATGTAGCAGATGACAGAAGGTACTTAAGCAGAGAAAGAAACATATTTTTAGGGGGGGACTCTCATTCTATCTCTCTCATTACTCATTCCACGATCACATCCACTTGAAATTGGGGATGTTCATCCAGATTCCTAGGAGACGAGCAGAAGGAGAAGGAGCCCGAAGGCAGAGCATCTCTTGGGGAGTTCTTCTTCCCTCTGTTCTTTATTTTTGTACTCTGTTTTTGGAATGTTTTTCATTTATTTAATCAGTATGATCAAAGGTTGAACTTTCTTAGCTCGGGAATTTTAATGCCTTCTGGTTATGATATTCAAATCTTCATTTGATTATCTTTTAGGAAATTAGAATCAGTTCGTGAGACTGATTATGTTTCTAATATTTTGATCGTTCACACTTCAATGATTTCAATTTCAATTCAAATTCGACTAAAGAGGTTGTGTTTGAATGAAAGTTCCAGAACATTAATGTCATCAAATTTTGAAATTTATGGCGAGTTCATTTCCAAATGTTATCTTTTTTAAACCTTGATGTAGTTCGATTAAGTTTTGGTGTGGCGAACTCCAAAACCTAATCCTATGCCCATTGTGTTTCCTGGCGAGGGAAATTCTTCAGTCTTTTTAGAAGTGTGATTCGGTTGTAAGCTGTGGAGAGAACATCCATTGGAACCAGTAGTTTAGAATTCCTTAGTACTTTGTTGATCTCGCTTCCTTGTCTTGCTGCTTTATATTAGTATACTGTATTTCTTTAGTATATTATTCTAAGTATAAACTTTAGTTTCTTTTTAGAAAATCTAGTTCCTTCATCCTTTTTCCATTACAGAAATAAATATAAAAAAATAAGAAGTAAAAAAGATGTTTTCCCCACTACTGACAACAGTGGGGGTTTAGAGTTTTTAAAACCTTAGAAATCACTCGTCTGCCTTCTCTGTGGATCAACACTACACCACTATGATAGTGTAGGTTAATAAATGTAATTTTGAGGGCCGTGACAACCTCTGTCTGGTTCACATACTTATGGAGAATTTTAGTGACCAAGTAGTTCGTCGGTGTGTCCCTGACCATGAGTTCACCTCTCTTTTGACCTTCTGCCACACTTTGGCCTGTGGGGGCCACTTTGGCTCTCAACATACAGATAGAAAGGTCCTTGACTCAGAACATTATTGGCCAACTTTATATAGGTATTCACATATATTTTTCAAGTCATGTAGTCGTTGTCAATTCATAGGGAATATCTCCAAGAGGAATGAAATGCCCCAACAGCCCATGTTATTTTGTGAGATCTTCGATGCATGGGGCATTGACTTCATGGGGCCTTTTCCAAATTCATTTGGCTTTGTGTACATTTTATTGGATATTGACTATGTATCTAAATGGGCGGAAGAAAAGTCCACTAGGACCGATGACTCTCGAGTGGTTGTTGATTTTGTGAGGTCCCAAATTTTCATTAGGTTTGGTTTACCAAGATTCATCGATTGTGATCAGGGTTCACAATTTTGCAATCACAACATGAAAAATTTGCTTCATAAGTATGGGGTTTATCATAAAGTCTCCACTTCATATCACCCCCAAACTAATGGACAAGCAGAAATATCAAATCAGGAAGTTAAACAAATCTTGGAAAAACGGTACAACCCAATAGGAAAGATTGGAGTTTGTGCTTGGATGATGCACTTTGGGCGTACCGTACAGCTTTTAAAACCCCAATCGGAATTTCACCATATAGAATTGTGTTTGGAAAGGCTTGTCACCTCCTATTAGAGGTTGAACACCATGCATATTGGGCTGTTAAACAATGTAATATGAACCTTTCAGATGCAGGTGAGCAAAGAAAGCTGCAGATTCAAGAGTTGAAAGAAATTCGACGTGATGCATATAAAAACTCCAGGATCTATATAGAGAATACAAAGGCTATTCATGATAGCATGATTCACCAGCAGAAGTTCCATATTGTTGAGAAGGTCCTCATGTACAATTCCAGGCTTAAGCTCCACCAAGGTAAGCTTTGTTCCTAATGGCTCGGTCCTTATACTGTTACTAATGTTTACCCTTTTGGTGCAAAACAGGTTTTGCATGAGCAGAGTTGACAAAGTCTTACCGTCAATGGGCAGTGACTTAAACACTTCTATGAGGATTTTCTGAAGAATCCGGTGGAGGAAATTCACCTTCTCGATGCATCATACCAATAAAACACACCAAGTTTTATCCTTCCTTCTCACATTCTCAATTATTTCAGTGAGGACACTGCACATTCTAGGTGTGGGGGGGGGGGATACATTCCTGGGTTAGATAGGAATTTTCATCATTTTCTCCTTTCTTCTCTTTTTAGCCTTTTTTATGGTATTTTCATTTTTCCCCATCAACAATTTCGAAGTTCAATGATCTAGTGACCATAAAGGGGGGAAAATAAAAATACTATAACGAAGGAGAAAAAGAATTTTTGTATGAATTTAACATCAGGGAGTGATTTTTAGTGAATTTTTTTCTTATCAATGATATAAATAGTTGTATCACTGTGAAACATTTGAGATGATTGATGCCCCTTGTGTGAGTAGTTTTTGGAAAACTGTGTCACTAATATCTCCATACATTTTTCCACCAAACCATGAAGTATGAATATTTCTTACTTAATATAAGGTAAATATATTTTAGGTTAATATTTTTCATCTTTAAATGATATTTTCATACATTCGTTCCTTATCCGATCTGTTTCATTACAGTAACCGATTGACCTATGTGTGTGTACCTAATGCCCGACTGTTGTACGCCCTAAAAAAATGTCTCTTGGGCAGGTCAAAAACCACTCCTCCTCAACCTTTTATCTTGTTATAACTATTGCAATTAGTGTCGTGAAGATATCAAACAAGGGTTGAGAGATGAGTGTGAGATTTGTTCCAAATGCAACTTCAAAAAAAAGAGGGGAGTGATGAAATGTGCAACATATGGGGATATCTAGGTCAAAAACTGATGTTTTGACTTCTGGGAATGATTAATGATGTTATTCATTTATTAATATCATTTTATATACTCCCTCTACAGATTTTCAATTAAATGAGCATAACTTATGTGAAATACTAGTGCTTTAATATTAAATATTATTTTGGAGTATTGTTTCAAATAATACAGATTCATGTCTATTTAGTATTTTAAATATAACTCTCACTCTACTAATCCAAATTGTGTTATTCTTGTCTTTTAGGGTTATAAATTCAATTTCCTACAAATCACTCAAATGGAGCATTGGCTAATTAGGCCATTTGAAGGGCCATATGGACCACACAAGATGACCCATCGGATCTGCCTAATTTCTCGACCAGCCTTGAAGATTTCATTACTGGGCTCAATTTCGCAGCCCAAATGAGTGGATATTCTTTTTCAAGCTCGGGGATTTCCTAAGGAGTCATGGATTAAATTTTAAAGGCCCAACTCTACCATTTTGGGGCCCAATGGATCCATCCAAATCAAGCCCACCATTCTATCCAGGATTTTAAATCAGCCCACCATTATTGACTTTTCAACTACTCCACTTGTCCAAAGAATCTCATATTTTGTAGTGTGAAAGATAATATATGGAGGATCATCGTTCCAGAATAAATGGTTCTGATTTGAAGGCATCTCCATAGCCATAAATGCATTCACATTTAGGACATGGAAACTTTATGGAAAAAATTGGACAGTAGAAAAGGTTTTAGTAATCCGGCCATAACTTTTGCCAAACAAGTACAATGGCATACAAATTTTGAGGGTGACTAGTAAACATCCATATATACAATATTGAATAAGGATATCTCTCGAGATTCTGCGTTCTGAATGGTCAAATTGGCGGGCAAACTTGAGGGGCAGTTTGGGAATGAAAACAGTCCACTACCTTTGGCTATAAATACACTCTCCTCTTCTCCTTGCAAGAGGTTGGAACTTTGGCACTTAGGAGGATATATTGGAACGACAAAGTCATTGCCAAGGGATTGGGAGGATCTTTCATACTCATGTTTTTACTTGAGAAACCATTCCTCCTTCTTTTCTTTCCATGTATTTCATGCTCTTTCCTTTATAATTGTTTTAGTGTACGTGTAATTTCTTTTGAGTTTTAATGCATGTTTCTCCTTCATCACTTCTAATTATCATACAACTTCTGTAGTTTAATATTAATAGTTTATTAATTTTTAAAAATCAATCTTAAAACCATTTCCTTTAAGTGATTTCTTATTCAATCAAAACACGTGTTTCATTCACATTCTTTGTAGTTCGTGTGTGTGTTCGGCACATCACTCTTTTCTTGTCCAATTCTTATTCCTCTTATTCTCATACCCTAATACTATAAACATCCCTACCAGATTAATAACCATCCTAATGGCTGAGTAAATCTCTCATTGGGGTGAGTTATAATTTAGGTATGTTAAGCGATGGAGAGCTTTTGCTCGATATGTATTCTTTGAATTAACATTGCGTATGTTGGACTTAGCATGTCATGGATTAATGACTTGTTTTGTTTAACATGTGGTTTCCATGGATTATTGGAACCATAAATATGTTACCATAAACAAGATATGATTAAGATTAGAACCCTGAGTTATGTCAAGGCTTGGATTAAAGCCTTAACACTTGGGAATTCCAATCAATGTCAACTTGTGACATGGGTGTTAATTTAATGCAATATAAAGCAAAGCTCAAGGATATCACAAGCTTAACTACCTAATGATGAACTCACCCCAATATTTATCAAATTGTTAAATCAATATTAATCAATCAATCATTTCAATTAAATCTCTACAAACAAACCCCCAAATCAAAACACAATTCAAAAACAATCAACTATAAAAAATTGTACCATCGCCGAGGATTCGACCCGAGTGCTGCTATACACATTAGCAGAGCAGCGGAACCTTGAACGGTCGGTAGGCGACAATTGTCCGTGCTTTTAAATGGCGTCGTTGCCGAGGATGGTGCATAATTGTAGTTTATAGTTTCTGATTTTTGAAAAAAAAGACCAAAAAAATATAATAATCCACACAAAAAAATATTACACAGAGAAAAACCCTCCATCATCTTCAAGTCTTACTCTGCTCTTGATGCCCCATAGCCTCCCAAACAATCCCTCGGATTTGTTTGATCCTGAGATTGAGCGAACTATTCACCGAATTAGGAGGAACCTTAGGGACAATCAAAACAACCAAGGCCCACTCATTCCTAGACCAGTTGATTTAGAGATGGCTAATCCTAGGGAACAGACCCTTAAAGAAATCGCTGCCCCCGATATGAATTACCAACCTCTTGGTATTCAATATCCAAACATAGAGGCTGATTTCGAACTCAAATCGGGTTTGATTCATCTTCTTCCTCATTTCAATGGGATAGCTGGTGAGGATCCTCATCTTCACCTCAAAGAGTTCCAAGTGGTCTGCTCAACCATGAAACCTCAAGGGGTTTCTGAAGAACAAATCAAGCATAGAGCTTTCCCATTTTCCCTAGCGGATTCGGCCAAGTCTTGGCTCTACTACCTCCCACCTGGTTCCATAAACTCATGGGTTGACATGAAGAGACTTTTCCTTGAGAAGTTCTTTCCCGCTTCCCGAACTGCTTCTATCTGAAAGGAAATAAGTGGCATCTGTCAACTCCCAAATGAATCAATCCATGAGTATTGGGAGAGGTTCAAAAAGCTTGTGGCAACTTGTCCACACCATCAAATCCCTGACCAACTCCTGATCCAATACTTCTATGAGGGGTTATTGGCTATGGAGCGAACTCTCATTGATTCCACAAGTGGCGGTGCTCTTGTTGACAAAACTCCTGCAGCTACACGAGAACTCATAAGCAACATGGCTGCAAACACGCAACAATTCCATACTAGAGCACATGCTCAAGTGAAACAAGCCCAAGAGAATCAATCCATAGAGCCCAACAAAATGACTGAGTGGATGAGTGAACTTACAGGTCTTGTGCGTCAACTAGCTGTGGCTTCCAAAGCCCCAAACTCCACTCCAAAACAATCACTTTTCACTGGGCCTGTCAAGAACTGTGGAATCTGCAACTCACCAACTCATCCAAATGACACATGTCCACAACTTCAAGATGATCCATTTGATTCATCTAGTCCAATAGAGCTCAATGCGGCATATGCTCAGCGAAACTTCAACCCTCAACAATCAGGTCAGTTTGTTAGAAACTTCAACCAACCCCACTCTGAGCCCTTCTCTTCTACCTTTTACCCACCTCTGAGGTATGGTAATCCCATTTCTCATCCTCCTCAGTTCCCTCATCAAAATCCAAACCAGTTACAATATGGTCAAAGTGGTGGTAACATCCATCAACCTTATCCTTTTTTTCATCAACCCCAAAGGAACAATCCTCCTCCTGGATTCCACTATCCTAACAAGCCTTCCCAATTACCCACCCAATATAATCTCTTTCCCAAGAACCAAAATCAAGGCCAACCCAATTTGGGACAAGCCTCTTCTTCTAAACAACCATGGGAAAGTGCTGTAGAGGATCTTGCTTCCTTCACCCGTTCTAGCCTCAAGAACATTGAAACCCAAATAGGTCAACTTGCATCCCACCTTAGCCAGCAACAACCATCCAATTCATCCCAACTCCCAGCTCAACCATTACCTAACCCTAAGGGTAATTTAAGTGCAATTGCACTTAGATCGGGAAAGCAAAATGCTATGCCCCATGCTGATTCCTCTACCTCCCCTTTCGATGTTGATCTAGAAAATGAAAAGAACAAAAAGTTGGAAAAGGAACTTGAATCCACTCCTTCACCTCCTTCCATTCCTCTAAGGAACCCAATTCCTTTTCCTCAAGCCATCTCCAAGCCTAAGAAGTCATTTGAACCTGATCCTGAAATGATTGACATGTTTAAACGTGTTGAAGTGAACATCCACCTCTTAGATTCCATAAAACAAATCCCTAAGTATGCCAAGTTTCTTAAGGAATTGTGCACCCATAAGAGGCAACTTAGGAACATTGAAAATGTTTCAACCCAACAGTCCATTCTCATGAAGTGAAAAGATCCAGGGACCTTCACGGTTCCATGTCAAATAGGGAGTTCCAACTTTGATGATGCACTCATAGACCTTGGAGCCTCAATAAATGTCATTCCCAAATCCATTTTCTCCAACCTTGGTCTAGGTCCCTTTCACCCAACGGGTGTTGTCATTCAATTAGCTAATCTAAGCACTGCCAGTCCTGAGGGGATACTTGAGGATGTTCTTGTTCGGGTCAATGATCTTATCTTCCCAGCTGATTTCTATGTCCTTGACATGGAAGGTGAGACGACCTCTTCTCGATCTCCCCTAATTCTAGGAAGACCATTCCTAATGACTTCTAGAACCAAGATCGATGTCCATTCAGGAATCTTATCCATGGAATTTGGTGACCAAGTGGTCAAGTTCAACATTTTTCAATCCATGCGATACCCATCAGAGAATCACTCTGCATTCTCTATTCATGCATCTGATGACACTTCTGAGAATCAAATCACCTCCATTTCTTCATGCTCATCATGTTCTATTGATAGTGGAGACTGTGAAATATGCTCAATGATTAACCAAGTTATAAATGGAGAAGTTGATGTTGACCTTTCTTTCTTAGACTCCATCAATCAAAGTGAACTTGAAAACTCCCTTGAATCCCACATCAACTCTGATCTCTACTGCTCCACCTTGGACAATGTTGAGGAAAATGACCCAAACCCATCTGGAATCCCTTCTCCTGCTCCTAACTTTTCTAGCTCTCAAATCAAGGCTAAAACTGATCTAAAACCACTTCCTTCACACCTCAAGTATGCATTCCTTTTCCATGATCCCTCCTACCCTGTCATTATCTCTGCTTCACTTTCTGAAACTGAGGAGTCCCAACTTGTTCAAGTGTTAGAGGAAAACAAAAATGCCTTAGGTTGGAACCTAGAGGATATTCTAGGAATCAACCCTGCCCTTTGCATGCATCACATCCATCTAGAGGAATCATCCAAACCAATTAGGCAACCTCAAAGAAGACTCAATCCACTCATACTTGAGGTAGTTAGAGAAGAGATTACCAAGCTTCTTCAAGCTGGTATTATCTACCCAATTTCTGATAGTGAATGGGTTAGTCCAATTCAAGTCGTTCCTAAGAAGGGCGGGATAACAGTTGTCACAAATGAACATGGAGAAGTTGTCACAACTCGAGTGAAAAAAAAAATGGCATGTGTGCATCGATTATCGCAAATTGAATGCTGAAACATGAAAAGATCACTACCCACTTCCTTTCCTTGACCAAATGCTTGATAGATTGGCTGGAAAGTCACACTATTGCTTTCATGATGGTTACACCGGCTACTTCCAAATTCCAATCTCACCTCAAGACCAAGAAAAGACCAAATTCACTTGCCCCTTTGGAACCTATGCCTATAGGCGAATGCCTTTTGGCCTTTGTAATGCTCCTACAACATTCCAGTGGTGTATGATGAGTATCTTTTCTGAATTCATTGAGAATTGCATGGAGGTCTTCATGGATGACTTTACCATTTATGGCGATTCATTTGAATCTTGCTTACATTCACTCTCTTTGGTCCTTCATAAGTGTGTCAAGTGCAACCTTGTGCTGAATTTTGAAAAATGTATCTTCATGGTTTCAAATGGGATTGTTCTAGGGCACATAATTTCTCAAGAGGGTATCCAAGTTGATCCATCCAAAATTGAGGTGATCCAATCACTTCTTGAACCCAAATCAGTTCGAGACATTCAGTCCTTCCTTGGTCATGCCGGTTTCTATCGGCGATTCATTCAAAACTTCAGCAAGATTTCCCTCCCACTCACTCGTTTACTTCAAAATGATGTCACATTCAATTTTGATGACGCTTTCAAGAGAGCCTTCATTGAACTCAAATCTTCTCTCACATCTGCTCCAATAATCCAACCCCCAGATTGGTCCTTATCATTTGAATTGATGTGTGATGCTTCTAATAGGTCCATTGGGGCTGTTCTTGGTCAAAGAAGAGAAAACATTCCTCATGTCATCTTTTATGCCTCAAAAACATTGGATGAAACTCAATCACACTACAATGTGACTGAAAAAGAACTTTTAGCTGTGGTTTTTGCCTTGGATAAATTCCGACCCTATCTCTTAGGTGCCAAAATCATCATCTTCACAGACCACTCAGCATTAATGTTCTTACTTAAGAAAAGTGATTCCAAACCAAGGCTAATAAGATGGATTTTAATGCTCCAAGAGTTTGACCTTGTGATAAAAGATAAACCTGGAAAAGAAAACCCTGTGGCTGACCACATGAGTAGAATTTCTAATTCTTCTCATTCTGAAATAATTGATCCTGAATTTCCAACTGAATACCTCTCATCTCTCACTCCAAAGTTACCATGGTATTCCCCAATTGTCAATTACTTGGTTTCTGGTGTTTTCCCTGAATATTTTTCAAAATAACAAAAAAAAGATGAAAAGTGATTCAAAGCATTATTTTTGGGAAGATAATAATCTTTGGAAAACTGGGGCTGACATGGTAATTAGGAGATGTGTTGATGAAACTGAACAATCCTCCATCTTGGAATTCTGCCACTCAATGCCTGGAGGTGGCCACTTTGGACCACAAAGGACTTCTCGAAAGGTCCTAGATTCTGGATTCTTTTCGCCTTCACTCTTCAAAGACTCACACGAGTTCTGTCAATCATGTCCCACTTGCCAAAAGTTTGGCACAATTTCCAAAAGAAACAAAATGCCTCAAAATCCATTAATCTTCTGTGAGCTCTTCGATGTTTGGGGCATCGATTTCATGGGACCTTTTCCCCCTTCCAATGGATTATCCTATATTCTCCTTACTGTTGACTATGTTTCTAGGTGGGTCGAGGCCAAACCCACTAGGAAAGATGATGCTCAAACTGTGAGTGAGTTCCTCAAAACCCATATCATCCATCGATTCGGAACACCACGTGCTTTGATAAGTGACTTAGGAACTCATTTCTGTAATAAAACCATGGAGTCACTTTTGAAAAAGAAATGGGTTGTACATAAAACATCCACTGCATATCACCCTCAAACAAATGGAATGGATGAACTTTCTAACAGAGAAGTGAAAAGAGTGCTTGAAAGAATTGTTAAGCCCACAAGAAAAGACTGGACTGATAGACTTGGTGAAGCACTTTGGGCCTATCGAACAGCCTATAAGACACCCATTGAGATGTCTCCATTTAGGCTAGTTTTTGGTAAAGACTGTCATTTACCAGTTGAAATCCAACATAAGTCATTTTGGGCTGTCAAAACTTGTAATTTTGATTGTGACAAATCTGGTGAAGAAAGATTGTTGAAGTTGACTGAATTTGAAGAGCTTAGACTCTATTCGTATAAGAACTCCATTCTCTACAAAGAAAAGGCAAAGTCACTCCATGACAAGCACATTCTTCGAAAGGTATTTCATGAAGGTGAAAAGGTAATGCTCTTCAATTCTCGATTTCGACTTCACCCAGGTAAGCTCAATTCTCGTTGGGATGGACCTTTTATTATTACTAATGTTTACCCATTTGGTGCAGTGCAAGTCCAAGACCCTTCTTCAAAAAGAACATTCACGGTAAATGGACACCAGTTAAAGCATCACCATGAGAGGCCATTCACTTCAGGTTCCACATCGGCTTTCATTGACCCACCACTAGATGGAAACGGCAACCCACCAAATCCAAACCAGGGGGCACCTCTTTCCCTTTAACTCTCTCTCTCCTCAATCTCTCTTCCCTCTCTTATTCTCTCTATTTCTTCTTCTTCCTCTCTCCCTCTCATTTTTTTACAACATTCTTCCACAACCTTTTTTCTATTTTCTCTTTTGTGTGGATGTGTCATTAAAAATAAAAAAATTAAAAAAAATTAATTAAAAAAAATGAAAATTAACAAAAAAAGGGGTGTCATAATTACTCATCATCCAATATTGAAATTCTGTCCAACCATTTTGGGGAGTCAAAAGGCTTGTTTTAAACTCAAATATATTGAATTTTTATCTCAAAATTGGGCAAACAATTTTGTGTCAATAACAAACATTTTCAATGATCAATTTTTGGTGGAAAATGATTCTCCCCTACCATGAGGAATAACATTAGCCTTCATGCCAAGGTCATCTATGGACATATTTTCCATTGTGTGTCTTCACCAATGATTGTGAGTCTTGAGTTTGTGGACCTTCGAGCTGAATTTCCATCTTTTGTGTGCATTAATATGATAGAGGCATTTTCTAAGCCACATGAGAATCAGAATAGCCAAATAGCCTCCCGTTACCCTTACATTGATCCTACTTTTGAAAGCCCCTTTGAGCCTATGAAAACCTTTCTTTTGATAGCCACATTACAAGCCTAATACCTTGTCCCACCCAACATCTTCATGGATTTTCATTGTACAATTTATTTAAATTTAAGTGTGGGGGGAATGGACTTCATTTTTGGGCGTACTTTCATTGATTTCCAATGTGTCATCATATGCTTGAGGGCAAGCATCCATTCAAGTGTGGTGGAGAGGTTGTAATTATGTGATCTTTGGGGTGTATATGTGTAATTGTCATTTGTACAAAAGTCTTTGAAAAGTGTTCAAAAAAATGAAAAAAAAATTATATAAAAAAAATCAAAAAAAAATTAAAAAAAAGGAATGGGTTGTGTCTTGGGTGGGTCAAAAATCATTCATCATCAACCTTTGTTCGTGTTATAACTACTAAAATTAGTTCCATGAGGAGATCAAGCATGGGTTGGGAGATGACTGTGAGACTTGTTTCAAGCACAACTTTCAAAAAAAAGCAAAAAGAGAAAAAAACACTTGAATCATCTTGTATTGTGTCATTATTGGAAGTCTTCCATGTTGTACATATTCCATCATCTCACCCTATTCCATTTTCTATCTCCCTCACTTTCCATTCATCGCATATTCATGCCCTTGTATATATGTGTTTCTATTTCCTTTCAAATCAACTTTTAAAAAAAATGTTCATTGATTTTTCCATGTTGTTGTTTTTAACCCCTCTTTTCCTTTGGACATTATATACCTACCGTCCCATAGCCACTGAAAAACCCCTTAAAAGACCTCTTGATTCTTGTACACATTAGATTTGGGAATGGAAGCTGAGAGCTCTTACAAACTCTTGATTTTTACTTTTTGTTGGTGAATGAGTGAACCTCCTAAACTACATTTTTATCATCTTAAGAGGAGTAAGTTTTGAGTTCCTACATTTTCCAATTCAAACCTTGAACATGAAAAAATGAATTGTTTCTGATGCATTATTGTGAACCAAATTTGTGATGGAATTCAATATGGATGAGTGAAATATTCTAAACCTCCCCTGATTAGTGAAAACAAAATTTTAATATTTGTTGGTGAATGAATATGGTTTTGTTTTGATTTTCTTTGTGTTTGTTGCACATGAGGACATGCACAATATTAAGTGTGGGGGATTTGATGTTATTCATTTATTAATATCATTTTATATACTCCATATACTTATTTTCAATTAAATGAGCATAACTTATGTGAAATACAAGTGCTTTAATATTAAATATTATTTTGGAGTATTGTTTCGAATAATACAGATTCATGTCTGTTTAGTATTTTAAATATAACTCTCACCCTACTAATCCAAATTGTGTGATTCTTGTCTTTTAGGGTTCTAAATTCAATTTCCTACAAATCACTCAACTGGAGAATTGACTAATTCGGCAATTTGAAGGGCCATATGGACCACACAGGATGACCCACCGGATCTACCTAATTTCTGGACCAGCCTTGAAGATTTCATTACTGGGCTCAATTTCCCAGCCCAAATGAGTGGATATTCTTTTTCAAGCTCGGGGATTTCCTAAGGAGTCATGGATTAAAATTTAAAGTCCCCACTCTACCATTTTGGGGCCCAATGGATCCATTGAAATCAAGCCCACCATTCTGTCCGGTATTTTAAATCAGCCCACCATTATTGACTTTTCAACTACTCCACCTGTCCAAAGAAGCTCATATTTTGTGGTGTGAAAGATACGATATTTAGGATCAACTTTCCAGAATAAATTGTTCGGATTTGAAGGCATCTACATAGCCATAAATGCATTCACATTTAGGCCATGAAAACTTTCTGGAAAAAAATGGACAGTAGAAAAGTTTTTAGTAATCCGGCCATAACATTGGCCACTAAAGTCCAATAACATCCATCTTTTGGGGGTGACTATTCCACATCCATATCTACAATATTGAAGAAGGATATCTCTCTAGATTCTGCTGTCTTAAAGGTCAAATTGGCGGGACAACTTGAGGGACAGTTTGGGAATGAAAACAGTCCACTACCTTTGCCTATAAATACACTCCCCTCTTCTCCTTGCAAGAGGTTGGCACTTTGGCACTTAGGAGGATATATTGGCACGACCAAGTAATTTCCAAGGGCTTGGGAGGATCTGTAATACTCAAGTTTTTACTTGAGAAACCTTTCCTCCTTCATTTCTTTCCATGTATTTCATGCTCTTTCCTTTGTAATTGTTTTAGTGTACTTGTAATTTCTTTTGAGTTTTAATGCAAGTTTCCCATTCATCACTTCTAATTATCATACAAATTCTGTAGATTAATATTAATAGTTTCTTAATTGTTAAAAATAAATCTTAAAACCATTTCCTTTAATTGATTTCTTATTCAATCAAAACACGTGTTTCATTCACGTTCTTTGTAGTTCGTGTGTGTGTTCGGCACACCACTCTTTTCTTGTCCAATTATTCTTCCTATTATTCTCATACCCTAATACTATAAACATACCTACCAGATTAATAACCATCCTAATGGCTGAGTAAATCTCTCATTGGTGTGAGTTATAATTTAGGTATGTTAAGCGATGGAGAGCTTTTGCTCGATGTGTATTCTTTGAATTAACATTGCGTATGTTGGACTTAGAATGTCATGGATTAATGACTTGTTTTGTTTAACATTTGGTTTCCATGGATTATTGTAACCATAAATATGCTACCATAAACAAGATATGATTAAGATTAGAACCTTGAGTTAAGTCAAGGCTTGGATTAAAGCCTTAACACTTGGGAATTCCAATCAATGTCAACTTGTGACATGGGTGTTAATTTAATGCAATATAAAGAAAAGCTCAAGGATATCACAAGCTTAACTACCTAATGATGAACTCACCCCAATATTTATCAAATTGTTAAATCAATATTAATCAATCAATCTTTTTAATTAAAGCTCTGCAAACAAACCCCCAAATCAAAACACAATTCAAAAACAATCAACTATAAAAAATTGTACCATCGCCGAGGATTCGACCCGAGTGCTGCTATACACATTAGCATAGCACCGGAACCTTGAACGGTCGGTAGGCGACAATCATCCGTGCTTTCACTTAAGTGAGTGGGTCTTGAAATATGGTTGCAAAGGATGTAGGACATGTTTGGTGAAAAATCATTTAAAGCAGAATAATGTTAAAATAACCGATATTTATTTGATAGAAAGTGGAAAGAATATCATGGAATGGTTTTTCCCACACACACATGGAGAGTTAGTGGAATGGTTGACTTTTTAATTCCTTGCTCATGTTGGTGTCAAGAATCTCTTTGAATTTTTTTGTGATATGATTTTTGAGACATCTTTTTTCATTTTCACTAGGAAGAACTTCTTGATGTGGTTCGTGCATTAATCACGTTACTTTAGTGAATTAAAATTTCCTCAAATGTTAAATCTTCATGATTTTTGGAATATTTATATATGAATAATTTTGTTTGGATATGTGACTTTTCCCAGGAGTGAAAATGTTTAGGTGTGGGGGTGTGATCGTACCATGATTCACTGTTTCATTTTCACCCTTACACCATTGTATTAAACTAAATTTGTATTGAAAATTCCCAAAATAATAACAAATTGAATTCCATGTTTGAATCATTTATTTTTTTATTGATATTAAAAATTCCAATGTTACTTGTCTTGAAAACCTCATTGAAGGTGAAGGTGATTTGGAGGGCCCATGATGATGTCTAAGAAAAATGGTCCAAACTGCGGAGGATCCAGCCACACCAGTGGGTTAATCCGCACACTTCTACTAGCCCATGAATCCAATTGGAATGATAGTTTTTGGGCTGGTCCAAAACTCATTGGGATACATTTCATATGAAGAAACCTTAGACTCATTCGTCCATCTGATGGCCTTGTTGACCTGATCGGTCCAGCACACCAAATCTGCACGGATTCAAAAGTGGTGTGTTGTGATCTGTCCATATCTCGGGCTATAGGTGTCCAAAGTGAGACAAAATTTTGTTGGACACATCCAAGAGGTGGGGATACAACTTTGTTATTTATAAAAATCTATATAATGTTGTATGGATGTCGAAACACATATGACAAGTGGTTTTAATAATTCTGTGTGCTCAAAACCATCTTCCCATTTTCCTTTAAAATGGAACCTTGGGCTCCTCATTTGCAAGTTCGGTCAGAAGACAAGGTGCTGCCTTTTTGGAGTCCCCAAGGAGTCTTATCAACTTCCCTATCAGTTCTGGAGGATATGATAAGTTCTACCCCAACATATTTCTCTTCCTCCTTCCCCATGGGTTTCTAAACCCCTTGTGATAACACGGGGAGGAACGTGATGTAAATCCCAAGCTTCATGTTTGTAATATTTGAATGATCTTTTGAATTTCAGGTTGTTGTGTTGTTTTTCATCATCCTATATTCTTTTTTTATTGATTTATGTACTAGTATGTCATGCACAACTCATATGATCATGTCTGGGGGTACCCATTCATCTGATGTTTCACACACCGTTCACCATTTCCTTTTCCCCCTTTCAATTGCGGTGTTTGTGTGGTTCATATTGGTCAATTGAACTCACATAAGCACTATCAAGGCCATGTACATTTATTTCGTGGTATCAAAAATAAATAACATAAAAACCTAGATAGCGCATCGAGTTCTTCGTGTGTTTCCTTGTTTAGTTATGGTTATGAAGTCAAACACAATTCACCCAATCATCGGCAGTGTCCGGTGAATCATTGTGTGTTTTCGACTAAACCCTAGGATGTATCATAGTATAAACTCAGTAACATTCTTGATATAGGTGTTACAAACATGGTATTAGAAGATCATAACCCTATATCATGAAGCGATGAAGGATAAACATCATGAGAGTACCCCAGGTTGATCACGCTTAATTAATTCTGTTGATCTCTACATTGTTTTATCGCTTTCATTTTCTATTTTCATCTTTAATCATAAAAATCCCAAGTTTTAAAAAACCTCATTCACCTTATACTTTCATAATCAAAACCCTCTTTTTAAATTAAGTATCTAAGGCTCTGTTGAGAGACGACCTATGGTTGCTGCTATACTGCAGAAATTCTAGTCAAAATTAAACAACTAATTTGACGTGCTCGACAACGCGATATGGGGCCCACACAACAATTCGAAAATCAACGAACTTGAGGGATTAGTTATAGATCACCCACGGTAGGGTTATAAAATCCTTCTCCTTTGATATTAGCCCTTGATTTGGAATTGATAAAATTAGATCTAAGAAAAAGAGAAATCCTCTCACACAATGATATCTAGGTTGAGAGAAAAAGAGAAGGAGAACAGCTCAAGAGGACTCGAGTACTTACCACTACACATCCACCAAGATGAACAGAAGCTCGAACGGGTCCCAGATGAAGGAGATATTTGAATCCCTAACATGGATCTTCAAAAATCCCCAAATTGAGAGACAAATAGGTTAATCCCGTTGAAATACAGATTAGGCAGGATGAGGGGTTCTATTAGATCACTAAAGGCAATTTGGAAATTTTACCCAGAAAAATGGCATGCGCACGGTTTGTCTACAAGGTTTAAAAAACTTTGTGCAAACCCTGCACAGTTACCTGGCAGAAGGGGCGCTCGTACGGTTAGGCCGCACGGCCATGTACCAATTGTGCGATGTAGATTTGTCTATAAAAACACAATCTGCACGATTTTCCAAATTACGAGGCATTCCTGCACTGTTTACTCTAAATTATGCGCCAAGCCTCTTTTTCCCAAAATGATGGGTTTTGGGATCTGAAAATTCTTTAAACACCCTCGAGACATTTTCTAACCCCTTAGGCATCTATATTAGGTCCAAAATAAATATTTAGACTAAAATTTAAAAGATCCATACCTGAGTGAAAACTGAGTTCGTATATTAAATAAATAAAACGTAAATTAAAAAACTGACAAACATTAAAAATCAGAAGAAGTAAATAATTCGATTTTAGATTAATAAATTAAAACAAAATAATTAAGTTAATTTTTTAGTACTAATTAAATAATAAAATTGATTATGGTTAAATAATAAAAATAATAAAATGTCAAAAGATTAAAAGTCAAATTAAAATTTAAGTTAATTAAATGCAAATCAATCGATTAATTAATTAATTAAGAAATTACCTATAACTATTATGACATGTAGAATACAAAATTAAACAACAAAAATAAAGAACTATATATGTGAGTAAAAGAAAAATAATAATTTAAAACACTAAAAATAAAAAATTAATTAGGAAAATTGATTAAATAATAGATTTTGATATAAAATTACAAAAGTGAATATATTAGAAAAAAGTGAAAAATTAATTTAATTAAATAATTAAATAACTTAATAAAAATATGTGGAAAATATAGTTATTTAATGGCCACATCAAATTCCCCCACACTTAAGCATTGATTTTCCTCAATCAATTCTATGCTTTATTGTTATTTTTAAATAGAAAAGTGTTTTCAAACATTATTCTCATAAAGAAGCATGTGAGGAGTTAAAAAGTAGAGGATAACAAACTCTATATTAGGATTTTGAAATGAAATGTTCAAATTAAATATTGTATAACTTCAAATTCTCATTGGGTGTTCAAGAAAGTATAAAATCATTCACCTTTGAAGAAGTCAAGCCCCATATATGAGACTACCTACTGATTTACATCAATTCAAGATTACGTTTTAAATCATAGAGTGTTAGCATGTTAAAAATAAGTGGAGTTAGAAAAATAATAGAACATACCTTATACTTTGACTTCATCTTGGGTTCCAAAAAGAAAAAATTAGGTTTTTTTTGAATCACTGTATTGATACAATTTAAATTATTTCATACAAGTCAATTGTCCCCTCCTTCATCTGGTGTTCATAATTCCCATCAACTTAATGAACTTTTTTTTGAAAACTTGGCACTTTTCTTTTTTTGAATTTTTTCCCAGCCATGTAACTTCTGCTAAGAACTGTTCATATACACTTATTTAATATTTTAAAGAGGGCTTACCCATACATGTTTTTCCTCGTGTCTTAGAGATTCACTGTGGGTTCCCAAATACCCATTTTACTCTAGTTTAAAAAGATTTATATGAATAAAATTTAAATTGGTTCACTAAGGTGATTAATGTTCTTTATAATTAAAAGTGAGTCCCCTAGGAAAAAGTTCAAACTTCAAGTTTCCTGTGGTTATGATCATAAATCCATAAAAATATATCCTATGTCACTCTCAAACATTGTTCCTAAATAGAACATTCATAAAATCACTATGAAAAATCTCTCAGAAATCAATCAACCTCAGAAATTTTGAATTCAAAGCAACTCTCCGACTTCCAATAATATATTATCCTTAGGAAAGACTAAATTGAAGTGAAAAACAAAGCCTAAATAAACCAAAATTGTGAAATAATTTTTTAAACAAATTGAACTATTTGTAACAAAAAAATTTAAAGGGTAAATGGATTTTATAGGATTCTATTAAAGCACATATTGGCTCAAAGTATTTTGACCCCTCCGCCACACATAAAAACTAAATTTTCCCCAATGTTGAATTTGAATATGGAGTATAACGTTTGACAATTGAATCTTAAAAAAAAATTCATTGAAGAAGATTTATGACATGTTCAATGGAAACATTATAGTTAAAACAATACAATTTCCATAATAAACCTATTATAATACAACACATTGACATGCATTTTCATTAAATCCAGTGAATATAAATTTTCAATTAATTTCAAAAAGAATAGAATGTCAAAAATTTGAATGCACAGTGAAAAGGGTATCAATAATATTGAAAAGTTGATTCAATTAGATTTATAGTTGAGTTGAAAAATTCATGATAAACACTTGGAAAATTAAAGCACAAGCATTTTAAGTCAGAAAAAATTGGTTATTAATCCCCCACACTTATTTTCACACAGTGAAGATATTTAAAATCAATGAAACTCAGTTTTTAGTGACAGTCCATTAATGCAGTAAAATTTCTATCATACCGGCACATACATTAGAACATCATTGACTCACCACCACTTCCACACCAGTGTGTCACCACCCCCTCACACCAAAGATGCTCCTCCCAAGCTGGCAATGGTGAAAGGGAGATAATGACCCCCGAGTCCCGCTTCCAGTAGGCCCCGGAGTGGCGACTAGCACCAAGGGTATGAGTTTTCACAAATATGGGAGGCATTACCCTTTTTTAATATATAAGATCGGTAAATAGGATGAGTCAAACACAAAAGGAAAAAAGGAACAATTAAATGAAAATAAACCCAAACCAATCCCACATGCATGTTTAAACAATTTTGAAATAATGTACAAGTACAAGAAAACTCAAAAGTACACTACCAAAAGAAACAAGAGTACAGCAACTGCAACAACTCCAACTATCCTGACTAGTTGGGTCCCGCACGGCCCTGGTAGTCCTGCAAACCTGAAAGTAAACATAGGGTGAGAATACAAGTATACTCAGTAAGAAACCTAAAGCTCTCATGCACAGGTGGGGAGACATCCTAATGTCCCATGAGAACAATAGAAGAAACCAAAACCTAGAAAGAAATTCTATCCACCCAACCTCACCAGCCATGCTCACCAAAAACAAAAAACAACAGGTAGTAGTAGTATATAAGAACAAGAGTATTGGGTACCCCACACCATTTCCCACTAGTTAGTTTCTCTTCCTAATGGCGAACGTCCTGATGCTACCATGCTCTTCCCGCCTGCACACACCTAGGCCTCAAGAACCACATATCCCACCCGCACACACCTGGGCCTCACAACCACATTTCCCACCCGCACACACCTAGGCCTCACACACCACAATCACATCCCCGCCCGAACACACCTGGGCCTCATCCCAAAGATTCTTGGGAATAGTAACCCTACCCGAAGAGTCTTGGGCTAAAACCACACCAATCGAAACCTACCTAAAGAGTCTTAGGTGTAAGGTCGTCTCAAGCCATCACAGCCTATGGAAGAAGGAGCAGGAAGGAGCTAGTAACTAAGGGGAAAACAGCATCTCCCATTAAATTGGAGTGTTCGACACTAAGTGCACAACATGGGTGGGGTGCAACAAAAAAAGATACAGATATATATATATATATATATATATATATATATATATATATATATATATATATAACACAGCCCAACCTATGGATTCTAAACAGAGAAACTGAGAACGTGCCTCGGCACTGCTACTACGAATCATGCATACAAAAAACAATCCCAACCCCATTTAGGTTTTCATGTTTCTACAATATTATTTTATTAGTTCCTTAACTACTGGGAAATTAACCATAACCGACCATATAAATCCTTCGTAAAACATATCCCTGCCAACCACAAGTCAAGTTAGATAAAACACAAGCAATAAAAAACCAACCTTTTTATCATCAACAAATCCCCGCTGATTGTTCCCGCGTTTAATTTATTATCGTTCCCCACAGTTCATTTATAAACTTTCCACTTTCTTTTAATATCACAACCCATTACTGTAGCCCTTCTTCCACTATAACCACTTCTCCACAACCGTATCACAAAACCAAGATGGTGCCACATCATTGCCCCTTCAATACCATTTACCGCAGCCCTACTACCCATTCTATCTGTAACAACCCAGGATTCACCGCCCTTTCACACACCACATAACCAATCCAACACCCACTTGTTCATTATTCCATTTTTTTCAACTGGGGTGATCACACCAGGGTTCTAGATTTTAATCATCCAAATTTATGTGATTAACCAAATTCCACATTTCATAAAGTTCCATCCACAAAACAGTCTTAGAAAGATAGGGCAACATTTAATTGTGCAAGAAAAGGCCCCAAATGGCCATTATTTTCAGTGGGAATAAGCCTATTCAATTCACAACATAATAATAGGATAAACAAAGATAAACATAACAACTTCCCCATCCCCGTTTTTAACAAGTTATTGTATTTATTATTGGTTCAACCATATCTCACGAAAACAAGAGGATAACCATCTCGGATGATGCAAAAAATTAGAGAGATGAAGGTAAAATCCCTACCTCAACAGGTTATGATCACAATGCTCCCCCAGATCAACTTTAGAAGATGTCCATCTGCGTCCATTGCTTCTGACAAAACCCAGAAAAAACCTCCTCGGGTGGAAGTTGGGAAGGAAAGGCTGAAGGGAAAGCAACAGATCCAATCTCAGAAGTTCCCCCTCGTCGTTACGATCTTGTGGCTGCTGACGGATCATAAATCGGATCTCGGATGAAGAAGTTATGGAAGAAAGGAGATTTGGAGTCTCTCGGGAGAGCTCTGCTCAAAGGAATGGGGAGGAGAGGAATGATTTGAAAAGGAGGAGAGGCCCCATCCTTTTATAGGTGAGAAAAATAAAGTACACGGCGTGTACTTCCTAGTACATGACGTGTACTCGGCCATTCCACATGGTCGCCATGCGGCTTCCAACACGGCATTCAATGCAGCACACAGTCGTTGACTGGTCAACACACGGTTTGAGGGTAATGCGTACGCAGGGAGGAACTACACGGCGTGTAGTATGGGCTACACGGCGTGTACTCACTTTTTTCATGTGGCAAGGAAACGGATTCAACACAGGGTATACCCAGTAAGGTGGTACATGGAATGTACTCACATTACACGACTTGTAGTTACAAAATTCTAAAAAGTGTGGGAAAAGTCCATTCTACCCTCCAGAACACTTCATGACCTTATTTTCGACAAAGTAATGGGCCAAAGAGGTCTGGGCCATTACATCAGATACCTCTTAAAACATTCTCTTCCCCGAGAATTCAAAACCAACCCATAGGAACCCAACAAGCTACCTCTTAGGGATCTCGTTATAACAGGAACCCAACCAACAACCCTAATCATATGTGTTTGGAATTCCTTCTCCTATGTTGAGATATTATCCGCTTTAGGCGGCACTGACTTGCCTGCACGGGTTTAATCGCATCCGCATTAATGCATCTCGATTAAGAATTGGGTCCTCCCACTTCCATATATTAGGATTTTTCAACTTACACTGCCCCCAACACCGTACAACCAACACACTATCCGAACACATGGCTTGGGGAATTCCTTCTCCCATGTTGAGATATTATCCGCATTAGGCGGCACTGACTCGCCCGCACGGGTTCAATCGCATCCGCATTAATGTGTCTCGATTAAGGATCAGGTTTTTCCCTTTCCCCCCATATTCGGACACGTTACACACTCCCAGAGAACAAGGAAACAAAACGTCTCACAACCAACAAGCCAAGCATTCAATATATCAAGGTAAAAAGCATAACATCAAAACAAAGCTTAGAAGAACAAAGAAAAACACAAGTCAAAACAACTACGGGTACTGAGTGTGCATCGGAGCCTCCCGCTCCCAAGTGCTATCCTCGAGGCCGCCATGCCTACACAAAACACGAACCAAGGCGATGGTTCATCCACAAAGCACCTTCTCTTTACGATCCTCAATTCTGACTGGTAGTTCCTTGAAGGTCGCATCGTCTCCCATATCTAACTATCCCCAGTCAATAATGTGAGAGTCGTCATGTAAGTACCGAAAAATCTGGGAGACGTGGAAGATGTCATGAACCTTCTCTAACTAAGGTGGAAGGGCCAGCTGATATGCCACCTCTCCGACTCGCCTCAGCACCTCGAAAGGTCCGATGAACCTAGGGGAGAGCTTACTCCCCTTCCCAAACCTCGGTTGCCCCCATCGAGGGGAAACCTTCAAGAACACATGATCTCCCACCTTGAAGTCCAAGGGCCTAATCCGACAATCAACATAAGACTTCTGTCGGTCCTGAGCCGCTTTCATCCTCTCACGCATAAGCTGAACTTTATCTGTGGTGCTCTGTACTACCTTTGGCCCAAGAGCACCTGTCTCACCAACCTCTACCCAACAAATGGGTGAACGAAAAGGTCTTACATACAAAGCCTCACACTTTGCCATGCCAATAGTAGAGTAAAATCTATTGTTGTAGGCAAACTCTACTAAAGGAAAGTGTCGCACCCATTATCCTCTGAAATCCAGAACGCATGCTCGTAGCATGTCCTCCAACGTCTGGATAGTCCGCTCTGTCTGCCCATCGGTCTGGGGGTGGAAAGCAGTGCTAAGGTGTAGCAGGGTTCCAAAATCATGTTGTAACCCCCTCTAGACTCGTGAGGTAAACCGAGTATCCCGATATGAGATGATAGTCTTCGAAACTCCATGGAAAAGCGCCACCTCGTCTATTTACCTCTGTGCTAAGGTACTCATCGGGCCCGACTCCTTAATTTCTAAGAAGTGAGCTGATTTTGTCAATCGATCCACCACTACCTAGATAGCATCATAACCACCCTATGCTCTGGGTAGTCCTGTGACAAAGTCCATTGATATGTCATCCCACTTCCACTCGGGGGAATCTAAAGGATGCAACAAACCACTGGGAACACGGTGTTCAGCCTTTACTTGCTGACACACTAGGCACTTAGCCACAAACTCCGCCACTGCCCATTTCACCCCGGGCCACCAAAACTGTTCCCTCCATCCTCGGTACATTTTTGAAACTCCCAGATGTACCGCCAAGGCTGAGCTATGGAACTCACAGAGAACTCCCTCACACATCGCCTCTGGAACAAAAAACCTTCCATGAAAAAGCATCTGATGTCTGCTATCCTCTGACCATACTTCTGGAGCGTTCCCCTGATTGATACAATCCCGCATTACTTCTGCCTCGGAGTCTCCCCACTGAGACTCTTCCACCTACTGCAACAAGAAGGACTGCACCGTCATCTGAAACAAACAGCCCCTAACACCCTCTACCCTTGCATCCAAGTGCAAGGCAGCCAACTCTCCCATCGCTTTCCAAGCATCAGCGGATTCCCGAACCACTTCCTTATGCGACCTCCTGCTCAGGGAATCAGCCACAACGTTGCCCTTACCTTCAGTGTAAGAGATATCAAAGTCATAGTCTTAGAGAAACACGACCCATCTCCGCTGCCGTAAGTTCAGGTCATGCTGGGAGAAGATATAACGTAAGCTATTGTGATCTGAGAAGACCACAAAGCGCTCCCCAAATATCAAATGTCACCACAACTTTAGTTAGAACACTACTGCTACAAGCTCTAGGTCATGGGTGGCATAGTTACGCTCATGAGGGCGCAACTGCCTAGACCCATAACAGATCACACCCTTCTTCTACATCAGTATGCACACCAAACCAAGGCTAGAAGCATCACAAAACACCTCATACAACAATCCTTCCTCTGGAAACCTGAGTACTGGAGCACTGACCAACTTCTCCTTCAGGTAGTCTAAAGCTTTCTGGCACTGCTCACTCCATAGGAAGACCTGGTTCTTCCTATTCAAATCTGTCAATGGAAAAACAACCCGAGAGAAGTCCGAAATAAACCTTCGATAATAGCCTGCCAACCGCAGGAAACTACGAACTTCTGCCACACTCTTGGGTGCCGCCTAATAAACAACTGCCTCTACCTTCGACGGGTCCACTGAGACTCCATGCTGAGACACCACGTGCCCACGGAAGTGTACTTCTTGTGTCAAGAACTTACACTTCGATAATTTAACATAAAGCCGGTGGAATTGAAGGACTTCCAAGACTGCCCTGAGATGCTCAACGTGCTCCTCCTCTGATCGTGAGTAGATCAGGATGTCATCAATAAACACAACAATGAACTGGTCCAGAAACTCTCGTAAGACAATGTTCATAAGTCCCATGAACACAGCTGGTGCATTCGTAACTCCAAACGGCATCAATACAAACTCGAAGTGCCCATACCTGCACCTGAAAGCCGTCTTTGAGATGTCACTATATTTTACCCTCAGCTGATGATATCCAGATCACAGATCAATCTTAGAAAACCAACCTGCTCCCCTTAGCTGGTCGAAGAGATCATCTATCCTTGGAAGGGGGTAACGGTTCTTGACTCTTAACTGATTCAACCTTCGGTAGTCTATTCATATCCTGAGACCACCATCTGCCTTCTTCACGAACAAAATTGGAGCACCCCATGGAGACACGCAGGGTCGAACAAAACCCTTCTCCATTAGATCGTCAATCTGAATCCTCAACTCCCGCAACTCCGAAGTTTCCATCCAATAAGGGGACATCGAAATTGGATGGGCACCAGGATGTAAGTCTATCTCGAACTCAACGTCACATCGGGGGGGGGGGGGGGGGGTAGAGTCACAACCTCCTTGGAAAAAACATCGAGGAACTACCCAACAACCTTTGGAACATCCATCATCTCTGTATCAGCTGAAACCACTGATAACCCGCCTAAAAAAGGAAAGGAGAGGCTTCACATGCCAACTTCCCACCTGATAGCTCCTCTCTCCATCAAAAGCTACACGCTTCCCATCCACGTCGGAGAACATGACTCTTCTTCGGAAGCAGTCGATAACGGCACAAATAGAAAAAATCCAATCGATGCCTAGGATGACATCGTATGGCTGCATCTATAGTAAAAGAAGATCCCCACTAGATCAATGCGGTCCCAACGTCATCCCACATCCTCGGAAAACACAATATACGCTAGTCTGACCTCCAACTAGTGTACTCGGAACCAGGGGCACAGAAAGTCTCTCTACATCTAGACCCAAGGCATGGGCTAAACTGGGTGCAACAAAGGAGTGCAAAGCTCCTGAATCGAACAAAGCAGAAACGAGAGTGTTGAGCAAACAAATTGTACCTTGCACCACCTCTGGTCCTGCTGGAGCTTCCAACTCTGCTGCATGCAAATGTCTACGCCCAACTCCTTTGCCTCTCTGATGTTGACCACCTCCCCGACCACACCCTGGTCGAGGTCCCTGAGGAGCACCCTGAGGTCGTCCTCCTCCTGCAAAGTCTGCCCTCGGAGGAGCAGGGTCCTGCTGTTGATAGAAGGGCCTCGCCGGCAACTGGTGCTGCTGAGGCGAGCGCTGAACATGCCCACCTCCATTGTACTGAGCTCAGGTCGTGCACTAACTCTGAATATGCCCAAAACCTCCACAAGAGAAACACTTCGGTCCTGGGATCGTGAAAAAGGAACGAGGACCCGAAGATATGAACTGAAACTACTGGGGCCTGATCCCTACTGGACTGAATCTGGAAGGTCTTATCGCAGGAGACCTACTGCTGACTGCCTTCCCCTTCGACGAACCCGGCTGGATCCCCTCTCGTGGTGCACCTCCCTGCGAGTGCATCCTCTCTACAACCTC
The DNA here is from genome assembly GCA_963277665.1 of Viscum album. Classification (NCBI taxonomy): domain Eukaryota; kingdom Viridiplantae; phylum Streptophyta; class Magnoliopsida; order Santalales; family Viscaceae; genus Viscum; species Viscum album. The sequence goes on along the minus strand of OY728167.1, from coordinate 310,728,950 downwards.
TTCCTTCTTCTGTACTACCAAGTATGTCGGAAGAGTGAAGGGGGTGATAGTATACTGGAGCGAAGGATGAAGTGCCTCCTCCAAACGTCTCGCCTGAGACTCCTCATCCAGAAAGAGATCCGGAGCAAAGCATAGGAGACCCTTGAACTTGATCCCCAACTCTTGTACTGACATACTCCCCTGCTAGAGGGAGAGTAACTCCTGCCGCTTCTCCGCCTTGATCATGGAAGAAAGGAATTCCTCTCGGAACTCCTTCTCAAAGTCAGCCCATGGAACCTCTGCCTCTAACCTCTCCCTGAGGTAGAGCGTCCACCCCTGGCGCACCACACCTCTCAGCTGACTGACTGCTGGGGGAACCCAGTACTCCCTCAGAGCATGGATCAAAGTAAAAGCGATCCCTATCTCCTCAATCCACCCCTCTGTCTCCATATCCAAAGTACTACCCTCGTACTTCTTATGGGTTTGTCGCTGGAAATAACGGAGAGTATTCTTCCACTAGCCATCTTCCTCCTCTCTGTCAATCCTCAACTGATCGACCACCCGAATCTACTAGGCCTTGGATGTCTGAGTCACCCCAGGACAACGTCCAGGTGCCATAGCTTTACGGTAAACAAAGATCGCCTAAGCCCAAGTAGTAAGGAAATTTCTCAAGGTTTCATTTTATCACATTATTTCAATTTCTTTCCCAGAACACCCAAATCATGTAAACACAATCATGATGATTCATGTACCTTCCCTAGGGTCTCTACCCTGCAATCAATGTAGTCTCACTTAGTCGTTCAGTAGGCTCAGAGTCCTTGCATCGGATCATGGGGGGCCTAAAATCCCGTGTCCTAGCCGGTCTTCCCTGGCCTATGTCACGCACCAAGATCAGCCAACACTGTCGCCCTACCATCCCATGCAATCCTCACTGTGCCTAACTCCATACTCCATCCTATCTCTCAACCATCACCTCTGATACCATTCTTTCACGACCCCCTCCCACCAAAGATTCCCCTCCCGAGCTGGCAAAGGTAAAAGGGAGATAATGACCCCCGAGTCCTGCTTCCAATGGGCCCTGGAGGGGAGACTAGCACCAAGGGTATGAGTTTTCACAAATATGGAAGGAATTAACCTTTTTTATTATATAAGATCGGGAAATAGGATGTGTCAAACACCAAAGGAAAAAAGGAACAAGTAAATGAAAATAAACCCAAATCAATCCCATATGCATGTTTAAACAATTCTGAAACAAGGTACAAGTACAAGAAAACTCAAAAGTACAATACCAAAAGTAATAAGAGTATAGAAACTGCAACAAATCCAACTGTCCCGACTAGTAGGGTCCCGCACGGCCCTAGTAGTCCTCCTGGAAACTTGAAAGTAAACTTAGGGTGAGCATACAAGTATACACAGTAGGGAAACCTAAAGCTCTTGTACACAGGTGGGGAGACATACTAATGTCCCGTGAGAAGAACAGAAGAAACCAAAACCTAACAAGGAATTCTATCCACCCATCCTCACCATCCACGCTCACCAAAAACAGAAAACAACAAGTAGTAGTAGTATTTAAGAACAAGAGTATTGGGTACCCCACACCATTTCCCACTAGTTAGTTGCTCTTCCTAACGGCAAACGTCCTGACGCTACCACACACTTCCCACCAGCACACACCTGGGACTCAAGAACCACATATCCCGCCCTCACACAATTGGGCCTCACAACCACATTTCCCACCCACACACACCTGGGCCTCACAAACCACAATCACATCCCCACCCGAACACACCTGGGCCTCATCCCAAAGATTCTTGGGAATAGTAAACTTGCCCAAAGATTCTTGGGATAAAACCACGCCAATCGAAACCTAATTGACGATTCTTAGGTGTAAGGTCGCCTCAAGCCATCACATCATATGGAAGAATGAGCAGGAAGGAGCTAGTAACTAAGGGGAAAACACCCTCTCCCAAGAAATGGGAGTGTTCGGCACTAAGTGCTCAATATGGGTGGGGTGAAACAAAACAAAGATACATATATATATATATATGTGTGTGTGTGTGTGTGTGTGTGTACCAAACACACAGCCCAACCTATGACTTCTAAACAGAGAAACTGAGCACGTGCATCGACACTGCTACTAAGAAGAATGCATACAACAAACAATCCCAACTCCATTAGGGTTTTCATGTTTCAACAGAATTAGTTTATTAGTTCCTTAACTACTGGGAAATTAACCACAACTGACGATATCAATCATTCGCAAAACATATCTCTGACAACCAAAAGTCAAGTTAGATAAAACACAAGGAACACAAAACCAACCTTTTTATCATCAATCAATCCCCATTGATTGTTTCCGCGTTTAATTCATTATCGTTCCCCACAGTTAATTTATCAACTTTCCACTTTCTTTTAATATCACAACCCATTACTGAAGCCCTGCTGCCACTATAACCACATCTCCACAACCGTATCACAAAACTAGGCTCGTGCCACATCATTGCCCCTTCAATTCCATTTACCGTAGCCTCGATTTCCATTAAATCCGTAACAACCCAATATTCACACCCCTTTCACACACCAGGTAACAAATCCAACACCCACATGTTCATTATTCTATTTTGTTCAACCGGGGTGATCACACCAGGGTTCCATATTTTAATCATCCAAATTTACGTGATTAACCAAGTTCCACATTCCACAAAGATCCATCCAAAAAATCATATTAGAAAGATAGGGCAACATTTAATTACACAAGAAAAGGCCCCTAAAAACCATGATTTTCAGTAGGCATAAGCCTATTCAATTCACAATATAATAATAGGATAAAAAAAGATAATCATAACAACTTCCCCATCCCCGTTCTTTAACCAGTTATTATCTTTATTTATTGGTTCAACTGTATCTCACAGAAATAAGAGGATACCCATCCTGAATGATGCACAAAATTAGAGAGACGAATGTAAAATCCCTACCTCAACAGGTTCTGATCACAACGCTCCCCCGAATCAACTTTAGAAGACGTCTGTCGGCATCCGTCGCTTCTAACAAAACCCGGAAAAAACCTCTGTGGGTGGAAGATGGGAAGGAAAGGCCAAAGGGAAAGCAAAAGATCTAAGATTAGAAGTTCCGCCTCGTCATTACGATCTCTTGGCCACTGATGGTTCGTAAATTGGAGCTCGGACGAAGAATTTGTGGAAGAAAGGAGCTTTGGAGTCTCTCGGGAGAGCTCTACTCGAAGGAATGGGGAGGAGATGAATGATTTGAAAAGGAGGAGAGGTCCCATCCTTTTATAGGCGGGAAAACTAAAGTACACGGCGTGTAATTCCTAGTAAATAGCGTGTACTCGGCCATTCCACATGGTTGCCACACGGATTCCAACACGGTATTCAACGCGGCACATGGTCGTTGACTGGTCACCACACGGTTTGAGGGTAATGCGTATGCGGGGAGGAAATACACGGTGTGTAGTATGGGCTACACTGCATGTACTCACTTGTTCCACGCGGCAAGGATACGGCTTCAACACGTGGTATACCCAGCAAGGTGGTACACGGCGTGTACTAACACTACACGGCGTGTGGTTACAAAATTCTAAAAAGTGTGGGAAAAGTCCATTATACCCTCCAGAACACTTCATGGCCTTATTTTCAACAAAGTAATGGTCCAGAGAGGTCTGGGCAATTACACAGTGATTCACTATTTTGGTGACTCACTGCTAATAGTGGAATGGTGAATCAAGAACAACAGTGAGTCAGGGACTTTACAATGACTTGTTTTTTCATAAATTATTAGATTTTCAAGAAATACATCAAATTTTACAAAAACATTTCTACATGAAAAATAGTTTATAGCAGTAGTAAGGAAGTGAATCATTAATGGAGGACAACAGAAAATAAATTTAGAAATTTAAACTCCCTAATTTAATGAATCTTTGACATACAACTTGTTGTGATTTGAGAAAATGATGAATTTTTTATTCTCTAGTGACACGGTAGCATCCTTATCAAAGATCACAAAACAGAAATTCCAAGAATAAAACTAGAAAATGAACAAAATACAGAGAAATGAGAAATTTATTCAAAACATAACAAAAAAAGTGAAAACAAGAAAAACCATGGGTTGACTCCCTGGAAGAATTTAATTTTAAGTCTTCAATTATAATTTATTAAAAATTATAAAAAAAACAAAACTAAAACAAATTTATTAAATTCAGTAAAACCATGAGTTTTTTCCCATGAAATAGTAGTTTTAAATTCTCCCGTTAAACCCCCTAGAAATTAATCGAAGGCACTAGGTGGGTGTGGTTTCTTTTCCATAAACCACTGCATATTGACAGCTTAAATTTTTTTAACATAAAAATGAATTTTTTGGGAACTTATACTTTTAAGGTAAAACTCAACACCCTTAATAATTGAAGATATACCTAAGAAACACCCTATAACTTTATGTGACTGCTCAAGGGAGTATTCAAGTTGAGAAAAAAATTCATCACCCAAGTTCACTTTTTTAGTATTTTCAAGACAATTATGTTCAGGTTTAAAAGTAGGGACTCTATCAGGCTCTGCCAAGAAGCTTCTAAGCTCATCAATAGAAAGATTATCATCAAATTCACTCTTGGAAGTAGTGTTTTCCACATATAGATTTAATTTAGATTTTATTAAGTTAGAATTTTTAGGAAGGGGGAGAGGTGGAATGGGTGATTCTAGGGGTGTGGAAATATACTCATAGATTTCCCTCTCAAAATCAACTTCAACAAAATCAAATTCAAGGGTGATTTTAGGTGATTTTTGAATAACAAATTCAAGAATAGGGATTTCAAGAGATACATGTAAAGTTTTAGAATTATCAATCAAAAAGGGTTCCTCTTCAAAACCACTCTGAGTCCCAAAAATTTGTTTAGTACCCAACTCAGTTACGATTTGATGTGAAAAAAATGAAGAGTCATTTTTTGTTCAACCAAAAATTCTGGTTTCACAATGGGATAAATCTCTTCTAGTAGTTCCTCATCAAAAAATAAAATATTAACATAAAATACTTCTGAAGAATTTATTCTACTTAAATCATTATGTTTTTGTTCACCTTCTCCTAGATGTTCACAATCAAAAAGCTCACACTCAAAATCAATGATTTTTGACTGTTCCAATTCAATTTAAGGTGAATTATTGTTCAACTTAGCTTCAATAAATTCATATTCCATAATTTCCAAATTGAACCAATTTTCCCCAGGTTGGAAAAAATTACATTCTATATCACTACACAAATTTTCATAAAAATTATTAATATGTAAACAAGCTAGTGAAAGATCATCAATCAACCCTTATTTAATGAAAATTCCTTCATCTTTTTCCTCAAACATCAATTCATTGATTGTTGGGTTTACAATTTCATAACAGGGAAGAGATGTTTTCAAAATTAGTTGAATAATTTTAGATTCTATAATTTCCAAATTTCTATTCCCTTCTAACCTATTTCCCACTTCATATTCAGGTTCATTATTCATGATTTTATAAAATTTGGATGAAGATTTTTTAACATTCAAGTTCTCTTTATTCAAATTCTCCTCATCCCAAGTAAAAATATTATCAAAATTCCTATGAAAGTGGATTTTTTCAAAGCTAGAGATCATGAAAATAATAGGGAATTATTCTTCAACATGATTCAGTTACTTTTAAAAAATTTCAAACCGAACTCCATTGAAGTTGTGTATGGGTTCATTAGAATTGATTTCTTCATTCAGAGAGTTAGTTATTTCATGATTGTTTTCTTCTTCAGAATCAGATTCCTCAAAGACAGTGTATTGACCTTCCATTATTTAAACCTCACAATCCACATCACATTATCTCTAAATTATTCATACATCAGTTTCTTCTTCATTTAATTCAGTTTCTTCATTTTATTTATACCTTTCTTATAACTCTAAGAACATGTTTTCAAAATTTGGGAGTTTTTGTTCTTGTTCTTGAAATTTTTTAATTTGATGTTCATGTTTTTGGTTGAGCCTATAATTTAGCCTAGAATTTATTTTAACATCTATCATAGATAAAAAGTATTTAAATTCTTTTGTGAAATTAGGATCGGGTTTAAAGTGATGTTCATTTTCTTCAGAAATAATTAATCTTTTGTGGTTGATTATATGCACACTACCATGTAGTGTGTTAATAATAGCCACAACCCACACAGAAATGCCAACTATCATGATCCAACGCCACAATTACATCCATTTTTTATTTTTTAAAATGAATCATATTAAACACACACATTCATATTCAAAAAATAATAATTTTTATATTCAATACGAGAAGCATGTTCATGGATTTTTTTTTAAATTTTTTAATTTTTTGAAAAATTTGGTCACTCGAAGCCTACCCCAGAAATGATGAAAATTTTTTATGTGACCGGAGAACTTCAGAGCCCTAAAAATTAAATTTATGAACCTACACTAGTATTTTAGTGAAGGGTCGAACCACAGGGAAGGCTAAAATGGTATTTTAGTGTTCATGTTTTTCAAAACCAACCAACTGTTTTAAATAGTGGGTAAAGTAATTTTTTTAATTTTTTACTATTTTTTGTATTTTTATGTAAATATAGTAATGATGAGACTAATTTTAAACAAAATAAGAAGTTGATAAAGGTGAAATGATGAGAAATCAATGAAGGCATAAACATAGGAACACGATTCTAGACAGATTCTTGGGAAAAAGTAACACTATTGGTTTGTTGGGTATCATATTTACAAAAATGATAAATAATTTTTCAACCTCAAGAAATGATTGGTCTGTCCTTACTCGCCAAGTGATTAACACTGCAGCAGAATGAAACTTTAAAATTATCCACTTTAAGTACATTTATACAACAATGGGATTTAAAGACTTGTCAAGAGAAATAGTCTCACTTAGAGTTTCGGAATATTTGGAAAATAAAATTTTAATAATTGATTCCATGACATAACTCATCGAATGATCATAGAGTTATTAATTAAAGAAAATGAGGTGAGAAACATTTGAAATTTTAAGACTCAGAATCAACTTCTCTAGTTTATTTTGATTCTTTGTTGAATGAATAAAGTGAATAAGATTAAAAAGATAACTAGCAAAAATTAAATTTCTGGAACTAAAACAATATCCCAAGATTCATTACAATTAAAATATCTAAAAATTATAATTACAGAGAATCGAAAGAAAAAAATAAGGGACAAAAATTCTCCCTTGATTGGTTGAGTATTTTCATTCTCCTCTTGGTGTCTTCAGGTCCTAATCCTCTCTGTCTACTTGTCTCCAGCTCTCTGGGTCTCCAAGAAGTGGGTGAAGAAAAATGCATGAGATGTGTATGATTGGAATCCCCGCCTCTGTCTGAATACCCCTCATTGTTGTTGCCTATGTAATTTTAAAATCCTCCATCATACTCTGTTTTGTCACCCACATCATCACCAACTTAATTTGGTCTCCTCCCATATAACCACACAAGTTTACTTGTCCTCTCCAACACTTGTGTCTTTATTATCTCCCTTGTAACAAACTTCTTTAGGTTGTTGGGATGAATCTGGACGTAAACCCTACTCATGCTTGTATCTACAAAAGAAAATAGAGATTGTTTAATGCAGTTTTTAACGTAAATTTTTTTTAATAGTTGTTTAATTATTTAATTAATTATTATAATTATTAGATTAGAAATATTAAAATATTATTTTAGAATTATTTTTTATTAATTATTATTCTAATTAATTATTTTAATTATTTTATTTTATTTAAAACTATTATTAATTATTAATTAATAAATTATTTAATTTACTTTATTTAAAGTTAATAGTTTAATATCATTATAAAAGATACTAAATATTATTATTTTTAAATTGATAAATTGTAATAAGTTTATTAGTTTATTTTATTTAATATTATTAAAGTAATTTATTTATTTATTAACTTTATAAATTATTAAGATTAAGATAAATTTATTAATTTTATTAAATTATAAAATAATTTATTTAATTTAATTTATTAATTTATAAATTATTAATTAATATTAGGATTAATTATTTAGTTTTATTTATTTTATTTATTTTTATTTTATTTTTTTATTATCTCCCCCTTATCTGTTCACACGGGGGGGGGAGTTTTTTTTAATACATTTTTAAAGAAAATTCAAAAAACTGTTAGGTCGATTTGTTTTTTCAAAATGCCCCTCAAAGGCGGCATCGCGGATACCGCCTTTGCATTACGGGTGAAAGGCGGCATTAGGATGCCACCTTTCCACTAGGGCTGAAAGGCGGCACTCGCGATGCCACCTTTCCCCTAAGAAAAAAAAAATTGAATTTTTTTTGTTTTGTTTATATATTTATTTATATACATAATTCATAAAAAATGTTTTGGAGGATTCCGCCTTTCACCTAACTAAAAAATTATTAGTTTTTAAAATTTTGTTTCAAAAATGAATACTTGAAAGTTAAAACTGATACAAGTACGTGACTTTGAAAGACTATAAAATATAAACCATAAAACCAATCTAAACGAAACTTTAAACATTCATTAAACATATAACCAATTTTTGTAAACACAAATCATATCATAACAACTGTTCATGAAAAATAATTTATTAGCTTTCAAAACCGCCTACTTGAAACTTAGAAATGTTTCAAGTACGCGACTTTGAAAGACTATAAAATATAAACTATAAGACCAATATAAACGAAACTTTAAACATTCATTAAACATATAACCAATTGTTGTAAACACAAATCATTTCATAACAACTTTTCATGAAAAATAATTTATTAGCTTTCAAACCCACCTACTTGAAACTTAGAAATGTTTCACGTACGTGACTTTGAAAGACTATAAAATATAAACCATAAGACCAATATAAATGAAACTTAAAACATTCATTAAAAATAAAACAAATTGTTGTAAACACAAATCATTTCATAACAATTTTTCATGAGGAATAATTTATTTGCTTTCAAAACCGCCTACTTGAAATTTAAATTTTTTTCAAGTACACGACTTTGAAAGACTATAAAATATAAACCATAAGACCAATCTAAACGAAACTTTATAAATTCATTAAACATAGAACCAATTGTTGTAAACACAAATATTTTCACAACAAATGTTCATGAAAAATAATTTATTAGCTTTCAAAGCTTCCAACTTGAAACTTATAAATGTTTCACGTACATGACTTTGAAAGTATATAAAATATAAACCATAAGACCAATCTAAATGAAACATTAAACATTCATTAATCATATATGAGTCCACCCCGCATCAATAGGATGCACAGTGTCTCTAGTATCACATACATATATAATCTTTGAGGGATGAAAACATGTTATATCTCCTTTCATGGGACAATGAAATCCATTCTTCCACCCGCCATGTCCATATCCATATCAACATCCGGCCGCATAAGGATATGTTCAAAGATATGCCACATAAAATTCTCATACATTCCCATTCCTATAAATATCAACCCCTTCAACACCACCATGCATCCAACCATTATAATTTCTTCTACAATTGTCACCCTATTTCTCCACGCCCAGTTGATCCGATGAAAACACCAACGATTCCACATATCTCATTGAACTCTTCATCACCAAATCTTTATCTTTTATCATCTTCAAGAGGCCACTGTAGGACCTCCTTGATCTATCCATTTCAAACACTCATCAGCACACATGTCATTGCTTATGACCAAGATGCAAAGAGTGGTGGATGATTTATTGTAGGTCGAGCATGTTGTGCAACTAATGCATTTCTCGAAACTTCTGTTGTTCCTTCCTAATCAGCACTACTATCACCATCTGTTTCGTTATTATGAAACTCCTCATCAGATGTCAGGTTAACATGTATATCGGGGAGATCAAGTTGGTTTTCCTCTGCATCATTTGGAATAGTCTCAACTTCATGGGGCAGATTATCTTCAACGAGTCTTGTAAGTCTACGTCTTTGTACAATTGGATGTTGTTGTTGTACAGTAGAAACATCAATATATAACTCCATAATGGTACCATCTGACCGTTGAGAAAACAAATTATTTGTTTGGATCCTTTGTGCATCATCAACCAATGGAAAAGCTAGATGCCACAATGTTGACGGGAAGTGAAAATGTCTGTAACTCATTGACTTGATCTTCTGATCAGGTCCTAGATTTAATGAGCCATGAATTCTGTCTTGAAGGTCACTTAGGGTTACACAATCAGTTGTATTAACCACTGTTATTGGTTTTGTACTGTAAGAAACTCATTGCTCAGTTTTAATAACCTCCCCATACCAGTACACATAGGAAAACATTCCTCTCTACGTAAATAAAGTTTCATGATCATGATTTTGATAATGTAAGTGACATTCAAAATGATGGTTACCAATATAAGTTGTATTTTATACTTTGAAGCTATAATTAAACAATTTATTAAAAATATGTTGGATTTTACCTCACGTTCAAATAATAACTATTACTTTTAAACTATACAATATTTATGATAATTAAATTTTAAAAGATCTTATATCCTAAACTAGGATATTTCTTAGTACACTTTCTAATTAGTGAGGTAAAATGTAAATAACATAGAGTTAAAAAATAAATAACAGCATTTTTCGAGCTTCTAGCTTTTCTTGCACTGAATTGGATATCAAAATTTCAGAAAACCCGTGATTTCTGAAATTTTGATATTCAATTCACTGCAATAAAAGCAAGAATCTCGAAACATTCTATTATTTATTTTTTAACTCTATGTTATTTATATTTTAACTCCATGTTATTTATATTTTAACTTCATGTTATTTATTTTTTAACTCCATGTTATTTATATTTTAACATTCTGTTATTTATATTTTAACTTCATGTTATTTATTTTTTAACTTCATGTTATTTATTTTTTAACTCCATGTTATTTATTTTTTAACTATATGTTATTTATATTTTAACATGCTGCTATTTATATTTTAACTTCATGTTATTTATATTTTAACTTCATGTTATTTATTTTTTAACTCTATGTTATTTATATTTTAACATGCTGTTATTTATATTTTAACTCCATGTTATTTATATTTTAACTTTATTTATAAATTAATTTTTAATTAATCACTCCTAATAATAAATATCAACATCATTACTAAAATATAAATTTATCATTAATTTTCTTCGATATTTTAGTAGTTTATAAAGAAATATGCATATCTTAAGCATATCCTCTGGGAGTGTCAAACCAGAATGCAGCAAGGCCCATTGTCGTGCACCAGATCCTGTTCGAGTCTAGCTCAAATCAGTGTTTTCGGGTTTTACCCCTAGGTACATCTGTGCCAGAGCCACATTCACTTGTTTGTATGGCAGTGGCATGGGCACATCGAGCTCCTTCAGTAATAGCAACAGCTTCAGATCCTTCTCACAACTATGGCAAGGGTTCTCCAGGTGCGCAACTCGGCTTCAAGTCCAAGTTCGAGATCTGTGCAATAGGAGTGGCAACAAACACCTGACATCCGTGGTGGATTTGTGTCCGAGTTTCATATGAGCGGCGATAGGCGCATTTGGTGGTTCGATGGGTCTCGAATGGGTTGATGTATTTCTTTAGGTATGTTGTTAAAATCTGGGGGGGTGAAGTTTTGGGATCTCCATATCTAGTTGATGGTCGGGCTTCATAAGTAAGGTGATGGTGAGTTAGGCTCTGTGGAAATGGGTTGTGATTGACGATGGAAGATGCATCCAACAGTGTCACCGGACACAAAGATAATAAGGTTGACGGTGTGAAGGTTCAACAGTGACGGAGGTAGAGGATGCTCAGGGTGGACGGTGTCTTTTTTCTAATGGAAGTGCGAAAAGGAACGGTGGCTCATAGTGGAACCGACGATGACTATGGGTGACGGTGGGTTGAATTGAAACGATGAGTCAGGGACTCATCGTTGTTGAGGAATCCTGGCGGTATGAATCCAATGGTTAGTGAGACTCACAATTGGGTAGGGATTCACCGTTCGGTAGTTCTAATGGTGAGTTGTGTTTTTTTGGTAAAGAAAGAGCTACTATTCGGAAGCCAGCATTGGGAAATGTGGCGATGACTTAAATAACTTCCAGTGAAAAATCTTTAAACAAAAAATACAAATTATTAATTTAATAAAATTATGAATTAATAAAAATTTAAGATCTAAATTAATTAAGTAAATAAGTAAAACATAAATTAAAAAACTAACAATTATTAAAAATTAGAGCAACTAAATTATTCGATTTGAGATTAATAAATTAAATTAAAAGAATTAAATTAATTGTTTAGAAATAAATAAATAATAAAATTTATTATGGTTAAATCATAAAAATAATACCATGTTGAAAGATTACAAGTTAAATTAACGTAAAATTTAATTAAATGTAAATTTATTGATTAATTAATTAATTAAGAAATTACCTAAAACTATTGTGACATGCAGAATACAAACTTGAAGATTAAAAATAAGGAACCAGATATGTAAGTAAAAGAAAAATAATAATTTAAAAGACTAAAAATACAAAAAAAATTGTGAAAAATGGTAAATAATATATTTTAATATAAAATTACAAAAGTGAATTTATTTTAAAAAGGTGAAAAATTAATTTAATTAAATCATTTGAAACTTAATAAAATTATGTGGCAAATATAGTGATTTAAAATCCACATCAGATATTGTGTTTATGCCAAATCAATTTTCTCAAAATATGATTAACACTATATTCCTTTACCAACTCCCACACAAAAAAAGTTAAGGATAAAGGTTTCTAAGAGCTCGAGTTGTATAGACTATAATGAAAAGAAGGATTGATTTTTGACATGTCAGAAGTGTGGAAGGAGAAACCCAAGAAAGTGTCTCGATAGAACAAGTAAATGCTTTATGTGTGGGAAAGGACATAGAGAAAATGATTGCTGAGAAAAAAAATAAAGAGTACGATGGAAGGACATGAAAATAATATTAAGGATCCATTTGAGGTTTGTCGCCATAAATGTGGGGAACCTAGGAATTACCCAAGCCAGTGGACACACATAAAGGATAAACCCTAGATCATGGAATAATCTATGTAAGAAATAAACGGTTGAAATATTTATATATTAAGGAAGTTTTGAACAAAATAGTTAAGAAGTTATTTAATTATTACATTTCAAGGTTTTCATTTATATTTATTTTTTAAGTTATATTAATTTGGTTTTAGAAAATGACAACATGTATGTCGGGTGACAACCAATCATGTTCGGAATGGCTGTAGGGCTTAAACCCATGATCGAAGGATGATAAGGGTTTTGCACCTACCACTGGCCCACATGATGTCCTCATTAATGTGTAATAATTTAAACAATTCGATGAAGGAATATTAATTATGAACCATTAGTATTACTTTTTAGGTCAAGAGATTAATATATTAACCATATTGACATTGGAGAATAGTTAGAGAAAAATAGTTAGACTTTTCACTCTGTTATGGGCCTTATAATCCATTAAATATTTTACTGCTTCAGGGGTCAAAGTTAATTTTTGGACACCCATTTCTTGAGGTAAGGGGTGAATTAGAATTTGATCGAAGCACAACCAAAATATAAAATTTTTATTATAAAGAAATTATATTTCCTTTCATTCTTATGTAGTAAAATAAATACTCAACATTAGGAAAATGATAAAAAAATACGTGTCATCCTAATACCTTAATTTTTGTGGAACTAATAGTCTACTAAATCATCACAGATTTATGGATTTGAGGCCCTCAACATTCTATTGATCATTGACTTGTTTGTGATTGATGACCACAATCACTCCCTATAAATATTTACCCTTTTCCTCCATGTATGTATCTATACTTTCCACTAATGTTCTATTACTCAGGGACCCAGTTATATGTTATTCCATGTGAAATTTTCACTTTCCATTCTATCTTTTCTAGAGGATGTTTTATGAACCCTTCTCACGATGTAGGATTTAGACCTAGGAAATAGCATACAATATATCACCAAAATTGAGTTTAAATTAAAAGGGCGCAATTAATTAAGTTGGTGAGAATGTAATACCCTAAGAAACTAAAGTAGGGATATTATATTCAATAGTGTGTATGAAACATTACACCAAGCACATAAGGGAATATAATACCCCAAAACATTATAATATATTTACTATTTTAAATAAATTCAATCTATGATATCACTTAAAATTCAGGCGATATTGATTTATCATATGTCCTACAAAATAATGAGTTTCTTCAATGGATTGTGTTACATACAAGACCAAGTTTTAACAAACAATAATATAGTATTAAAATATTATTATTTAATATAATAATAAATAACCTAGACGTTAAATAATACGTTATGATAATATTAAATAACTTATGAAAATATATGTTTTAGACAAATATAAAATTATTTAATAGGTTATGAATTAATTATAAATGAAAATATAAACCAATAAAATATAGAGGATATATTATTATTTTTATGCTCACAAAGGTGTTGTGTCTTAATAAATTAATTAATTACAACTATTGAATGATATTAATGAAATATATATGTTATATATTCGGTCTAATGTTTTTGATAATCATCCAATAGATTCTATAGACATAATATAAGAATAAACACAATATTATACATAAAAACCTATATTTTTATTAAGGTACTTTTACCACCTTTTAATGTGGAACCCATTTTCAATCCAAATTTTTACCCTTTTATAAATATTATATGTATAAATAAACATAATATTTGAAAGAAGAAGATAAAAATTAGGTTATTGTGAATTTTTCATATTTTTCTATGAAGTTTCATTTTTTAATTAATAGTGAAAAATAAAGAAATTAAATTAAACACTTTTTTTCATCCCATTTATTTACAAGGTAAAACTATAATTATAATTTGTTTTAAATTTTAATTAGATAATATTTTTATCAATTAATCCAATTTAGTTCATTGGAATCAATTTCACTTTGAAATTGACTATAAAAACTTAGAAAATTTTAGGACGTTTTTAGATTAAAAGCGTGCATTGTTGTCCCGTTTGTGGGATTAATTTTGATTTAATTTCTGCTAGATATGTGGTTGTAATTTGAATTTTTTTCCCAGTACACAGATGTCTTCCCTAATGATGTTTCGGGTCTACCTCCTCATAGAGAGGTGGAATTTTACATTGACTTGTACCCTGGGACGACACCGATATCCACACCAGCTTATCGGATGGCTCCCACGGAGCTTCGTGAGCTGCAGGTACAGCTAGAGGACTTGCTGGGGAAGGGATTCATCCAGCCCAGTGTTTCTCCCTGGGAGCCCCAATTTTATTCGCCAAGAAGGAGGATGAGATCTTGAGACTTTGTGTTGACTATCGGTACCTGAACCAGGTGACCGTGAAGAACAAGTACCCACTCCTGAGGATTGATGACCTCTTTGATCAACTGAAGGGAACACAGTGGTTCTCGAAGATAGACCTCAGATCAGACTATCACGAGCTCATAGTACAAGATAAGGATGTGCAGAAGACAACTTTCAGATGTCGGTACAGCCACTATGAGTTCTTGGTTATGCCATTCAGCGTGACCAATGCTCCAGCAGTGTTCATGGGACTCATGAACATGATCTTCTAGCCATACCTTGATTGCTTTGTAGTAGTCTTTATCGATGACATTCTTATCTACTCGGCTACTGAGAAGGAGAAGGCTTATCATTTTCAGATTGTTCTGGACACACTATGAGAGCACCAGCTTTATAGAAGGCTCTTGAAGTGCTAGTTCTGAATCTGAGAGGTTCACTTTCTAGAACATGTCATATCGGAGGCTGGAGTTGTAGTGGATCTAGTGAAGATTGAGGTTGTACATGCTTGGGAGCCACCCAAGAGTGTGATGGAGGTACGAAGTTTCTTGGGTTTGGCTAGATACTACCAGAGATTTGTTCCAGATTTCTCCAGAGTTACAGCACCTATATCAGCATTGACAAAGAAGGGGAAACCCTTCGTGTGGTCGGAGAGATGCCAGTAGTGTTTTCAGGAGCTGAGGCAGAGGCTGACTAGTACTCCCATCTTGAGGCTTTTGGAGGAGGGTGTGGGGTACGTAGTCTACTATGACGCATCATGGACTAGTCTCAGATGTGTCCTGATGCAGGAGCGAGCAGTGATCGCATATGGTTCTCAACAACTGAGATAACATGAGCAGAACTATTCTACCCGTGACCTGGAGTTAGCAGTAGTGGTCTTCTCCTTGAAGATGTGGTGACATTACTTGATGGGAGAGCGTTTTATAGTCTACTCGGATCACAAGAGTCTCAGGTATATCTTCTCTCAGAAGAAAATGAACCTGATACGATAGTGTTGGCTTGAGTTCCTCTAGGACTATGACTTTGAGATAGTCTATAATCCAGGGAAGGGGAACATTGTAGCAGATGCCCTCAGTAGGAGATCTGGTATACAACTACTAGGTGAGGTGACATAGCAGATGACTGCTTTGTAGATATCCTTTATGGATCGATATGGATAAGCCTTTCTTCAATCTCTTATAGTCACTCATCCACTCCTTCAGTGAGTTAGGGAGGCGCAATGCGAGGACACTAACTGTGAGTATCGACATGCTCAGATATCCATAGGACAGGAACCTGATGGATTCTATGAAGGTGGGGAGCACTTCATCCTCTTTAGAGGATGTACCATGGTACCAGTGTCTCTTTGGGAGGAAGTGTTGAGGGATTTCCACACGTCCCCTCTAGTGGTACATCCAGGAGTGGCGAAGATGTACCACGATCTCCGACGACAGCACTGGTGGCCAGGAATGAAGAAAGCAATAGCAGAGTTTGTCTCTCGGTGCCTCACTTGTCAGCAAGTGAAGGCAGAGCATTAGGTTCCAGCACATTTAGTTCAGCCTTCATAGGTCCCAGAGTGGAAGTGGGATGGTATATCCATGTACTTTGTGATAGAACTTCCACGTACATCCAAGGGTCATGATTCTATTTGGGTGATTGTCGAACGACTCACCAAGTCGGCCCACTTCATACAGATTAGAGAGTAGGGTTCATTAGAGTGCTTGGGACGCCTCTATGTGCAAGAGATTGTGAGGCTACATGGAGTTCCATCTACGATTGTCTCAGATCATGATGCACGTTTCACTTCTCACCTATGGAAGGGGTTACAGGAGGCTTTCGGGACACAACTTTCTTGGAGCACCACCTTCCATCCTCAGAAGGATGACCAGACTGAGCGGACCATTCAGACCCTCGAGGACATGTTGCATACTTGCGTCCTTGAATTCAGTCGTAGTTGGGGGGATCAATTACCCTTGTTGGAGTTTTCATAAAAAAATAGCTATCACTCCACCATTGTGATGGCACCATTCGAGGCGTTGTACAAGCGACCTGGAAGATCACATTCGTGCTGGACTGACCTAGGTGAGTCATCACTCGTGGGACTCAAGATGGTATGGGCTACCACAGAGAAGTTACAGATCATCCATGTGTGGATGAAGACTACAAAGATCAGGCAGAAGTCTTATGCCTACAGGAGGCAGAGACCTCAGGAGTTCGATGATGGAGACAACATCTTTCTACGGGTCTCACCTCAACGAGGTTTGCGGAGATTTGGCTGGGGCAACGAGTTATCTCCGAGGTTCATCGGACCTTTTTAGGTCCTCAGCAGAGTTGGAGAGGTGGCTTGCTTCTTAGATCTTCCACCTCAATTACACCGGGTGCACGATGTCTTCCACGTATCCCAGTTGAGAAGATACGTGCACGACCCATCTCATGTCATCGACTATGCCGAGATGGACATCAATGATGGGGCGACGTTTACGGAGGTTCCATTAGAAATTGAGGATCGACAGGAGCAGGACCTTCATGGGCAGTCGATATCTCTAGTGTGCATTCGTTTGCAGCCCAGGAACCTCCAGGAGAGCACATGGGATCGAGAGGCTCAGATACATGCTCAGTACCCCCCCCCCCTTGTTTCCATATTTTGAGTTGTGGCATACGGGGATGCAAAGCCCTAAGGTGGGGATAATGTAAGCACCCAGATTTTCCATGTATTTTTGTTAAATTATATGAAATATTTTGAGACTGCAAAAATTGACAGCAAGCGATTCCGAGGGCCAGAGTGCCCGGAATGATTTTCTGAACTTTTTTTCGGGTAAGTTCAGTAAACGTACGAGCGGGTTTTTGTATCTTTTGAACCGGTATTTGGAATTGAAATCCAAGGACACCGTTGAACATGTAGCGCCGATATTTTCTTAATGAGACCTTTACCTCGACCTCAATTGGTCGAGGGTGAAAGTTAGTTTTTCATGATTTTTGTGGAATAGAAATAAAATAAAATAAACTTCTATTTTATTTTTGTTAAAACCTCCCATGTGAATGTTATGGAGGTGGGGACCGCCGATCCTAAAACATCTCATGTGAATGTTATAAAGGTGGGGACCACTAGAACTAAACCCCCCATTTTGAAATTAAAGGCGGGGACCACTAGAACCCCCTTTAATGGGAGGAAACCTTTCAACTCCCCATTTAATTGTTGGAGGCAACTAATAATTAATGAAATGTGTCAGCATTTAATTGTGCCAACATAATTAATATTCTTAATTTAAATTATATTGGCACATCATTCCTTTGTGAGGATTTGGTTGGAAAAGTAGAATGTAAGAACTTTGGAGGAAATCTTCTTCTCAAACAAAGAACACTTCTCCAAGGAAGAATGAGGAACTGACCCCAAGCTTGGATCAGAATAAATTTGCGGAGGCAACGAACACCGACGATCTCCAATGACTTTGACTTCTTCCTCGTGACATCCCCCAACATGGGACGTCTTCAATAGACGATGAACCGACATCCATCCTTCTTTCCTCCTTGACGTCAACAAACCTTCGAGGTAGGGGTTTTGTTATTCTTTGTGTTTTACGTTGAATTAATCCTCTTAATCCTCCTGCTACCGAACTAACATGGAGGGAGTAGGCCAAATGAACACGGCCTGATTCCTCCGCTATTCTTCATGGTTGTTGTGTTCTTAACAGCGGAGAAAAGTAGGGGCTGTCCCTCGGGCTAGCAACATCGAACTGGGGTGGCGCGCATCTGTGCCGCTAGTAGAGGAGGAGAACGCGTGAAGGCTGGAGGGAGGCCAGATATTGCCGGTCACGGTGGAGGACAGAGGGTGACCGGTTCTATGGTCAGCCATGGAAGCTTGGGAGGCGCGACCGTGCACCGTCGTCAGAGAAAAAGGTCACTGCCCGCCTGGCCATGACAGTTGGAGGAGGGAGGCTGGCTGAATCGACCGCAGAGGGGCAGCGCACAATGTGACACCATCGGAGTAGGTGGCCGTGGAGGGGCAGTGCATGATGCATCGCCGAGAGGACATGGGACAGCCGTTTCGGCCGGCCGAGCTGGACTGAGAGGGACCCGCCCGGGTCCCGCGTGCTGCTGGCAACAGAATGGCCATAGGCTGTTCGGTGATTGAGGCATGGGGTGCGTCACTCCCCCCCATGTGCCACCGGGCCGGGCCGCTCGGCGCGGGCCGGGTCGACCCGAACCAGGTCGAGTCGGCCCAGGCCGCGTTGGGCCAGACCCGGACTAGTTTTGACCCTATATGTTCTTTTGGCCAAAACATTGGCACCAGACATCCGTTTGATGAACCGTCTATGGCGCCAGAAACCTTGGAGAAAGAAGGTCCTTCTGATATATATCACTTGATTTTTGGATAATGTTGGGGTATGGTCGGGTTGGATTGAGCAGGAATCCAACCGGGCCCTCAGGACTAAAAGGCTAATAACCTGTAGACCAGGCATCCGATTGACGCACCGTCTATTGAGATGAGACCCCTATTACAAGGTGGTCCTTTGGGATACTTATTCTTGGGAATTCATGGAAGTTGGTGTATAGACCAGTGGCTTGAGGAGATGAGCCTCCCGGAGACAAGAGAGCTTAGTGCGGGAACCCTGTAGCTGGTTGTATCATGTGAAAGGGATCCTATGTGGGTCTGTGCTTTGGGATCCTTTGTGGGTATGTGATGAGGGTCCCACATGTATCCTCTATAGGAATTCATGTGGGACTACTCTAGGATCCTGTGTGGGTCTGTACTGTACTAGGATCATGCATGGGTTTGACGATGTACTAGGATCATGTGTGGGTCTGACGATGTACTAGGATCCTATGTGGGTATGAAGATGTTCTAGGATCCTGTGTGGGTGTGAAGATGTACTAGGATCCATTGTGGGTCTGATAATGATTTAGGATCCTACATGGGTCTGTCTCTTAATAGAGTAAGATGATTCTATAGTTACATCTAATCATCTCTACTACTATACCTAAGTTATACCCGATGTGAGCTGAGTCTTTAGCTTTGTGGTAATCTTCTGTATGGAGTACCTTGGTGGTACTTACCTTCATGGTGATTCCTTTGTCTTATTATTCTATATGGTGTACCTGTGTGGTACTTACCTTCATGGTATTCCTTCCTTTGTGGAATAGTTGGGCTTTGGGATTTTGAGTTGGACTCTGTGTTTCCTCATGACTGAGATGGGTATACTTGATAACTTAGGTATATGCATGGGCATATAACTAAGTAGGGTTGAAAATTGATTATATGCTTTTTGGTTTATCCTTTGTGGATTTTGTGAGACCTTGAGGGTATCGGGGTCCCTATTGAGTATTGTTATACTCACCCCTGCATGGGCTACACCCGCACCTTGTTGTGCTTGATGTAGACGACAGACAATGCTGACTGAGGATGAGGGTCCTAGGACTGGAGGTATCTCGAGGTAAATGTTAGAGAGGCGTACCGCAGAGTCGACCATTCGAGATCTGTACCTACCCTTCAGGTAGGACCCTTGGTGGGCACCACATGAGCTGTTCAGTCTGCTTGTACTTTCCAGCTTTCTTGTACTTTCGAGTTTGTCTTGTATTCTGGCCCCTTTTTCTTACTGTACGCACTTCTTTTTTCTATACAGTCTGCTAGTGTTCGTATCTTGCTGTGTGCTTAACTATGTGTGTTTACAGATTATTAAGGCAATGCCTTCCCGTTTTAGGGAATACGTATTTCGGTGCTAGTCGCCAGCCCCTGGCCTATGGAAGGTGGGATTAGGGTAGTCATGGCATGGGCCCCGGGGGACGGGTCGTGACACATTATGATTAAATACGAATATAAAGTGAGGGATTTCATCTCAATTTTCACCCTATTAAGACATATTTAGTATTATGAACCTATTTATTTTTACATGGTGTATATAATGCCCATTTGAGTTATTTAACATGAATATTCCTTTTATTCCTGATGATTAAATATTAATTTCTAGTTACACTTTCAATAGGCGTATTTAAAATAAAACCTGATCTTAATTATCTTCTTAATTTGGTATGTTTTTCTTTTATATCCATATTTAAAAAAAACGAAAATATTTTTTATTTAAGAAAATTAATTATAATGGATATTTTAATATATCCTTGAATATTTATATATTATTAAATTAATAATTCCAATGTTTTATAGAAAGGGTTCTCTTTCAAAAAAAATTCAAAAAGGAATGTTTTTTTAATTTATACAACATTAACAAACCTTTCCACCGTAATAACCATTTTACACTCTTTAACATCTTCTACAAGTTTTCAATGGTTCTATAAAGAAATATATTTTATTAAACATTATTTTCAATATTTATTTTCTATTTTTAATATTCATCTCTCATCTCTTGATTAATTTTGTGTATATTAGGTTTCTGTTGAAACATTCACTTTCTTATCATCATTGGATATTACATTTCCCTTAAATATCTATATTATTTTTATCATATATTATTTTTTCCTAAACCATATACCATTTAAAAATATGTTTTTTTACTTTAAAAGTTAATTGACTGACTAGGGAATAATTGATAATGTTTATTCTTTAAGAGATAAAAAAAATTAATAAAGAATATTATTCATGAATTAAATATATCATTCGTTATATGAGAAATGCACTAGACATGTAGTGAAGGGTGCGGCCCAAAATTATCTATCCCCATGATGAATCGATAGGTCTCATCATTCAAATAAATTAGACAAATTAAATGGGTCTTTACCCATATTTTTAAACTGTCTTGGCGCAAGGTCTTGATGGTAGAGATATCATGATCCCAAAAATCATGATGTCCAATAGTATGGATTTCATTCATTCAGAATTCAGTTATTATTATTATTCATCGTATTACAGTATTGATATTTTCCATGGATGAATTTTTTGATCAAGTTATTGATTAACTAGATTATGTTTTCATTTATTTACCTTATCATATTTATTATTACTTATTTACTCCTGATAGATTATGTTATTTGTAACCCTTACTGAGAATTTGATATCACTCTAATTTTGTTTCATCTCTCCATGATATGAATAATAAATCATTGAATGTGTTTCAATAATTCCGAATATTTAATTTTATTATGTTTTATATTTTATTCCCAATTTAAATGGGTATCATGTATGTATCTAGTTCTTCAAGGCTACTAAACTATTCAATCCTTTGGGATGTGATCACATGTATCTTATTCCAATATAATCAAGTGTCCATCAACATTTGTCTACTAGGTTTGTAGTATTTACTCTTAATGTGATTATAAATGTTTAATAAAGCTTATAAACTCATGTAATAATTTTTAAGAAAATGTGTGTGTAGTAGACGTTTAAAAAATGACCAAATTTTTTTCTTGAGGATTTGGGTTGTTTTATCAGTTGGGGATTTATATGTATCTATGTGAATTTTTTTAGTGGATTGAGGAGATTTTTTATTTGGATTTCTATTTATTACATACTTTAATGTGTTTTTATTTTGTAATCTTATCCTTTTCATGGGTAATATCCATTAATTGAATTCTTATTCGTTATTCCTTGAAGATTTATTGATGTGTATACTCTATGAGTAGTGTTTGATTTATTTTTTGGTTTTTCATCAAATTTAAAGAGGGTACTCAGATTTAAAATTTTAAACCAAAATTTATTTTTAAAAGAGTGTTACAAATAAAACTCTAAGGCCCATTTGGAAAATTTCAGTAGTTTTCTCAAATGAGCTACACTCCCATTAGAATCCCTATAGTATGTTAGATATTTTAAGATTATTTGTTAATGGTGTTTTTATTATTAACCATAAAGGGGATTCACATTGGTGGGTTTAAAGAGGTAGGATGAGGGTATGAAATTTTTTTGTGTTATTTTTATTTGAGATATGATTGATGTACCTCACATCCTATATTTATCATCATGAGGATCCTAGTCATATTAGTTAGGGACTGAGAAGCATTTATTATCTAGTTATGATTAGGCTGAAAAGATCCACTATGGTCTTAAAGTCTATGGGGGAGTTTCATTGGGGCAGCTAGACTAGAGAATCCATTTGGTTAGATACTAGGAATGCCCCAATGGGTCAATAAATGGTTCTGCTAGAGTATGACTAAGATCTCCTTATAGAATTTTAGTAATTTCACATGATTATGTATAAATTATTATTTACTATTTACTATAGTTACTTCCATTACTATTATAATATATTATTTCTATTTTATGATATTTTATATTAGTCCCACTTTTATACTACATTTATACCCTACTTCACCTTTTATCATCCCTTCCTCTATTTTATCATTTTTCATGGCACTTAATATACACTAAAACTATATTTCTACACTTATTGTTATGGTTCATTTATCCAATAATTTTTTATTTATTGGTTGATTATGAGTTAATTTTGTATGTTTTTTGTGGTGGTTTTAAAATAATATTTAATGGGATGTGTTTTTAACAAATGACCATTTAAGGGAGATTTTTAAAATATTTTTCCGTAAAAGAAATATTTGGGTTTTAAATGTTAGTTTCTAGGGATATCTTGTGTTATATTTTATTTGAAGTTAAAAGTCTATTTTATACCTTCTTTTCAAACTAAAATTTATGGGATTATTTAAAAAAGGAAATTCTTGAACTCTCTGGTGATTAACAATTGGGTTGTTATGCTCACACCCTACTCATGCCACTCATCATCTGTAAACTAGATCTTTTTTATAGTTTCGGTTTTGGTTCTTAGTATCTCATAGAGAAAGTTAGTATTATGAAGATTTATGGTGACCTTGAGGTAACATCAATTTTTTTGGCATTTATTCATTTATTTTTTATCAGGGATGTATCGGCCTTGGAGACCCCTCTAGTTTTCTAGTAATTTTTCTATTATATTATAATTTTTTATTTTATTTTCAGTTATATGATTATGTATTTTGTTCTTGTTTTATTTTGTTTGTGATTAATTAGTGTTTGTATATTTGTGGTGCGCATCGATCTCTAATGCATGGAGTGGTCATGATGGACTTTTGGTTGAGAGATCCAAGCCTTTTTGATTTATTGTGTGAAATAAATCCTACTATATATATTTTGATTCCATATAACTGATTTATAGGCTAGGATTATTAAGAAAAAACTTCATATCATTTCATATCTTGATAAAATGATCAATTTAGGGGTGGACCAGGTTGTTTAATTACATGTCATTTAGCGATGTTATCTATTTTGAACTGCTAATTTATTGAAATGATTAGTTTCTGAAATTTATTTTATTGGATTTAATTTTTATTTTTAACATAGGGTATAGTCTCCCCACCAATATTTATTGACTCCCATCACTAGTCTATAACATCTTGTGTATAGGGAAGTGTGATTGAGGCATGTTGAACCTATTTTTTCATAGCTAAGGTAAACTCAATTTTGGATATTTCAATATTTATTAAAGATAACCAAGTTGAATTTGGTCGTAAAGAAAGGACATGGTTGGTGCTAATGTCTATGAAGAACTAAAAGTGAGTTTTTACTGATCTAGTTAATGTTGTGAATTGAAATTTTGTTGGTAACAGGTATAATGGTTCAAAATTATTTTATTTCCCATGGTTTATCAAGATAACAATATAGCATCCATGTGTGTATGGGATAACAACCACCATACCTTGAGGACTAGCTCGCACATTGTGAGTGAACCTTGAAAATATCTATGTGATGTTTTATTTCTAATTTTGGTATTTATTACATATATATAGAACAATTATGTGATGAGATATTTATATTTATTCACTCTAATAGGTGGAGAGGAAAAATTAATCATTTTAATAGGTAAATAGTTGGCCACACTGATTCACCCCCCATTAGTGTGGCTAGAACAATCCCATGGAACAATATAATATTTATTAGAAATTTAACTTCACATAATATAAGGGTTAAATTGATTCAGTTATTCCACTTTTATATAGATATTCTTATCAATATGTTGAGAAAGGGTTTCTTGAAAAAATATATAGTAAGAGGTGATAATAATTCTTTATGAGTTAAAGTAAACCCCCCCCCCCCATATTTTTTTACTTGAATGTATTATCTAACCATCCACCTTCCCAATAAAGTTATTACTAGGGGTCTCATTGATTCTCATTGGATGGATACAATTGAAAGAAATATTCCCTCATGAAGTCATATGTAAGGAGCATGAATCATTAAAGGCTCCATTATGAAAGGTGGTTTAATTCAAGACTATATGGATTTTTTTTCATTGTATTTGGGTTATATTAGCGTGTGAGGAATCTAGATAATGAGAATTTAGGATTAGAAATAAGAGTATATTTATCTCACTTTTCTATCACTTCATCCAAAACCGATATTTCATGGATCATATATGTTGGGTAATTTGAGCCTTGAAGAGTAGAAGATAGCACATTGCACGGTCTTGTTCAATTATGATGTGTTTAATAATTATATCAAATAATTAATTTGAATATATCTATATGTTATATTGTGTATAATTTTATATATTTCTAAAATTTTTACTAGCATATGATGTAGTGAACATAAAAAAATTATAAGTATAAGGCAGCCTTTTCTACCCTTGATAAAAAGAGAGAATTTTCATAGTAAAGTGTTTACTTCTTGGTTAAAATATTAGGTAAGACCATTATTTTTTTATAATAAATAGTAAATAATAATTCTTAATTTAAATATGGTTACATATTTTAGGTACATAGTTTTTCAAAGAAATATGTCACTCTAGAAATAAGAGTGTTGTCTTTTAGTCTGAATAATGTGGTGTGTGAATGTAATTCAATAGTAATCAATGGGTTTAAATTTATTATAACTAGTTGAGTACTAAACATAAGAATAAAACCTCAAAATTTTATGTTAACTATGATGACATAATTTTATATCAGTGCAGAAAATAACCAACCTCGATAAGAAAATGTATCTTCCTATTGAGTTAAAGAAAAACTACTCATATTGGATTATTACTTTCATGGTCAAGTTTGATGAAATGTAAGTGGTTTAACTCAATGAAATGACATGGTATATATATATTTATATATAATTATGGATTTAATGTTAGTTAAATGAATCACTTCTCAATGGTTGATGAGTCGTATATTATATAAATAATGGTGAAATAAGTATTTTAAGTAAAATATCCTTTAAAACCTCAATATAAAGTCATTATTTTGGTAATATGAAGACATTTTTTTATGATAGTGCTGATAAAACTGATAATTTAAATGTCCCCATGGGTCTTGAAAAAATATATTTCATATGATGATTCAAATACTTTAATTGTTATAGTTGATTTCAAACCATAAATCGTTGTGGGAAATTTATAGAAGCAATGATATGTCTATGTTTCTTCAACATGACCACATCATTATTATTTTCATAATTTTACAATGTCTATCACCCTATTTATTATTTATGTAACTAATTTAATATATATTTATATTATATTTATAGTGAAACAAAAATTACTCTATCTAAGAAAAATATGTTCGATATCCAAGATATGTGAAGGAAATGATTTTCTAAAAATGATTATAGATTGTGGGATTTGGGATTATGTCCTATAGTTCCCATTATGAGCATAGTATTTCAAATTTATTAATAAACTACATAATATAAACTAACAAAAAATTAATGATTTTATTTTTTAATTAAGAACCACTATCAAGGAGAAAACTATTTTCCCACCGTACAAGTGATAGTGGTTATCAGCATGACTAATCGATGGGGATATTAATATAGTTACACAAAGAACCTGTTGTACTTGATCACACCCAGTCCCTTCACCACATATCCCTTTTTCACACTATCTCATCTAAAATTTCCTCTTGAGTCAATGATTATCTTTAGACAGCCTATATTTTTTATTCCGTTTCAGTCAGGCCATGATTCTCATATACGTTTTCCCATACTAATGATGCCTCCCCACCAATACAATAAATTTATATCCACTTCTATAAAATAATTATTTCATAGTTCTCTTATATATCATGGATTTTATTCATGTGATAGTTTGACTTCTACACCAAATACTTTTGATCATCCAAATATTACTAATCATTCCCGGAAAACCTATCGATCCATAAAAGTGTACCAATCCATTATTACTCATTGATCCATCTGATCAAATTAATAAACCTATGTCATATATCCATGTAAATATAACTTACCCCATCACCTCAAAAATTTATCCTTGATAAATTGTAAGGATTAGAGAGGGCCAACTAAAATATTTCCATAAACTGGCCAAAGCTTCGACTTAGGACTGCAAAGAACATGAAAATGTTTATATTAAAAGTTTCCTACATAGAACATTATAATGTTCTATACATAGTAGTTTTCCCAAGTATAATCAATTTTTTTAATCCTTCGTGTTTTTTACCTATTTAAAATATTTTTTGAACTTTATTTTTATAAAATCCTTTTTATTTCATTTAATAGGGTATATAATTAACTTGTTTTTCAATTTTCACTAAGAACATAGTTAAATTTTTAATATTATAATTATTTTAATTTGTACATTTAATTATGGTAATTTTTTTGTCCAAGTAGAATTTATTTAAAATGTTAATGTTATGTAATTTATTAATTAGGTTTTATTTATTATTTTTATCAAATTATTTTTATTATAATTTATTAGAAAATTTGTTTTTTATGTTTAAAATTTCATTAATATTGATTTTATTATTAATATATTTTTAGAACATTAAAAGTTTCATGTTTAACCATGATAAGTGTTTTTTCTAACGCTTAGAAAAAATTCAAAGTATGAAATGTTCTACTGAAAGAACCATCTTCTATAGATTTTAAAATATAAAAGATTTATTATTTTTATAGAATTATTTTTTTATATTTATTGATATATATATATAATGTATTTATGATTATAATTTCATTGAGTTTAAAGTTTTAGATTATGAGTTAAAATTGTTAAAAGTAGCTGATATAGAACCGATTTGTTTTCCATTCTATACTGGTGTAATTTATTTAATGTGTAAATGTTTTTTATTTCATAATTATGTTCTATTAATTTTTTTTACAAAAATACTTTTATTCTGAGTTATTTGTTATATAAGTTTTTTATGATTAAAATTTCATTAAAATTTATCTTATGGTTTGTATTTTTAAAAAAGTCATAGTTAATTGTTTCACAATACCAAGTGTTTTGTCCAGTACATTGAAAAAAAATTAAAGAATGAAAATATCTATTGAAATGGACATTTTATAAAGATTATAAAATATTTTCTATTAATTATTTTTACAAAAAAAATTTACATTTTATGTTTATTGTTATATAATAAAGTTATGGTTTTAAATTTCACTGAGTTTTAAGTTATAGATTATGAGTTATAATCATTCAAATTAACTAGTATAAATTAGAACATGTTATGTGTTTTTTGGAAGAATAAGTGTAATTTTTCTATTCTTTATTAATTATATTTATTATATTATATTTATTAAAATATTTTAACTCTGATTTATTTATTATATAGATATTTTATACCTAAAATTTCATTAATATTGTATTTATGTTTTGTATTTTTTAAAAATTAAAAGTTTCTTGTTTAGTCATTCCATGTGTTCTCTCTAACACTCAAAAATCATGAAAAAACCATCTTTTGGGGCATTTAAAATATTTTATTTTTAATATTTTTATGAAAAATATATTTTATGTTTATTGATATATAATATAGTTATGTTTTTAATTTCACTGAGTTTTTAGATTTAAATTATTAGTTATAATTATTCAATGTATATATTAAATAATTGAACATGTTTTGTCTGAATGAACATGTTATATCCTCTATAATATGGTTTGTTCTATACTAGACACTTCGAATAATTATAAATCCAAGTATAAAAATTAAAACTCAATGAAATTAAAATCATGACTAGATTATATATCAATAAACATAAAAAATAGTTTTATAAAAATAATATGCATAAAATATTTTAAAATCCATAGAAGATTGTCTCTTCAAAAGAACATTTCATAAGTTGAAATATTTTCAAATTAATGGACAAAATTTTTGGAATGGATGAATAAGAAACTTTGAATGTCTAAAACAGTCATGTCAGAAATTTAATTTATGTGAAATTTTAAACATAAAATACATATAAAACAAAAAACTAAAAATAAAATTTTTTTTATAATAATAATAAATATTAAATAATTTATAAAGAATATAAAATTTATACTTTAAAAAATTATACTTTCATAGAACATTTTATTTGGATAAGTATACAACTATAAATTATTATAAGATTAAAACTATAATTATGTATTATTAAAAATTGAAATATATATTAAGAATATAATATATTATATGAAATAAAAAAATTATAAAATTAAATTACAAAATAAATTTCAAATAGGTACATAAATTAGAGGATTATCACAGAATAAATAATACTTGGGGAAAACTATTATGTACAAAACATTCTCATTTTTTGTATAGTCCACTTAAAATAAGAAAAAATATATTTCGTAAAAAACCCAAATTAGACAATAGTTAAAAATAATATTATTTATGATGAAAAAAATACTTATAGTAGGAAATATTTTTTTATGATAAAAAATACATTGAACACCCTTCTCATCATTTATATGTCAATAAATCTGTTAAATTTTATTATAATAATTTTATTTAATTTTTGATATGTATTAATTTTTTATTTTATCTTTCATTAGTGGATCTACTCTTAGATAATGTGGTTGTATGTGCATGTTTTATGTATAGAACTATCATACACATGTAATGATCATGCACAATGATTATAACAAAATAATTGGGAGACATGGTGGACAATGTATATGTTTTTTTGGAATACTTAAAAAATGAAGTTATATCTTTCTCATATAACCAATCTCCTAGAAAAATGTTGATTTTAAAATAAAGGATAAGTAATTATCTAATAAATGTGTAGGGAAAATTTTTATATCAAAATTCTCATTATTATTATATTTTTGTCTTTTATTTAATTTTATCGATGTTAAATTTGTGATGGTTGGGAAGTATATGGAATTTAGGGTAGATTTGAGAGAATATAAGCATAAATTATATGTTGGTTGGACAAGAAAAGTAGGCATAGAGTTAGAGGGTATAACTATCCTTGATTATAGACAGAAGGATAATCATAGTAGGATGATCGTGTAAGGGGCGATCTGTAGCTAGGGTTCCTCGTCGCCACCACCCTCCCTTCCATATCAGGTTGGCTCAGCCCTCCTCGACGTTTGATCGGTGAGATCCTAGAGGAGTCCTCATTCTACGATAGCGTCATGCAACCTCGTGGTATCGGCCGACTCGGCATTTCTCATCTTTGATGGCCTTCTTCTCACCTCACTCCACCTCCAATGGATAGGGCTTCCAAAGGCGTCACAGTGATGGTTCAGTGACCAATACCCAGTTACCACATCAGAGGGTTGCTTCCTCGTCTCCCGTGATTGCATTGGGGGGGTCAATTGTGGTCTCCGAGGAACTGTGGATGGAGGAGATGGAATTTGGGAGATGGATTATGGTAGGGTCCAGAGATCCATGGATTTCGGGTGAACGTCGAATAGGTGATGGTCCATTGTTCTTTGATTTTTGTCTTATCTTTTTGGAATAGGATAGATCTTCTTTTCGCATGTTGGTCTTTACTCTCTTTTTATTTGGTTGAATCTACATTATGATGTCAGGTTCTGTCTTTGGTTTTGGTGACCATTGATGGCTTATTAGTGTACGTGATATTGGTTGGTGGCGAGTTGTGGTGAATGAGAAAACATGAAGCCCAACCAATTTGAGTTGATGTTGTTCAAAACTGAAATTGGATCAGTCAAGTTGAATGTGGTTGATAGTGAGATTCTAACTATAGATCATCTTGATTTCATGTTGAAAATGGTGAATAGTTTTGTGCTCATTGGTCTTGATCGGTTTGCAGGTGAAATTTTGGAAGATTTTGGGGATTTTCTTTCTCCCTTTGATTTCAGATTTTAAGTATGTTTATTGTGCACACTAAGTGATCTTATTAACACCTGTACGATGCCTGAATATGTATAAATGTATTTATACAGTGTGTTGGATTAATTTAAGAGCTCGTGGAGGATTTTTGTGTTGGTTGATAGTTGGTTTGGTGACTCTCTTTGTGGATGTTTTGGTTTGACTTTTCTTTTACGTTTTGATGTGTTCGAACCGACATTCTACATGTTTCTTCTCCAGACGAGGTTCATAGCAAGAAGCTTTCACATACACATTCCATTTGGATTTAGAAGTCGGAGAGGGAATGGCTCTGCCATTGGTACCGTGCCCATGATTCTTCATGGGACTGCTAGCCGAGCGGTCATGCGATGGTGGAGGATAGGCACGAAGGTGTAATCGCTGGGGAGGGGAAGATCCTGTAGTCTTGATCCGGGTTATCCATCATTATGGTTTTATTAGATTGTAATGTTGGATCATGTGGTTCCTCACTTTAACCACAAAAGTTTTTTGATAATAAAAAAGTTAATTTTCATTTAATTATCCACAATGATTGTCTGGCCAAACTATACAAGGATAAGACTACCTATTAGAAGAGTGATTTGTTTAAGGTATTATTTAAATTCAATGAAATTGGTTAAAATTTATTCTTATTAATATTAAATTTTAATTGTTTTTATTTATTTAAATATCATTAAAAAAGGAATAAAAAAAGAGTTCTGTAAAGTATGATCCCACTTTCAAATGAATGACTATGCAGTAACATGACAAAAACTAGGTATTTTTAAAGTATAATTGATTTTTGTTATATTTTTTATAAATTTAGTTTTAATGAATTAGAAAAATAATTTTTTAGTTATAATTTATTTATAATTAATATAATATAATTTAATATTATTTTATTAAATACATTATTTTAATTATTTTCAATGAGCGGTTTTAAACAATTAAGGGTGTATACCATGACAAAAATTATTTTTCTTGAGTATAAAAAAGAAACATGGAAGTGTTGCTAATTAAAATACATGATAAATTATTTTGAGAATTTTTCTAATCCTGTAATATTTTAATATATCTTTCTTAAATTTATATCTAATTTATAATTTCCACAAAATGTTCTAGAGGCTCTTTATGGGAAGGAAGATGATAGCTTGATTCTAAATGATTATTTTTTATATGCACTAAGTGAGGATCCTCAAGGGACAGTCTATTGTTAACCTAGGAAGACTTTCATTCCTACTAGGTATTGGCCTAATTCATGTGATTAAAACGCCTCTATTAATACCTAGAAATAGTTTTAAGAGGAATGTTTAAAAGTAAAAAAAGTAAATTGGAAGTCCAAGAGTGAGAACAAAAAGAAAATATTATCAATAAGTTCATTATATTAATAATGGATAAGTGTTTATCATTTCTTGGAGATAGTGTTGTGTTTTTTAATACATCTATATCGATTATGTTCTCATTGTATGATGCTTCAGATGATGCTAATGATGGTATTAGTGGTGATCAGGGTGATGATCATTATTACTTAGTGATTAATTTAATGGTGATGATGATCCTAGTATTTGAGTTTTATGATGAGGAAAATGTTAGTGGTGTCTTTGATTGAGGTTCCTTAGACCCACACTCTTAAGACTAGTGATAAAAACATATACTTTTAGAATTTAACTATGATACCAAGTGATATGATCCAAGCATAACTTGTATAAAATTTATATTAGTATTACATCTCACAATATTCTCACACAGCTCAAAAAACCTTTAGTTTAGTGCCTTTTAGGGATTTATACATAATAAATTTATTTCTCAACATATTTGAACATTTATTTGTAATTAAAATCCTATATACTCCCTTCCAAGCTTCCCACAAGTTATACATATCTTCATAGTCTGGGGAAAATAAATATTAGAAGGGGTGAGATCAAACACTCACTAAGGGAAAACTTATCTACATGTCATAAAGTGTTGTATCATAATCATATAAGAAAATATGGGTAGGAAAGAGATTTCTTATTAAAAATAATATGGATAAATAAGAGTTGTTTATATTTTGTGATGGAAGAACATTTAATCTCAAATGAAAAAACATATACCAAAGAAAAGGTGTGTGGAATAATTGGATATTAAACATGATTCAAGGAGCGTAATCATAGGAATAAGGCTATTATATAAGTGTGTGGAATAAATATAAGCATATAAATCATTTTTAGGGATACCCACTAATAAATTCATCATGTGGTAGCCCTGTGATAATCAACAATGTACCATCTTAGGCTTGGGAAAATCGTCCCATGAACCCTTGGCCTTGGGAAAAATCCTAACATGCACCCACTAGCATGGGATAAATCCTATCATGTAAAATTTGGATTGGGATAAATCCTCCTTTATACCCTTTTTCTTGAGATAAATCCTCTCATTTTCCCTTTGTATTGTAATAAATACCCTTTGGTACACTTTTTCTTGAGATATATCCTCCTATATACCCTATGTCTTGGGCTAAATCCTCATTTTTACCCTTTTGAGACCAGGATATATAAAAATTACCAATTCATTAAAGGTTTACATAGGACCCCACCCATCATTCATCCATAAATATGTGTTCTATTTCAAAACAATCAGCTTTCACATCATTAAAACCCCATGGAACGAAAAATGGTTTTTGTAACATTTACAAATGATATCAACAAATTTGAACTCAAGACTGTGAAAATTTGATACCCAAAATTTAACCACCCAAAAGAGTATTTAATAATAATATTTATAGGGTTATTAAACATAAATAATTTCCAAGGAAATAAATCCTCTAGATATAAATAGGAACATGGTGGTGAAATCATAAAAGAGTTTTTATAAAAAGATTTTATCTATGGATTAGAAGAAGATGTTTCAGTCACATGGAAAATTAGTTTATTAAAATTTGAGGTGAAAACTTTTGAAATAATTTACTTTTAAATAAAATAATTTTTAATAATATATCCTTGAAAATAAACAAAGGTTATCAAAATAAATGTGGGGTGGAAGATAAAACTTTTAATTTCTAAAGTATGGAAAACCTTTTTAATATTTGGAAATACCATAGTTGAAAACCCACTTAATAAAAAGAGGTAGAAAAAATTCATTTTAAAAATTTGAGAAGGTAAATATGGAGGGAAACTAATTATGCACATATTTGGGTTTTAAAATAATAAATTAAAACATTTTTTTAAATAATGAACATATAAGTGAAGGAAACCTATCTTTAAAAGATATGATGTTTTTTATTAAAAATATTCCAATTTTATGAGAAATAAATTCTTCAAGAAATAATATTATAATTAAAAGAATCATTTTTCCCAGATGGAAAAGAATAAATATCTTATTAAAAAAGAAATATAATAATTTAATAAATTTATATGAAAAATTATTAAGGAATAAAATTTTAACTCAAATAATGGAAATATGAGTTAACCAGATCCCTTAAAAATTCCATAATTCATACAGAAAGATACATTTAGAAAAATATTTCTATTGTATAAATGTAATTACCCCATAAAAAATAGACAATACCACATAAAAATAAAATATTATAATTTTCCCAAATTATATGAATTAAGTTCAAGAAGTACCAACATAACTCAATGAACGAGAACTGATTTTACAAGAACACTTATGAGAGTGGTAATATAAGAATAAAAGGGTTACCATGAATGGAAATTAAAATTCCATAAAGGGAAATATATTAATTAAAATTTAAGGTAATAGGGTTTTGAATAAACCATATAAGAAAAATGATGGTGTGCAATATCAAACATGTCTCGTGGATTTGAAAATGAGAAAAATAAACCCTTATGATATCAGAAACACTTGAATCAAAACATCTTGAAGGATATGATTTCAAATAAAATATTAAATATTATAAAAAATGATATAATAATTATAAAAAATATTAATGGGTAAATAAATACACCACTGAAAATAAAAAGCGGTGTATAATAAGAAATTTGTCTCAATGGGTGAAAATTTAAGATAAGAATCCCTTCCCATGGTCCAGATTCGATCTGTGCATGCGCCTAACATCTTGAATAATCAAATTTAGTTTGTTATATACTCTATTAGGAACCTTATTAATTAAAAAATCATTTACTATGGGCCATTTATTATCATATTATATTTATTTGTTATTATTTTTCTTATGTTTGTTATTTTATGTAAGAATTGAGTTGGTGTCCGCTTATTTTAGTGATTTTAGAGATCGAGGATTCTATTTAAATAATAAGATAATCAGTTAATAAAAAAATTATCAAACTATAAAAAAACATTATTTTCATACTAAATTTTAATAATATTAGTATTTAACTTCCCTAATTCATTCATGATAGAGTTTTATAGTATTGTTTGTGTAGATGGTTAAACCGGCCCAAATATGAACACTTTATAACTTAATGGGTTAGAATGGTTTAAGAAATATGTAGTATCATTATAAAAGAAGAAAAATGATATTATTTTTATTTATTTAATTTATTGAAATAAATTTTATGTGTTTTTAATAAATAATGAAAATCTAGATGAAAAAAGGAAAACATTATTTCACGGAGGCAGTAGTCCACACAACACACAACCGATGTTCTTTTATTATAATTTAAATAGTTAAGAAGGAATAAATAATGGTTGTTTCATTAATATAATTACAATTCAATATAATAGTATTATTGATTTCATTATATTACTATGGTTAGGGTTGGATTTCAATCGATGTTTTTGAAGAAAAGGATAAGGATAGAGTACATCTCACATTGGGACCTTAAACTTTCTCTTGAACATCTCCTTGGGAATAAATGTATTGGTCTAACTAATTGAGACAAAATACTTAATAAAATGAGAAAATATTCTATGAGGATAAAATGGTATAGTTTCACTGATAAATTTTATGTAATAGCTCTATTATGAAGTTGTTCAATTTTCCCCTTCTATAAGTGAGGAAAAGGGAGATTTTGTGAACACTCATTATTTTTCAATAATGGAATGACAATATTAAAGGTTTAAAGTATCCAAAAGTGAGAAATAATGGATTTTTCAGAGGGATATGATTTATAAATCTTCTACCTCTCATTTTACCTATAAGGACCCATCCTTAATGATTACATAATCCAGTGTCTTTTGAATAGAATTTTCTTTCTTTCAATCCTAAAGATGTTTTAGGAATAGAGTTTTAGGTAATTAGAAAAAAATATTGCATAAAAAACATAAATTAAAAATTGGAAACTACTACTAAGTATCCATTTTCACCATAGTATAAAACTTTTAAAATGAAACATGTTTTCTTATCATGACCAATATTCCTAACATTCAACTTGACTACTTATTTTTTCTTACCCATATTTAAACTCTACAAATAAAAATTAGAAACATGGGATGAGCACGAAATCTCAGTAAGGAACATACATAAATAAAGAAATAAACCTGTTAGTTAATGAATAAATATTCAAATTTTTCCATTTAAAAATTAAACATTAGGCTCAAAATAAATATTTTATCACCCAAGAGATTAACTTTTATAACCAAATATTTTCATAAAACATTTCATAAGAAGTTTTAAAGGAAAAAATAAAACTCATAAAGTGTAACGGTCTGGAATTACTTCCAGTGGACTATAATTGATACTTATCAGGGCACTCCATGGGTGGCTACACCCCCTGGGCGGGACACACCACCATCCCCCGTGGCAGCCATTTCCTCATGAAGCCCTTGGGCGGAGAGCCATGCTTCGTCTAACGCTCACATGTGAGAGTTCCCAAGGATCGGATACATTCCTACCTCCTTTGCCTCTGATACCAACTGTAGAGACCCGTAGCTTAACGTACATGGACATTACATTACATTTGCAGAATACTTAGTACATAACAAAAAACACACACACAAGGATCGTAATAGTTTAGTGTCTTTGGAAACTCGGAATATAATCTTCTAATCGTGGTGAAAGATCTTCAAAATCTCCCATAAAGATCTTCCTTTTTTATAACTAAAACCTTTCTTTATATCTTTGGGAAAAGAAAACATAGAAGGGTGAGCTCAAATGCTCAGTAAGGGTAAACAAAAGAAATATCAATCACATCATATTCATAAGCACATAACTTTTGGAAATCTTAACCTGCAAAAGAGATCATAATTTCATAACATGGGGTAAATCATGGCAGTGAAATGTAATCACAATAATCATAACTTAAAACATGAAACTTTGTGGCATTCACACATAATCATAGAGAATCATTTCTTGTTAGTCAAGACTCATTGCCAAGACTATCTTAGTGGACAAAGTCCCTTTCTGAATCGAGTAACCCTCGTTTCAGTCCTGTTTCACTGAACCGGTATAACTTACCGTTCCATCCCTGTCTATCTCATGAGATATAAAATCTTTACCCAATGCATTGGAGGGAGATATAGGTCCCACCCATCTTATAATGAATCCTTTCTTATGTGTGCCACATAATCATAAACCATACATCATAGCGTAACCCATGTAATAAAAATGGGATTCTTAAACAACATGACATCATAAAACAATTCATATAAAATAAAGGAATTCATAAAAATATTTCCATCACAACATAATCAAATCCATGTAATAATAGGGATAAAAACATAATCCTTTTATTATCTTAGATGGAAAATAATTTTGATAAAATACTTGAAATCCATTCTTGAGGAAAATATCCTTTCTACTTCAAAAACATTTTCCTTTCTTAACATGTCTTACAATTTAAAACTAAAAAAGTTGATTAAAAATAAACTTGAAAACTTTTAAAGTAAGCTTCTTGGAAATAATGTTTTAAAAATCCATTCATGCCGTATAAGTTAAAAAAAACATTCTTCGTACTTTTGTCAGAAAAGTCTAAAAGTACCTCGTACGAAAAACGACAAAAGATTCCTTTAATATTCTTTACTAAAAATTCACCGAAGGGTAAAATTGGATTTAAACTATTGTAAGTGGATGGAAACAATATTACATATTGAGGGAACATGGATGTGGATGATAAAATACGCCCTACTAAATGTCAAAGTAAAAACAATCTTGGATCAAAATGAGATTGTGATATTTTCCCTTACCTTAGGTCTGATTTGCTTCGTAAGTGTCCGAACCTCCTGTATAATGATTTAAATAATGTCATTGACTTATTACAGAATCATATTCATTGTTATTATATCATATATGGTTCACTTATGACATTATATTACCCATTCTTTTGTAAATTCATGTTAAAGTAGCGTTTTGGGTAAAATCGTCTCATTTGTCGTTCGTGTTTTCACCTTGTAATTATTCATATGATTACTTAGATCATGATTACTTAATTACAGAATATAAAACATGACTTATATATATATATTCAGAATATACATATATAATAAATCAGCAAATGGAAAGAAATACACCGTTCATGGAGACGGTAGTCCGTACGTACGCATGAACGCTGTTTTCGTTTCCTTATTGAATTGAATGGAATTAAGTAGATGACATACATATAAATATAAATAATTCCAGTATCATTATCAGGTAATATATTTCATCAGTACTTATTATATATACTTTATAATCATTCATGAATGGTTAATCATTGAGAATGAATCTCATCGCGTCGTGGAGACGGTAGTCCGTACGTACGCACGAGCGATGATATCGTTCCCATGGTCGTGGAATTGTGTTGAAGTGTATGTATACTATTTCAGTATCAATATAACTTTATAATAATCATATATAGTTACTCATTACACCATTATACCCATTCTTGTAAGGTGGTGGTGGAAAATAGATTACACCACTGCGTGGAGACGGTATTCCGTACGTACGCACGCGCTGTGATTTCATTTTTCCGTAGGATGGATAGAAGGTGAATTAGGGTTGTTTCATATTTATAATAACATATCAGTATGTAAGTAATACTGATGTTATTACTTTATCATGAAACAACTAAAGGAGAAGAATTTGAAGAAGAAAG
Organism: Viscum album; assembly: GCA_963277665.1. NCBI lineage: Eukaryota > Viridiplantae > Streptophyta > Magnoliopsida > Santalales > Viscaceae > Viscum > Viscum album. The sequence continues at coordinate 310,689,773 of OY728167.1, read as the reverse complement.
AAATTGAAAAGATCGGTAACGGATATTACCTCTTCTTTGGAACGCCTTTTTGAATCCTCCACTTAGGGAACTAAGATTGGTCTTTGAAGAAGACCAGGACCTCTAGGATTATTCTAGGGAAGTGGAGAGGAGAAAATGGGAGGGTTTGGCCGAGCTTGAGTGCTCAAATTTGTGTGAGGAGGAGGGGGAGTAGGTGTCCTTTTATAAGGGAGGAGAGGGGCACCTTAGGAATACCTCAAAATATTATTTTATATTAATGTCAAAATCGGTTTATAATGGTTCCAAAGGGTCTTATTTCGAAGATAAAGTGAGGATGGGTAGAAATCCTATCAACCAATAGGATTTAGACAAGTTTAGGGTATTATTTTAACCTTATCAATTAGATTTAACTCTAAGTTAAATAATTTAACTTTTACCGTGTCTTTTTGTTTTCTTTCACTATATGGTTAATACACTTACTATAACATTCCAAACTAACCCCAAATTGTTTATTATTAATATATATATCCTTATCTAAGTTATGTGGCCGAACCTTAGATTTTTAGGAATAAAATAACAATTAATAATATAATATTTGATTTAAAAACTATTTTGTGTCAATTTTGACACTATTTGATATATGATTTTTGTGAAAGTCAAAACAGAATTATATGTTCGAACCAAGTTGATTAAATCAACACTAATATATCATAGTAACCTATAAAATTAGTGTAAGTTATAAAAAGTCTCAAATTACATTTATTTGGGAATTTATAACATCAATTCTGTCAATATTTCATTAATAAGACAATTACTGCATCATCTTTCTGTCATAATAAATGATAATTATTTAATCCCTAAAAATTCTAAATAAATTCCTATGATGTATATAATTGTATTATATTTCTGTATACTATTCATGTTCGAAGTTTCATGAAGTTTATCACTAGATTAAAATTATTATACTTATAAGATTTAAGAAAGTGACATGTTGTCACATTCTTTGGTTTTAATAATAATTAAATTATTTTCATTGACAAAATTTAATTAAATTAATCTAATCCGACCCTTAGGTGATATGGGTCGTTTTGTAGTCATCCAATAGAATTTTGACATTTGTTAGGGTAATTTTAAAATATTATATTTACCCTTAATAACCCGATTTACCTTTAACTATGGTAAATAAAATTTACCGTAGTTACTATTCATAATTCCCAAAAATAAAAAGTATCCTATTAACATAATTTGGACCCACTTATTCCAAATATGGAATCCATTTTTAAAAATTCAAAACATAGAAGTTGCAGAAATTAAATTAAAATTAATCCCGTTGTCGAATAAAAACGGGTTTTTGTTTAAAACATTGCAAAAGATTGAATTGATTTAACTTACGAATTCATGGTAAAATCAATGCTAATGACATACATTATATTAAATGATAAAAATATATTCTATTTATACTTTAAAACCATTCAATATTATAATTTAACCACATAAGATATTACGATGAAAAAAAGTTGTTTTTAATTAGAATATAGAGTGTTTTTACTATTCATTAAAATGTGAAAGTTACCAGAATAATATGAAAATTTTATCCAAAGTAAATTTTTATTTCTTTATTCCAAAGAAGAATTTTATTTTGTCAAATTGAACTTATAAACATTTCAAAAACCAGATTTAAAGTGGGTGCGCCATCCAAAGGCGACAAAACTGCATTTTTTGAAAAATACTTATTTTACCCGAAAAATTTATTTTGTTCTTATACCATGTTCTAGAAATGTGTAAGATGAATAATAATGTTATAAAATTCAAAATTTAGTTAATACTACTTATAACGGCTAGTTCATGACAATATTATAATAATATAACATTGTTTATTAAAACCCGGTATTGCGTACAACACACGCTATCGAGGAAGGTCGCGATTGCGTGTAATGCAAGCCAAGTCAGGGTTGCGTGTTGTGAAAGAATCCTTCGTTGTTTCGTATAACAGAATCCAACCATATTTCATTTATACATTTAATATATATATATATATACTCAATGTTGCATAGAATAACTATTATCAAAATTGTGTGTAACACGGTCCAAGAATAGTGTTGCGTATACTGCAAGCTAATACAGTGTTGCGTATAGTGCAAGGTAATCTTGGTGTAGAATACAACAAAAGACATTAATGAAAATAATATTTTTCATAAAATCTCGAGGTGTTACTTTCTACCCCCCTTAAAATGAATTTCGCCCTCGAAATTCGTCGGGGTTATAAATGGTTTACTATTTGAAAGTTTCTTTGATAGAAACCCACATCGTAAAAAGGAATACCAAAACTTATCTTTAAAAACAAAAGTATGAAACGTAACGGTTACCCAAATAAACTAATCACTGGGTTTCCACATAGGTGAAAATATGGATATGGAAGAGAAATCTAACCATCATGTTCTGATGGAGAGTGGTAGAGAACATGGCTATGGAAAAGCTAGCAATCACAAAGCCATAAATTTGTGATGATCTAGGGTACCATCTGATTCATCGGATATAAGGGCACTAGGACAACATTTTTGGTTTTTAAGATCATTTCCCTAAAGTTGAAAATTTGAATTAGAATAAATACTTACTTTATTTTGGTACAATCTCACTGTTGTTCGTGCCTTGAACAATTTACACTTCATCTCTTAAATAAATGAAGTTGAATTTGTTATTCGTGAAGTGTTAGCAGATCATGTGATAGAATGACGGGTCATTCCATCTATCTCAAACAAAAGGTTAGCAAAAATTATATACATAAGTCGATCTATAGTGAGATTAATCATATATTGTTCCTAAAATCGACTTATACTTCATATATCATACTGCTTAATATAATAAAACTAGTTTCTACTAAACAGGGACTTCCTGTAGCCCAGTGGTAGGCGATAAAGGCCAGTCGCACTTCGGTTGTGGGTTCGATTCCTACAGCCTTGTCCGACGCGATGGGATGTCGCCCGTCCTGCAGGTTGTCCTTTTTCTAAAACTATATTACTATAAAATCCCATAAATAATGTCGAAAAAAAACTTCTATCCTTAAACAATACTCACTTATGTCCAACATAATCCATTTCAATCTTTAGGATTATCCATAATACTGCAGTCCACTCTCATAACATAGTGAAAACGATTACCAGAGATTTAATACCATCGTTGATCCCCATATATCATAAGATATGTTTTGTTGGTCACATTCCAAACATTCAAAGTCCTTAATCATGTATTCTCTTGAATACCTTAGTGAAAACATGAATGCAGTTTAAAGTTAACACTTTCCACATACCAAAATCCTCAAAATTCTATATACTCAAACCATGATATCACTTAGTCCTTAATCATGAGCTCATGAATACTATTAAACATTTCATTTTCTCGTTTTCCCTTCATTATGCGCATATCATCTTATTTCCAAAAAATATCTCAATCACTTTGAATACCACATCAATAAATATTGCAATACTCAATGATACAACATTATTTTGGAATCCCATTACATAAACACTTAATCATTCCACCACATCGTTGTCATATTCAACATTGCCAATAGTGATCGCATGTGACTTCCCTTTGTCCTTTGCCTTCAGTGGTTGCTCATGTTGACCATCACTAACCCTTGAATTAGGGCATTTATTAGCATAATGCTCCATTTCCTTGCACTTGAAGCATTGAAGTTTTGGTGGTGCGTTCTCTGCAGTGTTTGCTTTATTCACATCATTAGAAACCCTTTTTCCATTACTTCGACACTCAGCTGCTCGATGACCTTCTTTTCCACACTTAAAACATTTTCTAGTCCCTTTAAGACAATCTCCACCATGCTTCTTTCCACACTTTGTGCATAAGGAAACATTCATCTTCTTTTCACCATTATTCTGAGATTTCTCCTTGAACTCCATCTTTTGTTTCTTGTCAAAACCATGAGATGGATATGTAACACCAACTTCCATTTATACCTTGATAGAACAACACACAATTTCTTCATAGATACTGAAGTCTCTTATAGCTAATGCCCTTCGAAGACTTGGTTTTAAGCCACTGAAAAATCGATCAACTTTACTTTCAGGTTGGATGATAATGCCAGATGCATACCTTGCAAGTCTTATAAAATTCTCTTCGTATATACCAACAGATTCATCGTCCTTTTGCTTTAATTCAAGAAACTCCTTCTCCATCTTTGTTCGAAGAATACGAGGGAAGTACTTATTGAAAAATAAGTTCTTGAACTCGTCGCATTCCATGGACTCAATTTCATCTCTTTGCCTTGTATTCTTGATAAGATTCCACCATTGATCAGCTTCACCTTCCAAACGATATACTGCTAAGATGACTTTATCATGTTCAGAACATTGAAGAACTGAAAATATCTTTTCAGTGGTACTGATCCATTGTTCCGCAACAAGTGGATCAGAAGACCCACTAAAAGAAGGTGGACGTTGCCTCATGAAGGACTCAATAGAATATTGTTCCCTTCTCTGCTCATTTGGAAGTCCAGAATGATTCATAGCTTGTGTAAGTATAGCAATAAGATTTTTCACTCCATCTCCCATAACATTTGTTTGTTCAGGAGGACAATCATTGCATTGTCCATTACATTGATCAACATGGTTCCTTCGGGTTCCAGCCATCATCTAAAACCCAAAAAGAATAGTGTGAGAGGCAAAAATCATGCTAGGGAAAACAACATAATAAAGGGGGAGTACCTTCAATATCTAACATCTTAGGTTTAATTCTATGATCGTTAGCATAATTCTAGTACTATAACCTATATATATACTGAACCTTAAGGACATCCCTAGACATACCTTAGAAATATCTCTAGGGATCTCACTAATGTTTTCGCGTCCTAGTTTCCAAAGGTTGACTAAACCTTTCATTTGATACCAACTGTAACGGTCTGGAATTACTTCCAGTGGACTATAATTGATACCTATCAGGGCACTCCATGGGTGGCTACACCCCCTGGGCGGGACACACCACCATCCCCCGTGGCAGTCATTTCCTCATGAAGCCCTTGGGCGGAGAGCCATGCTTCGTCCAACGCTCACATGTGACAGTTCCCAAGGATCAGATACATTCCTACCTCCTTTGCCTCTAATACCAACTGTAGAGACCCGTAGCTTAACGTACATGGACACTACATTACATTTTCGGAATACTTAGTACATAACAAAAAACACACACACAAGGATCGTAATAGTTTAGTGTCTTTGGAAACTCGGAATATAATCTTCTAATCGTGGTGAAAGATCTTCAAAATCTCCCATAAATATCTTCCTTTTTTTATACCTAAAACCTTTCTTTATATCCTGGGGAAAAGAAAACATAAAAGGGTGAGCTCAAATGCTCAGTAAGGGTAAACCAAAGAAATATCAATCACATCATATTCATAAGCACATAACTTTTGGAAATCTTAACCTGTAAAAGAGATCATAATTTCATAACATGGGGTAAATCATGGCAGTGAAATGTAATCACAATAATCATAACTTAAAACATGAAACTTTGTGTCATTCACACATAATCATAGAGAATAATTTCTTGTTAGTCAGGACTCATTTCCAAGACTATCTTAGTGGACAAAGTCCCTTTCTGAATCGAGTAACCCTCGTTTCAGTCCTGTTTCACTGAACCGGTATAACCTACCGTTACAGCCCTGTCTATCTCATGAGATATAAAATCTTTACCCAATACATTGGAGGGAGATATAGGTCCCACCCATCTTATAATGAATCCTTTCTTATGTGAGCCACATAATCATAAACCATACATCATAGCGTAACCCATGTAATAAAAATGGGATTCTTAAACAACATGACATCATAAAACAATTCATATAAAATAAAGGAATTCATAAAAATATTTCCATCACAACATAATCAAATCCCTGTAATAATAGGGATAAAAACAGAACCCTTTTATTATCTTAGATGGAAAATAATTTTGATAAAATACTTGAAATCCATTCTTGAGGAAAATATCCTTTCTACTTCAAAAACATTTTCCTTTCTTAACATGTCTTACAATTTAAAACTAAAAGAAGTTGATTAAAAATAAACTTGAAAACTTGTAAAGTAATCTTCTTGGAAATAATGTTTTAAAAATCCATTCATGCCGTATAAGTTAAAAAAACATTCTTCGTACTTTTGTCAGAAAAGTCAAAAAGTACCTCGTACGAAAAACGACAAAAGATTCCTTTAATATTCTTTAATAAAAATTCACCAAAGGGTAAAACTGGATTTAAACTATTTTAAGTGGATGGAAACAATATTACATATTTAGGGAACATGGATGTGGATGATAAAATACTCCCCAGTAAATACCAAAGTAAAAAACAATCTCGGATCAAAATGAGATTGTGATATTTTCCCTTACCTTAGGTCCGATTTGCTTCGTAAGTGTCCGAACCTCCTGTATAATGATTTAAATAATGTTATTGACTTATTACAGAATCATATTCATTGTTATGATATCATATATGGTTCACTTATGACATTATATTACCCGTTCTTTTGTAAATTCATGTTAAAGTAGCGTTTTGGGTAAAATCGTCTCATTTGTCGTTCGTGTTTTCACCTTGTAATTATTCATATGATTACTTAGATCATGATTACTTAATTACAGAATATAAAAAATGACTTATATATATATATTCAGAATATACATATATAATAAATCATTAAATGGAAAGAAATACACCATTCATGGAGACGGTAGTCCGTACGCATGAACGCTGTTTTCGTTTCCTTATTGAATTGAATGGAATTAAGTAGATGACATAAATATAAATATAAATAATTCCAGTATCATTATCAGGTAATATATTTCATCAGTACTTATTATATATACTTTATAATCATTCATGAATGGTTAATCATTGAGAATGAATCTCATCGCGTCGTGGAGACGGTAGTCCGTACGTACGCACGAGCGATGATATCGTTCCCATGGTCGTGGAATTGTGTTGAAGTGTATGTATACTATTTCAGTATCAATATAACTTTATAATAATCATATATAGTTACTCATTACACCATTATATCCATCCTTGTAAGGTGGTGGTGGAAAATAGATTACACCACGGCGTGGAGACGGTATTCCGTACGTACGCACGCGCGGTGATTTCATTTTTCCGTAGGATGGATAGAAGGTGAATTAGGGTTGTTTCATATTTATAATAACATATCAGTATGTAAGTAATACTGATGTTATTACTTTATAATGAAACAACTAAAGGAGAAGAAGTTTAAGAAGAAAGAAATTGAAAAGATCGGTAACGGATATTACCTCTTCTTTGGAACGCCTCTTGGAATCCTCCACTTAGGGAACTAAGATTGGTCTTTGAAGAAGACCAGGACCTCTAGGATTATTCTAGGGAAGTGGAGAGGAGAAAATGGCAGGGGTTGGCCGAGCTTGAGTGCTCAAATTTGTGTGAGGAGGAGGGGGAGGAGGTGTCCTTTTATAAGGGAGGAGAGGGGCACCTTAGGAATACCTCAAAATATTATTTTATATTAATGTCAAAATCGGTTTATAATGGTTCCAAAGGGTCTTATTTCGAAGCTAAAGTGGGGATGGGTCGAAATCCTATCAACCAATAGGATTTAGACAAGTTTAGGGTATTATTTTAACCTTATCAATTAGATTTAACTCTAAGTTAAATAATTTAACTTTTACCGTGTCTTTTTGTTTTCTCTCACTATATGGTTAATACACTTACTATAACATGTCAAACGAACACCAAATTGTTTATTATTAATATATATATCCTTATCTAAGTCATTTTGCCGAAACTTAGATTTTTAGGAATAAAATAACAATTAATAATATAATATTTGATTTAAAAACTATTTTGTGTCAATTTTGACACTATTTGATATATGATTTTTTTAAAAGTCATAACAGAATTATATGTTCAAACCAAGTTGATTAAATCAACACTAATATATCATAGTAACCTAGAAAATTAGTTTAAGTTATAAAAAGTCTCAAATTACATTTATTTGGGCATTTATAACATCAATTCTGTCAATATTTCATTAATAAGACAATTATTGCATCATCTTTCTGTCATAATAAATGATAATTATTTAATCCCTAAAAATTATAAATAAATTCCTATGATGTAGATAATTGTATTATATTTCTGGATACTATTCATGTTCGAAGTTTCATGAAGTTTATCACTAGATTAAAATTATTATACTTATAAGATTTAAGAAAGTGACATGTTGTCACATTCTTTGGTTTTAATAATAATTAAATTATTTTCATTGACAAAATTTAATTAAATTAATCTAATCCGACCCTTAGGTGATATGGGTCGTTTTTTAGTCATACAATACAATTTTGACATTTGTTAGGGTAATTTTAAAATATTATATTTACCCTTAATAACCCGATTTACCTTTAACTATGGTAAATAAAATTTATCGTAGTTACTATTCATAATTCCCAAAAATAAAAAGTATCCTATTGACATAATTTGGACCCACTGATTCCAAATATGGAATCAATTTTTTAAAATTCAAAACACATAAGTTGCAGAAATTAAATTAAAATTAATCCCGTTGTCGAATAAAAACGGGTTTTTGTTTAAAACATTGCAAAAGATTGAATTGATTTAACTTACGAATTCAAGGTAAAATCAATGCTAATGACATACATTATATTAAATGCTAAAAATATATTCTATTTATACTTTAAAAACATTCAATATTATAATTTAACCACATAAGATATTACGATGAAAAAAAGTTGTTTTTAATTAGAATATAGCGTGTTTTTACTATTCATTAAAATGTGAAAGTTACCAGAATAATATGAAAATTTTATCCAAAGTAAATTTTTATTTCTTGATTCCAAAGAAGAATTTTATTTTGTCAAATTGAACTTATAAACATGTCAAAAACCAGATTTAAAGTGGGTGCGCCATCCAAAGGCGGCAAAAATGCATTTTTTGAAAAATACTTATTTTACCCGAAAAATTTATTTTGTTCTTATACCATGTTCTAGAAATGTGTAAGATGAATAATAATGTTATAAAATTCAAAATTTAGTTAATACTATTTATAACGGCTAGTTCATGATAATATTATAATAATATAACATTGTTTATTAAAACCCGGTATTGCGTACAACACACGCTGTCGAGGAAGGTCGCGATTGCGTGTAATGCAAGCCAAGTCAAGGTTGCGTGTTGTGAAAGAATCCTTCGTTGTTTCGTATAACAGAATCCAACCATATTTCATTTATACATTTAATATATATATATATATATATATATATATATACTCAATGTTGCGTAGAATAACTATTATCAAAATTGTGTGTAACACGGTCCAAGAATAGTGTTGCGTATACTGCAAGCTAATACGGTGTTGCGTATAACGCAAGGTAATCTTGGTGTAGAATACAACAAAAGACATTAATGAAAATAATATTTTTCATAAAATCTCGGGGTGTTACATAAAGGTTACTTTATAATCTAGAAAAAATTGAAAAAAATATTTTTTAAAATAGTTATATATTCCACCCTTATGAAGTAGCATATACTTTATTTAAAACATAAGGTAATTAGTGATCACATAGGAGAATTACATAAAGAAAATGGTATCATGAGATCATGGAAACATAGGAAATGTGGAAACAATTCAAAACATGACATAATAATAAGACAAATATAAATACCAAGACAATATCACATGGTGTAAAGAGTCCCATTGTGGATTAGGATTACTCCCTAATTCCATACAGAAAGTCACATGAGACAAAAGCTTTTCCCAATGCATTGGAGCACTATTTGGGTGCACCCATTATAACATGTACATTCATATGTGTCCCACATAAAGTAAATAAATCATAAGGTATAAACATAATAATTACCCATTGAAAGAGATGAGATGCATACTCTTTTATCATGTTATAATCAATGTAAATTTCATAAATAGGGCATCTGATGAATGACCTTACGAAATGTATTACCCCAGTAAAGGAAGGGAGAATAAGATTGGTATATATGAGAGATAAATACATACATAATTTAGAATAATTTCATAACATTAAATAAAGAGAGAGGTAGAAAGTGGGTTAGATATATAATGGTTATAACCCAAATAAAATGGTGGTTTAGAGAGATCGATTACACACATAAGTAAAACATTCCTATATATTAAAATATAATTTCCATTTAAAACTATTTTTAAAAATAACCATAACAAAGGGAAGTATGATTTTTCATTAAATAAATCATCTAATATTATAATAGAATCCAAAAAATCAATAATTTTTATGGAATTGGGAAAAACCATCGTTACCGTATAGGTTAAAATAAGACATTCCTTTTGTCTTTTATAAAGAAATTCAAATTATTCTGTATAAAAGATGTAAATTGATTCCTTATAAAAAATCATAAAATAATGTAAAGAGAGACATAAAAATTCCTTTATAATTCGTTAATTTCTATATTAATACATTAATAATATAATTAAAATAGGTACATGGAATAGAAAATTTTATAAAATAAATATGTAAATCCTTTAAAACAATATTTTTAAAGTAAAGTGTCTCTTACAAAAAAACGTTAAAAACATAAATTTTTTAAAACATTGTAAATAAAGTATAATATGGTCAAAAATTTACTTTATCATTGATTTAAGAATAAATAAAAAATCTCTTGAAAATTTATAAGAACATGGAAATGAATGAAAAATAGTTGGAAGGAGAATCTGTAAAAGGTGATTTAAAAAAATTCACTTACCTTGACTCTGACTCATCATGTACATTATTTATCTCCCTTAATAAAAAAAATATATTAAATATTTACTTTCTAGAGAACCTTTTTCAATTTTATTATCCATTTTATTTTATTTATTACCATTTTACAAACAATTACTTATGTTCTTATTGGACGTTTCGAAGTTATTCGACTCATGTGTCAAAAATGACTTTGGTGTGTTAACTATGGTCAGTGAGATAATTAATAAATCATATATAGGATAATAATCGTGAAATAATTATAATATTTATATATAAATTATAATTTTAAAACCAACCATGAAATATGGTTATGAAAAATTAACTACGTTACAATCATAGAGATTGTAGGTCGTATGTACGTACGAGTAACATTTCCATTTTTCAACGTTCATGATGGAAAGAAGGTAATTGTTTCTTTATACATAATATAATTATAATTATATCATAAATATCATATTATTTCTTAAAATAAACTTATATACACCATAAATGTTATGTGATAATGAAAAATTAGTCACATCACTTTATGGAGGTCGTAATTCAAACGTACGCACGAACGACGTTATCGTATTTCAAAGAATTAAAATGTAAGAAAATATATGATATATTAATTTTCTAGAATGATAAATATTTCATGAATATAATATTTATACATTAAATCTATCATCATAAAAATCCATGTGATTAGATGATGGAAAATGAATTACATCGGTTCGTGAGGTAGTAGTCCACCGTACAAATGAACAATGGTTTCATTTCCTATTTGATGGAAGAGGAGATGGATGTAGGTTATATAATTAAAAAAAATAAAATCTAATAATAAGTAAGATACTTATTTTATTATTTAAATATGTTTTAATGATATTTTAATGGGTTGAATGAAGAAATAAAACATATATCTCTGTTAAAAACGATAGATCTTTTTTTGAAAACTTCTTTAAGTTTACACCAAAATCATTCCTAGGAGGGTTTTATAATCGATACAAATTACTCTAGGACATGGTAAGATTAATAATGAAGGTATTTGGGTAGAAATTCCTCAAAAAAAATTCATTTTAAGTTTTAATAAAATAGGATAGAGGGTTCCATTTTATAAGTGAGGGGAGGGGTACTTTTATAATTCCATAAATGACTAAAACATAAAAAGTTCATTCTCTATAAAAATTATTCCAAATGGATAGATATTAGAATATATTGTAGTATTTATTTTCAATCAAAACTAATAATAAAATTGTAAAAATTTTAAGTGTTTTTTAAACCTTATCTTTTGGTTTAAGCCCTTAGTTAACCTATTTTAACCTTAACCACAGTAACATCGTTTTCACACTTAAAGGATTATAATTTAAATTATATAGTGAAAATTAGATTATAAATGGGAAAGGGATGAAATTTTAGACCATATATCATTCAAATTTTCCTATTTCAAGGTTTTTATTATTTTAAAATAATTTAATAAAATATTATTTTCATAAAATATAAATAATGTAATTTTTGACACTATTCATTTAATTTGACATTGAAAATAACATGAAACAAAAGGAATTAGAATATAATGATTTAAAATATCCCTAATATTTTTTATTTCTATAAAATGTTTTTTTAATAAAATTAGTCATTCAATTTATATTACTTTTAATATTTTAGAAATCATTTATTTTATTATTCTATTAATTGAATAAATAATGTGTCATCGTTTCATATGCATTTAAGGTAATTGTTTCATTAATAAAAATGATAAATAAATTAACATCATGAAAATGATTTAATTATTCTCAAAATAACTATTTATATTAATTGTTAACATTCCTTTTTCCCTATGTGAACATTGAAGATATATTGAAAAGGGAGAGAGTGACATTTTGTCTTTTTCATTACATAAAGTATTATATAGGTCATTTTCAAAGAAAATATCCCATAAATAATTAAATATATATCCTTAGGTTATATGGTTTGAAATAAATTCACCAAATATGAATTAATATGAAAAATTGTGTCCTTTTCACTTAGTTTTAACCAAGGTTAAAATGATTTATGCTTTTACTATGTTGAAAAAATTATTACTATTTTTCTATTCATAATGAACAAAAAATAAGTTAAAATTATTAAATAATATAAATTATTATGATTTAAAATATTGAATCCATTTTACCAAATTCAATATTGATAAGTTTCAGAAAATATTTTTCTAATAATTCCACAAAATGCAAAGAAAAGTAGTTTTCATAAAAATGGAATTTTCTAGCAATAGATGACCTTGTATTAACTATATGAATAGAAATAATAATTATATGAAGTTAAATTTATATAGATAGATATATAATCTATAAATTTAACTTAATTAATTATTTATTAGGGGTTATTTTATTTAATTTGTGTGGATAATCTTTATGCACATAAAAATAGTTTTTAGAAAATTCCATTTTTAAGAATAAAAATAAACTTATTCCAAAATCATGAAAATGGGATATTAATATTAAATTAATTATATTATTAAAAAATGAATCATATTTAACTTTAATATTATATAAAAAATATGAAAAGACTATTAAAATACTTGATTTAATAAAAATAAATAACGGTCTTTCAAATATCAATATTTTTCACTATTCACTAAAAAATCAATCATTTCAAAAAAATAAAAAATCAATCTAATATAATTTTTTTATTATGATTTATAAAATATTATAAATTTTATAAAATTCAATTACTTAAAGTGTAAAAATTAATTATATAATCCACGCATAAAAGGAACAAAAATTATTTTTGACGAAAAGTATTTTTGTAGCATAAAAGCACTTTTCTAAAAATTGAGTACTTAATTATTATTAATTAAATTATAAATTTATATTATATAAAAACTTTAGACATATTAATCATAATATGGATATTCCAATTCGGAACACTAATTTTAATGTTCGTATTTAAATAAAAATATTTTAATAGTATAGCACGACTCATTTAAGCTCCACATTGTATGTCATATACACTATTAAAAATGGTGTTATTATTTTAAAATTTCATGGTCTTACATTCCCCACCATTTGAAAAAATATTTCGTCCCAATTTTAATTAGATCTTAATAATCAAAGGTTTCAAATTTTAGAATACATTTATTTAAACCTAACATCATAAAAAGGGGTAATAAAACTTTCTTTTGAAAAGATTGAAAAGGAAATTATGAAGGTCATATGTAATAACACATAAATTTGTTTCCAAATATGATGAAATTAATGGGAAGTGGAAATATTTACATGGAAGAGATAAATAATTCCCAAGAACTAATATTGAGTGATATAGGACATGGTCAGTAGAAAGTTAATGACCTCAAAGAAATAAATTTATAATGGGTGAAAAGAGCATTGATTCATAAAAAATAAAGATAAATGTATAACATTTTATTTAAAGATTATATTCCAAGTGTATTGGAACTAATTTACCATCTAGACTAATAACATAAAGAAAAATACTTTTCAAGTATAATGTAGTATTTTAATGAATTTTAATGATAATAAAATCTTTTTTTTCTAAATGATGAGTATTAAAGATGATTTTTTATGCCTAAATCACTAAAATGAACTTCTAATGGTTCACAGAATACACAAAAGGATACAAATATCATCTTATTTTCTTTAGAAATTAACTAAAACCAAAATGGTTAGCATAATATAATTCTCAAAATGAATAAACCTTCATATGAAGAAATGGAACATAAATTTACAAAGCCTAAATAGTAACACCCACAGTTAAACTTAGATCATTTGATAAATAAACAACCTTATAATTCTTCAAAATATTCCCAATAAAGTTCAAATCCCAAAAAAATGGGGATTTGATAACATATTCATAGGAGATTAATTTAACATTTATCTCCAATCATCATTAGCCACTCATAAAATCATATACACCAAAATATATATTCCATAATCACATAAACACCAAAATATGATAATTATTTACATAAATAAACTAAATCGTCATAAAGCCACATTAAAATCATATGTTCTTCCAAAATATATTTTAACCTTTATTCCTCAAATAAAATTCCATAATATTATATTTACCTTAATCATATGATGTTCCCTAAATGACATTAATCACTTAATAACCTTAAAATCTCAATATGTAAAACCTAAAAGGGGTGTCTAATCCATTTGGACTTTTTTATCATCCTTAAACATATAAAGACATAATGGTATCTAAATCTCTTAAGTTAACCTCTCATGAAAACATCCAAATATAAAATGTTATCTAAACCTTAATCTAATATAAACTCTAAGGACATATTATTAAACAATATATAATCTAGTTTCTTTAGACTTGAATTAAATTTATTTCATTCCCAAAGATCTTTTAATAATATATTTTTAGAGAATTTGGAAAAACTCTTACATAATGAAATCATAAATTATAAAGTGGATACTTTTACTCGGTATCTATTTTTACCACCATATAAAACTTTTAAAATGAAATATATTTTCTTAACATGACTAATATTTATGACTTTAAACCTGAATTATTCATTATTCTTACCTATCTTTTAACCCTATGAAAAAAAATTAAACTTTTTGGATGAGAACCGAAGCTCAGTAAGGAACATATAAAAATACATAAATAATCATGTTAGTTCATCAATAATTACACAATATTTATCTTTAAAAAATTAAACTTTAAGCTCAAAGCAAACATTTTAGAACCTAATAAATCATGTTTCTTCCCAAATATTTTCATAAAAAATTTATTAAGAAGCCTTAAAGGAAAAAAATAAAACTAATAAAAGTTATTTTATAATCATGAAAAACTTATGAAAACATTTTGAAAAAAAATTATACATTTAAACCTAATGGCGTAGCATATAGTTTCCATTTAATATATTCTCATGAGTAATCACATGGGAGAATAAAATAAAGAACATGGTATCATGATATCATGGAAATATATGAAATGTTGTAGAAACACAAAACATGACATAAGAATATATCAAGGTTAACTACCAAGACAACATCACATGGTCAATAGATCCTAACAGCCCACATGGCATCGTTAATTCCTATAGGGCTAAACAAATTTAATTATTTATTAAAACTATAAAAAACTACTAAAAAAAGTACTTGGAAAAGTCTGAGTGTCTAACCCATATAGACGATCAGTAAATTCAAAATTAATTAATTAAATCAAAATCAAAATTGTTTGTTTGATTATAAGGAATGAGAAATAATAGTAGCAATTATTGGGTTGTGAATCAAGATGATAGGTATGCTAGGTTAAGAAACTTCAAGTTCGTGTACTAAGTGTTTAATTTATAATTGATTAATTCAGTTTTGGTGTAGGAATTTGGTCAGTAGGGATCCTTGGTTCTATTATCCTACACAAATATTATGATTGGACCATTGGAATAGTCATCTAAAAGATTCAATCATAGAGATAGGAAACCGAAAACCATGATTAAACATAACAAACCTATGTTGCATAATTTTCATACAAAAAAATATTAATCAATTGATGTAATTAAAATAAACAACCTCATAACACAAGAAAATGTCATGAAATTATAGAAAGGGAATGAATTGGAATTGATAAAATGAGTTGAAACAATCCAAATCCAAAATAATAGCATAAAAATAATCCATTATCATCACATCCCCCTATAATCACATTATCCAAAACTAATAGAACTACTCGATAATGCTAGAAATGATGAAAATGAGAAGCATGGTACCTGAGGAAGAATGACAGTGAATAATGGTGGTGAATCGGGACCCTGAATCTTCACTTTGATTTCTGGAAGTTATCACTTGGTGTTTATTGGCCTCCACAAGTCCTAGATTTCTTTGGAAGGGCAGCATGGGGATATATTTATAAGAGATTCTGTCAACAACTTCATCTGTGGCGTCTTTAATACCTTTATATGCATAAAAAATTACACAATAAGTAAGTGGTTTTCATGTCGTGTAATCCTTCATGTTTTCCTCTACATCTTTTAAACATATGAAAATCTCACATAAATATCATTTGGAAGAATGACTCCATTCACAATGTGAAATAGGGACTCACGACGTGTAACTTGCTTTCACGGTGTGAACTGTTTCACGACGTGTCCTATGTTGCAATTTTGTTTTGAACATTTTAGGATGTGAAATGGTATTACATGATGTTTAATCATGTTTCTCCATTATTCTAGCTCCACTTATTTCTAAAAAATATGGTGTCCTTCCACATCTCTTAGCTAGTGGCGTGAAGGGGTTTAAAGCTCATATTTTCTCCACGTTTCCTTCATTTTCTACATATTCGTTGAATCCTTCCATTAAACATAAAAAAAGTCAATCCATTACCAAATTGGAAATATTATTAATTTATATATATAATTTAATACGTTAAACACTATAAAATATATGCATTAAATACACTTATCAGATCCCCGTAGTGGATTTGGTTTACCCATAACCCCATACATAACGTCTCATGAGACAAAATCTTTACCCAATGCATTGGAGCACTATCAAGGTTAACACATTATAACATGTACATGCATAAATTTTCCAAAAATATTAAGTCAATAATAAAGTATAAACATAATAATTACCCATGAAAAAATAGGTTGTATGATCTCACCTCATGTCATAATCCATTGGATAATGTCACCACTTCTTCAGGTAACTCCTTTTGGTTTTCACCAAAGTAATTCCTTGGTTGGATTTCTATCCAAAACATGGATTGTAGGATGAGAGGATGGAATTGGATAAGTGATTTTTTTAGGAATTGTCCAAATTTTTTTTATGAAGGTGATAAAAGAGGAGGATAGGGGGTGGATTTTATAAGTGAGGTAAATGGAACACTTGTAATATTTTGAAAGGGTGAATTCCATCCATGTTTTTTCTTGTTATCAAGACCCAATAACGGTAAATTATTGATAAAGAAGTTTTAGGATAGAAATATGTCTAGAAAATGGGTGTTAGACAAGTTTTTTTTCATTTTTAAATCTTATATTCTATATTTAACCATTAAATGGACTAATTTTTACCTTAATCACTGTAATTAATTTTATTTGTTTTCACTAATCACTTTGGATAAAAATTAATTTGAACTAATTATAAATTATAAATTAAGATGATTCCAAATATAGAATCCATTTATACAAATTCAATTTGCAAAAGTGTCATAAATTAATTTAATAATAACGCTATAGACACGACAGTACAACAGGTTTTCAATAATAATATTTTTAGAAAAAGTTGATTCTATATAAACTATATGACTAATAATAGTAATTTTATGAAACTTAGTTTATAATTAATGATATATAATCTATATATTTCATTTAAAACATTCCCCATTAGGATTATTTTATTTAATTAAAAATGAGGAACATTATGCATTATAAATGTGTTTTTAGAGAACCCATTTTTATACCAAAAAACCAAACTTATGTTAAAAAAATATAAATTTAATTCAAAAGTAATTAAGTGAATTAAATATAAATAAATAAAATTTTGGTTACTTAAAAAAATATTCAAAACATATTGAGAGTTTTAAATTACTTAATTTATTAAAAAAAGTCTTTATAAAAAAACTGTATTTTTCACCATTCACTAAAAATCAGTATTTTATAAAAATCCAAAATTTTAACCCTAAGTAAAATTAGATATGATGATTTAAAAAATAATATTGGTTTCATTAAATTCAAATTATAAAGTTTATAAAGTAATATTTTATATAAAATCTTATAATAAAATACTTCAGTTAAGTTATTTCCTTCTTGATTTAAAAAAATTACTTAACATTTTTATAACTGATATAATTATCTAATTCATATAAATAAATATGTGAATTATTTATTCGTTCATTACATAGGTTGTTACATTCTTACCCTTTTTATAAATTGTTCCCTCTCAATTTTATTCACTTATTAAATAAGTGTGGACATCATTCCCTCATAGCATTTTTTTGATTCCTATGTTGACTCTTCAACCATATGGTTTTTCCATAAAACCTTAACGTAGAAAGTTACCTTATTCAATTACACTAGACCTATATGGTCAAGAATATGAATATGATGACCCTTATAAGAAAGGTTATATTCGAACTAAACTACTTCTAGGCTCAAAACATGAGATGAATCTGACAGATATTTCCTTAACATTGAAACATGAAACATGTTGTGTACCAAAGATAAACTTAGGGGAAAATACACTTGCTAAGAAATTGTTCCAACTTTCATTAGGATTCTTTATGGTCTAATGAACCACAATCTTATGTTTCCCTTTTTAACAAAATGAAAAACACTTTTCCATAAACAAACATTGAGAAATACATGATCACCTACCATGAAATAAATATATTTCCTCCAGTTATCTGCATAACATTTCTTCCTACTTTGAGATGTCCTCATATATCACTGAATCAACTGCACCTTCTCTTCAATTTCCTCAACTAACTATAGTCCCATCAGTTTCCATTCCCCTACATCATCCCAAAATGATGGTGTTCGAAATAGTTTTCCTTATAATTACTCAAATGGTTCCATGTATTTACTATAATGAAAACTATTATTAAAAGAAAACATAATGAGATAGATATTTTGATCCAAAATTCCACAAAAATCCATTAAACATGAAAAAATCATTTCTTCCATTATATGAATCGTTATCTCAGGTTGTCCACTAGATTGAGGATGAAAATCAATAGTGAAATTTAATTTAGTACCCAATGACTTCTAAAGTTCTTTCCAAAAATTATATGTGAACCTAGGACCATGGTCTAATACAATAAAAAGAGGAGCTTCATTTAACCAGAAAATATCTTTTAGATATAGTCAATAATGTTGATCTAAATTCACTATATCTCTACTAGGAATGAAATGGGAATATTTAGTTAATCTATAATTAATAACCCAAATGACATTATTACCTCCTGATGTCCTTGGAAATCCCACCACGAAATCCATGGATATATTTTCCTATTTCCACTTTGGCATTGGAAAAAGTTGAAGAATACCCTTCGATTACTATCATTATTATTTAACCTGAAAACAAGTCAAAAAAGTCATATAGAAGACAAAAATATCTCTTATTATTCCATCCCACAAATAATACAACCTGGAGATCTTTATCCATATTAGTGGTACCTGGATGAATAGAAAATAGAGAACAATGAGCTTCACTCAATAACTCTCTCTTAAAATGGGAAACAAAAGGCACAAATATTAGTTTGAAAAATCATAAAACACCTTCTTCATCGATATTAAAATAAATAAACGTAACCTTATTAATGGATTCTTCCTTTTCTTGTAAAGATTTATCCTCCTTCTAATCTTGAATAATTCTTTCTGAAAAAGTCGACTGCATTGAAACCTGAATCAAAATAGGGGATGTCCCTGTATCAATAATATCTAGGACAAAATTTATCAAATAATTATCCAAATGTTCATGTTCCAAATGTAACATGGTTAATGTAGCATTATTTTTTCAACTCAAAGAATATTCCAATTTGTTTTCTTTTCTAGGATGGTAATGAATCGTGCAATCATAATCCTTGATTTTTTATAGCCATCTTCTTTATCTCATGTTCAATTTTTTCTTAGTGAATATATACTTAAAAATATTATGATCAGTATATATTTCACACTTTACACCTTATAAATGAGTCCTTAAAATTTTTAAATTAAAAAACACAACAACTAATTTCAAATATTGTGTAGGGTAATTTAACTCATTAGATTTCAACTAACATGAAGTATAAGAAATTATCTGTTCACTATGCATTATAAAACAACCATTTACTTTTAATAGAGCATAATTATGGATGAAAAACTCACCATTTATAGAAGGTATTTCCAAAATTGTATCATTCACCAATATTCTATTTAGTTCCTAAAAATAATCATCATATTCTTTTTCCAAGATGAATTTAACTCCTTTTCATGTTAACTTAGCGAGTTGGATAGATAATTGGGGAAATTTTTCAAAAAACCGCTAATAGTAACCAGCTAATCCAAGAAAACTATGATTCTCTATGATATTTTTTTGTATTGTTCATTATTCAACAATTTTTTTATTTAATAGGGCCTGAATTTTTTCTATATTTAATAATATTTCCAAGGAAAGAAATTGTTTACGAAAAATCTCACTCTTGAAAAATTTCCTATACAATATCTTTTCTTTTAAGGTTTTCATAACAACCCTTAGGTGTCTTTCAGGTTCCTAAATTCTTTCGGAATATAACAAAATTTCCTCAATAAACATAGGCACAAAAATCTCCATAAAGTCATAAAAAACTCTATTCACATCTTCCATAAATATAACAGTTGTATTAGACAACCCAAACGACATAAATACAAACTCATGGTGCCCATATCTAGTTTGAAACACAATGTTCATAATGAATACTTCCTTAACATTCAACTAATTGTACCCTAAACTCTATTCGAACTTCAAAAAATAGTGATCTCCCTAGAGCTAATAAAAAATCATTAATATGAGGAAATTTATAATTGTTTTAACAGTGATGGTATTCATGGATCTATAATCAATGAAAAGTCTCATTGAACCATCGATAAGGGTGATTTAAAATAGGATTAACATCATATAGTAAGTCAATAGTAAACTCAACCTCGTAATTAGGAATAAAATCAGGCAAGTCATCAGGAAATATATCCATGTATTCATTTACTACTGAAACATCACTAATTTTAATAGTTTATTTATTTAAAAAAATATGATACAGGTAACTTTCACTGCGATCTCAAATAAATTTCTCAGCTTCTTGGTAAGTCGTCAAATGGATGAAATACCTAAACGCCACTTTATTATCTCTGAAATCTAACTTAGCATGATAAACTAAAATCAAATCCATACCATGAATGTTATCAAACTCTATTATGGCCAGTTCAACAAGATTTGTTGGAAAGGCCATTTCACTGATAATAATATGAATATTCTTGTAAAACATGGTTTCTTTAATAATAACTCTCATAGTTTTTACCAAAATATGTACCTTACTTTCATGAGTTTATATTTCCAATTTAATTTAAAATTTATAAAAAATAAAATAAAGTGAAGAAACAGAGTCAAAAAAGTTGTTGGAATAATTATAAAACACAAGTAACATACCGATCACCACTTCATTTAATGTACCACCATAAACTGTGGTAGTATAAAATTATTTTGATACACATTTCTATTTATATTCATTATTATTTTTGTCTTGTGAAACTAACTTCATACATGAATTAGTATAATGACCCAACTCATTGCAACTAAAACACCTCACCATTGGATGGATATTGGTTAACCCATTCTTTAATTCCTTGGAATTCTTTTCCTTTCATTCATTGGCCATATGGACAAACTTTCCATAATGGTGAAACATCCTTGATCCCATCAAACATTCCTTGAAATTTGACTTTCCGCACTTGGAACATTTTGGGTGATTATTCCTGAACTTCATAGCTGGTTATTTGTTCATTGCATAACACCTTGACCTTTTATTACTTTTGTTATTTCGAGGAACATGTGTGTCAGAAAACTCCATCTATACCTTCTCAGCACAATGAGACACTTTATTATAACTTTTAAATTACCATGCAACTAAAGCTGTTCATACATATGGTTTTAATCCAAAATAAAGCCTATTAATTTTCCTATCAGTGCCCTGAATAAAATCTGGTATATAACTGGACAATATTGTGAATTTTCCTTCATATGTAGCTACATAATATATAGCTTTCCACCTCAATTTCAGGAATTATTTTCAATCCGGACTCAAACAACCTAATGGAAATATTTCTAAAGGAATAAATCCTTGAATTTTTCCCATTCAATGGCATCAAAATCATCTTTTTCTCTGGTATTATTAACCAAAGACCACCATCAATCATATTCACCTTCAAAATGATAAACAACAAGAGTTTCCTTTTAATTTTATGAACATCCCATGACATAAAATATCTTTTCCAGATGATTAATCCATCCTTTGGCTACCATAGGGTTAAATGATATACTGAATAATTTGGGATATTGATTCATAAAATTCTCCACAAAATAAATGTTCCTTCATGGTAAATCATGTTTCTCTCTATCATGAATACCATAACCTTTTATATCTTATTTAAACTAATATATCACTACAACAAATTGTTACCTTCGGATTCCAACCTTCTCAGGATACTAATTTGGAGGGATATTTTTCTCTTGGTTCCTTTCCACTATAGCATCCTTGTTTCCTATATGGAAAACCACTCTAAAAAGAAATATTTTAGGTGAAGAAACATGGTAATATTTAAATGATATATCATCTTAACATAACCATGAGGTAAAATATTTCAAGGGAATGCTATTAACATTATCTTAACCTCTAAAGTAATCTATTCCTTTCCTTTGATACTAACTATAAGGACCAAACCTTAAACATTACAAAATATCATGTTTTAGTCAAGAATTTACTTTCTTTCACTTTAAGGATCTTTTTCGGGTTTACTATTTCAAATAATTAGTCAATAACTCATACATTACAAAAACATATAATAAAAAGTTGAAACCTATTATCAGTATCAATTTTTACCACCATATAATACTTTAAAAAAACATTATTTCTTTTATGAAAATTCTTCATGAATTTCAGCAATAATTTATCCTTTCCCTTACTAATTTGGTGAATTTTTTTTAAAATATGGGATGAGAAAAAAATGACCAGTAAGCAATATAAAAGAAAAGAAATTGTTAGTCTAGGTAAAATATTAAAACTCATATAATTTTTACCTTTATCATCAATGTTATTCGAGCATATGAAATAAAAAAATTACATGAAAAACAGACACACTTTTTGTTCAAAGAAAATTAGTAAACCCCATAATAAGAAATTAAAACCCATTTTTGGTGACTTAGAGCATCATATTTATAAAACCTGTTCAAAAACCCTTTTAATCTGAATAACCATATGGTATAATTCCAATATAATCATTACCCAATGAATTGAAGTGTTATCTGAGAAAACCCATTATTTATGATATAACTGGATCACCCAACATTATCTGGGATGCCTCATCATATAAGCGGTAACAGGATCACCTAGCACTATTTGGGACACCCCATTATATAAGTATTAATGGGCTCACTTGGCACTATTCGGACTTTCCCATCGTATAAGTTGTAACGGGCTCACCCAGCGCTATCTGGGTGTACCAATTTGTCATGTATAATGACCAAGTAACATTACATGAATAAAACAATTTTATGCTTACACTTTTGAAAAACCCTTTTAAAATCATAAAAAAGTAACTTTTGGATATTAAAATTCCCATTTCTTTTTAAAAACTCATTTTCAAAACCAAAATTCCATTTTCTTTTGAAAAATAATTTTCAGTACAAAAATACCCCAAGAATGGTTAAATGATTTTTCATTGAAGGAAAAAATGAAATCTGGAAAAAGGAATTTAGAAATAAAATAATGGTCACAATGGTGGAAATTTTTTTGTCCCCATGTATGTTAAGAATATAGAATTCCTTTTATCATTTATCAAAACATTTTGTTTAAAACACATAAAAATATTTGTTTTTAAAACCTTTAAAAATGAATTACAAAAAGATGAATAAAGTGTAATTTATAAATGTTTAATTTCCAGAAAAAAAATTTCTTAAAATTATTTTAAAAACATAGACACATATTAGAAATATTTTTTAAGGAAAACATAAAATTTATATTTATTTAATAGAAAATTCTATTATACGATTGAAAATATTTGAATCATAATCCCCATGAATGAGTAACATTAAAAAACATTAAATACCATGAGAATAAATAAATTCATGATACAACATGTTAAAGGGGATGGATATACACCTTATAAAATAATATAGGTGCATAAAATCAAAAAGTTACTCAATGAAAGAAAATTGAGACTAAGTCCCTTACCTTGTATAAGACTGGTCATGTGTGTCTTTATATTCCTAAATAATAAAACTTTGTTAATTATTTTATTTATTGAGAAAAAATTTCAAGTATATTAATACTTTTATTTCACTTATTAATAGGTTATATACAATTACGTAATCAATTAAGTTTAAGTCATATGTTTTTACCATATTTAGTTTCTATGTCAAAAACAAATTTGGAAAGTCAACCATGATCAAAAAGTTCATTATTTAAACATATAAAGAATAATAATAATTTCATAATTATCATATGTATACATAAAATATAATTTTAAATCCAATCATTAAATATGGTTATGAAAAATTAATTAATGTTGCGATCATGGAGATGATAGGTCGTACACATGCATGTGCAACGTTTCAATTTTTCATTGAGCATTATGGAAAGAGGGTAAGTAATACTTTATCTTTCAATAATGATAATTATATCATAAATACCATAAAATTTATTTATATATAATTATTGTGATGTGGTGATGAAAAAAAGAATCACACCTCTTTGAGGAGGCGGTATTCCACACGTCCATGAACGACATTATCCCTTTTTTAGTGAGTGAAAACATAAGAAAGAAAATGATATATTATACATAAATAAAGATAAATATGTTATTAATATCTTAATTATGTCATTTATATAACATATATTAATTATATTTACCTTTATGACCTTCTATCTAATGCATTAGTGAAAACAAATCACATTGATTCGCTAGGCGGTTGTCCGCCATACACACAAGAAACGTTATTGTATCTTCTATGATATAAAATATAAAAAGGGTATATATGATATATTTAATCAAGATGTCTTATTATTTTATAAATATATTATATAAACTTTTGATCCATCTTTATACCCAATTGTGAGAGGTGGTAACGGAAAATCATATGGCATTATTTCGCGTGGCGGTTGTCCACCGTACACACAAATTATGATTTTATAAGTCATTTGATGGAAGTGTGTGTAGTTGTAGGTCATAACCATAAAATAACAACATATAATTATATTTAATATAATTATATTATTATATAATAATGGTATAATAATAATTTAAGGGGGTGGAGGATGAAATAACGAAAAAACACTTATTGGAGAACATTACCTCTTCTTCGGGTAACTCCTTTTGGTTTTCACCAAATGCCTTTCTTGGTTTGTTTTATAGCCAAAATATGACTTCTAGGATGAGATTATGTAATTAGATAAGTGATTTTGGTTTTTATTTGAAGGGAAATTTGTTTTTAATATGATAATATAGGACGATGGGGGCTGGCTTTTTATAAGTGAGGTAAGCGACACACTTCTAATTTTTTGAAAGAGTGAATTCAACCAACATTTTTTTCATGTCACAAGGACCCAAAAATGGGATGTTCTTAATAATACATGGGGTACGGTCAAAATATGTATATAAAATGTGTGTTTTACAAATTTTGGTTTATCTTTACACCTTATATTCTATGTTTAACCACTAAGTAAACTCGTTTTTACCTTAATCACTATAATTAATTTTAATTGTTTTCACTAAAAATTTGGTAAAAAATTAAGGTGAACATATTATAAATTATAAATTATTATGATTAAAAATATGGACTCCATTTATCAAATTTCAAAGAATATAATCCACAAAATTAAATTTAATAATATCCCTGTAGACGTCGCGAGAAAAATATTTTTAAGAAGGGTATTTTTTTAGAAAAATATGATGTTATATTAACAATATGACATATAATAATCATTTTATGAAACACAATTTATATTTAATGGTATATAATATATAAATTTTATTTAAAACATTCCCCATTAGGTTTTATTTTAAATAATTAAAAATGAGAAACATTATGCATTTTGAAACCATTTTTAGAAAAACCTTTTTTTAAACCAAAAAACAAACTTATACTAAAAACCAATATAAATTTGATTCAAAATTTATTAAGTGGTTTAAATATAATTAAGTAAAACATAGTTTAATTTAAAAAATATCAATCATATATTTATTGTTTTAAATTAATTTATTTATTAAAAAGAAAACACTTTTTATAAAAATTGGTTTTTCACTATTCATTGAAAAATCAATATTTTCTAAAAACTACCAAAATTTCACCAAAAGTAAATTTTGATTTTATGATTTGAAAAATGAAATTCATTTTATCAAATTGAAATTCTAAAATTTATAAATAATGCTTCTAAATAAAATGTTATAAGAAAATAATTTAGTTAAACTTTTTTGTTTTAAGTTTTAAAAAAATACTTAAAACCTTTTTAACTAATATAACTACATAATTCATATTAATTAATATAAGAATTAATTATTATATCAATACCTAGGTTTTTAAAATATTAATCCCAAAAATGAAATAAAATTCACCAAAACATGTCACATATCACTTCTTTATTAAATCAATAATCAATTTTAAGTATATCAATAATATATAAGTCAGTTTTCTCAAAATAAATCAACCCTTTATAATATCAACATAAATAATATATTAAACTAAATAGTTATACATCCCTCAACCTTGTGTTATTTTATATTTATCACTAAAAAATTATTTTTCTATAAAATAAATTATTGATGTTATTGATAACATTTAATATATTTTTCCATACCATTAAAAAAAAACTATTGAAGAAAAGTCATTATAAGTTTCACATAATCCTCATAACCTTTAGAATATAACAAAATATTATCAATAAATATCAATCACTAATGAAAATATCTAATATTATCAATAATTAATTTCTATTATGATATCAACCTGACTACTTTAGGTATGACTTGGAAATTCACTCATTTTATCATAACAGGAATATACTAAGATACTAAAACATTTAAGTACACTACCTTATTTGGTTATCAGAAAAAGTTGTTTCTAGATAAATACCATTCTTTTCTTAATTTTGATGATTCTTTTTCAACTAAATACTAAAACCAAAATATATGATAATTTCCAAAATATTAATATGATAACATTAATCTGATGATGTATTCCGATATGACACATTGATTTTTATCATATGATACTTTTGGTTAAAAATATGACTCTCTTTATTTAATCATTGTTTATTCATGGATATTTTCTAATTAGATTCTCTAAAATGACTTTTTAAAATCATACTCAAAACCTTTATAACGGTTCATTAAGTATAATGTGAATTTACCATATCATATCCTCATGGAGTATCAAACCCTATGTACAGTTAAGCCTCCTTGTAATGTACTAGGTTATGGTCTACTTAATACCCAATCCACCCTTTTCAGGGTTTCTATCCCTAGGTACATATATTCTAGAGTCTAGATTAATGTGTAGTATCCATACAAGTATGTCCTTTCTTTAAAAAACACATCATCTCTACTATACCAAAATATTAGGATATTACCTTATACTTAAACATTTCC
Organism: Viscum album; assembly: GCA_963277665.1. Taxonomy (NCBI): domain Eukaryota; kingdom Viridiplantae; phylum Streptophyta; class Magnoliopsida; order Santalales; family Viscaceae; genus Viscum; species Viscum album. The sequence continues at coordinate 310,661,704 of OY728167.1, read as the reverse complement.
CTTAGACTCTTCCCTGTGTTTTTCACTATATTTATCTTATCCTAATCCCCATATTTACTAAACTTATCCTCAAAAATAAATAAACACTCCTTTGATACTAACTATGGTGCCCCAAATCTACAATCCTGAGTCTAATTATAAAAATACATAGTTTTACAAAATAACTTTGATACCAAGTAATATGATCTAAGATTAACTTGAACAAATTTCACATTAGTATTACTTATCATAACAATCTCATGCATCTTGTAAAACCTTTTGGTTTAGTGTATTTGAGGACTAACTATATAAGAAATTTAGTTTTTCAACACATATTAATATTTCTCATTAACTAAACTCCTCTATACTAACTTCTATTCTTCCCATAAGTTATTTTTATCTTCATAACCTAGGGAAAGGAAACCTATAAAAGGGGTGACATCAAATTATCAATAAGGGAAAACTTATCAACATTCCATCAGAGGTTAGATCATAAGAATATGAGAAAACATGGGTAGGGGAGAATGTTCTTATTAATTAAAATATGTAATAATGAGTTTTGTTCATAAGATATGTTATAATCACATTAAATATCAAATGAACAAACATATACCATGGAAAAAGTGTGGATTCACGAGATATTAAACATGATTCAAGGACTATATTCATAGGAATCATATTTTTAAATAAGAGTGTGTAATAAGGATAAGAATAGAAATCATATTCCATCTCTAAACTTAAAGACATTCATCACATAATAGGGTTGATATAATCACCCATGCACCTTTTTGGGCTTGGGATAATCCTCTCATTTAGACTTGGGAATGGGATAAATCCTCATGTGTACCCTTTGGCATGTGATAAATCCTTAAGTACATGCTTTGGCTTGGGATAAATCCTCATGTGTACCATTTGGATTAGGATAAGTCCTCTTATGTACCATCTGTCTTAGAATAAATCCTACCATGTACCCTTTGTCTTAGTATAAATCTTATTGTGTACCCTTCGGCTTGGGATAAATCCTCTCATGTACCCTTTGGCTTGGGATAAATCCTCTTATGTACCCTTATTATCTCACCAAATACAACTTTACCAATGCATTTAAGGGATACATAGGACCCTACCCATCATTCATCCATATATTTGTGTTTCACTTGAATATAATCATTCATCACATCATTAAGAACCCATGGATAGTAAAATGGGTTTCATAACAATTCCAGATAGTATCTCCAAATTTGAACTCAATAATGTGAAAAATTGATACCCAAAATAGGATCACCAAAAATATTATTTCATAATAAAATTTATATAATGATTCATCAAAAATAATTTCCAAGGAAATAAATACTTTAGAGATAAAGAGGGAAATTGTGGTGAAATCATAAAAGTGATTTCAATTTTTTTTATTGGTGTTGAAGAAGAAGTTATGATCATTTTGAATGAGCATTTTTTAAAATATAAACTGAAAACGTTGGAAAAAAATTAATTTCAATAATATATCCTTAAAAATGTATAAAGTTTATCCAAATAAATGTGGGTGGAAGATTAAAAAATTGATTTCAAAAGGATGGAAAAAAATTAATAGTTAAAATTATCTTTTTTGAAAAAAAAATCATAAAAAATAGGTAGTTATAATGCCCGGGTGTACAGGTGGGCCTAGATTCTCTCTGAGAATTTGTATTTTTTTCAATTGGTAGAGGGGTTATATTTTTAATCAAAATTGGAATTTGAATTTTTAGGTTTAGAACCTCCTAAAAGAGCCACTTAGGGTGTTAGATGAGGGTTGTTTGGTAGATCAGGGGTTCAAGAGAGCACCGGGGGGAGACCAATTCTAGTCATGCTACTATAGAAACCACCAGTGAGTTGGTGGAGGCCAATAGCTCGCCACTGGAATTTCCAAAAAATATGATTCCCTTCTTAGTACACCATCTAGCTGGTGTCCTAGTATTATCTAGTTGGTGATCCATGTGTTTCATTTTTTATAAGGGTAGAAATTTTTTCTCCTTGATTCTTTAAATCCCTTCTTTTGGATTTTAGTGTTCCCCATGGCCAGTAGAAGACCTCAAATTATCTATCTTTCTTCTAAGCTCCATGGATGGATCTCCCTTGATATTTGGACATTGGAAATGTCACTTTTTCAATTGAGATCTCATTTTAAGTCTAATATTCCTATCATATTCCTTATTCATTTATTTTAGCAGTCAGTTGTCTCTCTCTCTTTTATTCTAATACACCCTATTTTCAAGGATTTTATTTGGTTTCTTATTTCCTTTTAATTAAGGATAAATTGATAGCTGATACTTTATGGGTAGAATCTCTTAATAATATGGTAGGTTTTCTATTAAAATTAACCCACATGCTTGCTTACTTTTTCAGGTGATTAGCTTGTGTATTCAATCAAACATTCCATAAATTTAACTAATTTAAAAAGAAAATTGTCAAATTTCATTTTCGAATGTTTTATGTCCATTTAACACTCCTGAACCCTTAAAAAGAGATTTACTAGTGAAGCAACTTAAATGAGTTTAACATTAGAATTATCTATTTAAATAGTATTTTTGTCTATGGAAAAGGAATAACAGTAGGTTAAATGGAATCTTATGTCAGAAATGGTTAAAAATGAATTATGAATTAATTCAAAAATTGTGAAATTAAATTTTAAAACTATGGATGTTGTAAATAGAATAATAAACATACATGGAAAAATGTATTGGAAAACAAAAGGGACACATTTTATAGAATTGGAAATGGGTTTTAAAAGTGACTCGAACTAAGGTAAAATGGTTTGTAAATGTTTAAAAATTATGGTAATAAACATTTATGTTATAGGATGGGGTTTATTGAATGGATTGTTTTTTTATAATTGGTGGAAATGGTCCATGAGGAAGACCATTTGTTTTTGTTCTTGTTTTATGATTTTATTGATAGAAAGTATTTTCTTGGTAATTAAATATTTATTAATTGAATTCTGTTGAAATGATTATTGGTCAGAATACATTGGGAGGACTCTTTGGAGTCTATATAGACCTAGAATTGTGTGGAATTCAATGATGGAACCATGGATTCCATTAGGGAACTCACATGGATTCTAGGGTGTGATGACACCCTATGATTCCTATAGGTTCAATGTTATGGAATTCCTTGATCAATCGATTGGATTATTTATATATTCATTATCATGAATGCATTGGGGAAGCTCCCCTTGGATTTAGGTAATGTATATATTTATAAACTTCTATGGATTGATGTTGTTAATTATTTCAAGGTGTCTTGGTTAATGTCACAGGATGACATCCCTAGATTTAGATTGATTACTTTGAGTGGAATGCCTCAGCTGTAAGATAAGTATTTCTATCTGAGTGTGTTTGTAGATGTCAAGGATGTTTCCTTTAGTTTAGATATGTATTTAAAATAAATGTAATTCCAAGAGTCACCATAACCATGGATTCCCTATGGACTTTTTTGAGAGTTTCATCTTGGTTAAACCATGTGGATTCCATAATGTTATTACAAAAATGGTTTAATTGGTTATACACCTTAGAACCAATCAAGGTATGTTGTATATTTTGACTAGAGACCCACCAGATAGGGTTGAAATAAGGAAGGACTGATGTCAGGTTTCACTATGGGGCCCTGACATCAATGGTTATTTTGATAATTTCTATTTAAAGTTGTAAATCTGTTAGTTATTAAATTGATAAATTGTTTAACTATATAAATTATTATTTATATCACACCTTTAGACACTCTATTATGGGATGGTTATTTTAGAGATGTTTTTTGTGGTGGCCTACTAAGTTTTACTCACACCCTACTTGGGCCTCCATGGCACTTAGGAACCTAAGAAGAATAATATATATTATAAATTTGTTAAGGGAAGTCACCTTATATTATTGATTACTTAGTTTTGGCATGGCATATTTGGAGTGTGGATGTTGGGACCATGAAGGAGTTGGTACCTACTTGGGGATATGTTTTAGTTATATTTTTTCTTATTTTTCTTTATCCTTTTAGATGATCCACCCATGGGAGATCTATTATGGAATTTATAACATTACTCATTATTGTATAATATTGATATTGTAGTTATATTTTTCATTTACCCATGATTATCTATTATTTTTATCTATCCTTATTTATGTGTTCATCATTATTATACTATTATTATGACTCTGGTAAAAGGGTATATTCTCCACATGGTATCCTTATAGACCCTCACTGCAATTCAATAGCCTCTGGTGTATGGGGAATCATGAATGGGACCATGTAGAAAACTAGCTCAGGGAATTGATTCAATGGCTTATGAGGTGCGGAATTAAAAAATAGAATGGGAGGATTTTTATTCTACCTTACTATTTGGGGGATGGTAGAAAAAATACAATGAGTGTTTCAAAACTTAGTAATGATCTCATATCGAGGAGTAATAAAACCACACATGGGAGAAGTACCTATGTTTTTAGGTATGGGACTTGTTGTTTTTGGAATTCATTATTACAGTTATATTTTTTTTCACCTTGGGTGAGACACTTGGTTTATGATGTTATGATTTATGGAATTCTTGCTCTTAAACCAGTATGGAACGAGATGGTTCATGTGTTCATGAATCATACATGGAACATAGGATTTGTATATCATATATATGTTATCATTGATTGATATGTCTACATCAATAGATTCATACCATCATATGATTTTATTTATCAATTTATATATACCAATGTTTTATAACTATTTATTACTAAAAAGGGGGATGGTGATTTAATGTGTCTGTGGCATTTTATATGGTGATTTTTATATAGGGGTATGGTGGAATATTACTTGACCAATTATTCGGATTATTTTATTATGTACAGGAAGATATAAATGGATTGATGATGGTATTGATTAAATAATGAGAAAGTAATATTGAAACCTAACCTTTTATTAAAAGACTATTTAATTTTTTTAAGATAAACAATATAATAGGAATACAATCCAAGTTCCAAAGGTTTAGATTCATGAAAAAATTAGGCACATACATCAACTGTAAATAATAAAACATAAAAATTATTTAAATTATTTGAATTTAACTTCATAAATATCTTAATACCTCCTTAGTATATGTAGTCACCTGAGGATATACATCAAGGAAAGGGGTTCGTTAAAATGTCAGTAAGGGGAGGAATAAGGGACATGAATCCATAATACATGGGTTAGCATAATAAATATCATCATATTATAAGAATATGATCATTATCAAAATAACAAGGGAGATATTTGATAAAGGAATGGAATTTGGAATATGAATAATAATGAAACATCATAGCATAGTTTCCAAATACTTCATATTGTTGTAAATAAATCTAGCATCATTTTCAAGCATAACACATGTGAAAAAATCATAACATAATCATTGTGAAAAAATATAGAATCATGGTCATGAATAATACACATAATCTCATGAGATATATCACATTACCAAATTCATTGGAAGAATATATAATTTCATTCCCACCCACTACATTATATAATGCTCATAATCAGGCATTTCACAAAGAAATATAACAATTATAGTCATTAAATAGCCTATGGAAAGGAATGGGTTTCATAAATAATTTCACATTTTATATTTAATGGAATAATAATTATGATTCCAAAAGAAATAAGGGATGTCATAAATTATAATAAAAGATCATTTTTCTTTGTTGAAGACACATCTTAAGAGGAGTTAAAGATGTCTTTTAGAAAAATACAGACTTTTAAAAAATCATTGAGATTGTATTAGAAATAATTTTGACATGGTAAAAACATGGATATCCATAAAATTAAAAGGGAAATGATTATTGAGATATAATTTTGGGATATTAGAGGAATATCCACACTAAAAATGGTGTGAAAGAGAAGATGTCCTAAAAAAGAGTTGGGTTAGAGAATCCCCTTACCTTAAATCCAACATTATTTCGTCACTTTTACGCCTCATGAATAATAAAATTAGGTTCAATAAAACATGTAAATAGAAGTTAATTATTTTTATTTTTATCACTATTTATTAAATTATAATCATTATATTATATTTCTAAATTCTCATCATTCTATTGAATTTTTTTTATATCATGTTTTCCTTAAAAATTTCCCATTTTGATTTGATTTCTCTATTTTTTCCAATGTAATTTATACATAAGTAGAATTTATTCAAAAATAAAAAATAAATATATTTATATATTTATATATCATAAATAATTTATTATAACCACCCATAAGGTTTGTGATTATAAAATAATTAGCAATGTCCTCATTAGTGGTTAACCAACCGTTTAACGAAACATTTTCCAAAGATGAGGTATGAGAATTATGAAATATAATTACATAGTAAATATAAAAAATTATATAGGATAAAATATTAATATAATTTTAACATAATACTTAATTATCCTTATATGAATTTATTTTTTAAGGTATAGAGAAAAGAGGAAGAGAAGAGGAAAACATAAAGAAGAGTTGATGAAAACATACCCCCTTCTCACTGTGGCTTCTCTTGTACATCACTAAAATCCCTTGATGCTTGGAGTTCGTTACTAAATAACACACAAAATGATATTAAGGTTATTTATAGAGATTATTTGGGTATATGTTTTCATATTTTAAGTGAGGTAGGAGTGGTTTTACAAGGGGATAGAGATGGGTTATTTATACTTGATGAGAGGGGTATTTTAAAAAAAATACTATATCAAATGTAAACATTGTAATAGTGATATTTCTTACATAATGAGTCATATATTAATAAAATAAAATGTTTTCAGTAATTTAAAACCCTTTTTAAATATAATTCACAAATTTATTAAAATGTATTTGTGGAATAAATGAAAATTTATTATTCTAAGGGAACACTTTTGACATTAGAATTTGGAAAATTATTTTTTGGTTTGGAAATTAAGATTATTATTTTTAAATGACTCATTTATCAAATTTAATATGTTCCTTTTTTATCCAACTTATCTATAATTTTTTAGGTCATTACTACATCATGAATGGTGTAATTTAAAATACACCAGTTATGAAAAAATATTATTTTTACTATTCTCCTTAAAATTAATGTATTACAAAAAAATAACCCTTGGACAATTTTGAAAATCTATTTTAAACATGAAATTAATTTTATCAAAATAATTTTATAATATAGGGTTTATAAAATTTTAATATAAAAATTATGATTTTTTTATGAAATACCTTAAAATATATTTTATTAAAAAGTTTCTTATATTTTATTTGAGTTTTCAATTTTGATATTTATTTTATGGAATTATAATATTTATATTGGATTAAATTACTTTATAAATATTATTTACATTATTTTTTATTATTTTTATTTTAAATTATTATTCCAAGGGTCCAGTTACTATTCCCAACAGTCATGTTAATATTTCAACAGTCACATTACAATTACAATAGTCATATTACCTCCTATAAATACTAATTCATTATTTCATTCATTATTCACTACATTTTCTCTTAGTGTTCAACTTTTCCAATTTTAAAAATATTTATTAGCATACTAATATTTTTTTTCCTTTCTATTGTGTAGTTTGTGGGGGCAATGATTCTAGCAGATTGGAATGATCAAAATTTCCCAATTATAATTTTTTTAATTTATATTTTTTCCCATTATAATTTTTGGAATTTTAATGGTTTATTTTTTGATTAATGTAATGATCTTCATTAATGAAATAATTTTTTTCGATTTCTTTATGTGTTGTACGTGTAGAACACTTTATAATATGACATAACACACATTTACCTGAAGAAACAAATGTCATTTATAAACTCTGGGTTGTTATATTATTCTCTATTTATAAATTTATTCCCCAAAATTTCAACTCATAATATGCATTGAGAATATGCGAGTTTACTTATGTTTCTTTTCTTTCTTAAGGTTCCCATGTCACATCTACATATTTATGCTTCTGCCACATCACTTCAACAAGGTTTGTTGTCTTATTGCATAGATCCATATCTATATAGTCGAAGACCTTCACAGGCTAATCCGTATATGGGAGGTCATTCTCCAGTTGTACCACCTTTTGAAACAATACATTTGAGGGATCATGTATGTACTTCCTTTGGAGATTTACATGGAATACATCATTAACATGAGACATATTTAGTGGTAGTGCTATCCAATAGGCCACTGTACCTATGAAATAAAGGATTTAAAAGTGGAAAATGTACCTAGGGATATGCATCCCTTTCATTATAAACCACATGAATATCATCTATGGTGATATTCAAAGGAAAAATATGTCTCCAACATCAAACTCCAAGGACCTTTAATGTTTGTTAACATAAATATTATACTTACTAAGAGGATTTTATATATTGTTGGATGGATTGAACTTTCTCTATCATATCTTATATGATACCAAGTCCAATTATACTTTTTTCCCCAACTTCATCCTAATAAGTATGAGTTCTACATCGCTTTCCATACAGAGATTCATATGGAGCCATTTGAATACTTGAGTGGAAGTTGTTGATGAATGATAACTCAACTAATGGTGTATTTTGATCACATCCTCCATTAAATTCCATTGATAAAGCTCTCAGCCTTTCCTTGAGTGTCTAAATAGTCCTTTAAGATTTTCCATCGATTTGGGGGTGATAGGCCCTGCTAAAATTCATTTCATCATTCAGATCATATTGAAGACTTATCTAGAATTTATAAGTTAACCATATATCACCACTAGTGAGTAATTAAAGTGGTTCCATATGTAGCCTAACAACTTCATTTACATATATAATGAAAAGATGTTTTAATGAGAAATATTACTGAATAACGATGACTTGGGCAGTCTTGGTGAGTTGATCTACTATAACCCATATCATATTATTTCCTTTCGATGTATTCGGTAGACCAGTGAAAAATTCCATAGTGATGATATTCCATTTCTATGTGGGTATGTGAAATGGTTTCATCATCCCCTTGGACTTATGTCACTCTACTTTAACTTGATGAAATACCAATCACTTTGAGGTGTACTTAGGGATCTCATTCTTCATTTTTTCCCCCCAGATGTGATCTTGGATATCACAGTATATCTTGGTACTTTCAGGATAGATAGAGAAAGGGGATTTATGAGTATTATCCAATAGATACTTCTTTATATCAAGTTATTAAGGAACCCAAAGTCTATTTCCATATCAAATTAAACCATCTTCATCGATATGGAACTCATGAATATTCCCTTTATTGATTTCACCCTCTTTAAAAGCTCTAAATAATCCCTTTGTTCCTCCTTGATCTTTTATTGGATATATGGTTTGGTAATAATTTGGGAAAGTTAGTAAATATTCCTTACCATTATCATTTAAATATCCATCATTTGAATATCTATGAAGATAGGATCTTTCTCAATCATCGTCATTGATAGAGTAGCAGTCTCTTTTTTGGTAAGAACATCAGCTACCTTATTCACCTTTCCTAGATGGTAGTGAGTAGAGAAATTGTATTCCTTGATCATCTCTAACCATATTCACTTATTTATATTGGGATCCTTCTGTGTGAATATATACTTTATACTCTTTTGATCTATATATATTTCACACTTCTCAACATAGAGGTAGTGTCACCAAATCTATAAGGTGAAAATCATAGATTCTATCTCTAGATCATGCATTGGGTAGTTTTTCTCATATATCTTTAGTTTTTGTGAGATATAGGCTATCACTTTTTCATTCTTAATGAGTACATAGTACAAGGATTTCTTTTAAGAATAACTATATATCACAACAAATTTCCCACTTAATAGTAGGGTTAGTACATGCATAATTATTAGCCTATTCATGAGCTCTTGAAATCTTTCTTCGCATTCTTCTGTCCAGAAATATTTTACCTCATTTCGTATTAACTTAGTTAGCAGGAAATAAACTCATGAGAAATTTATCACAAAAAATAGATAGTTCCCTATTAAGCTAAGAGAACAACATATTTTAGTGACACTAGTGTCTCGGGGACATTTTGCAACTTCCTTTTCCTTAGAATGGTCAACAGAAATTCCCCCACTAATGATGACGTGCCCTAAGAATGTAACTTTATATGTCCAAAAGTCACACTTTCTCAAATTAGCATACATTTTTCCTTCCTTAATGTCTTCATCAATATGCTTAGATACTCTTCATGTTCCTCATTACACTTGAATTAAATTAGAGTATCATTGATTAAGAACACTAAAAATTTATTGAAGTAGTCTCTAAATAATTTAATCATAAAATCCACGATGATTGAAAGGGTGTTGATAAGTATAAAGGGAATAATTATGAACTTATAGTGTCCATAACTTATACAGAATTATATCTTCTTAATATCTTTCTTCTTCACCTTCAACTTATGATATCTATAATGAAGATACCCCTTTGAGAAGTAATAATCACTTTACAGTAGATCAGTCAAGTCATCAATGCTTGAAAGGGGATACTTGTTCTTTATAGTGATCTTATTGATATCTTGATAATATATATACAGTTAAATTGATCCATACTTTTTATTTACATATAGAACTAGTTCACCACAAGGTCATGCACTATGGCGTATAAACCCTTTGTCCAAATGCTCTTACAACTTCTTATTTAACACCTCTATCTCAATTGGGGATATCCTATAGGGGAATTTTGAGATAGGAGTGGCTCCGAGAATATGATGAATTGATAAATCTACCTCACAGTCTGGTGAAATTCTAGGAAACTCTTTGGTAAATACTTTAATTCATTACATAATGAAGGGAATTTCTTCAAAGTTTATGCATTGCTTTGACTCAACCATTTTGGAAAGTAATTCTTCTTCATATGTATCAACACCCAGACTATTGAGGGATTTTAAAAAGGAGATTCATGGTATTCCTTACATTTTTACACAAGCATAGGATTGTTTAGAATATGAAATTATATTTCTTTTTCCTAAAATTTTATGTGTTTTCTAGACAATGAGATCCAATCCATGCCTAGTATAGATTAAAATTCCATAAAGGGAATTATTACAGGATTAAAAGGGAGAATCCTCCTATATATGTTAATAGGAGAGGAGTCCAACACTTGGGTTTCATTAATAGAACCACCAAGTGTTTTTATGTATATCTCTACATAAAGGTAGTAGGGATTTGAATCAATAGTTTTAGAAAACATTTAGTAAATAAAGGAATTCATACAACAATAATCATATTAAATTTTTTCCATTTTTGAGTGAATAGGAATTATACCATGTATGACTGAATTTTCACACTTCACTTCAACAGTAGTGATAGAATAAGCTTTACTTTTCTCATTTTTTATTTTTGGTTGTTGAAACTGATTATCATCAAGGATATATGGTTTAGTTAATTGGATTTCATAGTACCATGACTCTCTATATTTAAAGCATTGAACCACAAGTGGTGAATTAGGAGGTTTGTTCCTTTCCTACATCCTATTGGCCAACTTCTTTATGTATCTCACATTCATGATCTTGTTAGCCTTCTCTCCCACACTTAGAGAATTTACTCATCCCTTTGAGGCTATTCCCATGAAGCTTCTTCCTATATTTTTGACATGTGGCCAGTTGGATCTTATTTCCACCTTTATCAATTGATTAACAAGTGTGAGACTCCATATTTCATTTATTATCTCTATAAACATGGGACCATTAACCAAACTCTATCTATACATTAAAAAACCTTCAAAAGGCTCTAGATATTTGTTTTAAACCAATAAATAATATTTATATTTATCTATTTTTTTATAAAAAAACCTAAGGTGTATATTGAAATCTTTATTATGTTTTCCTCATAATCCATGATAGGTTCACCTTCCTTTATCATTATCTCTTATAATTCCCCCTCTATCTTTGTTTAAAGAGTTATAGGGAAATAATTACTATGAAATATTTTATTAAAGTCTTCAGAATCCATATCTTCCATTTTAACCATCATATTGGTGATGTTTATCAATGTCCACCATTTATTAGACTCTCCATATTAATGACAGAGAGACAAAGTAAACTTATCCTTCTCATAATAGTGGATCACAGAAAATATCTTCTCTATCGAGTTAACCCATTGTTCTATAACAAGTGAACCGGAAGACCCACTAAATATTGTTGGTCATGGTCTCATAAAAGACTCAACAGAAAGTTTCTCATTCTTGGGTGATTTTGGATGTTACACATGGATCAAGTTATTGGTCATAGTCTAATACCATTATGTAAGAATTTCCATGAATTTTTGAACTCTACCTCTTATGGCATTGTGGGTGTCGTTTGGACAATAGTCATATAATCCCTCACATATGTTATAGGTATGGTTTCTCATGGCTTCCACCATTTTCTAAAATAGAAATGGTTTGAGAAAATCATAAGTAAACAAATCATGAATAAATAATTTATACTTATGTGAAAATTAACTCTAAAGGGATGTTTTATGCGATCCCTATGTTTAAACTTTTTTTAAAATGATTCTTCTAGGAAGTTTAGTAATACATAGAGTTATCCTAAGGGTTTTCACTAATGTTATCTAAACCTAATTCCAAAATTAACTAAACCATATCTCTAATACCAACTATAGTGACACAAATTTTTCTTACATGGCTATTATATAATGTTTGAGATAAAAAACATAACAGTGATACCATCCAAGATCCAAAGGTTTAGTGTCTTGGGAAATTTGGAACATGCATCAATTGTAGATAATAAAATGTAAAAATTATTTAATTTATCCTTATTTATCCTTTTAAATATCTCAAAATATCCTCAGTAAATATAGTCACCTATAGATATACATCAAAGAAGGGGTGGGTTAAAATCCCAGTAAGAGAAGGAATAAGGGACATGAATCTATAGTACATAAGTGATCATAATCCATATCATCATATTATAAAAATAGGAACATCATAAAAATCCTGAGGGAAACATTTTATAAATCCATGTATTGTAGCATTTTCATAATAATGGAACATCATAGTATTGCTTTTAAAAACCACACATAGTTGGGAATAAAGATAGCATCACATTCATACATAACATATGTTCTTAAATCACAACATCATCATTATGAAAAAACAAAGAATCATGTTTAGGAACAATAAACATAATCTCCTGACATATATCACATTATCAAATTCATTAGAGGTCTATATAATTCCAGGACCACCCATCACATCATACAATGCTCTTAATCATGCATTCGACATAAAAATATGACAATATCAGTCATGAAATAACCCATGGAAGGGAATATGTTTCATATATAAATTTACATTTAATATTTCATGTAATAACCTTTAATATTCCCAAAGAAATAATTGATATCATTATTTATCATAAAATATCATTTTTATTTGAAGAAGACACAACTTAAGAGGAGTTAAATATGTGTTTTGGGAAAATAGAGTCATTTGAAATATCATTGAGATTGCATTAGGAATCATTTTAACATTATAGAAAAATTAATATCCCTAAAAGGAAATGGTCAATGAATATTGAGAGATAATTTTAGGATATTATAAAAATATTCATATTTAAAATATTGTGAAATAGAAGATTACCCAAAAAATAGTTGGGTTCGAGAATCCCCATAAAATAAATCCCGCTTTATTTCATCACTTTTCCACCTCTTAAATAATAAAATTATTTTCATTAAAACATGGAACCATAAATTAATTATTTTCATTTTTATCACTATTTAATAATTATACTCATTTGATTATATTTCATTATTCCAATTGTTAAAGGAAAACATTTTGATATCATGTTTTCCTTAAACATTTCATGTTTTTATTCGATTTTTATATTTTATTCAAGGTAATTTATACATAATAAGAACTAATTCCCTAATCATAAAATAAATATATTTATATATTTATATATCATAAATAATTTTTTTATAACCAACCATAAGATTGGTGATAAGAAAATAATTGGAAACGTCCTTGTTGGCGGTTAACTGGTTGTTTAATGGGGAATTTTCTAAAAAAAGGAGGTATGAGAATTATGAAATGTAATTACATAGTTGATATGATTATTTAAGTAGGCTAAAATCATTAATATAATTTTCACATTATAATTAGTTATCCTTAGATAAATTGATTTTGGAAGGGATAAATAAAATAGGAATAGAAGAGGAAAACACAAAGGATAGTGGATGAAAACATACCAACTTCTCAGTGTTCCCTCTCTTATATGACACTAAAATCCATTATTTCTCAAGATTGTTTACTCTATAACATCACTAAGGATGTTAATAATATTGGGTGAGAGATATTATTTATCATGAACCAACCTGAGTCAACCCTGAATCGGTCACCCGATCCGGTCCGCGATAAGGCCTGATGGGCATTCCTGATCCCCACAGGATGGAATCTAGTGTCGGGCATCAAGATAAAACTATTGGGAATGATTTGGTCCTTGAAAAAATATAAACAATTAAATGAAAAAGAAACTGAATGATAAAAATAACGGCTCGTAGAGGAAATAAATAAACTTCCACACGCACCTCCATGTGCCCTCATAGGTCACCACTGAACATAGAATGAAGCTCCCTCCAATAGTGACATGAAACTAAGAGATCCTGAAACTGAAAAGATAAAGTATGCATGAGAATCGATATGCTCAATAGGAAAGCCAAAAATAAACCATGCCCAATTTCCCACCTCTAAAATGAAATTTATTCTTGCTAGTCTGAAAATAGGATATATTAATAAATGGTTTACCACTCTTTTGTCGAAACAGGTTACAAGCTTGTACTTTTAAGAAAAATCCCTTTTTCATTTTAATCTTCCAAATCAGTTATGAAAGCATATGATTCATTGTAATGAATTATTTTAAAATCCAACTAGTACCAAAAAGGTATTTTAATATAAAAAGAAAAGTAAAAATGTCATGAGATCAAATAACCAAATGTGCCACGAAAGAATGTAGGAACATACAATTATGAAACCATGGTCATTTCCTAAACATCTCTAGAGAGATCCATATAATTAATCAGTTTGGAACCACCTATAGGCATATGGTGAATCCCCTATGTCAATAACCACTGGAAACCCTAAACTGATCAACCGTCTAATCGGGGTTGGTTAGGAACTGTCATTTGATCCCCTAAAAGATGACCGGGAATACATGGAAATAGTAAACAATGTAAGTAGTAGGACCTCGCACGTGTGAGTCACATTACTTATCGTCATTGCACTTTCCAGCCACAAACACGGATATCACCTATACAATAACCCATAAAGGGAAATTCTAGATAGGGGTGCCCTATATATATATACATGTGTACATCACATCACTAAAAATGAAAACTATTTGTCACATCTTATTAACATTTAATCCATTCTATAAAAATATTAAAATTGCCAAACAGACCTTTAAATTCCATGTTCCAATACATTTTCAAAAAAACTATTATTAACATTGAAGAAGTACTCATTCATATAAAACACACCAAACGACCCCTTAATCCAAACATGTACCAAAATGTATTCCAAGTACCAAATGGTCATACTAATTTTAGATTTCTTTTAAACCCACCTTTTTTAAAATTAATCCAGTGAACCGACATCATTTAGAAACCAACGAACCATTCAATAAACCAAGTCCATATTTATTTCAAAACTAAGACAAAAAAGCACAACACAAGAAAAATGCCAAAGGAGCCCCAAGATTTACACACCAAATGAATTTACTAAATCATCTACAACTATTTTAAAAATCAACATAAAATACCTAATTCATATTGTCACTTTCAAGAATACGATCCCAAATAGACCTTTACTCCAAACCCAATTTTTATCACAAAAAAAAGATGAAACATTTACAACACACTTGAAGGTGCCAAACATGATTTTAACCATTAGTAAACCATTATATTTTTAAAACACCAAATGGTTCATCACTTCCCACACCATTTTGAAAATCACACAAGTCATTATTGGAGACATAGAACCCTTTAATAAAGAGAGGGAGGAGGAAAAGATAAAGAATCCCTTTTCTTTTGAAAACCAAGGTTCAAGAAAAGAACCACTTCCAACACCATTATCATTCAAAGTATCATCTATACATGAATTCCATGCACTCATGGATGTTCCCACATCCAATGGAATGGAACATGTAGTCTTTCCCTAAATAATGTTTCAAGTAAAAAAACACACGCCTTCAACTAACCCAATAAACCATTCCATAAAAACCAACATGTTTCATAAAGCCAACCCATCACAAACAAAACAGTTTCAATAAAATTATTTTATGGGAAAACAATACCCAAATCATCTAACTTAACCATTTATAACTAAAATGACATTTAATCAAACCTAGTTAGATAGGCATACACATAGGCATATACATAAAATATTCTCAAAACCTATTTTTAGTCAATTATACCAATAAGAAAAAACTACCATGAACAAAACATAAGCATAATAAAGGCCCGATAAATATTTGAAAATTGATTGAAACTACTCTAGCACCAATGGTTTGCAATCGGAAAGGAAAGAATACATGAAAACACCTACCTTGGGGTGTGTGAAAATGCCACCACGATTCAACAAAAAGGAGAATAATACCTCACAGACCCTTTGCACACCCAAAAATACAATAAAATTGGATTGCAAACAACCCTTAACATCTAGGGTTTGGATATGGGAAGAAAATCCCAAAAATTGACAGAAAAACGCACCGAAAGGGGGAACCACTGGCGAGGGAAGGGGCGCTGAAAAGGGTGTCGTGCTGGAGTGGGTCACGTTGAAAAGAGGAGGCGTGCTGATGAGGGTCGCTGCCAGCGAGGTAGGTGGATGTCGTAGAATAGGAGTCATCAGGATAATGAGGGGTGGTGCAAGGGGGTGGTCGATCCAGAGAGGAGACCGCCGATGAGAGGGAGTGCACCGGAGGACAGCTCACTAGAGAGGTTGGCCCAAGGAAGGTTGCGCTGGGAAGGGATGCCGCCGTAGTCGGGTCGTGCAAGGGGAGGTGGTCGGGTGCAAAAGGTTGCAAAAGGGGGAGATCCGGACACCGGTGGAGGGGAGGTCAGCAGCATAAGGGGAGCACCGGCCGCCGGTGGAAGGGAGATCTCTGGCGGAAGGGGGGAGCATGCTGGGTGGTTGTGCGAGAGGGAGAGAGCAAGGGGGAGAGGAGGCGTTGCACACTGCACAGATGCATAGCGATTCAAAGAGGGCTCACGGCCCGCGGGCTTTGCGGGTATGGAGCGGATGTGGGGCGGGGCGGGCCTAAAAATTTTGACCGTTTAAAGTGCGGGCCAATGCGGGTTGAGCCCACGCGGGTGCGGGTTAATGCGGGCTGAGCCCGCGCGAGTGCGGGCATGCCCGCGTTCTCGATTTAAAAAATATATATATTATTTTTACAATATATGTTTCTTTAACATTTAATTTTTTTAATAAAAAAATCATGGTTAAACGGTGACATATGATTTCTCACTGTAATGGTCATATTAATTCACCATTTATTCACATGTGAATTTTAAATAGGTCTATATTTATTGTTTTAATATGATATTATATTATTTATATAGTAATTATTAACCATATTCACATGGTGTGTCAACCCATCTCTTGAAAAATTGAACTCATCGCCCCTGCGCATGGTTTCAATTCTATAAGAGTTATTATAATCATAATATTTCTTAGGTCAATTTAATTTTTTTATTATTTAATTTTATTTTGTTATTAAGAGAATTGGATAGAACCTTGTGAAAACACTAATAACTTCCTCTGAAACTGGTCGTTACCTAGAGATACTTCATTCATTCACAGGTTTATTTGTTCACATCACCACACAACCAACATTATCATTCATCGCTCATCACCGATCACTCACCACTGATCACTCACCTACTTTCTATCGTAACAATTCACCACCACATCGGCATTACCACATGTCACCATTAACCCACAAAAAAATGTTCAATTACATCCTTTAAAACTCTAGTTATTGTTAATTCATACTTCTCCCCACAAATACCTTTAAGAATGATAAAAAATACTGTATTTAAATGATTATAAATAGTATTTTTTTTGTAAATGTAGGTAAGCCCGTGGGCAACCCGCAGGCAACCCGTGGGTTCTTACGGCGTGGGGCGGGCTTGAAATTTTTTGTTCGCATTATATGCGGGCTTTTGTGGACAAACCCGCGTGGGCACAAACCCGTGCGGGCTTAGCCCGCCTCGCCCCAGCCTGCCCGTTTCGCATTACTACAGAGGCAGGGGTAGTGATAGGTTTTTTTAACCCTTCCAATTAAATAAATTAATAATAATAACAATAGTAATAATAATACTGTTAGTAATAATAATAATAAACATGATAATAATAATAATAATAGTATCAATAATAATCATAATATCGATAATGTTCATTTCATTCTCATTAATAATATTATTAATAACAATTTAATAGTAATAATATTAGTAAAAAATTTAATAATAATAATTTTAATAACAACTTATTAATAATATAATTATTATCTTCAGAAATAATAATATTATTATTAAGGTTTAAAGATTTATAATATTTATTTATTTAAATTATTGGGTAGTTTCACGATCACTTGGGCCGACCATACGGTTACCGCTAACTGTGTGATGCCCCGTACATTGGACTGAAACCCACCAAAATTAACAAACCTCAAAATTTTAAAACCAACACTCAACTCGAACCTCAATTAGAATAACCAAAGGTATAAAATAATAAAATAAAATAATTTTAAAGGTTGGGGTGTGAAAATTCTCTCCACCACAAAAAATTTCTACACCCAGAAACTCAAAAAGACAAAAGTTAGTCAAAAATTGAGTCCAAGTGTGAACCCAAATAAAAGAAACAAGGAATTTTGGGGTGGCTGTTTATTTCTCAAGTCACACTAGACCAATTTAGAAAAAACCACCACCCAAAACAAGGGGAGAACATGAGAGGGTTCCCCCCACAAGGATTCTACTAGCACGTAAATTAAAACCTAAACACTCCATCCTAGGGAGGGGCCAACACGGTAACTACCAACCCGAGATTACCTTACTTTTCCACCTGAGATGAACAACACCATTGATATGTAAACAGAAAACCACTACAAGGCCACCCGGTATACCGGGGCACCCGAACAAGGAAAGCCAAAAATAAACCACGCCTAATGCCCCACCACTAAAATGAAATTTTTTCGTAGTATTCTAAAAATTGGATATATAATGATATGGTTTACCACACTTTTATCAAAATAGGCAACAATATTTTACCTTTAATAAAACCCCCTTTCTTTATTTCTTTCTTCCAAATTAGTTACCAAAGCATATAAATCATTATAGTGAATTATTTTAAAAGGAAAATAGTACCAAAATAGGTATTTTTATATAAAAATAAAAGTAAAAGTTTCATGAGATCAAATAACCAATAGTGCCACGAAAGAAAGCAAGAACATACAAGTATGAAACCATGTGAATTTCTCAAACATCCCTGGATTGATCTCTAGACGAACTCGGTTCAGAACCACCTGCTGGCGTATGGTGAAGTCCCTAAGTTAATAACCATTGGCCGCCCAAAACTGACCATTCTAGTGGCACATCCCACCTAGCCTATCTGTGATCCAGGGGGCACCAACCCATCTAATCAGGGTTGGTCATAAATCGTCACTCAATCCCCTAAAAGACTCCCAGGAACCCATGGTAATAGTAAACAGTGAAAGTGGGATGCCCTCGCACATGTGGCTCACCTTGCCTAGTTCCATAATACCTGCCAACCCTAAACACGAACAAAACCTATATGATAACCCAAAAAGGTAAATCCTTGATAGGGGTTCCCTATATTTATACATGTGCATATCACATCACTAAAAATTCTTATTAGGCCATCACATCATCTAAACATTCAAACCATTCTTTAAAAATATGAAAACTTCCAAACATGCCTTTAAATTCCATGTTCTAATACATTTTCATAATATCCTTTCTAAACAATGAGGAATTACCCATTCTAATAAAACATTCCAAATATCCTCTTAAGCCAAACCTGTACCAAAATGTATTCTATATACCAAACAAACATACTATTTTTAGATTTCATTTAAAACCACCTTATTGAAATTACACAAGGGATCCAACATCATTTAGAAACCAATATACCAATCAAGAAACCAAGTCCATCTTTATTTCAAAACAAAGACAAAAATACAAAATGCACTCAAAATTCCAAATGGGACCCTAGCTTTACACATCCAATGAAATTACCAAATAGTATACAACTATTTTCAAAAGAAACATAAAATACCACATCCACATTGTCACTTTTAAGAATGCGATGCCAAACAGATCTTTACTCCAAATCTAATTTCATAACAAAAACAAGACGAAACCTTTACAACTAACATGAAGGTTCCAAATTGGATTTTAACAATTTGGGAACCATTCACTTTTTAAAACACCAAATAGGTCATCACTTACCACACCATTTTGAAAATCAAAAAAATCATTAGTAGAGTCATAGAACCATTTAATAATGAGAGGGAGGAGGAAAAGACAAAGAATCCCTTTTCTTTTGAAATCCAATGTCCAAGAAAAGAACCACATACAACACCATTATCATTCAAATGCTTATCCATTCATGCATTACGTACACCCATATATGTGCCCACATCCAATGGCATGGCACATGTAGTCTTTCCACAAACAAATTTTCACAGAAAACAACACATACCTTCCACTAAACCAATAAACCATTTCATGAAAACCAACATGCTTTATAAAGACAACCCAACATAAAACAAACAATTTCAATAAAATTATTTTATGGGTAAACACTATCCAAATCATATAACTTAACCATTTAAACTAAAATGACATTTAATTAAATCCAATTGGATAGGCATACACATAGGCATATACAAAAAATAATCTCAAAACCTATTTTTTGTAAATTAAACCAATAAGAAAACACTACCATGAACTATCCATAATCATAATAAAGGTGAAATACACATTTAAAAATTAATTGAAACTACTCTAGAATGAATGATTTTCAATTGGAATGGAAAAATACATAAAAACAGCTACCTCAGAGGTATGTGAATGCAATCATGCTTCAACTGAAAGAAGAATAAGACCTCACGGACCCTTCATACACCCTAAAATTCAATAAAATCGAATTACAAACAACCCCTAACATCTATAGTTATACTAAGGGAAGAAAATACCAAAAATTTATAGAAAATTTCACCGAAGGGGGGAACCGTTGGTGAGGGATGGGGCACCGGAAAGGGGGTCAGGCCAGATAAGGTCGCACTAGAAAGAGGATTCGTGCTGGAGAGGGTTGCTATCGGTGATGGAGGTGGCTTCTAGAGAAGAGGAGTTGACATGAGGAGGAGGGGCGGTGTAATGTGGTGGTGTAAGAAGGAGGTTCTGCTAGAGATGAGACCGCTGGTGAGATGGAGAGCATAGAAGGAAAGCTCACCAAAGTGGTTGGCTGAAGGAAGGAGGCGTTGATAAGGGAGGTCACCGAGGTCAGGTAACTCTAGGGTTTTTAAACCTTCCAATTAAATAAATAAATAAATAAGAATAAGAATAAGAATATGAATATGAATAATAATAACAATAAGAATAAAAATGGTAATAATAATAATAATGTCAATAATAATAATAATAAACTTAATAATAATAATAATAATAATCATAATCATAATCATAATCATAATCATAATCATAATATTAAGAATAATTTAACAATAATATTATCTAAAACAATATTATTATTATTATTAAGGTTCAAACATTAATAAAATTTATTTATTTTAAGTATTGGGAAGTCGCACGGTCACCTGGGCCAACTGCACGGTTACTGCTAACCGTACGTTGCTCGTGCACTAGCCCAAAACCCACTAAAATTAACAAACCTCAAAAATATTAAACTGAAACTCAACACATACCTTGACAAGATTAACAAAAGGCAATAAATAATAAAATAAAATAATTTTAAAGGTTAGGGTTTGATAGTATTTTGGGTAGAGCGGTGAGAAAAAGTGAGGATTTTTAATGAAATAGTGATCATTTGGTAAGGGTGTGACAATATTTGGTAAGGGTGTGACAGTATTTGGGTAGAGTGGTGAGAACCATAGGCTAGAAAATCAGTTGGAGGATGAAACATGGGTATCTCATTATATATGGAACCCACGGATCCTCATCTTAGTGTTAATGAATAAGTGAGCATTTTGTTTTAAAAGAGTTGATTTGGAATCATGTTGGGTGTTTGGTAATGAAACATGACTCTTTAGCATTGAATTTAAAACCCTCATAGGTCAGCAGATATAGTTGGATAGTCACCAGGACTTCTCAGGGATGAGAGTTTCTATGGTGGGGAGTTTTCAATGCTGGAGTGTACAAATGGGCTTGGAGTCTCAATGAGAATTTCAATTCTTTGATTAGATGAGGGGATATATTTTTATCCTACATTTAGATTTAAATCATTAGGGTTGGATCTCCTAAATATATACACTTTGGATGTGTAATTATGGTAGGGTGGTAGACTAAGGGTTCGGTAGATAATCAGTGGGAGATCAGCACTGGTCAGGATACTACAATAAGCATCGGCTAGCAAGTGGCCATTTTGGAACTGAGGGCACCTTTCTAGGATCACTGACTATCTGCTATCCCATCACTTGATAGTCAACGGTCCCTAATGTATACTTTTTCAAAGTTTTAAAATTTAATTGTTTCCCTTTTATTCTTTAAACCACATAATTGGGATTTTATGCTTTCCCGTAGCTAGTAGAACCCCTCAAATTATCTCCCTCTCTTCTATACTCTAGGGAAGCATGTACCTTGATCCTTGGATATTGGAAGCATCGTCACTTGTGGTCAAGATCCCATGGTATGTCTATGAGTCCTATTGAATCCATTTTTCATTTATTTCAATGTCTATTTGTATCTCCCTCTTTTATTATAATATTCCTTATTTTCAATGTTTTTTCATTGTTTCTTATTTAATTTTGATTTAGTCCAAACTAGCAGTTGATACTTGATGGGTAGACTCTCCTAAGAAAAAGTTAAGTGGTCCTTTTAAATTAAATCACAATCTCTATTACTCGTCCATGTTATTAGGTTTTGTGATAATTTTGAAATTTTGAGCATTGAATTAATTTAAATAGAATATTCTAAAATTTATTTTTCTAGTGTTCAACACCCATCTAATATGATTGAAACATTAGAAATATGTTTCCTAATAAATCACCTTATAAATGATTTTGTCCATGTAATTGGGTAATTAAATGGTATGTTTGTATATGGAAGGTGAATTGGAATAGGTTAAAGGGATAATTATATTTTAAATGGATAAAAAGGAATTATGGATTAATTCAATGGTTTTGAAATGGAATTTCACAACCATAGATTTTATAAATGTAATTGGAACCTTTTATGGATACATGTGTTGGTAAACAAAACAGTCCCATTTTATGAAATTAGGAATGGGTATTAAAATTTACAAGGTCTATGTTGATTAGTTTTGAAATTATTTAAAAATGAAGGTGAAAAATCATTTAAATAATGGGATGGGGTTTATTGAATGGATTTTTATTCTTTTTTGATAACTGGTGGAAATAGTCCATGAGGAGGACCATGGGGTTTTGTTCTTTGGTATTTTTTTCATGATAGAATGTTCTTTATTTATAAAAAAGGTTTTAAAATTGAATTCAATTGAAATAATGATGGGTTTGAATTCCATGGGAGGATTCCTTAGAGTCTGTATAGACCTATAATTGTGTTCAATACAATGAGTGATCCATGGAGTCCAATAGGGGGATCGCATGAATTCCATGGTGTGATGACACTCTTGGATTCATAAATGTTCAATGCTATGGGATTCCTTGAGTAGGAAATTGGATTCTTATTAGATTCATTATCATGAATGAATTAGGGTAGCTCCCCCTTGGATTTTGTTAATGAATATATTTATCAAATTCCATGGACTAATGTTTTGGTTTCTTGTAAGGTACCTTAGTGAATGTCATGGGATAAGTTCCCCAAATATTTCTAGATTACATTAACTAGAATGCCTCAGATGTTTGTTGGGGATTCCCACTGGGCCATGATTCTCAATTTCATGGATATTCCATTGAGTTCATAGTGGTAGTTCAAATTAGTGGAATACCAATGGTTACCCCTCCCATGTATTATCTATGGTTTTTTTGAGAAGTAATTCCTTGTTGAACCAAGTGGTTTCCCTTGGGATATTAAGCCTATGGTTTCCTTAGGTTTATACCAAGGAAACATTTGAATCATGTTTTTTACTAAAACCAGAGACCCTCCATCTGGGGATGAAGTAGGAAAATACTGATGTCAGATGTAACCATCATGCCTAGGTATCAACAGTTATTTTTCTACTTTCTATTCAAGTTTTTAATATTTTATCTATTAAACTAACAATTTAGTTGACTATATAAATCATTATTTATATAAATCATGTATGAACTCTATTATAGACTATAAATTTTAGGTACACCATTTGCAGTGGCCTGCTAATTTTCACTCACATCCTGATTTGGCCACTATGGAACTTGGGTATCCAAGAAGAAGACAATCTACCTGAGGTTCATGTATGAACATGCGCCTGATGTTGTTTATTGCTTTGGTTTGGCATGGCTTGTGCAAAGTGTCGATATCAGAACCATGAAGGACTCATGACATGTTTAGGGATCATTTTTTGTTCTGTTTTGTTATTATTTTTTTCAACCTTAAATATGATCCATATGCAGGGGATTGGTTATACCATTTATGTTATTATGGATTATTATTTCATTTTGATATTATAGTGTTTTTTTGGAATTTTACCTAGATTATATGTGTTGTTTACCTTTCTTGACTTATGTGATTGTTATTATTAAACTATTACACTTATAGACCCTT
Organism: Viscum album; assembly: GCA_963277665.1. Taxonomy (NCBI): domain Eukaryota; kingdom Viridiplantae; phylum Streptophyta; class Magnoliopsida; order Santalales; family Viscaceae; genus Viscum; species Viscum album. The sequence continues at coordinate 310,636,847 of OY728167.1, read as the reverse complement.
GATGTTAGTGAGTTGTATATGTAATATGGAGAGGCACACCTCATTCCATGTGGTGCACCATCCTGGAGCACTAGTTCATTGGCTTTTGAGGGGGGATTAAAGTAGTAAAATTTCATTTTTAAAAGAGGATAAGGAAAATATTAAGGTCTCATTATTAAACACTTATTTGGGTTTCAAATTAATAAAGGAACTTTATTTGGGAATAATAAACACAGAAATGGATGAAAAACATCTTCAAATGAGATGATATTTTCTCATAAAACATTGAATTTTTATGAAAAATAAATTCATCAATAAATAATTTTTAATTTAAAAAATAATAATTTTTCCTAGATTTCAAAGAAGAAATATACTATGAAATTAAAAAATAATAATTTATGAAACATAGAAGAATAATTCTCAAGGAATAAAATTTCCACTTGAAGAAAGGAAATTTGAGTTCACCAAATCCCTCAAGGATACCATGATTTACGAAGCAAGAGACATGTTGAAAGGGATTTTTGTTGTAAAAATGTAAATCCCTAGAAAAAATAGAAAATAAAACATAAAAAATAAAAGAGAAATATTCTCCCAATTTATATGAAATAAGTTCAAGAAGAACTGAATAGATTCTGTGGTTTTAAGGTGGGAGAGGGGAGGTGACGGCGGCGAGAACCCTAGGCATCGATGCCCTCATCGGCGATGGTGGCCTTCGGGCCAATTCCTCCCCCCTTGGTGGGAGAGGGATATTCAACGTTCCTCAACAAATCAAGGTCTTCTTTTTTACCCTTCTCGAATCTCGATTTTCTTCATACCTTCCCGAAATCTTTCCTTGCCCCCAAAGTGCCGAATATGGTTGATAGATTTCCCAACCTCTAGTTGTTGACTGTAGAGTTTTCAGAAACATCGGCACTCCTCAACCTCACTATTGTTGCTCGTTTTAACTAGAGGTGACCATCGGTGGATTCATTCGATAGGGTCTTCTTCAACACCTGGAATTTGAAGGAGAGGTAGACTGTCGGTTTGCTTGATAGCCATCACATTATTGTTCGATTTGCTTCAGAAGAGGACCTCATCACCGCCTGGTCGAGTGCTCCTTGCAGCTTCAATGGTTTTTGTTTCTTCCTATTTCGATGGTCTTTCAAATTCCATATGGGATGTGATACTCCTTCTGCTGCGGTCTGGGTAAGATTTCCTAATCTACCATTGTCATTTCAAAATCCCTCTGTCATTAGGATGCTTTGAAATCTTGTTGTACGGTTCCTTTGTACTGATAGCCAAACTAAGTACGTCTGTCATCCTGTCAACCTACGGATATGCGTGGATATGGATGTGTTGAGGATCCCTTTTGAGTATGTTTGGGTAACTATTTGCGAGGAGTATAGGTGAAAGAAACAAGTGGTGTATGAGAACTGGATGGAATTCTACTCTTCCTGTAAACGGTTGGGTCACTCTTCGGCTTGCTGTCATCGGGGTGTTCGTGTTTCTGGATGGAAGGCGGGCAGAGCTAGTGGCAAGACCGAGGAGGTCCGCGTGGAGGTGTGCAAGTTGAATCAGGTAGATAAGGGGATAGAATGTGATGGTCGGGGTGGTAAGGATTGCTTTTCACAGTCTAGTTTGGAAGAGCGACAGATATCAAGTCCTGTGGAGGAGAATTTTCTACCTAGTGACCTAGTGGTGGTGTCATCGGCGGTGGGTTCTGGCGCTTGTGTAGAGAAGGACTTAGAGTCTTTGGGAAATCTGAAAGTTTCTAAGGTTTTCTCCAGGCTGAAACAGGACCTTGGTGGCACACAAAACTGCAATGATCATTTTTAGGTGGAGAGTTTGAGGGTGAGTGTTTATTTGATCCAAATGGAGGAGGTTACAATTGGTATGGAGCAGCGGGCATGCGATGAGGCAGAGGAAACCATTGATTCTATTAATGAGGCACTGAATGAAGGTAATGGTGTCTCTATTAAGGGGAGGCAGGGACATGTTAGGGAGGTGGCCATTCCTACTAGAGAGGAGAGAATAAGAGGTTCTGGTTTGAGGTCTCCGACCCCTTTACAGGTGTGCAACAGGTTTGAAGGCTAGGATGAAGTTGGTTTGAGTTCTGTTATAGCTAGCTTGATGGATACAAACGAGGTTAATGCAAATAGATGAAATGGAATTGAGGCTAGTTATTTTGAATGTGGAGACCCAGTGGTTAAGTGTAATAGGAGTAATAGAGGAAGGAGAAGCAAGAAAGACTACTCCTCTTTACCTCCTCCCTTGGAGACTCGTTCTACCAAGAATCTAAATGCCAATAAATCATTTTTTGATGCTGGTAGGGTCAGGAAGGACTACTCCTACTTGCCCCCCACTTTAAAGACTCGTCCAACAGAAAAGGTAATCGAGGAGAAGTTGGGCATGGAGACCATGCGTCAACTGAATCCATCCGACCAGCTTGATATTTCCATGGATTTGATTCTGAGTTCGGATGATGATGTGACAGAGTAGGTGATGTTTCTCAATGCATCTTAAGAGGATGCGACTAAGATGATGGGTTGAGCCATGGAAGTGAATCTGAATGAGGAGCAATTTTCTTGGGTTGAAAATTAGGATACGATCCTGGTTTGAGGTTTTAACGAGGGTTTGATCATCATAGAGGAGTATATACAGGTTTGGGATTCACTGTCTTCTATATTTGAAGACATGTTAAAGTGGGATCAGCACACCCAGGTAATCGCTATATCCTGGAAGTTTTTTAGAGACACAGTTTCTAGTAGAATTAATTTTTTCTTCAATGATACTGCTTTAGACATTTCTGGCTAATTCTTGGTTTCTCCCCTTTTCATAAATCATATGATATGGGGTATTTCATTATTGGTTTTTGTGTTTCAAGGAAAATATGGGTGTTTCGTTTCTAGCTTGTTTCCAGGTTCCACTTCAAATGAGGTTCAGAGCATGAGGCTATCACTTCTGCATGGCACTTGGAGTGGAAGACTGAGAGGGTATGGCTTAGCCATCGGTACCATGCCCCATGCGTCTCTACATGGGACTGTTTTTTGAGTGCTCATTCTTTGGTGGAGGGCCGTAACTTGATATAGCTGTTGGGGAGAGGTGGAACAGGTAATCTGATTGTACTTTTCTATGCTATTTATTTTGGTTGTTTTGTTGGATCTGGTGGTTTCTCACTTTCTTCTTAATAGTGATTTGATAATAAAATAAAAAATAATTTTCAGTCAAGTTCAAGAAGAACCATCATAACTTAATGAATGATAATGGAGTTTCCAAAAACATTTACAATAATGGTAACATAAGAAAAATAAGGTTACCATGAAAGGGAAAATAAAATATCATGACTGGAAATACAGTAATTATACGTGAATTAAATATGGTAGTTAATACACCTTATAATAGAAATGATAAGGTGTGATATAAAACATGTCTATTGGATTTGAAATTGAGACAAATAAAGCCTTATGATATTAAAAACAATCAAATCAAAACCCATTAAAGCATATTATTTAAAATTAAACATTAAATATCCTGAAAAATTATAGGATTATGATTAAAAATATTAAATGGGTATTAGATACACCATTATAAATAAAACATACTGTATAATAAGAAATATGTCTCAAGGGGTGAAATTTTGATATAAGAAACCCTTATCGTAGTCTTGATTCTATCTACACATGTGTCAAACTTCCTGAATAATAAAATTGAGTTAATTAGATACCTTATTAGTAATATTATTCATCTATAATTTCTTTGATAATGTCCATTTAATATCGCATACTATTTACCTATTATATAGTTTTTTCTTATGTTTGTTTTTATGTGAAAATCGAATCGATGTCAGCTTATTTTGGTAATTTTAGAAATCAAGTATGATATTTTGATAATAATTTAAATAATTAATATAAAATTTCTATAAATATAAAACAATAATTATTTTATTACTCAATTATATTAATGATATTATTTATATTTCCATATTCATCCATGATGGAGTTTTAGAGCGTAGTTCATGTAGGTGGTTAAACCGACCAAAAAAAGAACACTTTATAATGGTAAATATATAATTTTTATATAGTTTACATGATTGGGGAATCTAAAAAATTATATTAAGGAGGATAATTTTATGTCATCCCATTTAAATAATTATGTTATACTCTTCATTTTATATCTAATGTATATTAAGTGAGGTTGAGATAATATATTAAGAGGACTAAAACATTATGAATTTTAACAGGTTGAGTTCAAAAGAATACCATTGATTCACCCCCAGTAGTCATCTGGACTAGGGAATAAAAAGTTGTATAAAAGATAATATAGGTAACCTATTAAGATCCATGAAGTTGTGGGGTATAGAGATCGTGAATTCTATAAATAGTTGGTGTGTCCCTACCTTTGATAGAAGTAATTATCATATATAGAGGTGTATGATACTACATTATCTCTTATCACTTGTATTGGAAATAAGATATGTAGAGATAGTGGTATACCCACCCATTTATGAGGGTTCTCAAAAAAATATTACTGATAAGAGGGATATGGAGGTTTATTAAAAATTGAAAAAAATTATCTTTATTTATCTATCAAATAAGGTATATAAAAAAGTCACTGGACTTAATAATACTAAACGTTTCTATGATAGATTTAGAAGAAATTATGAGGGAACCATTAAATTCAAAGAAACCAAACTAAAAGTTTGTAGGAGCATATTCAAAAATTTAAATATGAATAATTATGATAATATTAAAGATTATTTTACAAGATTAAATGGAATTTTTAATAATATTTAGGGGTTTCATGAGAATCTGTAATATTCCACAATTGTGAAGCATATTATGAGAAACTTTACAAAACAAATTAACCCCAAAATATCAATATTTGGAGATATATAAGATTTTTTTTGAAATAACATCACAACATTCTCAATGTTTATAAAATGAAATATATTATATCTTTTAAAAAGAAGAAAAATGATCATATAGATTTTTAATCAATGAAAAATAATAAAGTTAAAGATGAAGAAGATTTAGAATCAAGTGATTCTGAATATGAGGATGATCAGGAAGATTTCAAAAATATTTTTGATCTTCTTTCAAATAAGTTCAAAAAGATAAATTTGAATGTGAAAGGTAAAGAAGAACCAAGGTGGTCCAACTAAAATGTAATTGGGAATTTCTCTTATGAAATTTCAAAGAATATGACTAATGATACTAATATATATGAGAAAGATAAGAATCCTCAAACACATAAGTAGGGAAAAATAAAAATAAGGCCACTGAAAAGAATAAGAATTTTTTTAAAAAAAGGGAGAAGGAAGGATAATCATTATCAAGTAGAAAATATGATGGTGTAGTTAATTTATTTTCTAATATTGAAATGGGTTTTGATTTTTTTATGTAGTGATGATGTGGAAGAGAGGAAAAACTAGAGTGGTAGTTGAAGGGTGAGTTAAAATATTATATTGAGAACAATAAAAAACTAAAGAAATAAAGGATAAAACTGGAGAAAGAAAATATGAATGTGTCTACTAATAAATAAGAATTTTTTAGATAGAATTATCCTTTTTAGGGGATCATGGAATATGAATTAAAGGAAACTGAGCATGAAAAGTTTTTTATTGATCTTGAGGAGAGTTTGTTTGCTATAGAAGAGGAGTTGTTGGAGACAAAATCCGTCAGTATTTTTGTTATAAATGAATTGAATAATTTTAGACAATACATTAACATGAACATTTTGTTTAAAGTATAATATTCTAAAGTTTATGAGAGGGAGATCTATAATGTGTAATTTTAATAGGCACCTAATCAGTAAAAAATATACAAGTCATTGCTAATAGTTTAGGGAATAAAATGGATCTGAACATGTTTGGACCCGTAAAAAATAAGACACTATTACCCATCAAATTAATAAAGTAATTAAAGAATATTACTTCCCCTAGGAAAAAAGATGCTCAGTTTTTAGCAGAATAGAAACATAAAAAATCCTTATAGATTTTCATAAAAATTGAAGATCCTATTATAGAGGGTTTTTAGTGTTTTGGAAGTTATAAACACATATCCTATTCTTATTAGTTTAATATGTCACTACCAAGAAAGAGGTAAGAACCAATGGGGGATATGACCATCATTTGGGGAAATAATTAATGAATAAGAAAGATGGTGTTAGAAATTCATTAAATCTATCCACCCAAAACAAGATTTGGGTTTATAAAATAAATATGTGGGATATGTCTACATAAAGGTCAAAAAGATAAGGAATGATTTATCAGACTATATGAATAGGATTCCTATGATGTGAATGGGAAGAAAATTCAAAAATAAAAGGAATGGAAGTTATATACTACTAATTTTTCTAGGAATTCATGTGAGAAGCCAAAATAGGTTTATCATATCAAGAAATACTACTTGGAAGTTTGGCAAGATTAAATAGATAAGGACAAAGAGATAGAGAGACTATAAATTATCACTAGTTCCAAGGGAAATAAAGCGGTTACACATGAATAAATTGGAATTTATTTCTATTCATCGATAGGTGTTGACTTGAAAAAATCATGAGGATTTTTCCATTAATGGTGATCAGGAATTTTAGGGAAAAATAATGTGAATGGTGTGTAAAGACTATGTATGAAATAAAATTTTATATGACAATAGTTTTTATCATGAATTATTGGTAAGTAGATTCAAACATAAAGCAAAGAGTTTTCCTTATTAACCGAGGTGGATAAACCTAATTTTCATAAGGAAATAGTGCAAGGGAAAAAAGAGATAAGAAATATATTGAGATGCATGATTGGAAATGAAGTTTAAATAAATCATTCAATTTTATGTTTAGAAGATAATGAAGGCTTAGGTTGAGGGGAAACTCTCAGCCTCAGCATTTCAACTAAAAAAATCAATGATTTTCCTTAGTATTCCCTTATTTGTTTCTTATTTGTGATAACATGTAAAAATTTAAAGGATAAAATTGAGTGTTTTACACCCTATATAGAAAATAATTTGTTCTTTATATATTATTATATCTACCATGAAGAGAATATGTTGACTGCATCCCTTAAGGGGGAGTAAAGATAACATAAAGTTATCATATATAGAATATGGAAATTATATAATATTTTAAAAAACTATAGATATAGGTTTCCCAATAACACTCACAACACTTATTTATGTTACAGTAAAATATATTTGTTAAGGTAAAGTGTTGGTTGATGAAAATATGTTATATAGGGGAGTTGTATGCTTTTCACTTGAACTTTTTGATGTGTTTGTTGAGATGTGTGTATACAAAAAAGTTTTTCTTCATAAATCTTTTTATGAGGAGAACTAAAAAATTTGATAATATGATTTGGTATCACATGAGTGTGATTTTATAGATAGAATTTAAAAACTTTGATAATTCAATATTTTTTTCTACATCGAGTTATCCCAAGTAGACATAGATTGGACTAACTAAAGACTCTTTAATAAGGAAAATTATGTGGTTCTATCCTTCTCTCATAAGTGGATCAAACTATAATTATAATAGAAAGGAGGATAAAAAAATGTATTTAAGGAATTTGATAGAGTTGGTGAGATTAGAAGATCCTCATATTCCCTTTCTATTTATTGTTAATAAGGAGGGGATGAATTGATTTAACATCAAAGAAGTTGAATGGGGGCATTGATCAAAAAATAAAAAGGGGTGGATTGAAGTTCCCAAATGAAAAAGTTGTATTTGTTGTTAATGAGGATATGTGAATGAAATTAAATGTGTTTTGAGATGATAATGGTGATTCCATGTTATATAGAAAAATATATTTCAGACATTATATCATGAAGACATTACTTAGACTGTTTGAAGAAAATATTCAAGACAAAGTAGTTTTTTCAATTGTTATGATTGATGTAATTATCTTCTTGTTAAAGAAAAGTTATGGTGGTGAATGTGTCGTATACAACATGTTTTAAATATGTTTGATGATCTATATAATTGGGGATAATTAATAAATTAGTTTAGAAGAATAAGGAAAGCTTGTAGGTCATTGAAATCATATATATTATGTTGAGTTTTGAAGTTGTTAGGATCAGGAGTTGTAGACCTATTTTGAATAGTTTATGACAATATTTTAGATGAAATTTAGTGATTGAAAATTCCTATAATTTATTTCAAGACATTCAAAAAACATTATAAAAATTATAGAAGTACTATGTTAGAGTTAAAAAATAGATAATGAAATGGATCGTTCATAAGATAATTTATGAGCCACATAAAAAGTTTTTAGTTTCATAAGAGAATTCTCCTATGTCTAATAAACATGATGAGTTCATATGATATTTTGAGCTACCATATGATATTTGAGTATTCTAAAATATTTCAAAGGAAAAGGTCATACAACACAATAAATTTCAATTGGCCATAAGAAATTTTATCTGTGTGTAATAGATTTGTGTCACGTGAAAAATTATTTCTTGTATAAAAGAATTATCTTAGGCATAAGAGATTTTTTTGTGCATAGGATATTTTCTATATAGGTAAGATAATTTTAGAAGAAATATATTATTTCATGCATAAGATATTTTTTTCTTGTAATATCTATATGTAAGATATTTTACTTTGATAAATATTTAGATAATTACATATTATGATGGAGAATATATGTGATGATGTTTCTAATATAAACATTATGGATTCAAAAGAATTATTATTAATTTAATAATAATAATTCAAGATGAAAAAAGTAGAATATGACTTCTACACCATAATATGTATTTTCTACATTACATGCTATTATGGAATAATTTAACATAAGATTCCCAAATAATCTGAATTTGAGGATTTCATGGAAATTAAAGATGTAGTATTTTATAACACATTAATAATATAGAAATTAACCTAATTATTTTGAAAAGTTAAAAAATAATATTTTTCTGAGATGAAAATTAATTTTAATGAGGATGATAAAATCACATTATATTTACCGATAGGAGTTTCCAATATTCCATTATAGAAAATAATATTAATTCATGTTATTATACTATGAATATAAATATTTAGGAAGTAAATAATGAGTTTAATGATGGGAATTTTTGAGGGAGATATGAAATATTTAGTACAAGTTTTCGGAATAATTGAGAAGATCAATGTTTCATTGTATTAAAGAAATAAGAGAAGATCGAAATTGGGAGACATCTAATAGGAGGAAGACCTACTATATGACCATGTATTTAAAGTATTGAGGAGAACTGATTCATGTAATAAAATATAAAGCTAAGAAAGTCATGTGTCTCTATACTAAATAAGACCTAGACATATAAATATTATAGTGTACATGAGAAGACATGTTGATCCATCATGTACTTAGAGAAAGATCATTTTTACATGTCATGAAGAAGAAATCCAATACAGAAGAATATGACATTTCTTGTTTTGATCAAACATTGTAGCGGGGTAGTGTGAAGTTGTAGAATATCTTATGTAACTCAAGGTCCAGATCATAATGTGAATCTATGTTGATTGGATTGTTTTTTACTATAGTGTAACCACTTGTTCATATAGTGGAGAATCTATTATTTTGGCATCTAACAAATAACAGTGATGAGTAAGATTTTAATACAAACCTTATAAATCATTGCATGATGCTCTTTATTTTATATCTACTGTATATGAAGTTTTTTTGGGAGTATATATTTATAGGATCATGACATTAATGGGTTTAATAGGTTGATTTCAAAACAATAATTCATAAAATAATACCACTAATTCATCCACCCCCACGCTAGAGTGATCAATCCAACTTAAATCATAGCAAAAATCTTGGATCTAAGGCCCTAATCAAATATTTTTTCCAAAATTACTTAAATAAAATAACTCATAATAATATCTGAAAATTCATAAATCTTGAAAAACTTCAAAACAAATATTGGAAACTTACCTCCATTGTTTAGAAGTAATAAAGACTATATTTCAAACCAATTTTTTAGATAAATTTCACAACCAAAATATTAATACAGTTCCATGTAAATAATTTAAAAAAACCCACATGAAAATCCATTTTAAACCACAAAAATAAATGATAAAAATATTATTTCAATTCAATCATAAAATCTTCATTTCTATAAAATTGAATTAAAAACCATTTTCACAATACCCCCCATTATAATTATCTTTAAAAATAACTAATTATTTTTAAAAATCTAATTTACATTAAATTCGAGATGGATAAAAAAAACCTAAATATTTATTTATTTAGAATAATGACTTCAAAATACAGGTAAGATATTCAGTAAGAATCATGTATATTAAAATAATTAATTTAAAAAAACTAATCATCAATAAAATATATTCACGTTATCAATTATGATAAAAATGATTTAAATTTACCTACTTAGATGCACTTTCCCAGAATTAAAAAAATGGTAAATTTAAATATCTGGGTTTCAATCCCATTCATTAATCATTATCCCAAAATTCAATTATTTTTTCTAAATATTAATTTCATTACTGATTTAAATTCACATGTAAATAATCATATCTGAGAAGTAAGAGATTGGCTAATGATAAGAATATTTTAAAGATTCCTTTCTTTCAATCCAAGTTTCAATTGATCAAATTACACAAATGATCCACTTATTATTGGAAGAGAGGCTCCAAATTCACCTTATTCAAGAACTAAAATTTAATTATATCTTAAAGGTGTATTTAATTGTGTTTAACGGGTTGATAAGATATTTTAGGATGAAAAAACATGACTCAAAACCGTTAACATTGTCATTTAACCATAAATGTCAAAAAGTCTCAAGTCTTCACGGTTTAAGGAAATATCCTTTAATCATGTGACGTAATAATAATTTTTTCATGATTAGTTAAAAATTTATAATTAGTTGATCTGATTATTTAATTGTATATTCCTCCTTGTATCAAATGGTCCATATTCCTGGTTAACCAGCATGGTTATTTTACCATTTAAATCATACGTAAGAAAAAAGTACTTCCAACCAATAATTTTTGAAATTATAATTAATAAAAACTCAAATTATAAATTCATAATAGTTCAATAATGTTACATATGTTTTATTATCATAATTTATGTCTTGGAAAGAATAAAGTTGACTATTCTTACATTCTTGTGTTGGAGTCATTCAAAACCAGTTATCTAAAATATCAGGATTATCAACTAGATTCATAATTAATAAAAATAAATAAATATTAAAATGATTCATATAATTATATTTATAATCTTGTAGAAAATCATCTAAACAGTTTGGGTGTAATAACATTATGGTATAGAGTAATGATCAAAATGATTTCATTGGTGTGTTACATCCTGGTATGGCTGTGACCAATGTTTCTAGTATAAATGACCATTTCAATGACATAGTTATATCTATAAACCCTAATTATAATAATAATACACCTAGGGTTGTCACATGCTCATTCAAATGGTCATATTCCTAATCAATATCAATCACAATCCATAAATTACACTATAATTATCCATGAAAAAACACTCACTTAAAACTATAACTTTGATCCTTTATAAGCCACCCCAATCATAATATATTTATACTTTTTTATTCTTAATTTTATAAAAAAATTGAACTTAAAATTTTATTTTATTGATCCCAGAGAACTTTGAGGTGGTTAACATATTTTTATCCTCGTTGGTCATATATCCCTAAAACCACATCAAGATACTCAAACTTTTTCCTTTCCTTAGAATATTACTTCACATACAATATTTCACATTATTTATACTTTGATACTATGTCCCTTTTGATTCAACACCTCTCTATTTCATGGTATATGTCATGTTTATTAAAAAATCATGGGTTTTATTCCCATAAATTCCATAGTTCCAATGCCTTCCTTAAAAACAAGATTTTAATTTAACATGTCATAGAATTTCATTACAAATATATATTTATTTATTTTGAATAATGCATCCTTATAACTTCTATATTTCCATATTTTTATTCTCTATGGATATAGTAGTTAACAACGAACTTCCATTATTTTTTTAAAGATGAATTTGAACTCATTTAAGTAACATTGATATTAAAACACCTTTGATTATAGATTTTATATTTTTTATTATTTTCACAACATATTTTAAATACATTCATCAATGATATTTTTTATCTTGACATGAATAATGTTAAGATCTTTAATATTTTTTACAAGTACCTATTCCTTAATAGAAAATTTTAATTCATCATATTTTACACCTTAAGACATCTTTGTAAATGAATTTTCTATCATTAATTTAGAAATATACTCAATACACATTTCAATCATCATTACCAGAACATATCTTTTATCGGTCTCCACTTCTACATTATTACCTTATTCAACATCACTAAATAAATTTTCTACTTCATTTTCATGAGAAATAAGAAAAATTTTATGTTTATATTTTGGTATCCTCTTTATCATCAATGAAATATTTTATGCTTTTGTAGATAATATATTTTGAGTTGCAATCTTATATAGGATGATATTAATATAAAACCTAGTAATTTTTCTTTTTACATGGTGTTTTCATCTGTAAGAACACATAACATGTTGTTTTATGGGAGCATATCTTTTAGTTATATTTGAGTATTACACATTAATTTTATTGTTAAATATATGAAAAATGAATGGGTTTTAAGGGATGTATAACATCCAAAATATAGTGGAAGAAAAACTCCAAATCATCATTATGCCCAAAATCTATCTATATGTTTAGAAAGAAAAAAACAAATAATAAGAATTATGTAATTTTAACTATGTTGATCTGACTAGTATAAGTTTTATATAGGTGTTTGATAATGATCACCAAGAAGTAGATAAAAGGATTCTCCCTCTTGAGGTATCCACATATCATGGGAATCACCTGATGATCAGGTAAGATCTCTCACAATACCATGACCTACTAGAACCTTGAGTTCAATGGTAGGATAAATTCAATATCTAATGAATGATATTAGTTTTGAGGATTTATACAAATTATTTTGTCATAATGGATATTCAAATATTGTATGAGTGTTAAACTGATTTATATATTCTTCCAATAAACTCAAATAGTTTTACTACATTGAATAAATTTTCACTGACATGGTCCAATGTTTCAATACTTAAAACACTCAGACTAATCACCACATTGATTTTTTAACATTTAAAAAATCATTCAAGGTGTTTATTCTAATTAAAATAATTATCTTATAATGAATAGCCAAGTATGCGAGCTGATAAGAAAGATGGTGGTCAAACTAAGCATTATCATGAAATATGATAAACCCATATGTAACTACCATAGAATACTATCTTACACTTTGTATTGGTGTATTTACAGATATTCCACAACATCGACTAAACCACCAAATCATGGTTGGAATTTTAGTGAACATAACCTCCAATCTCTTACTTATTCTAAAATCCCCATTGACTTGTCACACATTTATCTTATGCCACATCATACGTAACAACATGTGAAACTATATCCAAAAAACTATTTAGATATCATTCAAAAGTTATTTTTTAAAATTTATCATACGTCTTCACTATATGTTACATCATATGTAATAATTTGTGAAAATCTATCCAAAATTTCTCTCAGATATCATCCAAAACACTTTTTGGGTAGCTCAAAAAGTTTCATAAACTTGAACATCATTTTCACGACAAAAAATTGTGACCCCATGGGCATTTTTAGTATTGAAAAAATATGAATTCCCAAATTAATAAATTGAAGAAAATAGTTTCCTCTAGTAAAGTCTCAATTCTACTTAATCAGAAAAAGGTATATGTAAATATCCCCATCAAAGAGATGTGTCTATATACATGTGTTCATTTTTTTTGCATCATTTTTAAGTATCTATAATCATATAATCCATTTTTTAATGCATCAAGGGATAATGGGACATAGATTATTTCAAACCCATATATAATACTCATATTTTATCTACTCTCAGATTATGGAATGGCTTGGTTGATAAATACATCACATTTCATTCATCTTAAGGGATGAGTACATCACACCCCCACCTAAATAGATGAACAAAAAATATTTAATTATTTATTAAATGACTTCCATGATTATTTTTTTTAAATCACAAGACACTTAATAATAATTTGACATAGCTTGATTTTTTTTATTTATAGAATTTAAATCTGGCAATGGAATTTTTAGAGGTTTGTGCTAAAAAGATGAAAATTAAGAGATTCAATATTTACACCCATATTTTTCTTCATTGGATATACAACAACTATATAGGTGAAAAAATAACTACATTGGATGATTTCAAGTAATTTTTCATTTCATAGAATATGATGAAACCATATCTGACGAAATAATGACTAATTAATAATTTCACGGGATCTGACTATTGATGGTTTTTTTATAGAAAGACTACTTCTTTGAGTATCAAAAGATATGAAAATTTTCTTTGTAGTGACCAAAATTTTAGAAAGAGTTAAAAATTCATTTTTAATCATGAAATGTATTATCTCCAAGTTTTATTTTGATAGTTTTAGTTTTTTATTTCTGGTAGTTTCTCTTAGATTATCAAGTTTTGAGTATCATATTATAAATGTTCAAATATTTTATGTCATAATTTTTCTGTTTCAAATCATTTATTAAGGGATTCTAGGGATAAGAAGACAAATCTAGTTATATTTGATTTTGTGTGATTGAGGGATTATGTGGATAGGAAGACAAATCTATATCTAATAATGTGTTATTGAGGGCATCGAAGGATAGGAATACAAATAATCTTCTTATAGGTTTAGTTTAAGGTATTTCGGGGATAGGATGACCAACCTTCTAATAGGTTTAAAGTTTTTGATACCTTGGTTTAGGTTTAACGAACATAATTACACTTTGGGTAAAAGTGTGTCTTGTATAATATATTTTATAGATTTATTTTGGATTTTATTTTGAAACTATACATGTTTTTATTTTTTACAATGTATATTTTATATTCTTATATTTGTTAGATTTTACTGAGCATCTGAAAAATTGAATTTCCACTATATTTAAAAATTTTATTCTTTTTTATATTTCCACTAAATTCATATAATTTAAATTATTTGTGGATTTATATTATGTTTAATCATTATAATTTTACATTTCACTATTTTTACTCTAATAAATTGTTGGTCAACTAGAAGATAAAAACTCCTGATAGTCTCACAATGTGAGTTGAATGAAAAATATAAGACTCATTTTAAGTACAACTCACCCCCCACTTGTAGTTTATCTTTCCATCATATCAAGGATAACACATCGTTCCAGATCCTAACTCTACTAGGTTTCGAGAATCACAACTATAAAATGAGGCTATTACCATTGTCTAAAAATGTGACAGTAGGGAATAAAAGTGAGGTTGTGGCCTATGGCCATGGTTTTGGCCACCATGGTCATCATGGCCATTGGTATAGGGCCCAACTTACAACCATGGATTTTGGCACTATGGTTTTCAATACTATTAGTATAGGTATCTACAAATAAACACAGTTTTAAACCATGTAAAATGTTCAAAATCTATGGTCATGATTTTAAACCATGGCCATAAATTTTCATAAATAAAATTCCCAGCATGTTTTTCTCCCAGGACCTATTCCCAATTTCATATATGACCTTACATCTGACATGTGACTCTCTATATGTATTTATATATACTTATATATATTTATTGACATATAAATAAATATTTATAAAAATTATTATTAAAAATTAAAATGGGGGGAAAGGCTTCATGGCCTATAACCTATAGACACATTTTTCAAAAATCATGGTTGTAGGTGTTTAGAAAAATTCATGAGACTATAATTCAAGCTAATCATGGCCATAAAAGTCCAGCCTAATATATACAACCATAATTTTCCAAAACCATGGTCATAGATCCTCTCTACCACCATGGTTTTTGGAAAACCATGGTCGTATCCCTATAGATCCTCTCTACCAGCGTGGTTTTTTAGAAAATTATGGTCGAATCCCTTTAGATCCTCTTTACCACCATAGTTTTTTGTAAACTGTGGTTTTATCCCAATAAATCCTCTCTACCAACATGGTTCTCGAAAAACTTTGGTTATAGTCTTATATATCTTATATACATCCATGGTTTTGGAAAACCATCGTCATATCCCTTTCTCACCTAATTCCCATGAAATTTCGATGCTTCCCGCATCCACTTACCACCATGCCTTTACATTATTGTGGTTTTTCATGAATCGTCCCCTGGGTCCCATGTCGTAACTCCCCCAAGCCCACCTCCTGAAGGACAGGGGTTGGTGACTAGAACCGAAGGCATCAACCTACAAATGGGAGTAATTTTCCTGAGTACCTATATTCACACACAAACAACCATGTCACAAAAAATGGAAAGGTAAAATATTCATGCCCCTAAAAAACCACTAAGTAAAGGTAAAATCTGTAGGTCAAATGAGAAAGAATAAAAACCCCACAAAAGACAAACTAGAAAACAGGAAAGTAGAGAAGATCATTAGAAATCTATCCACTGAATACCCCACCTGATGGGTAAGTCTAGAGTAACTACTGAAAACTGTAGAAGTACGCCCTACCTGCCTGATCTCACTGGGCCCCGCCTTGTCCTAGGCCACCAAGTCCTTAATCATGGCGTCAATCATCTACACAAGACATGAGATGTGTCGGCGAAGCCTGTGCAGAGCTGAGTAAAAAAATACTTAGTAGGGACCCCAAACCACATAGGAAATACCACAAATAAATCCACAAGAAAACCATGAAGCATGACCACGAAGTAAGATATCTCACACAGTTATAATCTAAAGTAAGGAAAGAAAGACTATCATTCATATCACTAAACACCTTGGATTTTTGAGGTACTCAATCCAGATGAGTACCGTGGGTCTGTTGGGCTACACAGAGGCACTTGTAGTTTATCTACATAGGGTTGCTCATAGTTGATCCACACAGGGTTACTTGGATTTGATCCAAAGAGGGTCTCTTTGAGTTGATCCATAAAGGGTCGCTTAGAGATGATCCAACTAGGGTTTCTAGGAGTTTATCCACAAAGGGTTGCTAGTAGTTTATCCACATGGGGTCACCAGGAGGTGATTCACATAGGGTCGCTTGTCTTCAGGTCTCCGCCAGCCGTAGGATTCCCGCACGTAACATGCTTGATTTTGGGAGAATATAATCCTAAAGACATTAGTCGTATCTCAACTACCAAAAAAACTCACTTAGATTATTCCTAAAGGACTGTCTTACTGCAATAGTTATAGTGTCACAGACGGTGCATCAATCGGACGTTTGTTTTGAAAGATATTGATGTTTTAGTAAAAAGGGGTCGGTTGTGTCTAGTCCCGGTCCGACTCGGTCGGACCGACCCAACCAACCCATCCCAGGGGTCCTCCATGACCCATCCTGATTCGACCAACCCGACCCGACTTGGTTTGGGTCTGGGCCGTCCCAATCCGACTTGGCCAGTGGGCCAGGCCCATTGGGCCTTGCTGGACCCAGCCCTGTTCGGCCGTGGGTCCAGCCCGCCGGTTTGCCCAATGTCCAGGATTTATTCAGCCCCTCCTGCACTGGAGGGCCAGTTTCCTTTCCCCGCCCAGGCTGCCTAGTGGCCTGTCTTTATCCCACCATCTCGACCCACAATAGCGGGCCTGTTTACTCCAGCTCAGGTTGCTCAGCGGGTCGGGCTCCTCCATACCGGATGCAAGGAGGGCATCCAATTTGGTTCCCCATAGCCTGTATGCCTACTGGGCGTCTGGTTCTACTACACGCGGCCGACAGCAGCCGTCCTCCCCACCCAGTCATGCATGCGGTCACTGGACAGCGTGCCAGTGGGGAGCCACAACCCTCGTGGCGCGGCCTGCGCAGCACGAGCCAGGTCCCATCCCTTGTAGCCTCCTTCCCGAGTGCTACTAGATCCTACTGCACCACCGCGGCCTGAGCTGATCACGGATTTTTCTTCCGTGGCACACCTTCGTGGAATGCCGCCACCACTAGTCACTGGCAGCACCTTCCATGGACCACTGGGTTCATTCGGGTGGTCTGTTTCACAAACCGTCTTTGACAGCAGCCTTCCCAGGTCACTACCACCCCTGTAATGGCCTCAAAAACCCTTTTCCATCATTTTTAAGGTGTAGCCATGAAAAAATCATATGAAAAGACAATGGAGGAGGGTCTTGGGCCTTTTTCATGTCGACCCACACCCTCCGAGTTAGATCTTTTAAAACAAGGGGCTGGTTTTAAGTCTTTATCAAGGTTCTATCTCAATGAAAAACACCAATAAAAAGCACCTTCCAGCAAGAATAATGATCTTCAGATCAATATTTTGATGGGTTGGTCCGCGTTCATTACTTTGAAAGAAGAATGACCATTCAAATCAAAAAGGTAACCCCTACCTGAGACAGATTCACATCAGAGGGAAGATCGTTGATGGTGGCGATCCATCTGCGGAGATTCAAGAGTTCGAATTCGTCCACATTCATCGCTCACCGGTCTCATTCTTAGAGGTGCGTCAATGTCACTAGTGATTCTTCATCGTTCTTTGGAGAGGATTCCTCTTCATCAATTCTTCAGAGGAGTCCCACGTTTTTATCCTATTTCTCCAACCTATAATTTCCTTACAAAAAGAAACGTTCCGCATCATTTCTTTTACATTGTGTTTTCATGTCATTACGATCTTCATTAATGAAACAACATACTTATTACCCTTTAAATTACTAAACCTAATTAATTGGATATTTAATGTTACTCGTCTTCACCTCGTCGCCACCGCTCAATGTTGAATAAAAAATACAATTACTTTTTATTTTATTTTTCTTGTCGAAAGGTCTGAAAATTATCTTTTCCGGTTGACCCTCACCAGTCAAAGTTAGGTCATTTCTAGGAGAATCCCATCATTATGAGTTCAATGGTGCTCTTGTATTTATTATCTGAGCATCAGTTTAAGAGTTATAAAAACCCTCTCACATGTTTATTTAAATAAACTAAAAAATGTTCAAAATTCTATTTTGGTCTCACCAGGCCTTGGAATCAGGTACCGCTGAGTGTCTGGTCTCGAAATAATCATATATAATTAAAACAAATTACATGGAATTTTTGGGACATTACATTACACCCACCTTTAGGGCTTCACATCCCCATCAGATAAAACAACGATAATCAACCAAATGGGGGTAATGAACATGAATCTAAGCCTCCCAATCCCATGTTCTCTCCTAGAGATTCCTGTTCTTCTAATGGACATGCACCAGAGGAATCGATCATCCATGAAGGACTCGCTCCTGCTGATCCTCTATCTCCATCGGGAACTCTGCAAACATGCCCCCATCGTCAATGTCCAGCTCTCCCCAGTGGATGACATGTGAAAGATCATGCAAGTACCTCCTCAATTGTGACATGTAGAAAACATCATGAACCCGATGAATATGTGAGGGGGGAGCTAGGCGGTACACCACCTCACCAACTTTGCTCAGAATCTGGAAAGGTCTGATGAAACTCGGAGATAAATTGTTGCCCCGACCAAATCTCTGGAATCCCCATCGGGGTGAGACTCGAAGGAACACAGGGTCTCCCTCCTTGAACTCCAATGGCCTCTGTATCTTTTTAGAACAAGATTTTTACCTATGTAGTCTTCATCTGCTTCTGGATGATCTTAGCCTTCTCATTGGTAGCCCATACCAACTCTATACCCATGAGTGCTGACTCCCCTAGGTCTGTCCATCATAGGGGTGATCTGCAAGGCTATTCGTACAAGGATTCGAACCGTGCCATGATAATAGTGGAGTGATAGTTTTTGTTGTATAAAAAATCCATTAGTGGAAGGTGGTCCTCCCAACTATGACCAAAATCAAAGACGTAAGTCCGAAGCATATCCTCCAAAGTCTATATGGTCTTCTCCATCTGACCATCCCTCTGTGGGTGAAAGGTTGTGCTCAAGCATTGCTGAGTCCTGAAATCCTCCTGTAATCGCTTCTACAACCAGGATGTAAAGCGTGCATCATGGTTTGAGACTATCATCGAAGGCACCCTGTGTATCCATACTATCTCCTGGATGTAGAGGTGTCCCAACCCCTCTACTAATCTCTACTCCTAGATGGGTAGGAAATGAGATGACTTGGTGAGTCGGTCGATGATCACCCAGATAGAATCATGTCCCTTGGACGTGTGTGGTAATCCCTTCATAAATTACATGGAGATACCATCGCACATCCATTCGGGTACCTCAATTGGTTGTTCCAAGCCTGCTAGAACCTGATGCTCATCCTTCACTTTCTGACAAGCGAGGCACCATGAAACAATCTCATCTACTACATTCTTCATCCCTAGACACCAGTACTGATGTTCGAGATCCTGGTACATCTTCTCTACTCCAGGATGTACTGCCAAGGGGGAGGTATGGAACTCCCTCAAAATATTCTCTTGCAATGCCACTGGTACTACTGTCTGCACTCTAAAAAGGATATTGTGCTCCCCACCTATTTAAAATCCATCAGAAGCCTATCCTAAGAATAAATGACCACATTGTGCCTCGTAGTCAACATCCACAATCTATTCCTCCCTAATTCACTATAAGAGTGGGGTAGTGACATTCATCGACTAAAGGTAGGCTTCTCCATCATCATCCAAGAAGGATATCTGCATCGTGACTAGTTCCTCAATCGCCTCACTCAGTAGCTATAAACTGGACCTCCTACTGAGCATGTTTACCACCATGTTCCCCTTCCCATGAGTATATCTAGGAATATTCGAAGGTGTGTAGCGTGATCCTTCTCTGATGCTGATTACACTAAGATTTCATCAATAAAGACCACTACCAAATGATCGAGGTAAGGCTGGAAGATCCTATTCATGAGTCCTATGAACACTGTTGGGGCATTGGTTATGCCGAAGGGCATCACCGAGAACTTATAGTGGCCATACCTACATCTAAATTTTGGGACTGGTTATCCATAATTCATGCTCAGATCAACTGTATTTGGCATAGAGTGTGGTGTATCTGTGAGGATGGGACCAAGTTTTCCTTCACCGGTGAGAAGGGATCTCTTGCAGCATAGGAAAAACATTCTTGGAGCAGGGTACATTATATCACTCACCAGTTGGCTAGCCTCACTCTCGGTGTGGTTGATGAGAGGAGTCTAAGCTTTCTTGTAGTGGTGAATAAGTATAAAAACGTCTTTCTGAGGATTTTATGGGACTACCTGCTCATATGGGGGTAGACTTTTATATTGATATGTTCCCCAGGATGACACTGATATCCACTCCGAGATATCAGATAGCTCTCAGAGATCTTTGTGAGTTGAGGGTACAGCTGGAGGACTTGTAGGATAAGGGATTCTTAAGGCCCAACATTTCACCGTGGGCAGCCCCGGTGTTGTTTTCCAAGAAGGAAAATGGAAGCTTGAGGCTATGTGTGCACTTCTGGAACTAGAACCAAGTGACTATGATGAACAAGTATCCACTACCAAGGATTGAGGACCTCTTCAATTAGATAAAGGAAGAGAGATGGTTCTTAAATATAGACCTCAGATCAGTCTATCAATAGCTTCAGGTATGGGATGAGGATGCACTAAAGACACCCTTTGATACCACATTGTCACGACCCATCTCCTGGGGCCTATCTCGTGACTCCCCCAAGTTCGCCTCCTGATTTCCAGTGGTTGGCAACTAGCACTGAAGGCGTCAACTTGAAAATTACATGCATTTTCCTGTGTACCTACACACACACACACACACAAACACATCCCAAAAACTGGAAAGGTAAAACATCCAGCCACTAAACAAGCACTGAGTAAAGGTACAAGCTTTATGTCAAATTGGCAAGAATAAAAACCCCAAAAAGACAAACTAGAAAACAAGAATGCACAGAAGATCTCTGGAAATCCATCTTCTGAGAACCCCACTTGATTGGTAAGTATAGACTAGCTGTAGAAATGCATAGAAGTATGTCCCGCCTGCCTGATCTCACTGGGCACCACTTGGTCCTAGGCCATCAAGTCTTCTATCAAGGAATTGGTCATCTTCACAAGACATGACATGTGTGGGAGAATCCTGTTCAATGGTGAGTAATAAAATACATAGTTGGGTCACCAAACCACAAAGGAAATACCACAAAGCAATCCACAAAGAAAACCATGAATCATGACCATTAAGCAAGACATATCACATAGGTATAATCTATTGTACGAAAATCAAGACTAGAAGTCATAACACTGAACACCTTGGACTGTTGAGGTACTCATCCTAGATGAGTACCATGGGTATATTGGGTCACACATAGCCACATGTAGCTGATCCACACAGGGTCTCTTAGAGCAGATCCATAGAGGGTTTCATGGAGTTGATCCACAGAGGGTCGCTTGGAGTTGATCCACACAGGGTCCCTTGGAGCTGATTCACATAGGGTATCTTAGAGCTAATCCACACAGGGTCTCTAGGAGATGATTCATACAGGGTCTATAGGAGTTGATCCACATAGGGTCTCTAGAAGATGATCCATGCAGGGTCTCTAGGAGTTGATCCACATAGGGTCTCTAGGATCTGATCCACACAGGGTCACTAGGATCTGAATGACAAAGGGTCTCTAGGACTTGATCCACACAGGCTTTCTTGTCTTCGGGTCTTATCCAGCCATAGGATTCTTTCATGTAACACGCTTGATTATGGAAGAATCTAATCCTCAAGCAATCAGTCATATCTCGACTACCACAAAAACTCACTTAGATTATTCCCAAAGGACTATATCGTCGTAAGGGTCACAAAAACGTAGATGACGTGTTAATCAGACGCCTGATCTGAAAGATATTGGTGTTTTAGTAAATAGGGGCAGTTGTGTCTAGGCCCGGTCCGACTCAGTCGGACCGACCCGACCATCCCGAACCGGGGGTCCCGCATGACCTGGCCTGATTTGACAATCCCGACCAGTCCTGGTTCGGGTCTGGGCAGACCTTGTCTAACTTGGCCTATGGTCCAGGCCCATTGGGTCTTACTGGACCTGACCCGGTTTGGCCATGGGTCCAACCCGCTCGGTCGCCCAGTGACCCAGATTTATCCGGCCCTTCCCACACTGGCGGGCTTGTTTTCATTCCCCACCCAGACCGCCCAGTGGCCCAGCTCTATCCTATAGGCCTGGATTGCAACAATAGAAGAGTTTACTCCATCCTGGGCCGCTCAGCGGCTCAGTTCGCGTTCCCCTGCCCAGGACGCACAGTGGGTCAGCCTCCTCCAGTCCGAACACCAGGAGGTCATTCTGTTTGGTGCCCCATGGCCCGACCAACAAGGCGGGATGGTCTTCTCCAACCCGGATGCCTGTTGTCCATCCAGTTCTGATGCACACATTCTGAAGGAGTCGGTCACCCCACTTGGTCCCGCACTCTATCGCTAGACTACATGCCAGCAGAGTGTCACTAGCCATGCAGTGCAGGCCACTCCACCTGAAACGACCAGTCGGCCGCATCCCGTCCCTACCAGGTGTCGACCTGAGTGCCTGTGGATCCTACTGCACCATTGTGGCTCAAGCTAGCTACGACTATGTGTTCTGTGGCGTTCCACCGCCGGTCGCCATCGGCACCTTCCGCGGACCACCGGGTCTACTCCTGTGGTCCGTTTCATGAACTGTCTGCGTCGGCGGTCTTCTTGTGTCTCTGTCTCCCCTACTATGGCCTCAAAATCCCTTTTACACCATTTTAAAGGATCATCCATGAAGAACATACAACAACACACAAAGTCAGAGGGGCTCAAGCCTTGTTCGTGTTGGCCCTCACCCTCCGCATTAGAGCTTTTAAAACAAGGGGTATGTTTTAAGGGTTTATCAAGGTTTTATCCTGATGCAAAACCCCAATAAAGATAACCCTCATGCAAGAACAACGATCTGCAAATCAACCTATTCATGGGTTGATCCGCGTTCATTATTTATAAAGAAGAACGACCATTCAAATCAAAAAGGTAACCCTTACCTGGGATAGATTCACATAGGATGGAAGCTCGTTATTGGTGGTGATCCATCCATAGATATTCAAGAGTTTGAAGTTGTCGGTGTTCTTTGCTCACCGGTCCCATTATTCGAGGTGTGTCGATGTCGCTAGCGATTCTCCAACATTCATTGGAGTGGATTCCTCGTCGTTGAATCATCATAGGAGTTCCACATTTATTATATCATTTCTCCAACCCATAATATCATTAAAACAAACAATTCGGAGCGTTTCTTCTACGTTCTGTCATCACATCATTATTCTGTTTGATTTATAAAACAACATACCTATTACACTTCAATTTAATAAGACTCATTAATAAGATATTTGACATGAATCATCATTACCTCATCGCCACCACCCAATGGTGAAGAAAAAATAAAATAACTTTTTATTTTATTTTATTTCTTCTGAAAGGTCCAAAAATTATCTTTTCTGGTCCACCCTCACCAGTCGAAGTTAGGTACTTTCTAGGTGAATCTCATCATTCTAAGTTCAATAGTGCCCTCAGAATTTTGATCTTAGAACCGGTTTCAGAGTTAGAAAGACTCACTAGAACGTTTATTTAAATGAACTGAATAAGTTCAAAATTTTATGTTGGGCTCATCAGGCCTCATAATCAGGTGTCATCTGAGCATTTGGTCTCAAGATAATCCCATATGATTAAAACCATTAAATGGAATTTCTGGGAAATTACGTGGTTGTAGGTTGACCTAGTTCCATGGTCTCTATGGACCATGGATATAGGATTGCATAGGGAGCACAAAACCCATAGTTTAACCCTAAATGTGGCATTATACTCCTTTATAGCCATGGATATTCCAACCATGGCTATAAAACCATTTCCATATCCCAATTTTTTAGTAGTGAATCAAATATTTTTTATTGATACCAACACTTGGTATCAAAGTAGGTCTCTACACTTAAGAATGAGCCTGATTTTTTCTTTTTGTTTTTCCATTGTTCCTATTGTAATTTCATATCTCAGTTTCCTTACAGTAACTTTTTAGTGGAGAAAAGTTTTTTTTATAATGGAAATAATACATGTTAGATCAATTAACAATCAGAATCTTATTCATACTATGATCTTTCATCAAAATGATAATGATTACTGGTGTAATAATATGAATACTTTTGTCATAAATTCTTGAGTAAAGGGTTGTTTAATGATAATTAGAAATTACCTAATTATAGAGACGGATGGGAAACCCCAAACCAAAACATCAAGTTCAAGCCATAGGGTCACATGACCTCATGCACACATCCCTGTATACAAGAGCTTTCTAGCAAGCAGTGAGGTTCTAAGTCTATTAGTGTGGAGACTATACACTCAATACCATGTCATAAAATAAATAATAATAAAACACTATAATAAATAATTAAAGTGACATTCAAAAACTGAAAGATGAAATACATTTCATACAAGTAATAAATGAGCTCCCAAAGTGGAAATCCAAACTAGATTATAGTGAAAATAGGTAAATAAATATATAAAAACTACAGATTCCTCCAAATTCAGTCATGGTCCACCACCATATCCAAGATCCTCTACTTAGCCACCAGCTAAAATCCCCTTTCCCTTACTCTCATCCTTATACATGAATTATACATGTGCTTCGGGATTTCTATGTAGAGTGTGAGTAATAAAACCAAGAAGGACGACATCAATACATCCATAACAAATGTTCACATGCATAACAAGTGTATTATATGGTAATAATAAATGCATAAATAGTAATATCAAACATACAAACACATACCGAGTGGTCATGCGCTAACCAAGCAGCCAAAAACCCTTGTACATACCTTCTTCAACTCAATTCTAGAAGGAAATAAGGATATATTTGGAGTAACCAAAAATAGACATAGTGATAGTGAATTTATTGCTTGAAAACCTCATGGAATTATACAAACATGTGACTCGGCTTCCCTAGGCCTCAACTACATCATGTTGCTTACAAATCACCAGGAATCAAGATCTCTATCGAAGAATTAATAGGCATTAAGTAACCAAATACTTGGCCATCCAGACATTGAGTGCATCCTAAAAATTACATTCCATGGAATCATCATATCTCCACCATATTCTCAATTCAATCATCAATATCATCGCAATTCATGCACACTCCCCCTATAAGGTAAAATCATGTCACGACTGTCCACTTTTTCCGAGCACCAATAAATATGCCTCTAAATGAAAGGTAAAATACATTACATGTAGAGAATACAAGGGAAGAATAAAATCATGAGAATAAATTAGCAACACATAACAACATGTGATCATAGAAAAACATGGAAAGAAACAAATCTAGCGGTACTCATGAAATCAAATATCATAATAGGTATCAAGGAAACCCACACACCAACATGCAATCAAAATCAATAAAAATTATCATGTATTCTAATCACGATAATTATACCATGAAAAATATGTGTATATGAGATCCCCAAAAGGTAAGGAACTTCTTACCTCATGTTCATCGATGTTGAAGTCAAGGTTCTCCCTGGAATCATTACATGAGTCACGTTTGTGTATTTGTTTACTCAAACTACTCACCAAATATTCCTAGAAAAAATCTATTATTTTATTTCCAAAAGAAATAAAAAACCAAAAATGATAACATATTATCTCTCCTAGATAAATTATAAATTATTTATTTAAGCCACAGAATATGTTAACCATTTTTTCCTTAAATAAAATTATAATTTCACATACAATAATAATTTTCTATCATTATAATAATCTGTGATAGACAAGAATAATTCCTATTATTCTTTTCCAATATTCTAGTTTATTATCATTTAATATTTAATCCAAAAAAAATCAGGAATATTATGATTTAATTTAATAATTTTTCCATAAATTCTATTTCACAAATTGAAAATTAAAAATTCTTACCAATAATTAATCTCTCCCAAGTGATAGACCCAGAAAGAGAAAATAAAAAGGTTTTTTTGTACCTAGAAACCTGAAGAAGGGTTTTGATTGGTCATAGGAGGCTTCACCAATATTGCACAATGGAATTCCAAGGCTTATTAGACTCAAGTGGATAAGAAAAAAAGTCAAAAATAGTTCATATTATATTAAGAAAGATAATACATGTACAAGATCACAACAATGAAGAACCCCAAAATTAAATTAGCATTTAATTCATTCATCTTATGGATCTTGAAAGTTGGATGATTAAAATCATCTATATTAGGAATTTTAAAACTAAATGAGTCTATATAATAATTCCCCATGTTTTAAGGCCTCAGAATCATGAAAAAGTGGTTACATAAGCTTATAAGGGAAGAAGAAATGAAAATGAATATTTAAAATATAAATTTCCCAAAAAGGATGATGTGTAAGGGTAACATGTTTTTAACCTTGCATACCTTCGAAGTTTCATGTGTGGGTATCAGATTACCCTTTCCCATTCATTGTAAAGAAGGGATTACACTTACACTTTGTATAGATTACCCTTATATAGCAGTTTGGTTACCCATACGTATCCTTTAGAAACACAGGTTTACCCTTACGCAACCAATATGAAAATGGGTCTACCCTTGCGTAACCCTTATAAATAGGGTGTTATCCTTATATGAGTTTGGGTATTACCTTACATAGTGCATGGATATACCACTTACCCTTACATACCTAAGGTCAAAGTCTCATTAACATTACAAATATTTTGTAAAAAAGAGTAACCCATACGCAAAACATAGGTGTTGTGTTAGGGTAAGAATAAAATTGATTTTTTTATTTTTTTACACAAGATGATTATAAAATACAAACAAATAGGGATTAAAGAACATTTAATGATTGATAACATTACAATTATCCCCCTATAATGGATTCTCACACTTGAGAAGTGTCCCTAGTGGTCTTGATCATGAAACTCAGGCCATTAAGCTCAAACGTTTGTCACCCACTCCAACATCTCCTCCTAGATATGTCCATGCTCCCATATGCTCCAAACAAGTTGTTTCATATTCCATTAAATAAATTTGTCACTCTGGTCCACCATCTTTACTAGGCACTCCACATATGATGTTTCAGGCTCTATCTCAACATCCTGACAGTCAATGACATGTACGGGATCAGGTATCTACCACCAAAGATGAGATATCTAGAACACATCATGCATAACTCATTAATGTGAAGGAATATCCAAATAGAATGTAACTATCCCAACATGCTCAGTGATCTTGAAGGGTCTGAAATAACGTGGGTTGATCTTGAATTGCATCCACAGATATTGGTGACATAACCAAGGAGTCACTCTCAAGAAAACCCAATATCCCATAGTGAACTCTAAAAGAATCCCCCTACGGTCATCATATGATCTCCACATGTTCTGAGTGGTGATAAACCACTTATGAATTAGTTTCACTCTCTTTGAGGTATCCTGAACCGAATTGATCCCCACAACTACTACCTCACCTCCCTCATTCTAACAGACCAATGAACGATATAGCCTTATGTAAAGATAATCTTAAAGTTTCATCAAAATATAAGTCTTGTAATTATTGTTTTAACTGAAATCAACCAATGATAGGATTATATAAGTGTATGATCTCATGAACTTATATCTTTCCTAGATTGTCCATTGAGTGAGTCTCTTAGATCAGTTAGAAAATCACACAAACATCATCATGGCTCCTTGGGGTTCTGGGTAACCATATCACAAAGTACTTCATGATGTCCTTCCACTTACAAATGGGCATAAAATGTGGATAAAGTATCCCACCAGGACACTGGTTCTCGGCCTTTACCCTCTGGAAGGTAAGCCATCATGAAAAAAACTCAGCAATGTACCTCTTCATCTCTAGCCACCAGATCTGTTACCTAAATCACGGTACATGTTTTTCACACAAAGATGTACCACCCATATAGAGGTATTGAAGTTCTTCATCAACTCCTCTTTGATATTATCATGGACTAATACTCTCCTATAATGATAAAATCATCATCATGAAATAAACACTGATGTATCAGGTCACCTTCAGCTAGTTGATCCCACATCATAGAACACTCTAGCTCAGACACCTAACCAACTTTCAGTCAGTATACTAGAGAATATGTGATCACTAAAGGGGAACAATTAAACGATCCATTATACTTATAAGTATCCATATAGAAGTTGGTTAATAATATCATCAAGCGCCATTGCTCTTCTGAAGGCCTCTCACCATGCTCCTGAGCTACCTATGTCTTATAGCTAAGAGCATCTTCAATGATGTTACCTTTACTAACTACATAGGTTATCTCAAATTAAAACAATTTTAGGTAATTTACCCAGTTCCTCTACCTTAGATTCAATTCCCACTATGTGAAGATGTTATAATGTTTCTTGTAGTCATTATAGACAACAAATCTCTCACAAAATATACATTTTTTCCAACACTTCAAACCATGTACCATGGTTTACAGATCCAAGTCATGAGTATGGTAGTTTTATCATGGGTTCATAGTTGATGTGACTCATAAACTATCAACCCCCCATATATTAGCACTCCTCTCAAACCAACACATGATGCATCCTACTATAAGGTATATGTGATCCGTACAATGGAAAGTGTCAAACATGAGTTGTATAAAAACTCCTCTTCAACTCTATAATTTCCTTCTTACGTTGGTCTGATCACTAGAAAATTAATCTCTTATTCGTCATCATAGTCATAGGTTATGATAATAAGGATAAGTAATTGATAAAATGTCAGTAATATCCCACTAAGACTAGAAATATCATGGTCCTGAAAATGTTCTAGGGAAGTGTCTAGGACATCACTGCCTACATTTTATTTGGTTCCACAGATATACCTATCTCAAACACCACATACCCCAATAAATTCTCCTTCTGAATCTATATGTTACACTTTAATAGGTTTTTGTAAAGATGATTTTCTTAAAGGGTACTCAAGACTACCTTAATATTAATAGAATGATACTCTGGTGTTGGTGAGTAGATGAGGATACCAATAATGAACACCATTAGGAATGATTCTAGGTAGGGATTAAATATCTTCTTCATGAGGGACATAAACACTGTTAGATTATAAGATCAAACCAAATAGGATCACCAAATGCTCATTTATCCTATACCTACTCCAAACCATCATATTTGTGCCGCCCTACTCTGTAACACACAATGTGTGGTAGCCCGATAGAAGATCAATCTTGAAGAACCACCAATATTCCCATAACTAATAAAAATATTCATTAGTACTGGAAAATGATATTTATTCTTTATCATAACCATTTTTAACTTATAATAATCAATGAAAATTCTAATATTGTAGTTAACCTTCTTGGTGAAAAATACAGGTGCACCCCATGGTGAAGTAATCATCTAGATAAATCCCTTCTACCCCATGTCATCAAGCTACACCTTAATCTCCTATTGATTTTACAGCCTCATATGATAAGGGGTTATCCAAATAGATTTTCACCTAGAATGAGCAGTATCTCACTAATCTATCTGGAGGAAGTCCTTTTAAGTCCTCTATATTGATATCCTAATATATATCATTGACTATATGAAAATTTGAGGGGGTTTT
Source organism: Viscum album (assembly GCA_963277665.1). NCBI lineage: Eukaryota > Viridiplantae > Streptophyta > Magnoliopsida > Santalales > Viscaceae > Viscum > Viscum album. Next base: position 310,606,421 of record OY728167.1, on the reverse strand, counting down.
CACTAATCTTTCTGAAAGAGATATTTATGCCATATGTTCCATGATTATCCCAGGCTAACTCAATTCTGGATCAACTCTACTAGCTCCCAGTTCCCATTCTCCATCCATCACATTATTCACTCCCATTAGTGAAGTAAATGAAACTAATATACGATAGAAATCAATGTGATCTCGAAATATGGTCGGTCATTCCATATAAATAATCATATTGAATCTCATCATCTCTTATATCATCAAGTCCTATATATTTCCATAACTAGTGATGATAGTAGGAAAATCTAAGAACTATTAAAGATGGTCTAGTATTATTCTCAATGATGTATTAAGGGAAAGTAAATCAGAGGATAACATGACCCGTAAAGAAACCCCAATAACTACTTATGCAGATATTAAATAACGAGAAATTGTGGAAACATGAAAGCCACTAGCTTAACCTACTGATCCTTTAGATTTGGCACAAGGTTAAAGATACCCACAATGATTTCAAATCAATAATTTGCATTATAAGAGAATCTAGTTCCCTTAAAGGATAAATAATGTTGTAGTTGAATGTCACATCATATTTGACTGTAATTTTTAACTTCTATGTGGTAGGAACTTAGAGAAAGACTTCTACCTAAAGAAAACCTAATGCATGTACCATAGAGAAGGTGCATGAGTATGCTTATCTGCATACTCCTACACATCTAGTTGTATATAGGGAACATCTACCCTCATGGAAGTATTCTAGACCTACTTATCATGTAGTTTCATAAGGCTACATTGATGAAACATCTTCTATAATGTGAATGAACACTTAAGAAAAACAATGTTCATTGGGATAAAACCTAATCAGATTATGGGATCACACAAGGTTACCCTATAAGTCTACCCATAACCCAAGGTATAACCATCCAATCACTAACCCTTGTATTTTTCCCTTCATATTAGTCATAGACACATATATATACAAAAACATTAATATAATTCCCAGGTTTAACTAATTAATACCAGTAGATATATCATAACAGCAAGGAAAATAAATATAACATACAAGCATGGAAAAAAATATTATCCCAAAAAAATAGTCCAAACAAGAATTAACTAAATAACTAGTATGTAGTAAAAAATAGGAATACATATGGGATTTTATTATACATTCCTATCCATGATACATGAACACACCCAAAAATGTCATAAAATAGTAAAAATAATTCTATCAATGGTGACTCTTATTTTTTCTACATGTATGTTGTCCAGAAACATAGAAACTCCCCTACCTGAGTCTCAAATAGCTATCTCATTTACACTGCATCCCATGGTAGTCCAAAAATAAAAGAATAAACTATGCTTTGATACCATTTTTTAACACCCCAACTTGGACCACCAAGTTTGAGTCATAGGGTCACATGACCTTATGTGTGCCTCCCCATTATCAAGAGGTTTCTGACTAGAAGTGAGGGTCCATGTTTATTAGTATGGAGACTATACCCTCAGTAGCATGTTGTAGCATAAATAATAATACACTATATAATAAATTATCACATTAACATGAATAAACTTAAAGAATATATAAAAATTATACAAGTAATAAATCATATCCCAAATTAGAAAGATAAACTAGGGTATAATGCAAGAAGGTAAATAAATATATAAAAACTGCACAGTCCTCCAATGTTTGTCCCGGTTCACCAGAAGCTCCAAAATCCTCTACTCAGCCATCAACTATGAGCCCGTTTCCCATAATCAAATCCCTATAAATGAAGTTTTCATGCACATGGGGATGCTCAGGCAGGGTGTGAGTAATAAAACCTAGTAAAACACCACCAATTTTTAACTAAAAAATGTTCACATGTATGAAAAGTGTATTATAAGATATTTAATAATTTTTTAAATAGGCATATCAAACATAGAGTCACATATCAAGAAATCATGTGATAATAAAGCTTCCACAGACCATTGGTTGTAGCTAATTCGACTCTATATTAAAAGGAAACAAAGGAGGTGTCATAAGTAAAAAAATATTCATAGGGAGAGTGAATCTATTTCTTGAAAACCATAGGGAATCATGTGTACATGTGACTCATATCACCTAGACCTCAAGTATGGAATGATACTCACAAATCATTAGGTATCAAGTGTGCTACTCATAAATCACTAGGCATCAATCAACCCGGTACTTGGCTATTTGGGAATAAATTTCATGCTCAAAATGACATTCTATAGAATCGTCATATCTCAACTTTTTTCATAGGTCTATCATCTCCATTATCGCAAGTCATTTTCACTCCCCTTATAGGGGACAATCATGTCATGAAGGTCCTCATATTGCGATAGGTAATAATGATACCTCCAATGTAAAGGTAACATACATGATAAAGTATAACATATAAGGAAATCATAATATCATGAGAATAATGTTTCAACACATAGAAACATTCAATCATAATAAAATATGTAAATAATCTACTCTAGCAATACTCATGGAATAAAATATCATAACGGGTCTCACAGCTACACATGTACCCACATGCCATCACAATCTCGGATGGTCCTCAAGTATGTCAATCATCATAATTATACCAAATAAAAATGTATATATGAGATCCCAAAAAGGTAATTAAGTTCCTACCTCAATATTTTGGACATCAATATCAAGGTTTTTCATGGAATCATCACCTAAGTAAAGTATACATATTAGTTAGCTCAAATTACATGCCAAAGATTCCTAGAATAAATTCTATTATTATATTTTAAAAAGATAAAAAAACAACATGAAATAATATATTCTCTCTCCTAGAAAAATTATAAATTATCAATTTAAGTCAAATCATGTGTTTTCCATTTCTTCCTTGGAAAAAATTATAATTCCACATTCGATAATAATTTTCACCCTAAAAAATAACATTAGAGAGACAGGAATAATAATTATTATTATTTTCCATGATTTTGATTTATTATCATCAAATATTTAATTGAACCCTTTTTCTAGGAAGCTTATAATTTAATTCAATCATTTTTTTATAAATTTTATTTCACAAATTTCACATGAAAAAATCTTACATGGAATTAATCTCCTCTAAGTGCTACACCAAGGAGGAGAAAATAACAATGTTTTCTCATGATTGGAAACCAGAAGAAGGGTTTAGACTAGTTGAAGGAGGCTTCCCCAATCTTTCAAAATGGAATTATGATGGTACATAAACTCAAGGGGAAAACCAAATTGAAGGCGGAAGAGTTTGGATAATTTTATGGAATATAACTAGCATACAGTTCACAACAATGATGAAACCGAAAATTAAATTTCCATTTAATTCATTATTAATAAATATATTAAAATATGGGTGATTAAAATCATTATTAATTGGAATTTTAAACCTAAACGAGTTAAAATAATAATTCCCTTAAATTTATGGACTTCAAAACCATGAACAAGAATTAACAGAACCTTATAGTGGATGAGGACATGAAAATTGGGGTTTAAAATAGAAATTTATCAAAAAGGGATTTGTGCAAGTTTAATATGGTTTTACATTTACAAATATCATAAATGTCACATGAGGGTACCAGATTACCCATACACAACCCCCAGAAATAATGACTTACCCTTTGACAATATATTGGTTACCCTTATGTAGTGGTCAATTTACCCATGTGCAACCTTTAAAAACTAAGGGATTCTATATGAAACCCATTGAAAATGTTGTTTACCCTTATCAAACCCTTATAAACTGGGTGTTACACTGATGTTTGGTTGGGTATACCCCTATGTAGGATATATACAACCCACTTAACCTTACGTAAATAAGTAAAAACCCTCCTTATATTTACATAACCTTTTTTAAAACATGATTTACCCTTATGAAAAGCAAAGGTGTTTCATAAGTGTAAGAATAAAATCGAAATTTTTTATATTTCACAAAGTGGCTTATAAAATATAAACAAATGAGGATTTTAAGAACATTTAAAGATGTAGAATGTTATAAGGATCTATCTGATTTTTTCTAGAGATGAATATATTGATTTTTGGGATAACTATAAAGTATATAATAAATTTTTATTTTTGATGATGAGAAATATCAATAATACAATATCTCTATGTTGATGGATAACAAAATTAGGAAAAACCAAGAGAATACACATTTACATACATCTAAAGTTCCTGAAACTAAAAGTTCTATGTTATATGTGGATTATCCGACATTTTATTTTTTACCTATAGAGTCATTTTCATAGATATATCAGTTCTTCGTGACCATTTTGAATGATATATAATTTCTTCTTGAGAAGGATTTTTCTTACGATCATCTTATTGAAAAAGTGATTTATATAATTTTGGAGGAGTATGAGTCTAAGTGTACTTCCACTGATTCTACAAATCACATGACCAATCTAAGTCTTCATGATTTTATTATAACTCTCATATAATATGAGAGTAGATAAAAAATAAATGTAGATAAGTAGAAGAATAAAAATGGTGTAGAATTGCATCTACTTCCAGTAATTATAATGCCCCAATATTTTACTATATAATTTTATTGATGGATTGTTTCACACACAACACTAAACTAAAGTGAGGAGCATCATATTAGATAAATATTAAAAAGAACATATAATTATAATAAAAACTTTAACAAATAAAAATATTTTAATCAATTATAAATACATAAATAATTGGATTTGGAACACCATATGTTTTAAAAAGATAATTTTTTAAATTAAATTAGTTTCTCTGTATATATTGTATTTTAATTTCAAAGATAAATTAATAAATTTTAGAATTTTGATTTTTTAAAATAAACATAATTTTTTTAATTAATCTTGTTAAAATTAGATACGGGTGAATTTTTTATATTTTTTTTAAAATAATTGTTTTTTAGGTTAATTGTGATAAAATTACTAATTTTGATAATATTTTCCCTCTAATAAAATTATTATAATACAAAAATGGCATAAAATTTTATGAATTTTTTTTATAAAAATATTATATTTATATTGTAAAGTAAATCATTTTAAAATACTAGGTTGAATTTATCAAACTCAAGTTTAACATTTTAAAAACATAAGTAATATTTTACTCTAAAAATTATTTTTTTCAAAATTAGATTTCATCACTTATATAAATTAAATATAAAAAAATGTGTTTCATATTTTAGATCAAAATTTTCATATTTTTTAATAAGGATAATTTCATTTTTTGAGCATAAATATATGATTATTGAGTTTAAAGTTAATGGCCATGATAATTTTAAAGATTTTATTTTCAAATAATTATTTTATTAATCTTGAGTAATTTTTATCAAATAAATTAAATTGATATATTTTAAATAATGAATTTGATATTGTTTTTAAATTTAAATAAAAATATACTATCACTCATTTAAATGTTAATTAATGTTATTTTTTTTATAAAATTTAGGGTCGAAGCCTATTTTTAATATGACATAAAATACCTATTTATATTTGGGAAGAGTGATACCCAATACATATCCTGAAGGCCCAAGGCCAAGTGGACCATTAACATAGGCCAAAAATCACAATGTAGTGTTATGTATGAAACATCCTGTGTGCATCACCAAGCTATGTCATGTCTTTGTCACCTCCTGCATCATAAATCTCCCAATGGATTCAAATCCTATTATTTTGGATGTAGGATTACAGGTTTTACCACTTAGGAACCACCCCAATAACTTAGATTTATTTAAGACTAAGAACACATAATGGTGAAAAACATTTTTCAAAAAAATTATTATTCTATATATTAAATCCATTCAACGGCCTGAGGGCCTTAGATATTTTTTATAGAATAAAAAGACCCCCTTTTAAGGGAAGAAGGGGGAACCCTAAAAGACTTCATGGACTTAAGATATTACACAACCCGAATGTCAAAGAGAATTAAAACTAGACTAACCACAAGGATTTTCCCCTACCCAGAATAAAATCATGATGAAGCTCTCCACCAATGCATTACTGTTCGTCAAGCAGTGTCCTGTTTCAAAGCACATGCCTGATCTGATGGCTTCCGCCATTCCCTTTCAAACATCCAAATCCAACTAGCAATACATAGTTGGACCACATGCTCTGAAACCTCCTCTGGGCCTGGTCTTTGTGAACAAGTCCAGCTACAACTGGAAATCAAGAGGTCTGGAGACCTTACCGGCACCAATCAAGACCATGTCACACAGACCATGGAGAACAGACTTCACACAACGAAGATCAACACCACATGCCAGAAAAACCACCATAAACACACTGAAGAAGAACCGGAAGCACGAGGACCACCATAGTCACACACTAGAACCACCACAAATACACCTTCAAGAGACCAATAACCACCAGAAGAACACACCAAAAACCCTCCCCCCTCCGAAGCACACTGGGGATGACGACAAGCCACACCAGAGAATATCTAGTCCTTCACCCTCAGACGCCGGTTCAGGAAGAAGTGAAAAACTCCTCCGCTCGCTAGATCCACAGTGTTAGTTGGCCGAGGTCTCCCGCAGAGGCGTGATGAAGGAAAACCCCCACTTGGGCTGAAGAACCAGAGGCGACCATGGTATATCTGAGGCGAACGATGGCCACAACCTTCCCCTGCTGATCCATAATGAAGAAGATTCCACCTGAGATGACAAAGCTAGAAGAGACCTCAACAGGCCTCGCCACACTGAGATGGAGGATGCCACACCAAGATGAGGTTTAGTGCCAAAACGGAGGAAGCTATCATCCATCCAGCTGAGAAGACAGAGGGGGTAAGGGTTAAATCGCTGAGGTCGAAACCTAGCCCTACACAAAATGGAGAGTGATGCCACTCAGAGGCGGTTCCTAACACATCCCTTCATCAACTATATATTAAATGTTATCACTTAAAAATATAATTTTATATTATGTATAAATTTAATTAGATTATATGAAGCTTAAATTGATGTTCATGAAATGAAAATTTTATAAGAGGGTTTAACATACATTTTTAATAAAATATAAATCACTTGGGTAAAAACTAGTTTCCTAGATATAAAACAAAAAATTATGAAATGTAAAAATATAGTGGTAAAAAACATTAAACATGTTTAATACATATGTTAAAATGAGTTTTAGATGATTTGTAGACCTTATATCAACCCACCCATAATTATTTTTCAATTTTGGAGCCATTGACCCTTGAATAGCAGTATTCCATCATTGAAAATTTAATGGGTATTTTTAAAAGTCCTATTTTCTTAACTTATAAAAGGAGATCACTTCCACCAAATTTATCTATCCATTATTGTTGGATTGATTTATCTATGGAAATATGGACTAGAGGGGTAAGAATAAACAACAAGAACACCCAAATTTTAATAGTAATTAAATTTATTATACATGAACCTAGTCTACTATCCACCCCCTATAACTTAGTTAGAGTATTGGTGATTAGTAAATAAATAAAGTGGATGTCTTTTATAGGTGTAGACTACAACCTGGTATATTTTATGATAGACCAACCTATCCTAACTGTTTTCGGAATACAAAGTACACAAGACTTTATTGTATTATCCCTAACATATCATACCTTTTACAAGAATAGGATGAGACCAGTCTATTCTATAGGAATGATTAATCTTATGTGACTAAATTTGACTAGGTAAGCATAACCATATACTATCTTTTGATGGAGGTATATGTTGTGTGTGAAAACATTGAAATGCATAAATTTCTGCAAAAAAAATAAAACTAAATAAGTAATATAAGGTGTTGATGAAGAATATTGAATGGAATGGTGAGATTCATCCCTTCTAAATTTTATTTATAATAATGGAATGTTAGGAATTTATTAAATCTTCAGAAAATCAGTAGCAATGAATCAACATTACATTTCTCTCTTTCAATAAAATCTATCACACTTCTTTCCTCAACTTTTATAGACCAAAACCTAATATCTATGATTCTTTGAATTAAATCCCCTTGAACCATATACATGTGGATTTTTACTAAATATTTACATAAATTTAAAAACAAAGTTAATAAATAAAATCAAAATATATTATCGTTGAAGTACCACACTCACTCGAGGAGAAGAGTAGTATCATTTTTGTGAGCAGATGCTGATTTCATGGAAATATCAGGCTTTGAAATTGATATTTATAAAAAACACTATGTAAAGGTAATATAGAAATTGTATAACTCGTGTTAGAGTATCCATGAACAAAGGTACTTCATAATACCACATAAGGGTAACTAGTATATTATCTATTTTATGTAAAAGAAACTATAATTCATGTGAAATGGTAATAAAAATAAAATTGGAATGCATAAAGGCAACATAAATTTTTTAAGAGAAATAAACAATTTATTAATCATGCATGAAGGTAAAAAGATGTTTGTGTAATGGTAATACACTATTTCTAAAGCATGTGTCAAGCTAAATTTTTACTTATACAAGTTGTGTAAAGGTAACCTATTAATCCCTAAGGTTACATAAAGGTCATCCCATATTCTCACTAGATGAATAAGGGTAATATCATTACATAATCATAGTTTCCTCGTGTAAGGGTAATCATGAAAAGTAATTTATCCATTTATGGGTAAGTGCTAGTTTTTGTAAGGGTAGCCTTCAACTTTTATAATCTATATAAGGGTAATGAAAATACTACATAAAGGTAATGATCTTTTAACAAAGGATGCATAAAGGTAATAACAACTAACATAAGGGTAATAAATTATTATAAATACTTAAAAAAGGTATAGAACATGATATGTAATGGTAGAAAACATGAAACTTAAAGATAATAAAACATTACAATACGTTAAGTTAGGGTAAAAGTAAGATATGTAAGGGTACAATATGTTTTATATAGATTGTGTAAGGGTAAAGAATTTGTTATTTAAGGGTAAAAGATAGATTTTAATACTTATATAAGAATAATAGGATACTTTCATATGGGTAAAGAGTAACATTCAAGGCTTTCATAAAGGTAATAGAATTATAATGTGAAGTTGACAATAGAGTTTCAAAACCCACATAAGGGTAAAACCAATATTTTATAACGGTAAATAAAATGACTAAAAAATTAATTTTTAAAGAGATTAAAGAAAATGATTATAAATAAAAATAAAAATGATCATAAAAAAAGAAAAAAATTAAATAAACAATTAATTCAACGAAATTAAATACAAGTAATAAGATATCCTACATTAAATATAACACGTGATAATACTTTAAATAAATTTAATCTCAAATGTAATTTCATAAAAATATATAATTTATAATGAACCAAATTAATATATAGATATTAAAATTAAACTTATTCATATTATAATTAAACATTAATTCCCATAATAAAATTAAACATTATTCCAATAAATTATGAATAATTAAATGAGAGAGGTTTTCAATTTATCAAAATAATAAAACTGAATTTACCAAAACTATGGGGTCTTAAACTTAACAATGAAAAAGATTTATATATACCAAAAATGTACCCTATTATCTCTTAAACACTCTCACCATGTCCGAGAATACTTTTTTTTCAATAGAATAATTTAAGGAGACTTAAGTTGTAACCGAAGGGAGAACATCCAATAGAAATGGTAACTTTCTGAACCAAACACCATTGATTATTTTTTCGTCCTCCCCCTTAAATTAATTCAATCCAAAAATATTATGATAACAAAAATATTATTTATATAATAAAATATTATTATACTGATGGAATATATATTTTATACATTCCTCTAATACTATTTTAAAAATAAAGAGGTCATAATTTTTAGGTGCGGACTACCGCCTCCATGAACACAGTGTTCTTTTTCGCTTTACCTACTAATATTGATGACAATGTAGAAAAATGATATTAATGAGACTATTAATATTAAATAAATATGATATTGGACATTATACAAGTGATATTAACAATAAATAGTTATGATAAACTTAACTACCTAAAATAAACATATCAATGAACCTTTCTTAATTTGACTCTATTTCAGGAAAACCCATATAAATATATGAATTTTTTACTAATGGAATAATAAAATACATAATCATATAAAATTTATTAATTATGGATCTATTTTACAATACATTTTATTATAGTTATTACACTAAAAATTTTCAGATAAATCAACTGAAGCACCTTAGGTAACCACCATAAGAAAAACTATTTGATAACTAAATAACATAAAAAATAAATGGATCTTAAAAAAATGAGAACATATATATGTAAAGGGTTATTAATAATTTTTTAAAAATATATAGTTTTATTATTCAAGAAATTTGGAACACATGCAGAATAAATCAGGACCCGAGGTAAGGGTTATTTATCTCAATATTCAATTATATGAAACATGTTTGATGTTGTGCACCATTATTTATTTTATATGGTGTATTCACTACCCTATTTCTTTCATTAATGATAAATATCTTCCATTTTATCATATTTTATTTCTAATTTCATGATCTCCCTCTCATGTTCTTTTGATTCATAGTTTACTATAGCCTTAGGGGATTTTGTTAACTCAAATCTTCTTTCTTGAGTTATAATGCCTTATCATGAACTTATTTATTCGATTATTGGTTTCTTCCATCATAAATTTTATTTCATGGTACATTATCTTCCTATCTTGAAAATAAAATGACTTTTACCTTGTAATGAACCACTTATTGTCAGTGTGTTGAGAATACAATTAATCATTACTAGGCCTTAAGAGACATCCCCAAAACACTAAAGGCTGGAAATAAATGCCGAAGGGTTTCAAATATAAGTGGGGGATGATTTAACATTTATGAAATAAAACCATTAACCAAAAACCATAACCAACCAATCACTATATGATGCATGAACTAAGAAATACAAATCAAAAACTTATTTTATATCCAAAACCAAACCAAGTGTACCATAAAAAAATAAAAACTATTATCAAAGAAAAAAAATGGAAGGACACATTTAAACTCCAAGACTCCATGCTTCACATGATCCATGATCCAATCACTTAACAACCCATGTATCATGAGGTGGTGCTAAAGATGTGTGACACTTTACCTTTTCCCATGTCTTGGAAGATGATATCTGCAAAAGCACGAAAGTGACAAAGCAAGGGTGAGTGTAAAACTTATTAGGTTTTCCCCAATAACTTCTCTACTCACTCCCCTAGTATAGAAATGTTAGAAACATTTATATAAAATATTTTATATAAAACAATTTCTTAAAATAGTTTATAACTAAATATAAACAATTTCAAAAACCATTTATAACCAAAAGTAGACAAGTATTATTTAAACCAATTTCCTAGAAAGTCATATTCCCAATAAAGAAACCAAAAAGGCTTTGAATCCATTTATCATTAATGATTTGGCATTACCATTCTATTCCACTTATTCACACATTCAACCATGCATGCTTTGTAATGACTGTTCCATACTCATGAGTAGTCTCTCGTCGATATACCATGTCTTCACATGATAATTATAACACATGTTCCATTACACCTTTAGAACCGATCACTAGGTCATATTCTAACCAAGACTCATAAATTAATTATAAACACACACCAATATTATGCCAAACCCATTTCAAACCATTTCAATAAAATCATTCTTTTATTGAGACCCATTAAAAAACTAATTCGAAACACCCCTTCCATTTCAATAAAAACATACCTTTTATTTAAAAAACTATAATAAAATCCAAATACAATAATTATAGAAAAAACTCCATTTTAAAATACACATTATAAAATCAAGAATCAAAGTACCTTTCAAGAACACTAATTTTCCAAATTTCCACAATTTTTCAAACCATCACTAAAGAGGGTTTCAGACCATTATCAAATAGAAAATCCATAGTAAATTTAAGAAAATTAAACTAATTTATAAAGAATTACAATAAGTTCTATCAAGAAGAGTTGAGAGTGAAGCCACCAACCATGATCATTTTGGTGAAAATAGAAAACAGATGAAGAATGCTCCAGAAACCGCATCAATTCTTCATGAAACCACCTTAGATATCTTATTCCGAGAAGATCAAGACTGAATATAAACTTATTTGGCATAAAAACTCATAGATCTACCCATAACGAGTGTAGATATGATAAACCAAGATGAGAGGATAAGTATATATAAGTAGTTATGAGAAAACAATATTAGAATGGGGAATAATGGTACTTACTATTAGAATCAGGCTTGGAAATGCCAAGGGAGGGCTTTAGATTGATTCCAAATTGCTTGGGAGAGGTTCACCCACATTAAATGAAGAAGAATCCCGAGTAAGGTACACTTAGAATAAAAAACGATGGATTTAGATGAACAATGAGTGAGATCCTATCTTTTAGGGTCTAGATTTAACTCTACACATGATTATACCGCACGGTTATACAAACAGTGTGTTAACCTTGTGTTAGCTACTTCTTTAAGGAAACCTATGTACAACCTCCTTGCACAGTCTGCCTAACTATGTGTACATTGTGCCAAAGATACTATCCAACATCTCCAACATTCATGCATTCTAATAGGATTTTATCACGGTTTGGAAAAATAGTGTGCAACCCATGCGCCTCTTCTTTAGCCCCACAACCAATTCCAAAGTTCTCCAAACTCTCACCACCTTCACCCATATACATTGCGAACATTAAAATCATAAATAAAGGGTTACATACTAGAAACCATAGGTACTAACTTCTCCCCACCATTGGCCTTTCCATCCTCAGAATGTAGAAAAACATCACAGCTATGAAAGATTTTCGGCCATTGCTCTTTCATTTCTTTCACGCGTTCCCAAGTCCCTTTCGGAATCTCACCATGTTGCAAAAAAAATCACACTAGACTAATGATTTTTTCACACAAGACCTTCTATTACCTATCCATAATTAGCACTGGGATATGTACTAACAAATCATTCGACTCTAGGTCAATGTGATACCGTCTAATCACAAGGTCCGGATCAGGTTGATACTTTTTCAACTGAGATACATGGAAAAAATTATGCACTGAAATGAAATGTGGTAGAAATGATATTTGATATTCCACTTCTAAAACCCTTTCTAGTATCTCAAAAGGGACAATATATCTAGGAGATATATTTCCCAACATTCCAAAATGATGATGTCCACACCCTGAAGAAATCTGCAAGAACACATGATCTGTCAAGACAAATGAAAACAACATCGATGACGATCTACATAAGATTTATGATGATTCTGAGCTGTCGTCATCCTATTTTTGATCAACTGGATCTTCTCCATTGTTTCTTGGACAAGGCTCAGCCCAACTAGTGAAGTCTCACCTATTTCCACCCAACACAGTGTAGAACGACAAGGATTCCCATACAATGATTAAAAAGGAGCCATATGTATCGAGGCCTGATAGCTATTCTTATATGAGTACACCACTATGGGTATATAATCCTCCCATGAGCTAGAAAAATCCATTACAAAATCCAATATCATGTCTTCCAATGTCTGTATCATCCATTCATATTGGCCCTCCATTTGGGGATGATGTGTCGTACATATAGTCAACTGAGTTCCAAGGGATTTTTGTATGGATTTAATGAAGTGATATGTGAACCTTGGATCTCTGTATGAGAATATCGAAACTGTTATTCCATGTATCTTTAACAATTATTGGATATAGATTTTGTACAGATCCTCTGCCATATGAGTTTCACGAATAGGGATGAAATAGGACAACTTTTTGAGTCAATCCACTATCACCGATACAGATTCATGTTTATAAACTGTTCATGGTAGACCTATAACAAAATCCATTTCTATTTTCTCCCATTCCCACAGTTGTATAGGTAAATACTACAACATACATGCTTTTCATTTATTTTCTACCTTAACATGCTGACAAGTTAATCAACTTATAATGAACTCATCTACTTTTTGTTTCATACTGCTCTACCAAAATTGCGCCTTCAATGCATTATACATCTTCTATATACCTGGATGTAAAACTCATTTGGAATTGTGGTAAGAATGAAGAAGTTGTTCTTGAAAATCCATAGGTACAACTATATAATCTCTTAACTACAACACTGAATTCCCATAGAGTTTCCAGCCATCAATGATATCCCCACCATTGCGTTTTGAACTCATAACCAAGAATTCTGCATCAGATTTTTGTGCCTCCTTTACCATATTTAAAAAATTTGAAACCACAAAAGATGAACAAAGAACTACAAAATAACCTCAGTATTCACATTCTACATGCATTTTGGCTAGGACCAACATCAACTACCATTCATCTGAAGTTTCTTTTTCAAAATAATTGTACTACTTTATCGTTAATGCATATGCCACCGAATTTACCTTTCCTGATCTATAAATAATGTAAAAGTCAAACATATAGAGATACTCTATCCATATAATTTTCCACATATTCAAATCCCATTGTGATAAAATGTGTTTTGAGCTCTTATGATCCGTAAAAATAGTAAATTTATCACCAAAGAGATAATGACGCCATATCTTCAATGTAGGAACGACTGCAGCTAACTCCAAGACATGTGTTGGGTAGTTCTTATCATGCACTCTCAACTTCCTTGAACCATATGCAACAACATGGTATCCTTGAATGAGAACACATCCCAACCCAGATCCCAAATCATCACAGTACACCACTTTCCCCTCTCCTGATTCTGGAAAAATCAAGATAGGTGCTGATGTAAGATGAGATTTCAACTCATGAAAAGACTTATCGCATTCTTCACTCCATTGTAATGGATCATTATTCTTTTTCAAATCTGTCATCAATGAGGCTAGTCATGAGAATTCACCCATGAAGCATTGGTAATAACTAGCTAGACCAAGAAATCTTCGTATCTCAAAGACGTTCTGCAATGGCTTCAAAGAGATAATAGTTTCAATCTTTTCAGGATCCACTGAAACACCTTTTTCAAAAATTACATGGCTGAGAAATCATACCACTTGTATCCAAAAAACACACTTTGACAATTTGGCATACAAATGGTGATATCTCAAGATTTGAAACACTATCTCCAAGTGTTCCTCATACCCATCCCTTGTCTTTGAATACACAAATATTTCATCCACAAAATCCACAACAAAGGAATCCAGATATCACAGAAATATCAAATTCATCAATACCATAGAGACCGATGGTGCATTCATGAGACAAAAAGGCATGAATACATATTCATAGTGGCCATATCTACTTTTGAATGTTGTATTTGGAATATCTACCTTCCAAACATGCAATTGGTGATACCCTGATCACAATTTAATTTTAGAGAACCACTTATCTCCCCTCAATTGATCGAACAGATCATCAATGTGTGGTAGTGGGTACTGATTCTATATCGTATCTTGGTTATGTTTACTATAATAAATGTAAAGACTTAGAGTTTGGTCTTATTTATTCAAAAATAAGACCAATGTTTCCCATGGATATGTGCTTGTATGAATGAAAAATTTTCTTTCTAACTCCTCCAAATATAATTTAAATTCCCTTAATTTTGTTGGTTCCATCCTATAAGACAAAAGGGAAATCAGAATGGTCCCCAGAAGGAGATCAATCATAATTTAAACTTCCCTTATATGAGGTAACCTCAAGAAAATTACAAGAAACACATCAGGAAATCGATCCATATATCCTATAAAATAGATATCCTCAATTTCTTCCATCAATGAAAAATTCAAAACCTCCTACTAGTAAGAGATCATTCCCACCACTGATGCCAACATGCTCCTTACACCGGTCATTACAATCATTTTTCCTCTGAAGATATTCTCGACACCATCCTCAGTTGTGAAACTAACTATCCTTCTATAGTAGTTAATGTGAGCCTTTTACATTTTCAACCAATCCATACCCGGGATTACATCAAAGGCATCCATCTCAAACACCGAGAAGTCCCATTTTATCTCAGCTCCATCAACAGTTATAGAACATGCTCTACGCACAAAGGTTTGAAATTATTTTTCACTGAGAGGAGTTTGATGTTTCAGGAATGTAGGCATCATATCTACTTTTAAACATAGAAAATCAACAACATAAGAATAAATGAAGTAATGTCACGCACCAGTATCAAACATCACTTGAATAAGGGTAGAATTCAAAATAATCATACATCTCACCGTAGATGGTCCATCCTGATCATCTACAACCATATTCTTATTTCCATAAAATTGGTTTGTCACTGCACTTTGCTCCTTATTTCCTCGCTAAGATTTCCCTTGCTAATGATTCATGGTGTTACTATGATAACCATGGCTAGCTCTGACCTACTGACGAGACCAATTCTGTTATCCTCTCCTATTCGAAGCATACGATGCTTGCGACACTTGAGAAGTGTCTTGATCACCTGAACATGAAACACTATAGCAAAAAAGTACTTAAGATGTCACATATTATTGCAATTATGACATGATCTTGGATATACTGCTCACTGCACTTCATGTGGTCAAAGGAACCACATTGGAAACATCCCTCTCGGCTCTTTGGTCATGGAAGAAGGTTCACTGATCCAGTCATCTGATTTTGTGTCCGCATTCCACCTCAGAAATAGGTGTCCCTCTTCCTTTTGCTCCTAAAATTCAAGCTACCACCATTTCCTGTAGGTATCATCATAATTCCTCCTCCCACAGATCATAACATATCACATTCATCCACTGTCACTCTATTCACTATCTCTGTATAATCTGTAATACAGAGCACCGTGATCTTTGAGGGAATCTCCTATCTCTGCCCCGATGCTAAAATTTGTGCCTTCAAGTCCGCACTCACCACAAATTATGGTGAAAAGTGCAATAATTGCATGAATTTAGCCACATATTCTGTGATAGTGATATTTTTCTGCTTCCAGCTAATGAAGACTGTCATTCTCAAGATCCTGAATGTGTTAGGATAAAATTGTTTGTTAAATAATTCCTCAAAAACCTCCTAAGTAAGGAGTTGATCTAGTTTATCTTGCACCACTATATCCCACCATTGGCATGCAAGATCCTCGAGAATATAAGTCACCAGATTGACATTCATCTCCAATGGTGTGCCGATGAAATTAAAGATATGATTCATCTTGTTCAGCCACACCTCCACCTTTTCTGGTTCAGAATCACCCCAAAAGATGGGTGGATTCTACTTCATGAACTGGATGGAATGATCCACATGCCATGGCTCATCCCTCTGATTCCCTATATCCACTCCTTGAAATTCTTTTACAATAATCTGATATAGATCTTGGTTCACCTGCGATTCTGGTGCAACCACATTCTCCGCATCTTCTTCTGGTTGGTTTCTAAGATGCCTACCAGGTGCCATTTTCAAAACAACAACAAACTCTATAAGTCTCTCTCTCTCTCTAGAAACTGATGGCTGAAATTTTCAAATTCTATCTACAACGCCCCGACCCCAGTTACCCAACATTGATGCATTATTACATAACATTGACATGATATAAGGAAATCATCTCCCAAAATATTGATCAGTTTAGTATCCTTGGAAGTACTAGATACATTCATAATTTTTACATTACATTATAAAATGAAATACAACAACAACATTGTCTTCATTAATCAAATTCATATCCCATAGACTATCCATGTAAGTCATTCATAATATAATTCTTCGCATCCTAGGAAAAAATAAAACATATAAAGGAGTCAGCTCAGATGCTTAGTAGGGATAACAATATAGTAGAAACTTTCACAGATAAGCATAAACATTTAAGGCAATGTGTAAGACTAAAAAAAGCCTTTTAAACTTAAAATTCATCATAATATGGCATAGATAAATCAAATAATTCCATTTAGTTATTCACATGGATATTCAACTAGTCGAATAATCACATGAAATATCAATAACCAATTTAATAATGATAGAATGTATAATTCCAGACATCATAACCACATATTCAGGGCCTCTTTCCAAGTTTTTCCAAGACACTAGTTTGTCTCATGAGGCCTACCGATGCATCGAGGAGCTATAGAGGGATCCATCTGTCACTTACTAAGTCTAATTCATTCCTCATATGAAAGGGTGGAACATAGTCTAAACATTCATATTAAAACTAGCATATAAAATGTCAATACTTTAACCAAAAACCATGAATGGCATAAAATAGCACATCCACAGTCAAACATAACTCATTAAATACAACATGGAAGATTTTATTATAATAAATCAACCTCAATAAATAATAAAATACAATGAAGGATATTTACATAAATGAAAATAATTAATAAAACTATTTGAGAGAAATATCCCCCTTTTTCTTGAAAACATTAAAAAATTTCACTATTCATCAAGAAGCCGTTTAAAAGTAATTTTTGAATCAAAGTGTCCCATACCACTTTGAAACTTTTAAAAGTTATTTTAATTTTAAAACATTCATGTTCATATAAATAAATCCTTGAAGCCATTTTAAAAACATGGACATTAATGAGAAAGATTTAGAAGAATAAATCTTTAAAACATTTAAAATGATATTTTAGTTAGAGTTTTTAACCAAATGAGAGATGCTTGAATACAAATAATTGAGGTAATAAAAAAATTATAATATCATGAGAATAAAGGGATTCATGATATACTATATCAAAGTATAGTATATACACCATATAAAAGTGAATTGGTGCATAACAACAAACAAGTCTCAATGGAATGTAAATTGAGATCAAGTCCATTATAAAGACTGTATTCTTAGGATAAGGATAAATAAATGATATAATTATGTGTGAAAAATATAAATACACTAAATAATATTGGATATTCAGTGTAAATCAATCAGAGGATATTCACACATATTCTTGTAAAAACAATACCAATGACTTGGATGTTTAACTGAATGAATGGAAATTGAGTTAAGATTACTCTTATCAAGTTTATTTCAATGACTTGAGAAATTATAAATGGAGTTATTATGTGTATAAAAACTATATCCACACAAATAGGACTAGAAATTACTACAAAAATAATAAATATTGATTCCACACATAATCTTGGAGTAAAATAATCAATCACTACTAGAAAAACAGGTATTTGCGACGGGCTATTTGCGACGGGATCCCGTCGCAACTGGCCTTTTGCGACGGGGGCCCGTCGCAAATAGCCCGTTGCTGAAAACACCGTCGCAACTACACTTATTTGCGACGGGCCCGTCGCTAAAGCCTTTTTTTGCGACGGGAAGAATGCTCGTCGCAAATAGTATTCCGTATTTTTGTAAAAAACTTTTAAAATAGTTTTTGCGACGGGTCCCGTCGCAAATACCTTTTGCGACGGTACCGTCGCAAAAACGATTTTTAAAAAAAATAAAAAACTATTAATAATACTAGTATTTGCGACGGGCATCGTATCCCGTCGCAAATACTGTTGATAGTATTTGCGACGGGTCCCATCGCAAATACTATTTTTTAAAAAAAATAAAAAACTATTAATAATACTAGTATTTGCGACGGGTATAGTATCCCGTCGCAAATACTATAAAAAAAATAAAAAAAAATTACTAATAATTTATTTTAATTAATATAATAATAGAATTATAATTTACAAATGAAAATAATAAATTATTTTAATTACTATAATAATAGTAGAATTATAATTCAAAAATAAAAAATAATAAAATATTAATAAATGATTTAATTAATATAATAATATTACAATTATAATTCATAAATAAAAAAAATATTAATAAGTTATTTTAATTAATATAAAAATAATAGAATTATTTTACATTCAAATATTAAAATAATTCAAGTATTACAAAAAATATAATTAAATTTTAATATTATAAAATTTTAATATATATATATAATTTTAAAATATATATAAAATTTAATATTATAAAATATAAATAATATTATTATTCATATTAATATTATTTTTTAAAAATATAATATTATTAATATTTTATAACGAGACAGAAACAACGAATAGAAAAAAAATATATTTTGATTTCACAAATTTTATAACAGAAATACAAACTCTTATCTGAAGGAGGGGGGGAGGTGGGGGATCTGCAGATGGTGGTGGAGGAAACTCCATCCCTAAAGCATGAGTGAGTCGGCGCATGTACTCCATCTGCTCCTGATGCTGCTGCTGCCACCGACTCGTCTGCTCCACGTACAGCTGCTGCTGGCGTCGACGCTCCTCCTCATACTGCTGACGCATCTGCTCCTGCTCCTGTCGGAGACTCTCTATCTGTGCAGTCTGAGATCACAACTAATCCTCATACTGTGTAGAAGAAGATGCACGAGCTCCTCTCGAGCTGGACACCGACATCGCAGCACTGCCATAATAATCTCCGGGAGTCAGTCGAGAGCCGATACCAACTACCCGGCCCTTCTCGAAGGCATACTGGGTGGCCTGCATCCATGCCGCCTCATCAAACTGACGGGCAGTGGTCTGATCTGATGACTCGGCCTGACTCTCAGGCCGGGCCTGTGACGCTGCGGCCTCATATGACTCCTATAGTTGCAATTTAAAATTAAAATTGTGAATATATTATATGCAGTTAATTTTTAAACTTGAAAACAAATAATACTGACCACGATGTGATACTGACGATCACCTCTGAGCTCCCCAGTAGCAGGATCACTATACATCCTCCGATATACGTCGTACTCTGTAATATCGGGGTGCTCGACAGCCTATAAGAATAAAAAATAAACTGTTAATATTTATAGTTATATAAAATATTTATAAAAAATGTACGTACCAGATGTTGTCTATGAGTACTGAAAGAACGACTCCCAGCTCGATGAGTCACCTCCTGTCTCCCCCGATTCTGCCTCCCCACCGATGATCTCCTCTGAAAGGCACCACTCAACCAGTGCTCACATAATCCATCCCATACATGGGATGAAATGTACTCTGGTCGGTGTGCTCTACATGACTCCTCAAAATCTGACACTCCTACTTTATTCATCGCAGCTTTTCTTAAATTGTGCAAAAACTGACGAAGGCGATCACGCATGGCCATCTCCCATGCCTCGTGGATGGCGTCACGCATGGTATCCTCAATCAGATACCATAAACCCTACAAATAAATCAAAATATCAAGTTAGAAATGAAATAATTTTCAAAATAAAAATTATTTATTTACGTACGTACCAACCAATGGCCGAACATGGCCTGCTTCACATCAATGGGAATCTGCTCCCATGTAGTCCACGGCTGAGAGAAATAGTTGCGCAAAATAGCGCTGCCCTGTCCGACTGCTATATGCGGAAAACTGAAAAAAATAATAAACATTTATTATGTGAATAGATTAATGAAATCTTAGTCAAATCCACAGGTTATCACACCTCCGGGTGCGTGGATCAAACCCAAGACGTGGACGTCGCTCGGGGACGGGGTCAGGAATCATCAATCGTGCAAGACCGCGCCCCCTCCGCGTACTCCCTGGAGCGCCTGCAGGCTGAGGGTCATCTGCCAGCAACTCATCCGCATCGAAAGGCAGGTCAGCCTCCGCCAACTCACGAAATGTGGCCTCGTCCATCTGAAACAGAAAATGTTAATGTTAGCAAATAATTGATAATTACTATTATATATACATATATACATATTATGATTGTATATAAATACCATGGAATTCTATAAGTGTTCATCTTCATCATCATCTTCATATATGTCAATGTCATCTTCATATTCCTCCTCAACATCATCGATATCCATTCGAGTTGCAGTTGCTTCATCTCTTACCATTTCAAATTCATGCGTGACATCATTAACATCATCGTCATCACCGACTCTTAAATGTGGGGTGTCGTCATCGATACTCATGTCTCTTTGTAAAAAAGATTGATTTTGAGTACTCTCTTGAAAAACTTCAATTCTTTGCACATCAGTGAAAGCACATTCACTTTGACTAAACTGATTGTCTCGAATTTTGATTTTTATTACACTCCACCAATCAGTCAAGTCTCTTGATGTTGCACAGTACTTTGCATAATAAACTTGATATGCCTGTTGAGCCAATAAGAATGGTTCATTTACTGCGAGAACAGTTTTACATTTAATATCGATGATTCCATGAGTCGGATGAACACGCACGCCTCTCTCTGTATCCAACCACCGACATTTGAACATGGTTATGTAATGTTGTCCAAGATAAGAGAGTTCGATGATTTCATCAAGTATGCCATAAAAGTCAACTTCATTTTCTCGATGATGAGATCCTCTCAAGCTAACTCCACTGTTCATTGTTTTTTTCGATTCCCCATATGCATGTGTGTGGAATCGAAATCCATTCACCACATATGCATTATAAGTTTTAACTAGTTTGGAAGGTGGGTTACTCAATACACACAGCCGTTTGTCAATTTTATCAGCATGTCGAGACACCTGAAAATTTGTGAAATAATTATCAATATAGTAAACTATACATTGAATGAGTTGCTAAAAGATAAAGAATTTATGTTACCAGTTTTTGAAACCACTGAGATAAATTTTTCAGTCGACGTTCTTCGAGAGCAGCTGCTGTAATTTGTGGAATTTGTTTCTTGATATGATTATCATACAACCTATAAAAACCAAAGTTATTTATTGTAACATAAATGATAGAATAAGTGATATAAACACTTACAGTACAACTGATGTCATCTCTTCACAGTTGAGCAGAACATACGTATGAGCTCTATGATGTTCATCATTTGAAAGCCAGCATTCAGAAACTCCACCAAAACCAAGCTCTGACTGGTTGAAAACAGATAATTGATTGTCGATTTCATCAATATTCCTCTCATTCCGTCCCATTCGGTTGTGTTTTGAAGGATACTCAGATTCAAAATAATGGGAGCAGAAAAAAGATATTTCCTCTTGCAAATAAGCTTCTGCAATAGATCCTTCAACAGATGCTTTGTTGCGTACTTTTCTTTTCAATTTTTGCATGCATCTTTCAAATGGGTACATCCATCGAAACTGTACCGGACCTCCACATTTGGCTTCATATGGCAAATGTAACATCAAATGTTCCATTGAGTCGAAGAAAGACAGCGGAAATATTTTTTCCAGTTTATATATAATTACAACAACATCTTTTTCAAGTTTGCCTAGAGCATCATAATCTGCCGTAGCCGCACAAATTTCCCGAAAAAAATGAGACATGTCTGTTATGGAATCCCAAATCACAGAATTCAACAGACCTCTTAATCCAATGGGTAGAAGTCTCTCCATTATAACATGACAATCATGACTTTTTAATCCAGTAATATGACCATTCTTTACACATCTACCCAAATTGGAAGCACAGCCATCTGGAAGTCTCAAATCTGCAATCCACTGACAAAATAATAAACGGTTTTCTTTAGACAGTGTATAAGCTGCTTTTGGTTTCAGTAACCTTTCTGTTCTGACATTCTCAAAGAGTTCCAATTCTGGACGCCTGCAAATTTGGGCAAGATCTAAACGTGCATTTACATTGTCTTTGCTCTTTCCTGGCGTATCCAAAACTGTATGAAACAAATTATCAAAACAGTTCTTCTCAATATGCATGACATCTAACATGTGTCGGACCAACAAATCAGACCAATATGGCAAATCCCAAAATATGCTACGTTTAATCCAATTGTGTTCTTTCCCAAAACCAGAAATTTTCTGTTGGTTTATTGTGGGACCAAAAGTGATGGGAGGTAATGAAAATACAACCGATTTTAACTCCGAACCTGATAGAATTTTTGGAGGTCCATCCCTTTCAGCTGTTCATTTTCTGAAATGAGATCTGTTTCTGCGAAAAGGATGATCAGCTGGAAGAAATCTGCGATGACAGTCAAAATAACAAGGTTTCTTTCCATGAATGAGCATAAATGCTTTGTTCTCTCCCATACAGTAAGGACATGATTTCTGACCATGTGTACTCCAGCCAGATAACATCCCATAAGCCGGGAAGTCACTTATTGTCCACATCAATGCTGCTCTCAGTATGAAATTCTGTTTCGTTGCAACATCATATGTACTGACACCAGTACTCCACAATAAATTTAATTCATCAATCAATGGCTTCAAATAAACATCAATATTTTTCTTCGGATGTCCTGGAATTAGTAAAGTCAAAAAGATATATGGCTCCTTCATCAACATCCATGGAGGTAAATTGTACGGAGTTAAAAAAACAGGCCAACATGAATATTGACTACCATAAGATCCAAACGGACAGAAACCATCAGTGGAAAGGCCCAGTCGAACATTTCTAGCTTCTAAAGCAAAGGATGGATGCACTCTATCAAAATTTTTCCATGAATCACCATCGGCTGGATGATTCAAGCTTTTATCGGTTGAAATATTCTCTTTATGCCATGACATCATTGTCGCTGTATTCTTAGACATGAATAAACGCTGAAGTCTGGATGTAAGCGGAAAATATCTCAACTGTTTTACAGGAATCAAACCACTTGTCCTTCTTTATATCTCAGTTGCCCACATGTGGGACAACTATCCAACGACTCATTTTCCCCAGAATATAAAATGCAGTCATTTGAACATGCATGAATCTTCTGACAAGTAAGTCCCAAATTTCGAACCAACCTCTTAATTTCATAGCAATTTGCAGGTAAAACATTTCCTTCGGGTAACAGTGTTTTCAGCAAAGACAATATCTGGTCAAAACAGGTGTTTGTCATTCTGTTATCTGATTTGATAGCCATAAATTTTGCAACTGCTTCTAATTTGCTCATCTTGCAGCCAGGATATAATGCATCCTCAGCAGACTTCAACAACTCATAAAATTCAGACGGTCCCAACTCGGGATTTGAAGCTATATCAGCCGGAGTTTCTGTATGTTGAACAGATGAACCTGCAACATCATGTACTAAATCTTGAAACTGGGATGGATCCAGAATCAAGTTGGTATCACCTGCTCTAGAACTGTGTTCACCGTGTTGATACCAAAAAACATAATCTGCTTGAAAACCAAAACGCAAGAGATGTTCCCCCACTTTGTCAAACGTGTCAAACGTTCTCAATGCACATTTTCTACAAGGGCATTTTATCTTTCCTTCTGAAACAAATTCTGGATTTGATGCCGCAAATGATAAAAAAATCTCCACACCCTCTATATATACTGGATTTAAACCAGAACCATTTGGATTTCTACGTTGATTTATCCATATGCGGTCATCTAATAATGACTGTTGACGACCTCGTTGTTCCATATTTTTCTATAAAATATAAAATCATTACTGGTTTTGAATAATTTGTTAGAAAAAACACAAGCAAGGATTGAATATATTGAGAATAAAGCAAAACCTGTTACAAATATTGATGATTTTAATATTATATTGATTTTTTATTTTTTTTAATAATACTAATATAATTTTTTTCATAAATATTAATTATATAATAATAACATCATTACATTATTAGTATATTTTATTATTAATATTAAAATAATATAATTTTCTATATTATATACAATTCTCCTTTCATCTGTGTGTTTCACATTCTGTCTCCACATGTAATATTGGCATTCACTTTCACCTCTCCATTGGCGAGTAGGTTGATAATTTTGAAAAAGAATGCCAATATTACATGTGGAGACAGAAAAAACACCGAAGAAAAGAGAATTGTATGTAATATAGAAAATTATATTATTTTAATATTAATAATAAAATATACAAATAATGTAATAAGGTAATTATTCCTAATTATTGGTAATTATTTCAAATTATTGGTAATTATTCCAAATTATTGGTAATTATTACTAATTATTGGTAATTATTACTAATTACTCCTAATTATTACTAATTATTCCTAATTATTGTTAATTATTCCTAATTATTACTAATTATTCCTAATTATTACTAATTATTGCTAATTATTACTAATTATTGCTAATTATTAGTAATTATTGCTAATTATTACTAATTATTGCTAATTATTACTAATTATTACTAATTATTGGTAAATATTGGTAATTATAGGTAATTATTACTAATTATTGGTAATTAATACTAATTATTTGTAATTATTACTAATTATTGGTAATTATTACTAATTATTGGTAATTATTACTAATTATTGTTAATTATTACTAATTATTGGTAATTATTACTAATTATTGGTAATTAATAATAATTATTACTAATTATTGGTAATTAATAATAATTATTACTAATTATTGGTAATTATTACTAATTATTCCTAATTATTACTAATTATTACTAATTATTACTAATTATTCCTAATTATTACTAATTAATACTAATTATTACTAATTATTGTTAATTATTACTAATTATTCCTAATTATTACTAATTATTCCTAATTATTACTAATTATTCCTAATTATTACTAATTATTCCTAATTATTACTAATTATTAGTAATTATTGCTAATTATGAGTAATTATTACTAATTATTACGAATTATTGCTAATTATTATTAATTATTGCTAATTATTATTAATTATTACTAATTATGAGTAATTAGTGATAATTATTAGTAATTATTGATAATTATTAGTAATTATTGATAATTATTGGTAATTATTACTAATTATTGGTAATTATTGATAATTATTGGTAATTATTACTAATTATCGGTAATTATTACTAATTATTGGTAATTATTACTAATTATTGGTAATTATTACTAATTATTCGTAATTATTACTAATTATTCGTAATTATTCGTAATTATTACTAATTATTCGTAATTATTACTAATTATTGGTAATTATTACTAATTATTGGTAATTATTGGCAATTATTGGTAATTATTGGCAATTATTGGTAATTATTGGCAATTATTGTTAATTATTACTAAATATTGGTAATTATTGGTAATTATTACTAATTATTGTTAATTATTGGTAATTATTACTAATTATTGGTAATTATTCCTAATTATTACTAATTATTGGTAATTAATACTAATTATTGGTAATTAATACTAATTATTGGTAATTAATACTAATTATAGATAATTATTACTAATTATTGGTAATTAATACTAATTATTGGTAAATATTACTAATTATTGGTAATTAATACTAATTATTGGTAATTATTACTAATTATTGAGAATTTTTCCTAATTTTTCCTAATTTTTCCTAATTTTTCCTAATTTTAGGTATTTATTACTAATTATTACTAATTATTGCAAATTATTGCAAATTATTGGTAATTATTGCAAATTATTGGTAATTATTGCAAATTATTGGTAATTATTGCTAATTAATGCTAATTATTGGTAATTATTGGTAATTATTGGTAATTATTGGTAATTATTGGTAATTATTGGTAATTATTGGTAATTATTCCTAATTATTGGTAATTATTGGTAATTATTCCTAATTATTCCTAATTATTCCTAATTATTCCTAATTATTCCTAATTATTCCTAATTATTCCTAATTATTCCTAATTATTCCTAATTATTGGTAATTATTCCTAATTATTCCTAATTATTGGTAATTATTCCTAATTATTCCTAATTATTCCTAATTATTCCTAATTATTCCTAATTATTCCTAATTATTCCTAATTATTCCTAATTATTCCTAATTATTTGTAATTATTGGTAATTATTGGCAATTATTGGCAATTATTGGTAATTATTACTAATTATTACTAATTATTACTTATTATTGGTAATTATTGGTAATTATTACTAATTATTGTTAATTATTGTTAATTATTCCAAATTATAGATAATTATTACTACTTATTGGTAATTATTACTAATTATTACTAATTATTACTAATTATTGATAATTATTACTAATTATTACTAATTATTGGTAATTATTACTAATTATTACTAAATATTCTTAATTATTGATAATTATTGATAATTGTTCCTAATTATTAGTAATTAAATGAATAATTACCAATAATTAGGAATAATTACCAATAATTACAAATAATAACATTATTAGTATATATTTTATTATTAATATTAAAATAATATAATTTTCTGATTTATATACAATTCTCCTTTCATTTGTGCGTTTTCTATCTCCACATACAAATAATACATGTGAAGACAGTAAACACACAGATGAAAAAAGAATTGTATATATATAAAAAATTATATTATTTTAATATTAATAATAAAATATACTAATAATGTAATAATGTTATTATTCCTAATTATTGGTATTTATTACTAATTATTAATATTTATTCTTAATTATTAAAAATTATTACTAATTATTCCTAATTACCATTAACTATGATCAATACTAATAATTTAAATTTATTAAGTAAGAAAACAATGTAAACATAATTAAATTACAACTAATTAAGAATAATTGAAACTAATAAAAAATTAAAAATAAATATTAAATTAAAATGAACATAAATACCTTGAAAATTGATCTGCTCTGATCGTTCTTCAAAACTTTAATATCAGCTCCGAAGAAAAAAATTAAACTGAAAAAAAACTCAACTTTAGAAACAGAAGTTTGAGAGCAGGAGAAGGTAGAGAATAAGAATGATTTGAAAAAAACGGATGGGGGTATTTATAGGTTAGATTAGTTACGACGGGTACCGTCGCAAATACATTAGCCCGCATTAATTAC
This sequence comes from Viscum album, assembly GCA_963277665.1. Classification (NCBI taxonomy): domain Eukaryota; kingdom Viridiplantae; phylum Streptophyta; class Magnoliopsida; order Santalales; family Viscaceae; genus Viscum; species Viscum album. Next base: position 310,577,991 of record OY728167.1, on the reverse strand, counting down.
GGTCAACGAGTAAATAGTTATTTGCGACGGGTCCCGTCGCAAATAACATACTATTAGCGACGGGAATACTTTCCCGTCGCAAATACCTTTTACCGCCGCCGGTTATTTGCGACGGGAAAATTTTCCCGTCGCAAATAGTTTTCCCGCGATTTGGCGCGCATCGCGGGAAAACTATTTGCGACGGGGAAAGCAATCCCGTCGCAAAAGCCTACTTATTTGCGACGGGAAAATACCCCCGTCGCAAATGAGTTTTTAACGGGACTATTTGCGACGGGAATAAATCCCGTCGCAAATAACCCGTCGCAAATACACATTTTTCCCGTAGTGAATGAAGTATGCGTAAAGCCCAAGTGGAAATTGAAATTTGAAATGCTCTTACCGATTTGGTAACAAATGAAACATACACCCTAGGAAACAGGTATAATAAAATGAAAATTTAAATACCCATAAATTAAAGTATATTACACAAAGAATAAAATCATGAGCAGTACATACACCACACAAAAGGAAATAGTGGCAATATAGCATGAATCTCATGAGAATAAGAAGTGAGATGAAAACCCCTTACCTTTTACTTTTCCTTGGTCAAGGGCAGGTTAAACTCATTTATAATGGTGAAATAATAATTATTAAATTATACAAGAACCATATACATTAATATGATATCATATATGATCATCTTATATTTCTTTGTTAATGATATTTCAGTAGTATCATCATTTCATGTGTTAACTAATTCGTTTTCCTTTATATTATTTATTCTGTATGTCATGTTTGTTATGGATAATATGTTTCTAATTCATATAAATAATGATATAATGTTTTTGAACATTATTTTTAATCATCAAATGAAAATTAGTCTTGAATGGTTATGATGGGGAATGACATCTTATCGCGTCGTGGAGACGGTAAGTCGTACATATGCATGTGCGACAATATCATTCTTTTGATGGTGAAATCATATATAATTGGATTTTATATCATATATAAAGAATCATTAACATGTTATATTAATTATTTACATCAATTATACTCATTATTATACCCATCCAAATAGTGAATTGTTGAATGATAAACTACACCACGACGAGGAGACGGTAAGTTGTGCGTACGCACGTATGGTGACTTTGTCATTTATAGGATAGATAGAATAACAAATATGGTTGTACCATATTTATAATAATATCATAGTATGTAGAAGGTACTGGATTTATTACTTTGTTATGGAAACAACAAAGAAAGGGGAAGTGGAAGAAGAAAAGAACTTGAAAGAGGGTGGTGAAATTATTACCTTTTCTTCGGGTGTTTCCTTTGGATTTGATCAAAAGGGATCCTTCTATTGGATTTATAACCAAAGGAATGCCACTAGGATGAAGGGATGATAGTTGATAGGATATTTGGGCAGGGTTTGGAAGAGCCAAATGGATTTGGATGTGTGAATTTGAGATAAGCGTAAGTTCCCTTTTATAAGAGGGGTGAGGGTCACTTTAGAAAAACCTCAAAATATTATTTTATTATACAATCATATTCGGTTTATAATGGATAAAAAATGATTTATTTATAGGATAAGGTGGGTATGGGTCTGAATACTCTCAACCAATTGGTTTTAGACAGGTTTAGTTCACCATATTAACCTTATCACTCAGATTCAACTCTTAGTTAAATAGTTTGACATTTTCCATGTCTCTTTGTATTTTTATATTATATGGTTAATAAACATACTATAAACATACAAGAGAACCCCAAGTTGTTAATTATTAATATATATAACGTTATATAAGTTCTTTGGATGAACCGTAGATTTTTAGGAATATTATATCAATTAATAATATAGTATTGGTTTTAAAAACTCATTTATGTCAATTTTGACACTATTTAGTAATTGATTTTTTATAAAGTCCTAAAAACTTTATTACTTAGAAATAAATTAATTTAATAGACCCTAAAATGTCATATTGACCTATAAAATTCTTTTAATTCATCAAAAGTATCGATTTACATTTATTTAGGTATTTATAATATCAATTATTTTAATATTTCTTTAATAAGATAATTACTGGATCATCATTGTGTCATAAATAAATTAAATTATTTAATGTCTAAAAATTATAAATAAAATATCATTATGTAGGAAATCTTTTTATATTTCTAATTAATATTTATAGTCAAATTTATCTTGTGTATAAACCTATATTAAAAATGTTTTAGTTATGAAAACATGAATTTAACACTTTTAACTCTTCTTTAAATTAAATAATAATAAATTTACTAATCTTATCCAAGTAGGATAATATTTTATTCCTAAGGTAAATTTTGGTCTAAAAACACTTATCAAATAGAATTATGACATGTGTTAGGGTAATTTTAATATTGTTTTTACCTTTAATTACCCTATTAACTTTTAACCATGGTAAATAAAAGTCAAAAGTTACTATTCACCAAAAATTATTTTCATCTTATTGAACCAAATTTTACTTAATGATATCATCCATGTCTCACGGATTTTCGGAATTCAACTCACAGAAGCGGTAAAATTAAGTTTTACGGAAATTTGCAAATGCTCCTAGAAGTTGGGTAAAAGACGGTAAAAAGTTCAATAAAATTATATATATATATATATATAATATTATTATAAAATGAATCCAATGAATTAAATTTAACATATATAGGTATTATGTATCTATTTTGAGCTAAAATAAATTTAAATAAAATAATTAATTATTTAAATTAAAAGTCGGCTTTAAACAATAACGCAGTATTTTTCACTATTCATCAAAAATTGAATGTTTTCAGAAAAATGCATAAAATTCACCCTAAGCTAATTTTGATATTACAAATTCACAAATAAATCCTATTTTACAAAATTAAAAATATAAAAGTTGAATTAATTAATTTAAAATTAATTCTCATTGTCAAAACCAAAAATCGGGTTTTTAAAAAAATAAAAACTATCAAAAGATTGGCATGTGTTTATGTCAAATTTAAATGTGAAATTACTTATAATGATCTAAATTAAATTAAATGATAAAAATATAATATAATTCTAATTAAAAACTATTCAAATGTATAATTTAACACTAAAAATTATGTTGATTAAAAAAGTTGTTCTCAATTAAAATTTAACATTTTTCACTATTAATCAAAATATGAAAGTTATCAGAAAAGCACCGAAAATTTATCCAAACTAAATTTTTATGTCCTGATTCTAAATAATAAGTTTATTATTCCAAGTTGAATAAATAAAAGTGTCAAATATTGGATTTAAAAAGGGTTCTCCATTAAAAGGCGGTAAAATTGCATTTTTTGAAAAATTCTTCTTTTATATGAAAAATTGAATTTCTTCTAATATTATGTCTAATAAACACATAATATGGATGTTAAAATTATATGGAGTATATAAAATTCAAAATCAAGTTAATACTATTAATAACCATTTTTTAACGACTAGTTTGGTAAGTCGTGGTGTGCTCGAACTCGGTGTTGTGTGTAGCACAAGCTATTGAATTACTTTAAGGAGAATAACTTACTATGAAATCATGGGTTGTTACATTCATCCTCCCTTTTGGAAATTGTGTCCTTGAAATTTTGAAATTGGGCTTGGGAACTTCATTGAAAGTCCCACATCGTAAAGAGAGGCAATAAAACTATCACTTTAAAAGAAAGAAAGAGAAGTACAAAGGTCACCCGAGATAACCCATACTAGGATTCCATGTAGGAAAACATGGATATAGAAGATAAAATAAGTTTCAAGTTATGATGGAGAGTGATATAAAACTTGATTAGGAGAAATTAAATGATTGTGATGGTTTAAACGGTATTTGATTCCCCAATAGGAAAAGTAAACAGACAATGTTTTTGTTTAAATTTCCTTTTCATAAAGTTAAGGAATTTATTTTTGAGATTGACTAACAACATAAAGATATATACTTACTTTTTTAAGTATAGATTCATTATTTAATAAATTTCTACCACTAACTCATCTTTTCTCCAAACGATGAGTATTCAAGATGACTTACTCACACCTAAAGCGCTAGAATAAACTTTTAGAGAATCATGTAATCCACAAAGGATGAACTATATATTTCTCTTGTTTTTATAGATTTAACCAAAAACAAATGGTTAGTACAAGGTTAGATGATACCCAAAATGGATAATCCTTTATATAAAGAAATACTAATCTTAATTTCTAAAATTAAACAAGCAATACCCAAAGTTCAATAAAGACAATTAAATAAACAATTGTCCTTAGAATCCTTCAATATAATCCAAACTAAGATTGAAAACCAAAACTTAGTAGAATTTGATTATGTAGTCATCTATGTTAAATTATACCTCCAAATAACATCGACTACTCTTAAATTCACATATTTAAAAGTAGTTAACCTAATCACATATTCTTTATGATAGGTTAATCATTCCCATAAATAACTGAAATCACTATAATTCTACAATAAAAACATAGATAAAAATCCACCATTACTCCTCAAATTAAATCCCATAGTATTCTATTTTCCTTAGGCATATAGTGTTCTCAACAGAGAGAACGTCTTCCAAAATAAAATTTATCACTTAATCACCAAATCATTTTCCTACACTAAGGATATCCATTCGATAAAACATAATATCCCTTATTAACTTATTATTTATCAACAAAATAATTTAACTAAAAATAATTAGGTACACTAACCAGGGACTTCATGTAGTCCAGTGGTAGGTGATAAATCCCAGTCACAAGTTGGTTATGGGTTCGATTCCCATAGATTTGTCCAACGCGACGGGTTGTCACACGGTCTGTGCGTTATCCTTTTTCAAAAACTATATTTTATTACATTCCCAAAATTAGATAAATTATTCAAAATAACCATAACATAATTTATCCCGAAATGTTATCTTATACCTCTCATTTTCATCCCAAAAATTAATAACCTGTAATTGCCTCAAATTCAAGGATCATATAAACCCAAATGGTTATTTATAACTATATCCACAAAAGAAAAGATAATTCTTCCACGAATTGTATTTTCACATAACAAACTACAGGGTTACACATACAAGAGAAAAGTATTCTAAAGTAATCCCATAAACAAAGATCACAAATACCTTTAAACATTTAGACATCCATTTATTTCCACATAGGTTCTTCCTTGACCAAGATGTTATCCTATAGAATAGGGAATTTACTCGGTTAATGTCTAGGTCCCCTAAATTTACGGAAAATGACTGTAAATGGATTCTTGGGATCGTTTTTATTTTCTTCCATAGTACTCTTCATTTTCCCTGACAATTCTTTACTTTATGTCCTTCTTTCGCACACATAAATCATTTCTTTGTTCCATTGAGACACCTTCCTGGGTGTCTCTTTCCACATTTCCTATATGAGGGAAATTGATCTTGATTTTCCTTATGGTCTCCACTGCATGAGCTCTTATCATTTACCGCCTTTCTCTTCTTTGTTGAGTCTCAGAGTTGGTTAATATATATGTTTTTTATCATATTTTTTGAAAACTGATTCGGCATGAAAACGATATCTTTAACTCCTATCAACATTCTATTTCGTTTCTCATTTCCACCACTGTGCCCACCTTGTATATCATGTTCAGTGTTACTATGACTCCCTTGGAATCCAGCCATTGACTAAAACCAGAAAGCATTGTGTGACTAATAATAGTCATAAAATCATATAGAGAATATCATAACACCCTATTTTCAATCTAAATCACATTAGGATTAACCAAGGATATTTATTCTTATCTTATATTAAAATAATTCAAATAGGTTTGTAAAGAAAATGTGAATTATCGTAAACATATCCCCCAAGAGTGTCGTAACCAAGAGTAAAGCAAGACCCATTGTCATGCACCAGTTCCTGTTCGAGTCTAGATCAAAGCGGTGTTTTTGGGTTTCACCCCTAGGTACATATGTGCCAGAGCTTCCTCTACCTACTCATATCTAGAAAAGTATTTATTTCTTGGAAAACACACATAATATTTACATTTCCAAAAATTTTGGATGTTCTTATTTGCTAATACCCAAAGTCTATCTTAGGGTAATGTTCTTTAATCAGAGTTTTTCTAAATCCAATTTCTAATATTTTTACTAAATTTCCTATGATACCAATTGTAATGCCCTGACCCCAGTTACCCAAAATCATTTCATTATTATATAACATTGGCATGATATAATAAAATCATGTCCCGAAAGACTGATCAGTTTAGTATCCTTGGAAGTACTAGATACATTCATAATTTTTACATTACATTATAAAATGAAATAAAAAGACAACATTGTCTTTATTAACCACATTAATATCCCATAGAACATCCCTGTAGGTCATTCATAATATAATTCTTCGCATCCTAGAAAAAAGAAAACAGAGAAAGGGGTGAGCTCAAATTCTCAGTAAGGACAACAATATAGCAGAAACTTTTACAGATAAGCATAAACATTTATGCCAATGTGTAAGACTAAAACAAAAGCCTTTTAAACTTAAACGTCAGCATAATATGGAAAAGATAAATTAAATAATGCGATTAACATATTCACATGGATATTCTACTAGTCAAATAACCACATGCAATATCAATATCCAATTTCATAATGATGGAATGCATATGGCCAGACATCATAACTAGTCAAGGCCTCGTGCCAAGACTACAGATAAGATTTTGTCAGGTCCTTGTGCCAAGACACTAGTTTGTTTCATGAGTACTACCGATGCATCAAGGAGCTATAGCGGGCTCCACCCATCACTTACTAAGTCTAATGAATTCCTCATATGATAGGGTGAAACATAATCTAAAAATTCATATTAAAACTAGCATACGAAATGTCAATACTTTAACCACAAACCATGAATGGAATAAAATAACACATCCACAGTCAAACATAACTCATTCAACACAACATGGAAGATTTTATTATAATAAATCAGCCTCAATAAATAATAAAATACAATTAAGGATATTTACATAGATGAAAATAATCAATAATACTATTTGAGAGAAATATCCCCCTTTTTCTTGAAAACATTAAAAAGTATCACTATTCATCAAGAAGACATTTAAAAGATATTTTTAAATCAAAGTGTCCCATACCAATATGAAAATTTTAAAATTAATTTTAATTTTAAAACATTCATGTCCATATAAAAGTGAATTGGCGCATAACAGCAAAGAAGCCTCAATGGAATATAAATTGAGATAAAGTCCCTTATAAAGATGGTATTCTTAGGATATGGATAAATCAATGATATAATTATGTTTGAAAAATATAAATAAACTCAATAAGAATGGATATTCAGAGTAAATCAATCATAGGATATTCACACATATTCATGTAAAAACAAGACCAATGACTTGGTTGCTTAACTCAATGAATTGAAATTGAGTTAATATTACTCTTATTAAGTTCATATTAATGACTTGAGAAATTATAAATGGAGTGATTATGTGTATCAAAAGTATATCCACAAAAAGGGGAGTGGAAATTACTATATAAATAATAACTAGTGATTCCAAACATAATCTTGGAGTAAAATAATCAATGAAGTATGCGTAAAGCCCAATGAGTGGAAATTGAAAATTGAAATTCTCTTACTGATTTGGTAACTTACAAAACATACAACCCATGAAATAAGTATCATACAATGAAGATGTAAATACCCATAAATTATATTATATTACACAAAGAATACAATCATGGGCAGTACATACACCACACAAAAAGAAATAATGGCAATATAGCATGAATCTCACGGGAATAAGAAGTGAGATGAAAATCCCTTACCTTGTACTTTTCCTTGGTTGAGGGTAGGTTAACCTCCTGTATAATGGTGAAATAATTGTTATTAAATTATAAAAGAACCATATACATTAATATAATATCATATATTATCTTTTAATATTTCTTTGTTAATGATATTTTAGTGGTATCATTGTTTCGGGTGTTAACTGATTCATTTTCATTTATATAATTTGTTACGTAAGTCATGTTTGTTATGGATAGGATGTTTCTTATTAATATACAGAATGATATAAAGTCTTTAAAATTTATTTTTAATCATCAAATGATAATTATTCTTGAATGGTTACGATGGGGAATGACATCTCATCGCGTCGTGGAGACAGTACGCCGACGTACGCACGAGCGACAATATCTTTCTTTTGATGGTGAAAGCGTATATAATTGGATGGTATATCATATATAAAGAATCATTAACATGTTATATTTATTATTTACATCAGTTATACTCATTATTATTCCAATCCAAATAGTGAAGTGTTGAATGAAAAACTACACCACAGCGTGGAGATGGTAAGCAGTACGTACGCACGTATGGTGACTTTGTCATTTATTGGATGGATAGAAAAACGAATATGGTTGTACCATATTTATAATAACATAACATTATGTAGAAGGTACTAGAGTTATTGTTTTGGTATGTAAACAACAAATAAATAGGATGTGGAAGAAGAAAAGAACTTTAATGGGGGTGGTTAAATTATTGCCTCTACTTCACGTGTTTCCTTTTGAGTTGATCAAAAGGAATCCTTAGGTTGGATTTATGACCAAGGTAAGACCTCTAGGATGAATGTAGGAAATTTTATCGGATATTTGGGCAGGTTTTTGCAGAGACAAATGGCTTTGGATGTGTAAATTTGAGGGAAGGGGAAGTGCCCTTTTATAAGAGGGGTGAGGGCCACTTTAGGAAAACCTTGAAATATTATTTTATTATACAATCATATTTGGTTTATAATGTCAAAAAAATGATTTATTTCGAGGATAAGGCAGGTATGGGTTGCAATAATCTCAATAAATAGTTTTTAGACAGGTTTAGGTCACCATATTAACCTTATCATTTAGATTTAACTCTTAGTTAAATAGTTTGACATTTTCCATGTCTCTTTGTATTTTTATATTATATGGTTAACAAACATACTATAAACTGCCAAGTGAACCTCAAGTGGTTCATTATTGATATATATAACCTTATCTAAGTCCTTTGTCTGAACCATATATTTTTAGGAATATAATATCAACTAATAACATAGTATTGGTTTTAAAAACTCATTTATGTCAATTTTGACACTATTTCGTAATTGATTTTTGTTAACATCCTGAAAACCTTATTACTTAGAAATAAATTCATTTAATAAACCTTAACATGTCATATTAACCTATAAAATTAGTGTAATTCATCAGAAATCTCAATTTACATTTATTTGGTTATTTATAATATCAATTATTTTAATATTTTATTAATAAGCTAATTATTGCATCATAATTGTGTCGTAAATAAATTAATTTTTTTTTTCTGAAAATTATAAATAAAATATAATCATATAGGAAATATTTTTATCTTTCTAATAAATATTTATAGTTGAATTTATCTTTTGTATAACCCTATATTAAAAATGTTTTAGTTATGAAAACTTGAATTTAACACTTTTAACTCTTCTTTAAATTAAATAATAATGAATGTACTTATCTAATATAAGGTTTATTTTGGTCGAAAAACAATTGTCCAATATAATTAAGACATGTTTTAGGGTAATTTTAATATCATTTTTACTATTAATTACCCTATTAACTTTTAACCGTGGTAAATAAAAGTCAAAAGTTACTATTCATAAAAAATTATTTTTATCTTATTGAACCAAATTTTACTTACTGATATAAACAATGTCCCTAGGATTTTCGAAATTCAACTCATAGAAGTGGTAGAATTACGTTTTATGCAAATTTGCAAATGCTCCTAGAAGGTGGGTAAAAGACGGTAAAAAGTTAAATAAAATTTTATATATCTAATATTATTATTAAATGACTCTAATGAATTAAATTTAAAATTTATAGGTATTATGTATCTATTTTTACCAAAAATAAATTTAAATAAAATAATTAATTATTAAAATACAAAGTCAGTTCTAAACAATAACACTGTGTTTTTCACTATTCATCAAAAATTGAAAGTTTTCAGAAAAATACAAAAAATTCACCCTAAGATAATTTTGGTATTAAAATTCAAAAATGAATCCTATTTTATCAAATTCAAAACATAGAAGCTTCTTTAATTAATTTAAAATCAATTCCCCTTGTTAAAACCAAAAAAGCGGGTTTTTAAAAAATTAAAAACTATCAAAAGATTGACATGTGTTTATGTCAAATTTAAATTTGAAATTACTTATAATGAACTACATTGTATAAAATTATAAAAATATAATCTAATTATACTTCAAAACCCTTCAAATGTATAATTTAACACTAAAAATTATTTTGATTAAAAAAGTTTTTTTCAATTAAAATTTAATATTTTTCACTATTCATCAAAATATGAAAGTTATCAGAAAAGCACTGAAAATTTATCCAAACTAAATTTTTATGTCCTATTTCTGAAGAAGAAGTTTATTATGTCAAGTTGAATATATAAAAGTGTCAAAAATTGTATTTAAAAAGGGTCCTCCATTAAAAGGCGGTAAAATTTCATTTTTTGAAAAATTATTCTTTTATCTGAAAAATTGAATTTCTTCTTATATTATGTCTAAGAAACACATAATATGGATGTTAAAGTTATATGGAGTATCTAAAATTCAAAATGAAGTTAATACGATTCATAACCGTTTTTTATGACTAGTTTGGTAAGTCATGGTGCGCTCAAACTCGGTGTTGCGTGTAACGCAAACTATTGAATTACTTTAAAAAAATAACTTACTATGAAATCTTGGGGCGTTACACTATCAGATAAATATCACAACAATTATTTTCCAAAATAAACCGTATTTTAAAACTTGAAATTTTATTTTTAAAAATAAAACCATTTTCAAAATACATCAACCATACCTTTTTCAAAGACTTTGATTTGAAAACAATCTCATACTTTTCAAAAATCTGCACCCTTGCACAAAACAGGAATCATTACTCCAAAATGAAATATAAAATCCTAGTGGGAATTCATTCCTCTAATGCATGTCATGATCATCACATTTTCTAAAACCATTACAATGAGATTCCATAATCCAATAAGTGTCTCTAAAACACTTATGTACTCGAGTCCCTAGTAACTTGAAGTTTATCATAACAAGGTTAACTACATATTTTAATTATCTATAGTTCATATCCCAAAAATCCTACTCCTTTACAAGATCACAACCCAGGGAACATATAAGAATTATTATCAACCCCATGACCAAGAAAACTAAATACCACTTATTAATAAAGGACTGAACAAGATGATACCATTTGTAATAACCCACTTATTTTCACCTGATTTAGAGTAAAATGAATCCTTACAAGGCCTTAGGTGACATCCCCATGATGCCAAAGGATGGAAATAAATTCTAAATGGATTCAAATAAAAGTGGGAGATGATATACACTTTAATAAATAAAACCATTAACCAACAACCATAACTAAATGAACACCATATGGTGCATGAACTAAGAAAGAAAAATCAACAAATTCTTTTATAACCAAAACCAAACCTAGTGTACCATAACATAAGAAAAACTACTATCAAAGAAAATAGAAGAAGGAAACAAATAAACTCTAAGATGACATGAACACTCCATTCTCCACAACATTTATGCTCCCATCACCAAACAACCCAAGTATCACAAGGTGGTGCTAAAGACATGTGAAACTTTTCCTTTTCCCATGCCTTATAAGATATTATCTCCAAAAGTACCAAATTGACAAATCAGGGGTGAGTATAAAACTCAAAAGGTTTTCCCCAATGACTTCCCTACTCACAACACTAGGATACAAGTTCTAGAAAAATTTATATAAAATAGTTTATATAAAACAATTTCCTAAAACAGTTTATAACTAAATAAAATAAGTACCAAAACCATTTATAAACAAAAGTAAACAAGTTCAATTTAAAACAATTTTCCCACAAAATCATATTCCCAAAAAATAACCAAACAAGGATTTAAAACCATTTCTCATTAACTTTTTTTCATAACCATTCCATTCCACTTATTCACACATTCAACCATGCATCCTTCATTATGACAGTTTCATACTCTTGAGTTGTCTCTCATCAATCTACCACGTCGTCGCATGATAATTATACCCCATGTTCCCTTAATCCTTTGGCACCAATCACAAGGTCATATTCCAAACAATCCTCTTAAATGTGCTACAAACACACACCAATATTATGTCAAAACCATTTCAAACAATTTCAATAAAATCGTTCTTTTATTGAGACCCATTAAACAGACCAATTCAAAACACCCATTATATTTCAATAAAAACAACCCTTTTATTAAAAATAATTTAATCAAATACAAATACCATAATTCCATAAAAAATCCCATTTTAAAATCCACATTTTAAAATCAATAATTATATCACCGTTCAAGAAAACTAATTTCCAGATTTCCACAATTTTTCAAACCTTCACTAAGGAGGGTTTCCAATCATTATAAAATAGAAAATTAAAAATCAAAGTAACACAAGGAAACTAATTTTAAATCATGTAAATTAGTTCTTTTAATATGAGTCAAGAGTGAATCCACCTACCTCGATCGTTTTTGTAAAAATGAAAAATGGATGAAGAATGCTATAGAAACTAGGTCGATTCTCCAAAAACCCACCATAGATCTCTTATCCTAGAACGATAAAGACAAAATATAAACTAATTTGAAAAAAAAACTCATAGATCTACTCATAACAGGTGTATATATGATAAATAGATCGGAGAGGGGAATTGGATCTATTTATATATGAGAAAACAATGCAAGAACAGGGAAGAACCGAACTTACCACCATAATCGGGATTGAAAACACTACGGGTGGGCTCCATATTGATTCCAAATTTCATGGGAGAGGTTATAATACCTTCACCGGATCCTGAGTTAGGTATACATAGGAGAAAAAATGAGGGAGTTTGAGAAAAAATAGGTGAGGTCCTATCTTTTAGGATATAGATTTAACTCTACACACCATTAGATCGCACGGTTATACAAACCATGCACTAACGATGTGTTAGCTACTGATTTAAGTAAACCCTCACATGGAAACCTCACACAGTCCCCCTAACCATGAATACACCATGCTGACACTACTATCCATCATCATCAATGCACACGATTTCTATTAGGATTTTCGTATGGTTTGGACAAACCGTGCGCAGCCTGTGTGCCTCTTCATTAAACTCACAAACACTTAAAAAATTCTCCAAACACTCCCCACATTCAACCATATACTTTATGAACATTAAAGGAATAAATAAAGGTTTAAATACTAGAAACCGAGGGTACTACATACCTTGATGAATTTATTCTTTAAAAAGTATATCGTTGTTGTCAAAAATTATCCTCCCCTTTAATGACTGTTTCCCCTCCTTATTCATATTTTCATTTCCTACCAATGTTATCCTTTGTATTTGGATACCCAATTATGAATTATCTCATGTGAGAATTATATTTCTCTTATATTATTCCCAAAAGTAATTTTTTTACTCTTTTTATGATATGGTTCTTGAAGAAATGTAATTTAAAATATAAAAAAGGTTCTCCATCCATTCAAAATAAATTTTTTTATCTTCCACTCCACATTATTTTTTTCTAAAATTTAAATATTTTAAAATCTATACTACAAAATTAAAATTTTAAAATTATATTTTTTCAAGTTGTTTTCAATTCACCATTTTGAAACCTTTGTATCGTTTTCGAGGATCCAATATGAAATATCCATTTTAAAATTAAAAAACTCAAAAATGTTTTCACTTCAAATTTTTGAAACCTTTATGTCAATTTTAAGGATTCATTATTGATACTTATTTTCAAATATTTATTTTGAAAATTCCTTCTTTTAAATTTCTCACATATTTTTCTTTCCGAAAGTGATGCATAACTTCTTCTTTTTATGATAATGTTATGAAATGTTTTCAAAATAATCTTAAGTTTCATTTTGATTTTCTTATTTAACTCAGAATGTTTTGGAACCTATGGAGTTATTTTTTATTAATAACTATATAAATTCATTTATAAATTATTCATATTGGGTGATTTAATTTGATCATCAACTGATCTAATTCTTGAAGTCTTTTTATGAGATACCACTTTGAAATTTTATGAGACCGACTTTTTATTTCTATGGGTTGAGTTGTGATATGATGAATCATTAATTTCAATTGGAACATATTTGTATGGATTATTTATAAATGGGGTCTTATATTTCCCTCCAATGCATTTGTTATGGTTTTATATCTCATGATATAACGATATTGAGTATGAACTAGATACGAGTTATCTAGGTTCATAAGATTGAGCGTGAACCTAATACAACTTATCTTGGTTCAAAAGATTGATTGTAAACTCAATGAGGGTTATCTAGGTTCATCATATTGAGTGTTAACCCAATATAGGTTATCTAGGTTCACAATATTGATCATTAACTTGATTTGGGTTATTTATGTTCACAAGATTGAGTGTTAACCTGAAGTAGGTTAGATAAGTTCACAAGATTGAGCATGAACCTAATGTTGATAAGCTAGGTTCACATGATTTAGTGTGAACTCAATGTGGATTAGCTAGTTTTACAATATTGTTCAAGAACCTGATTCATATTATCTAGGTTCAAAAGATTGAGCATGAACCTAGTGCGATTATCTAGTTTCACAGTGTTATGGTACCCTATACTTATGCTTATGCCATATTTATATTTTATATGACTATGATTATTAATGTGAACCAAGAATTAAATATATAAATAATGCATCATTTTATATGAATATTCAATACATATCATAACAATACACAACCTATAACCATAAAGTTTTAATGTATTTGGAGACTAGATATATAATCATCTTATTTCATGGAATATATTCAACATCACCCACAAATATCTTCTCACATAGTAATCTTCTTAGAAATACCCTAATTAAAACCATTTTTATAACCTAGGTAAAGTAAATGTAATAAATGGTGAGCTTAGATGTTTAGTAAGGGTAAATATCAAGGATATCATTCAATGATCAAAAGATAGAATAAGATAAACATAAAGGTATGATAACATGAACATAAATTATGAAATTCATAACCAATCAATCGAAGATCATTAATCATGAATCATAAATTCAAAATTCATTAGAGTTTGGAATCATCAATAATTAATCATGATACATGCGAATATATCATAAGCCTAAGGCATAGGTTTGTTTCATACACATAATCATAGAAAACTATTTCCTTCCATAAGGATAACTATCAAGACTATCAGAGTGGATTAGATTCAATTACCATTCCATTATTTCCCAAGTCAAGGTCCACTCCCAAGAATATCATGATGGATAAAGTCCCTTAATAAACTTGGGTCACTCCCCATTCCAGACTATATTATCCCACGAGATAGAAATCCTTACCAAACTAATGTAAGGGATATATAATTTTGGGCTAAACATTCACATAATGAAAAACATACATATGTTCTATACAATATCATAAAAACATACAATATTTCATCATACCATAACACATAGAAATGAAATGGTTTTCATGAACATTTCATCATTTCAGCATAGAATAACCCATAGAAAAGAAATGGTTTTCATAAATATTTCATCCCTACATCTTATGATTTTGTACACATTCTATTTATAATATTAATAATTCCATTATTTTCATATTTATTTATTATATACACTTTAATAACCACTCATATAAATAATTTATGAAAATTTCATTATATCACTTCATGGAGACAGCAGTCCGTACGAGTGATGTTTCCAATTTTCGATGGATAGAATAAAAGAAAGGTAAACAGTAATTAGAATTTATAGAATTATAATTATATCATAAATATCATATATATTAATTAAATATATCCATATGACTATACATGTAAATAGGAACTAAAAAATGAAGCACATCACTTCGTGGAGGTGGTTGTCCACATGTACACATGAGCGATGTTATCATTTTCCAATAGATAGGTAGGAGATAGAAAATGGATATAAATTTAACATAAAAACTCTTAATTTTAGTAAATATACTTATTATATTATTTTAATATGGGTATATATCGTTTTTATGAGTTTTATGAGGTTTAATAAGATAGAAACTTGAAAAAAATTGGTAAGAACATATACCTCTTCTTCGAGTATCCTCCTTAAATAACACCTAAAGGAATCTTGGATGGGTATTTTTGGAATTAAATCACATAAATTTTATTGATAAGGATGTTTTTATATTATTTAGGAATATCTTGGTAAATATAAAGGGTTCCAGTGGGGTAGATAAGATAATAGAGGAGGTTCAATTTTATAAGTAAGGGTAGCAGACCACTTGTAAATACTCAACACATTAAAATATAATAAAGTCATATTCAAGGGAAATTGAAAAAAAATAAACAAAAAATTAATGATAATTAATGGTTGGGTCTAAATTAACTTAACCGATATGACTTCGATAATTTTTTAGGTTATTTTAACTGTTATGTCTTTAGTTTAACCGCTCATTAACTATTTTAACCTTTACCATAGTAATGAAATTTCACCTTAGTTTCAATTGATAATGACCAAAATGAAATTAACCTCCTTAAAAAATTATAATATGGTGATTAAAAATGTGGAAAAAATTAATATTTTCAATTTATATAATTTTTTTAAATTCATTTTAAAATAATTGTGAAAGGCAATGAAACCCATTTTTAGATATAAGTATTTTGATCATAAAATTGAATTTATTTTTATTTAGTTCCTATTAAAAACCATTAGTTTAATGTTAAAATTTTTTATTGAATATATTATTAAAAAATTTCTCTAAAATCACTGATCAAATGTGATTAATTTAATATATTATTATAAGAAGACATTTCCCACATAAAAATAGTTTTTCAAAAAATCCTTCTCTTTTTACTATAAAATGATTTTATTTTAATTTAAATCCAATTAATATATAAGAATATCATTTCATAAATGTTTACATAATAGTTTTTCATAATTTAGTTAGTACTATTAATACCATTAAATCTAATTTCTATGTGATAATTATCATATTTAATAATAATATTTTAGTAGTATCTCACAGTTCGTTTAAACTCGGAATTGTTTGTAAAGAAAGATATCACTACATAAAACTTGTTTAATGAAAAATGTATTATAAAATATAGGGGTATTCCATTATAACCCACTTATAATAATTTTTCCCTTTAAATTCTATAACTATGGTATAATCAACTATTGATACTTCAGACTCATCATATCCTTAGCTTCCCACATAACTTTTTCAAATATATGGGTTTTCCACAAAACTTTAACCAGGTGAGTGGTATTATTCTACATAAATTTTTCTTTGTGATCTAGAAACGTCACTAAATGTTTCTGATAAGAGAGATCATGATCTAGTGGTATTAAATATGAGTTACTTACTTGTTAGTAATTAGGTGTGTACTTAATCATAAGAGATACATGGAAGACATCATGTACTTGAGAGAGATTGGGTCGAAGTTCCAAGAGATAAGAAACTATCCCAATATGATTATGAATTTCAAAGGGGCCAATATATCTAGGGATCCATTTTTACTTCTTTTCCAAATCTCAAACCCTTATTAAAAGGATATATTCAAATTAATACTTGGTCCCCAACTTCAAATTCTAGATCTCGTTGATGATTTATAGCATAATTTTTTATCAACTCTATGCTACCCAAATATACTTTTGAATAGATCTAACCTTATCTAAAATTTCCTTAACGAGATCAGGTCCCAATTTCTATTTTTCATCAACTTCATATCAACACAATGTATTTCTTCACTTCCTACCATATAGGGCTTCATAAATATCCATCAAAATGCTTGAGTGAAAGTTATTATTATAAGGAAACTTAACCAAATAATTGTATTTATCCCAACCACCTTTGAAATACATAGAAATATTTATTAACATATTTATTAGTGTTTTAATAGTACTCCTCAATCTAACAATCTATCTACAGATGATATGTATTTCCAAAGTCTAACTCATAATTAAAATATTTTTTAAGACTTATCCAAAA
The DNA here is from genome assembly GCA_963277665.1 of Viscum album. Taxonomy (NCBI): domain Eukaryota; kingdom Viridiplantae; phylum Streptophyta; class Magnoliopsida; order Santalales; family Viscaceae; genus Viscum; species Viscum album. The sequence continues at coordinate 310,559,989 of OY728167.1, read as the reverse complement.
CATTAAGCTTAACCTTTGATCATGATCAATATAATAGAATGTGCTACTACATGAAACCTTACCACTTCATTAATGTATATCTAAGAAATATTATTAGGTTATACATCTTATTTTATTGTAATGAAATGTATTGAATCTGTAAGTCGATCAACTACAACCCAAATAGAATTATGGGGTTTAGATGCTTCGGGGAGTCTGATAATGAAATTTATGGTGATGTTTTCCCATATCCATTCTGGTATAGGTAATGGTTATAACATTCTGATATATTTATATCTATTGGACTTTACTTTTTGAAATACTATAAACTGAGATTCATATTCTACAATAACCATTTGCAAGTTTTCCCACCAAAATACTCTTTCAGATCTCTATACATCTTCATACATTCAGAATGAATAGATAATGATGAACTATGAGATTCATCCAATAGATAACTCTTTAAATAAGATATTCATGGGATATGTATTCAACTATTTAACCTTGTCATTAAATTATAATCATGGATGAACTCAAGAACATTCCTCAGTTTCTTATATAGTTCAATATCTTCCTTCTACGCCTCATTAATCCTCACATAGATGGATGGTTGAACATTCATCTAAGGAAATATTGATTTCCCCCCTTTATTCATGATTTCAATATCAATTTTATTAAAATACTTAATTATTAAATCAATTTAAATCCTCATCATGGACAAACTAGCATTTTATTTCTAACTCAAAGCATCAATCACCATGTTTTCCTTCCCAAGATGGAAATATATTGAGTAGTAATAATCTTTAATAAACTATAACCACATCCTTTATCAAATATTAAAATATTTATATGTGAATATATACTTAAGGATTTTATAATAAGTATATATATCTCATTTTATCCATAAATATAAATTCTCTATGTTTTTAATTAAAAAAATACCATGGGAAACTACAGATCATGGGTCGAGTAATTTTTCTCATGAATTTTCAATTAGAATGAGGCATACAAAATCATCATATCATTATGCATAAAGACACATACTAGTCCATTCTTTTATTTATTACTATAGATAATAAAACCTTCTCCACTACATGGTAGTGTGAACATAGGGGAACTGACCAACCTTCTTTTTAATTCCTTGAAATTTTCCTCACATTTATCTATCTAAAGGAACTTGGATCCCTTCTATGTCAACATGGTTATTGGATTAAAAATACATGAAAATATCTCACAAAGTGTTCATAGTATCCATCCAAGCTAAGAAAAATATGGATCTCGATCACCAAGGTTGGTCTAGTCCATGGTTCAATAACTTTCATCTTTGAAGGATCCATCGATATACACTCACTTGAGATTATATGACCCAATAATGAAAATTTAAATAAACAAATTAAAACATGATAAATTTGGCATAAAAATTATACTTCCGTGGAGTCTTAAATAAAATACTCAGATGATCTTCATGATATTCCTTGATTTAAGAATATCTAAGAATATAATCTATAAAGACAACTACAAACTGATCGATGAAATATCTAAAGACTCTATTCATTAAATCCATGAAGATAATATGGTAATTGATAAGTAAAAATGGAATAACTATAAATTCATAATGAACATACCTCATACATAATTTTTTCTTATGTATATTCCCCTTATTGAACCTCAATTAATGATATTCAGAATCAAGGTCAATATTGAAAAAGTATTGAGCTTCACACAGTTGATCAAACAAGTTATCAATATAGTGTAGCGAATACTTATTCTTGATATTTATATTTTTAAGTTCTCTATAATAAATGTAAATACTTAGTGAACCATCATTATTCTTAATGGAAAGAATAGGTACAGCCCATGGTGATGCACTAGGGGATACAGAACCCTCATCAAGATTCTCTTGGAGTTTCTTCATTAATTACTATAACTGAATCAAGGCCATTCTATTTGGAGTCTTTGAAATAGGTGTAACACCAAGTATGAGTTCTATTTAAAGCTTAAATTCATTATTTAGGGTCAATACTAAGCAATTATTCAGGAAATACAACATCATATTCCCAAACAATAGGCATATCTTCAATGTTGAGTTTCTCCCAAATCATTTGAGATCAATATAACTCATGAATATGTAGTATGACCCATACAATAGAAGTAATTCCCATTGGATGTTCATATTCATCCTCACACCAAAATATGATTATAGGTTAATTTATAATTTCAAATGTCATTTCCTTATTATAGAAATTTAGATGTGTGATATCAATAGAGAAATATTATAAATGTTCAAAATCACAGTAAATTACACTAAAGAATGAATAATAATATTTTCATAGGGAACATTATTAAAGAAATTAACATGAAATCCACCACTCTATAGTGGTGGATAAGTGTGCATAACCCATTATGATCCACTTTAGAAATTGATATAGCATAGTAAATTTCTTAGTTTAGGACTTATCACTTTAATTAGGGAATTGTCTCAGATAATTCCCAAGTTATCCACATATAATAAATTGAACTATTAGTGGTACCTTAGGATAAAAATTATTTCTATCCATTGAAATCTCCATTTTTCCTCAGAAATTAGTTTCTCTATGACTTTGTTTTCTACAGATAAAACATCATCTCATTCATTTGAGACATTTAACTTGGGGATTCTTCCCACATTCTTGACACATGGAAAATAGAATCATATTTTCTCCATGGACTTCATCAATTTAACTTCCATTAAACTAAAATTTTCTATTATATGGTGTGTTAGGAAACTCACCTAAGTTTATGTTTTTATTAATAAATTGAGATATCTATTTTTTAATAACCATAATATTTTTAAATCTAACTTTTATCCTGTTTGGTTTCTCATTCAGACAACCACCACATTTTCCTTCACATCCATTGTTAATTTGGTTCCTCCTAGTTTCAACCAATGACTAAAACCATAAAAATTAGTGTGAGAATCAAAAATCAATTATATTATTAAACAATCATATGATTATGAAAATAATTATTCTGATGTTCTAAATTATGAAACATTCATTCAACCCATGACACATTAATTTTATCTCACATCACTCTAGATTATCATAAGTTGTCATAAATTTTTATCCCCCATTCATCATCTTCGTTCATAAAGAGAATGTGAATTTTCTAAATAATATCCCCCATGAGTGTCTATCAATGTGTGAATTCTTAGGCCCAATCATCATGAACATAGTGAATATTGAGTTAACAATCAACCATCCTTTTCACGGTTTTTTCCTCAACATACATTTGTGCCACATGTGCATTCACTTTCTAGTATCTAGGTGGGGATATCTTTTATAGGAAACCACAAACACTTTAATTTTCCAAAACATCAAGAAGTTATCATATACTTCAACTTATCCCCAAGGTTTTCACTAAATTTATCTAATCCTAATCTCTAAAAATTGTTAAACCCTTCTCTGATACCAACTAAGGTGGCCCAAGTATTACATATATAAATATTACATATTTATTGATGAATTTTTAATACGTCTCATGTAATGGCCCAGACCCTCATGGTCCATCCCTTTTCCAAAATCTAGATCTTAAGGGTGGCGTCTCGATGGGTGAGACCGATCGGCGTGGGACCGATCGGCGGGCGACCGATCGGCAGGCGACCGATCGGGGAGAGACTGATCAGTGCGCGACCGATCGGCGTGCGACCAATCGGTGGGAACCCGATCGGTGTGACACGATCGGTGCCCCAATGACCGATGTGACACGATCAGTGTGTCACCAATTGGTGCCTCACCGATCGGTGTGTGGCGTGATCGGTTCCTCACCGATCGGTGTGACCG